>OY783205.1:17052425-18290493 GCA_963678705.1 Panorpa germanica
ATGATAAAAAAATAATTTTCTTTCAACAAATTATAAAATATTTTTAATTTGTTCATTATTTTACCAACTTTTTTCAAAATTAACTTTTTCGATTTCTAAATTAGGTACCAAAGTTAGACCATATATAAAATTTCAACTTTCTAGCACAATTTTTACACTTGGCAAAAACTGCCCCCGGGCCGCTAAATCAAACTTTAAAATTATTAATTTTTTTTTTATCAATTAGATATTCAATTATTTCACAATCCAAAATTTTAGTTTTCTCCAAAGTTTCCTACCAGGCCAACTAACTTTCTCAACGTCCAATTTTTCAATTTCTAATTTTCAAAAAATGTTAGTATGAAACACCATAATACAAATGCTAATACTAATGCTATTTCAACTTTTTAAAAAATTTTGATCTTTCTGCAAATAAAATTTTTGAAATTGTCCTAATAAAATTCTAAAACACCTATGCCTTTATCAATTTTCCCTAATTAAAAACTATCCGGCAGGTCAGCAACCCGATAAATAATATTTGTAATTTTCTGGGAGCGCACATAAAAAGATTGGCTAGCACTGGGTTATTAGATCACAACTTTCAATAATAAATAAGTGACGTCATAATTTTACCTACAAATTATGCAGTAAAACAGAAATTAATATATATAGAAAATTTTGGTATTTGAAAAAAATATAAAAGTCAATAGACATATTTAAATAACTTTTAACAGATCTGACCAAAGATAAGTAGTTTACCAGCCTTTTGCTAACACAATTAAAAAAGCTTATTGCAAACCCATTACAATTGGACGAAAACCAACATTAGCACCATCTATGGTTCAAAACCATAGTACAATTGTTGTTTATTTCTTATTGGAAATGATAGATGTACCTGCTAGTTACCCTCCCTATTACCCCCACCCTAAATTATTCTGATTCTCCTTTACCTAAACGTGTTTATGGCTTAAGCTGGTTCATTATTTTCTACACTCAAGTGAGTTCGTACCAACACAAACCTTTTCAATCCTACTCAAATGCACATGCATAAATACTTTCTTTACCTAATTCAACTACCTAAAAATAATAATTGTGAAACCAGTTCTTCGACATTATATATATCACAATACCGCTGTACTATCGAAGAAGATACATTACACCGAAGACTAGCTTGCTGCCATCCGAGTCTACAATCTAGACAATCAGATACGTGTAGAGCTTATTTTATTTAACATCCTTTCTTTAATTTAATATCCACATGCCATCATACATCTTGATCCTTTCCTTACAAAATCTCGCAACTTCGCATCGTACATGTTAGACATATTTAAGGGTGGACTAGAATTTTCAAAAAAAGATTTTTTTAATTATTGATATTTCGAAAGTATTGTCTGTTAAGAATATAATTTTAATTTTTTTTAAGAATATTGCCGATAGCTTCGTTTCCACAGCCGTTTAAGCATATATCTATAGCCATATAGCCATAGCATATTTAAAACTTTGTTATTATTTATTTCAAAAGTACTTTTTTCAGAATGGTGTTGTAGAAAAAAATGAAACTATTCAACCGAATTAAAGTAAATTTTAATGGGGTATTCACAACATCAGTAGCTATTATTGAAACTGGAATCATTTCTTTATTTCAATAATTTGGTGTCTTTTTCGTTAAGCAACTGGTCAAAAAACACCGTTTATAGAATTCCTATTTCAAAAGCGCGCCATTTTGTCAATTTTCAATGTTTCTTTTTCTCTCTTGTTCCGACCATAACTATACTAATACTAATTAATAATAGTCTTGGTATTTATTTCTCAGATAAATAGAAGAGTCAAAATCGGCAACACCGCCCAGGTCTAATTTTTTGAAAGGATCTACATTATTTAGGGTCTCAATATTTTTGAATTTCAAAATATTTGTTCAAACAAATGTTTGTATATAGAATAAGTGTAATAATAAGTCTAAAATGGTAAAATATCGTTTTTCGTTAATTTTATTATATAAATACAATCCTTACCGTCTTTCCTTAAGTACCAGACGATAAATACCTCAACACAATCCTTTGACCGTACTTTTATTAAACATAAGGGATCAGGTAGCAACCCTTAATAAATACCCTATTTAAATTCAATTTAAAACTGCTGTTAAACATTTCTAAAAACAGCCATATTAAAGCCCATTCACTTCATTCTCTAATAAACTATTCAGCACTAAAAAAATTAAATAGTAAGAGCGCTGCATTAAAGGAAGACTTATTGCCACATGGTACGTATTGTGAAACCTCTGACGAACATAAACGCAATAACTACGATCTTTGTGTGATTAAGATAAAAAAGGCCTATCTTGTTCCACTCATAGAGCAATTTAAGCACATGAAAATAAACAGTTCTATCACTGAAAGTGACAAAAAACAAAGTAGGTTTATAGGTTTTCAAGAAAATTACTTCAAAATAGTAGCCAAATATGATAAACTAATTGCACTTGAATAATCATCCTTATCCTTTAAGTTCAATAGTCAATCAGATGTTTTCTTGCCAAATATAGAGATACCATCCCCCCACGGGGGCCAATAGGAGTCCTTTAAAGAAACCGTCACGAGTTTGGTACATAACGAAATAAGTCTCGTAACTAACACTAACAAAGAAATTAGAAAATACCATTTAATAAGAGCGATGTATTAGTTCTGGGTCTAAGCACTACAAGAACTTAAATAACTAATTCAATAACAACAGATATAATCTCTACACAAACCCCCTTTCACAGCAAAATTTGACTGCCCTGTTTTGAAAAAAGTCACAGGTAATATTGCTGCCTCTGATCAAGAAAATATCAACTGCCGATCCACTGTTTAACAAGTCTAAAGGGATACATTCCTTACATTCTTTGCAAACCTCTCACTCACAACAGAACTACCTAGCACAAACATTTTTCCCAATACCTATAATCAACACTGTTGTATCAGGTATATTAAAGGAAATATTAAATTGTTTAAATGTTTTGTTTCTGTACACGGTCCAAACTGATTGTCAACCAGTTTAGGAATACGAGATCACCACCGCGTCGATCATATCAGTAAAAAAGTACATTTCACCGGTTTCGCATGTTAGTTAAAATAATTTTTATATATTTGTGAAAATATTATGCAATAATATTTTGTTTCAATTTAAGGTTGATTGTTATTATTAAATCTATGAAAAGGACAACCCTCTCATTTTGTATGCTTGTTGCTGTACTATTTGCATCATACGTATCAAAGTTGCCTTTGTTCCCTATACAGGCCTGCCGTTTTATTATACATGTACATATATGTTAATGCTCCGCTCATGTTGGCTGTGGTACTGTGACGGGTGAAACGACACAGGGTGTTTAACCGAATCGACCTTGAAATTTTTATTAAATGTTACGCTGAGGAACAAATATCTAACTGTAGTAAACTCGATACTAATAAAACCTTTGCTTATACTATTTTAAAAAGTTTTAGGTAGTATTATTATGAAACAAAAATGTTGCAATCCTAAGTCGGAACTTCTAAAGAAGTTACGGTTTTAAATGTAATCTCGAACAAAATGGTCAAGTACCTACTCACAATTACTCTCCAGTATAATCTTATTGTGCTTTGACGTTCTTTTTATTTGTGTTTAGAAAATAAATAAAAATAGTTGAAAATGGTATTTAAATGGGCAAATGAAATAGACCAGAACAATAGACCCTGGTCAAACCCTGTTTGACAAACCGAAACACAAAGTTGATTTAATTGTTGCATCTTAAAAAGCAGATTGTTGTAGCAAGCAGCATGTGTAGGCTAAGATTGAATGGTTTGTTTTTGAATCGATTAACGTATAGTCATTATCTTTCGTCATTTTACGAGTACATATGGTGTTACACTTTAAAAATTATAATATAGTAAAACAATTAATTTCACGTCCAGATATCTATTGTAGTAATGACCATTACAATTACAATGAAAGGGCCACCCCGCTCCGGCAATTTTTAAAATGTAGTACATAAGCTAACTGTTCTGTTATGACTTTTCTAGCGACAAATTTAATTTTAAATTTACATTTACATTTTTATAGGTGTAATCAAGATCTCCTCAACGCAATCGTCATGGAAACGTCCATGGAAACTTTAGATACTTATAGTGTGTTGCAGATACTGTCATATCTACAGAACAACGACGTACTTAATTTTAGTACAGTGTTTCGTGGACAATTCGAAACTGTGGATAAACATTGGCAGAGTCTTCGAGTGCTCGATGTTGACGAATTTCTAGACAACCAAATCTCTACAATTGATTTATCATTGATTAAGAATTTACGGACTCTGAAGTTAACTAGACAGCGATATTTAGAAGAGTATGAAGACCTTTTTATTGCCATCAGCACACATTGTCATCAAATAGAAGTTTTGAACATACCCGGGATACCGTTGATAAATGAAGATGTGGTAGCATTAAGCAGTCTGACCACGTTGAAGTCACTTTCAATTACCTGCGAAGATGTTGATGATTATGTGTTGGGACAGTTATTTCAAAGCAATCCCGGGCTTCAGGAAGTGACCATTCGCAATTTTGACACACCTGTTAATGGAATGTGTTTTGAGAAATTAGGAAGCTCCCTTAAGTCACTAACATTGATTGGATTGAGTAAACTAAATCTTAACATACTTTTAAGGTGCATGGAAAATTGGCAGTTGGAATCACTATATTTAGACACCAAATTAGATCTAGACCAGATGCGCATATTAAGTAGACGCACCAGTTTTAAATCACTGAATATTGAATTGACAGATGACTCAATGTTACAAATATTATTAGAAAATAATCCTCAACTTATCGAGTTACATGTTGAATTGATAGGTGCTGAACCACTTAGTCACTTCTTTAGATATTTGCCTCTAAAATTGAAAAAACTTAGTCTCAGTGGAAACTTTCTATTTAGTGATAACATATTATTTGAGCGTTTGAAAATCTTGAATCTGGATTCCTTCGAGATAGGTTACAATGAAACATTTCATGACGAACTTGAATACAACTTGGTTGGAAGTTTAGTAAAACTATTACCTAACTTACGGACACTTACGCTTCCTGTGTTTCAATCGATGTCATTCCAGTCACTAAGAGAATTAACAAAACTAACAACTCTTCAATTGCATCTAGCGGGTATAGAAATTGACAACGTATTAAAAGTGATTGCCGAAAATTGTCTAAGTTTAGAAGATATTAGTTTATACGAACCTACAAATCTCTCAAAAGAAGCAGTAGAGCATCTTATTAAATTACCAAAATTAAAGAAATTTAGCATATTTGATGCAGAAGACTTATTTAACGCGGACTGTCTGACCATTTTAAGTGGATGCAAAACTTTGGAAACTGTTAGAATAATGTGTTGTACAGGTATTGAAGAAAACTTTTCATTACCGCTGCTGGTGAATGACACACTAAAAGTAAGTATCAACACTAACTAATTTCTTTTGTCAACAATTTAAAATTTAATTGGGAAGATTCCTATTTTTTAAATTAAATATGTTAAAGCTTTCAATTTAAAACTGTTCTTACGCTACAGACCATCGTCTGCTAGTTTAAATATTATCAGTGCGACATAAGCGCATTTGATAGAAACCTTTCTATTTATATTAGTTTAACTTATATACAACTAAAACAGAAATGTGAATCAAAAGATTTGAACGATGCAGTTTTCTTTTATAAATTTCTATATAATAAAATAGGATTCTACAGAATAATCTATTCTGATTTGTTTGTTCGCAGTTTATTGAATTCGTGAAAGGTGGAACTATATACTCCAATGACGATTTTACTCAGATTGTTGAAAGAATAGTGGATAAAATCAATCAACAGACTGACCGGAAGCAGATTTTAACAGTGACTTTGCCATTTTATCTACAACATCTAAATGGGGTATGTACAAATTTAGCAGATATTTTAAACGATTTGCAAATATTTAAATATTGAACTACAAATACATGGTTCTTAATCCAATTGATCGGAAATTCTTATTACTGAAATCTGGCAAGCTGTCAGCAGCGTCAGTGTTAGTCGATATGAATTCAAAGCACCCATGACAACGAAATAGCAACATATTGCTGGTAGCATAAACGAGGCACTTTTAAATATTAATAACTAGCTGACCCGGCGAACTTCGTACCGCCTAACAGTCAATGAATGTCGTGTTACCTTTTAGCTGAACTAATTTAGGCTTTGATGAACGTAATACAATGATACAAAATAATATTTATTAATATAGATAGAAAAGTATTTTATTATGATGAATAATAATAAAAACATACAGAATGAGAATAAAAATTAAAAAATTAATAATAATTAAGTAATTCAAACTCATGTCAGAAAAAAATGAGTGAAACCTATGTTGTGCAGATTGGAATACACTCGGATTAATTCAATAATGGGATTTTCATTCAAGCACCTTGTGGTAAACGACATTCTTTGTTTTTTGGTCAGGCGCAAGAACAAATAAAGCGGATGGTTTGCCGACACGTGAGCATGCCACGTACAATTGACCATGAGAAAAACATGCATTTTCTAGATTGAGGCCACAAATAGTCAAGGATTGGCCCTGTGATTTGTTAATCGTTATGGCGAAGGCAAGACGAATCGGGAATTGAATTCGTTTAAACTCAAATGGCATATCCGTTGGGATCATCGGAATTCTTGGAATAAGAACTTCCTCATCTTTAAATTTTCCTTTAAGTATCGACGCGTGAATCACATTGCTCATCAGTTTTTTTATTACCAAACGCGTTCCATTGCACAGTTTTGGTTGGTTTAAATTTCTAAGCATGATGACTACCGAGCCAACCTTAAGTTTTAAATTGTGCGGTGGTAAACCAGGCACATCCAAGGAGTTTAAAAATTCACTTGGATAATTAGTGGCTTCTTCTTCGTTTGTTACACAGTCGATAGATTTGAATGAATACAGAGTACCTACGATTTGATTTTGAATTATAAAATTGAGGTCATCTACATCTTTATTTTTAGCTGCCAAAATTGCTCGCTCACTTAACCATATAGTATTTTTGTGGTTAGCAATGATATCCGGGAATACTTTGTTGATAAGCTCGTCTTTTGATGATACAAAATTGCAAACATTTGGAGGAAATGAAATCAAACCGCTCGATTTGTCAACAGGAACACGGCCATTACCGATAGTCAGCAATTGCTTCGAGAAATCATCAGCAGATAGATCGTTCAACAATGCAACTCTCATATTTACAGACAGTTGAAGTTTCTTTACATATCGCCACAGATTTGATGCTTTGAGGCAAGCGTTTATTTCGTCGGCAGCAGTAGATCTTGGAATGACTGGTAGTGTTTGTCGGAAATCGCCAGATAATAAAATCATTGCACCACCAAAACATCTCGAGTCATTGCGCAGATCTTTTAATGTTCGGTCTAGTGCTTCCAATGCGCGTTTGTGCGCCATTGTGCATTCGTCCCATATGATGATTTTTGATGCTACTAAAACTTTGGCCATTGCGGAGTGTTTCGAAATGTTACATGTCGGTTGTTCAGTAGTTTGAAGGTTTAATGGCAATTTTAACGCTGAGTGAGCCGTACGGCATCCGTCTAACAATGTGGCCGCTATTCCAGAAGAAGCAATTGCTACCGCAATTTCGGATCTCGCACGTACAGTGGCCAAAATCAATGACATGAGGAATGTCTTCCCAGTTCCACCGGGGGCATCTAAAAAAAATAAGCCGCCATTTCCATCATCAATTGCATTAATCAGTAAATCATAGACTTCCCTCTGCTTAGGATTCAACAGAGGTACATTCGTTTGGACTGATTGGATTAGTTCATGTGGATCATATTCACGTTCACGTTCCAATTCTCTATTAAATGCGTCATTCATTCCGCGATCTGGCGCTGGCATTCCTAACCTAACTAACAAACTGCCGCACATGAGGTAACACATATCTTCGATCAAGAGCAAAGTCTGGTTATGCATCTCCTCATTCACCTCAAGATCGGAATTTCTTGAGCTGACGCGAATTCGATGTAAAATATCTTCAGACATGTTATCTTTGTATTTGTTCCATAGGTCACGTGGGTTCGATGGGAAGCATGTCGAAATGATGATAGCAAATAATGTGCGTATCTGACTTGGAGATGCAGAAATAATTGCTTCAGCGATTGTCGTGTCCCAATGAGTATCGTTTTCAAGCAAATTCAGCTCTTGACATGCTGCACGAAATGTGGGGCACACTATACCATTAACAGTTCGTAGTGATTCAAATGATGTTGGCCCTCGAACATGTACCAGCAACAACCGCAAATAGAAACATTCATCATTCTTCGGATGAACTGTGTAAATACGACCAAGAGCATCAGTAGAATGCATATCTGGATAACCAGGAACTGCATCGCCTTGCTTCCGACGTTGAAATTTCTTTGATGTAGCGTTCCAAGTGTAATAACGTGGCATTTCTGAGTAAAGCAAAGTTCGTGCGAACGGATCGCTTTGACAAATCGCAAAGAAACTGGTTAGTGTTGTCGCTGGAGGTGTTTCGGCACGTTGAGCAGCATTCGACGCTGTGAAATATACTCTCTGACCGTTCTCTAGATGCACCCCCAAATGTACAACAGTGGGATGACGTTCGTGAATAGGGAATGAAAATATACGCCAAATTGCTTCATTGCAGTTCACATATCTACCGACTTGATAGCGCGTGATTTCATCGTTGATATTGGATGTTTGGATACCAAAAACCGCCATGTTGCTCCCTTTCGTGACATATTTGCAAATGTATTTAATTGACTTGACCGAATTGCAATACTCAACATTACAATGTGCCTTGAATGTTTTGGAAAGAAGTGGTGAATATGGAACAATCCAACTGTTGTCAACTACGAAATCGTTTCCTTTCACTTTAGTTGTGATAGTTCTACCATTATCATCGGGCGATCGACGCCGATACAATGGATAACCGTCGTTGCCTGTAATGGTCTCTGCCGTCAATTTTCGTGGATACCGTTTGGAACACTTGCCGTCGACCATGCACGGTGATTGGCGGTTGATAGTGCCACACGGTCCATGAATCATATTCGTGATTACAACATCATGTAGGTCTGGATCGGTTTCAGGAGCAGGAATCTCCGCACATATGATGTCATCTATTTGATCTGGCCGAATTCTTTCGACTAACCAAATTAGAATGTGAGCATGCGGCAGGCCTCGTTTTTGCCATTCGATTGAATACATCCAGCATCGAGTATTCCCAAAGACGTGTTGCTTAACAATGTAATTCATTAGTGACCGAATTTTTTGCCTGAAAACACGTGCGGTGATGTCGTGTCGATCACTTGATGTTTGTCCGGGAAGCAGCAATTGAATAATTTCTATCCATTTCGGATTACATGTAAATGTAATGAATAGATCTGGCCGACCATAATGACGAACATATGTCATTGCATCTTGCGCATATTCATGCAAATGACGCGGGCTACCTGTGTATGTCGCCGGTAAAATAGTCAATCGACCAACATTTTCTGAATCTCCTTCTGTGCTAATTGCATCGCGTAAATGAATATACTCTTCTGAACGCAATTTAACTTGATTCAACCGAATGAAAGTCAGGCGCTCCGTTTCGATTTTAACGTACATGTCAACGCAATATTGTTGAAGCAGTCGACGAAATCGCAACAAATAATTGTCAGAATTTTCACGAATCATCAAACGGTATGCGTAATAATTCATTGAACTAACCTTCTTGGTAGTTTCCTCACCTGGAACAAATGCAGTAAAAATTGTATTTTAGAATCCCTAATAGGTTAACGACTCTTACAGCTACTCTCTACTAAATTAGAAATTACAACTTTTTTTGGGTACTAAAAGCAAACAGAATAAAATGTATATCAAGTTTAAATGAAAACAACAATATTAATCTTACCATTCAATGGATTAATCATTTTGATATTAAAGTGATATCCATCGTCTCCTTGCCAAAACATCAGCGGGTATTGTAACGCGTCATATGAACGGTGTGTTTCATATATTCTTTGTAGTTGCCCAGTATTGCGCCGTGTAAGTACAATATCACGTGTTTCCAAGTTTTCACCAACAATCAGGATTGCCACTTCATCGATTGTTGGAGCATTAAATGTGCGTTCATGTGTTCCAGCTGGTCTTTTATCTGCTCTGATCACAACTTTATAGTCATCACTTGGCATGCGCTCTAATGCAGTCTTGAACAGCCTGACCAATGCATGATGTTCATGAAGCATTTGCTGCAGATGTTGGAGAATTGCTCTTTTCGTAGCTGTGTTGATCCCTTGACGCCGGTCAAGTTGTTCTTCCATATTGCCCATGAAGTATATTTGCAAGAATTTATGCTGTGCATCTTCTATAGGTTGCAATGATCCAATGCGATGGCAAATCTGGCCTTGAATCTGTGAAGTCAAAGCCATAGTTATAGTTAGATTGACAAACACTTTTTTTACAAACACTTTTTTTTTCAAATAATAACATGCCATTTTTATTTCAGAGACAAATACAGAAATCTAACAAACTACATTCCAGATTTTTTTTACAATCATAGAAAATATAGTTTTTAACGTAAATTACCTTAAATGTCGGATTATATCCGTGTTCTTCGATAATTTCCGCCCCAAATGAAGTCATTTGGAAACAGACATTGTATTTTTGAGTGTTCGCTAGAAAATGTCGTGATTCTAGTGTTTCGCCATAAAGCAGGGAGCACAATGGCTCTGGTGGCGGGACCAATGATGGCAATTTCACTTTACCACTAAGGCAGCACAAACCAGGCGTTTCACCAGCAAACCTCAATGCTCCACAATGCTGGCAAACAACGTCCATTGGACCAATGCAAACTAAACGATGCAAGCTGTAGTCGATGGTGCAATCATATAGAAACGCTGCTCGATTCAAATCAATACTTGAACCATTTCTTCTTGCACTTCGAAGATTATTCCTCTGTTCATCTGTACGATAAGCTCGACGATTCCTCGTTTCTAACCTAGCCGTTTCACGGGCTACCTCTCTTTGCTCTTGTGTTTGAGAAGCACGAATTAAGGCCCTTCTTTGCTCCATACTAACGCGGTGCTCTTCTCGTGCAATTTCTCGTTCTTCATCAGATAATTGACTCGCGATATTCCGTTGCCTAATTGCATTACGGCTCCGCTGGGAAAGATTAGATCTTCTAGGACGCGGCATAGTTATTAATATAAATACTGAATGTGCACTCGCATAAAACCACAAAAAACCACTTTCGAGATATAGACAATAGCTCAAAGAGTATATAAGCACTACATATGAATAGCTTATCAAGAAAAATTATAGTTATAGATAACCTATAAAAAGACATTTACACTTTTGTTAACGTGTACAATAAATCTTAGGTATTATTTTCTGAAATTAAAAATTAAATAATTAATAAATAATTTACACAAATTAATGTCTAAAACAAACAAATATAACAGTACCTGAACTTTCGACACATTTTACAAAAAATAAATTTCTGAACGCACATATGAATAGTTGTTACATGTTGTCATGGCAACAAATGTTTGACATGAAATAAACAAATGAGCATTTATTGAAATGTTTAAGTATCGAGTTTTCATTGTCGAGTTTTTTAAATTTCGAATTTTCATTGTTGTAACAAACCCGTCTTTGTTTTATATATTTTCATTGTTTTTAAGATGTATTATGCTATTCGGGGCGAAGACAAATCCAACGAATCAATAACCATGAATATTGGTTCAGCAGATCTCGAGTTATAAGTGTTGCAACAAACCCGTCTTTCTTTTATATATTAAGATATAGATATAGATATAGAAGATATAGATGTATTTATGTAAGTGTAAAGTAATAATAGTTTCTAACTTTACTGGTTTGCTAATAAATTCTGGTTCAATTTTTCTTATCGTAATTTTTCTCTAAAATTGGTACATTATTTTTTAAAGTTATGTGACGTGAAATTAAATAGTAAAGATAGAGGAACGAAAGTGCATTTTAAAGCTAAAAAATTGACCTTATTGTTTGAGCTACTGACAATACTCAATGTACGTTTGATGTTTATATAAAAGAGTCTACGTGAATGTTTTATTTAGTGAATTGGTTTATTAAAACTAAGAGTCAATACAGTAGTAGAATAACAATGTTGACTGTTGCTTCAGAACAAACCGCAACTATGATAGTTCTATGAAACTTAATAAAAGTATATCTAAACAGTTAAAATCTTAAAACTAAGATGTTGTTAGCTTAAAGTTTAATATAAGAATGATTATAAATTAATATATAATTATAAAGTAATACTCTGTATAAGTAAATTAACCTAATGGAAAGAAAACAAGATGTGAGCGTGGTCAAACACACGAGTAATAAATGCATTTAAGAATAACTGGGCCGTTGGTAATAAAAGTACTTAAGAAATAAATAACTGGACCGTTGACAACCGTGGTCATAAATATTGTTATGATACCTCAGTAAAATGCATTAAGGTATAAGGTCGAAAAGGGTCTACAATTTTATAATTCAAATATTTTAATAAATTTTCATCTACTTATTCTTGCTTAAATTGCTTTATATTACTTAAATCCTAATAAAAGTGGACCATAAAAATAGAATAAAAATAAAATAAATGGCTTATGTCTGGTGCACAAATTAAAATTACTTGCTTAAATATCTGAATAATATCAAGACCTTTTATTAGTGTTTATATAGGACGGAACACTTATGTTATTACGAAGCAACACATTTTTGTAATTATGCACAGCCTCATTAAAATACATAAGGCCCATATTAGCAAGGAGTGCATTTACTTGAATTTATAATTACTAAACCTGCTGCATAGATTTACTATATCATGATCTTCCTTTTTTTTATTTTATGCAGTAGCTTAAAACTGTTACGGTCAATATCAGAGTTGCAGAGCCGGTAGTAAAGTGATTTTGAATACATTCTTTTGCTGTTATAAATGTATACTAAATAGAATGGAATCTAAAGGTTTTACAGCAGTAGTAAGGGTAATTCTATGACAATGGTTGGTGATTTAACTAATCGACTTTATTATCTTTGTGCCAAGGACATCAAAATTTAAATTTAGGCATCGCTAAAATTAGTTTTGAAAATAAATTCAAAGTAGTTCAAAAAATAAATGTAAGAAATCAACATTTAATGCAGTTGCAAATATAATAAATATGAAAGACAGTATTACCAATAATTGAATTTACTCTATCTACACCATATTCTATATTATTTCTATATACACATTATAACCTCTACGTTATTTAAAGATGCAGATGGATTAGTAACTGGAGATATCTTATTCTTCTGTATAACCATTATGTGTAATCATGTAACCATGTATTCCAATTCACATTTAAATTGCTTAATCGCTTAAACTTAAATTTCTTCCGAGATTCTCATATATTTTGACATCTTCTATTGTAAACTTCTTCTTTCCTCGGTCCCACTCCTTCTCCTTCTCCTTTCTTTTCTATGTCCTGCTCTTTTACTTCTTCCGTTCCTTCTCCATTTATAAACTTTTGTTTATTAATAAATAGAACATAATAATAACTTTTATGATTTTTATTTAGGAAGAGTATAGATGTGTAGATCACGTGATAACTATATTTCATATAACACCTTTTCAAAACCCGTTCAGCCTTACAATAAAACTAAATTTATTAGGCAGTGGTGTAGGGTAATACTTCTAAGCAGGAATTTGAATTGCATTCAAATCATTTTAAATAAATGATACCTCTACTTCAATTTCAATACTATTTGTGAATGAATTGTAGCTTCTAATACATTTGATAATGAATTTGTTAATACTTTTTTTTATTACATTGTCATAAAATTTTGACAGGTTGTATTTATTGTAGTCATGACTTTACCGGCATTCCAAGGACATTGCGTTACGTCGTTGAAGTTAGCGAAAAGTTCAAAAATGAGCAGTACTAGTGGTGTCCAATTGACATTCGCGCAAAAGATTATACACTTCCCAGTAAACATTTTGGAGTCAATTCTACTTAATTTGTATTACATGTCATGAGTTTTTTGTCTGGAACGCGTTCGTTTTCAATTCAGTCGTTCAGAGGAAAGGCCCTTTTTATGAGCTACAGACATCGCAACGACGGTTCACTGCTGAATTAAAAGCGACTCCGGTTTATGATTTATGACCGGAGTTATAAACTTGACACTAGTTGAAGGCCTGTTGTCTTCGTCAGGGATGGCAGGGGTATAAAATTTAATGGAATTCTACTTTTTAGAGTCTGCAAAATATAAATATTTAAATAAAGAAATAAATAGATATAATCTTTAGTACAGATCGTGATTTTTTTAATGAATATTATTCATCTTCAACAATACTCGTTATTTTAGTTTTTTACATTGTTTTGGTGATTCAAAAATCCACGACTGGCAGGTCTGCGTTAGGTTTAAAACCTCTGTCTTACCCATCGCTGCTTAGAGTATTCGTTTAAACACATTATATTCGGGGATTGAGGGAGATAGCGTCTGTCTATTACCATTAAAGAAATATTTGTTGAAAAAGGATAGCATATATACTTTAAACGTACTGTACTGAACGAAATACTATACAAGTGTTACGTTGAAAAATATATTTTACTTGTCTAACCGCATCTCGTTTCTCTCTCACTTTGGAATGAAAATGAACTAAAAAAAAATATATCCAAGTGTGAAAGATACAACTGATACTTAATGAATGATGTTGGAAAACGAAAGAATATTATTATGAAAAAATTCTAACAACTAACACAAAATCTGTGACAGGTAGAGAATCAATTTGAACTAAAATCGACTTTTGTGTACCACTTTTGAACTATTAACGAACTTGCTAAGACTACATATATCAGATTTTATTTCACAAAACCTTGACAGGTAGGGAATAAATTTGAACTGAAATTGGTTTCTGTGTTGTTGCTTCGAACTTGTAAACCGTTAGAATTGAATTGTACGAGTGACTTGAACGTCACTAAATAGGGCACTTCACTAAATTGTTTACTGGGTTATTAAATTTAATATTTGCAAGTGTATTATGCTTTCCATTTAAATAAATAGCTTACAATGTGTACGAAAACAAAATTAAAAAACATAAATAATAATAATAATATAGTATAAATACCATATATTTAAATCGGACAAAAAGGGTCTATAGCACAGATGGCAAATGTTAATATTCTCAGAAAACAAAATAAAATAAACGGAATAAACTATTGCACGGAGTTTAGTAACATTATTGCTAATTAAAAATCATACTTCATATTTAAGGATTTTATTGAGTTGTGTGGGGTTAACGTAAGAGGAATGTAGCATATATGTAACATAAACGGTTACATAATATTGTCACAAAATCATTGCAAAATACAAGACTTTCCTGTTAAATTTTGCACGTAAGTAATGTTGCCGGTCTGCCAGGTGTAATGATATCTAAGTTTTATTAAATTCAAGGTTATTTTTTTATTCTTTTAAATATTTTAAAGCAATTATGATCATTATGCTCTAAAATAAAAAACTGCTTCATAACATTTTTAATATTTACGCGATCCTGTTTTTTTACGAGAAATATTTTAATTTATTATTCTTTAAAACAATTTAATGTAGTTTTGTTTGTTATAATACTATGCTCTAAAATGAAGAATATTAAATTTCAATTATTAACGATTTTTTGGCATTTATGCAATTTTATTTAAATTGAAAGACCTTTTTCTCTAAAACTAAGATTTTTGGTTTTTTTAAAAAATGATTTATTTTTTCTCACGAATTTTTTTTTTCTTATTTCAAAAATGATAGTAATTCAGTATCTGAGGGTCCACTAGACCCTCAATTGTGTGAAAGGGTTTTAAAAATAAAATAAGTAAACCAACATTTATTGTATTACATATAAATTTTTTTATTAGAAATTACACATTTTTATTTAATGAATATGGCTAAAAATATTGCATCAGATCCATGTCTTACTCATGTATCCTAACAACACTAAAAGTTCCATTTGGTGGGACTAAAAAATAATAAGGTCCTGCGCCATCTTGTGGTCCTGATATCACCGGCCTTCGGCACATTGGACATCTGTTTTTCTCCATGATCCAATTTTTAATACAGTCTTTGTGAAAATAGTGACTGCATGATATTCGTCTAAAAACACAAATAAAAATTTAATTAGAAATTTGGTTGCGCATTAAAACTGAATTTATATAAAACTGCACTGTACATTGATAAAGTTGGCTACGAAAACCCTCAATATTCACTTATTTTTATACCATTCGCAATATTATAAGAGTTATCGACGATTGAAATAGTCATTTTTTCGACTTTTATAATTAAAGTGGTAAAATTTACAGCAAAAGACCGAGTTTACGACGACATTCCTTCCTCACCTTCATCTTATGTACTATTTCCTATCCTTTAGAATCACTGTTAAACAAGAAAAGTGCAAAAGAGATGCAGAATTAAACGTCAAAGCTTTAACAGCTGTTGAGTTGACACATAATGTTTCAATATAATGTCGTGATATAAAACAATACATAAATAAATTTACTTATTATATTTTAACAAGTATGTGACGTTATCAACTACAAGGATAACACATTCAAACTTTAAATAGATATATATCCATCAATTTTTGATATTTAATAAATTAAACACGCCAATATACGTTTATTTACCAATATTTCATTAAAGTTTTTAAATAACAATTCACAACTCAATTTGGGCAGAAAGTGATGAGCCTGACCTGATTTCCTCGTCTTTCTCATATACTCCAAGACAGATAGAACATTCTTCTTTGATTTCTCCTCCAGATGAATCACTCTTCTCATATTTATAAGCCGTCAAAGTTTTATCTAGGTAGTCTAGTACATATTCTCGTGAATACAAGTTGGGACTATCATTTCCAATCCCTGATATACGGAGGACTTCACCTTGCGTTAGAAGAATTACCCGTTGTAGTTCTTCCTAAAAATATCATAAAAGGAATTGCAATAATCATTAAGAGTTTAAAAGCCAATGCAAAAATACTAAATACATTTAAAATTTATAAAAATACACACCCTAAGGTTAACAGCACTCATTGTAGATTCTAACCTAAAAACAAAGATACCATAGGTTAGATAATATTCATGTTACAGCACGTTTCTTATCACAAACATACATTAGATTTGAATGAAGTTAATATAAAAACCCATACTTGTTGAATACTAAAAACACGTTCAAATTTCTACGTGATATTCATTATTTCACTTTTTGTTTAGAAATAGACAATATTATTGGTCAAAGTTAAAATTTGATTTGAAGTTGAATAAGTTGATTTTGAAGAAATAAAATGCCACTGTTTCATAAATAAGTGAAAATGGCGTCATTTTCACATTTATTGGTCAACTTCAATGCTGTCTATTTTTTTAATAAAGAGTATTATAAATAGATAATGAATAATTCATAAAAATTTGTACATATTTCAGGTATATTAATTTTTTTAACTTTCGAAACAACAAGTGTGGCTATTCTTAATAATTACCAAAACGAAAAGTTACAAATATATTTAATATAATACTTAATAATTAATTAATTACTTACTTTTATTTTGTTCACAATAACTGAGCAGGATTGTGGTTGCGTAGCCAACTAGTGGCTTTTGGTGACCTAACACAGTCTCAAGCAATATGGCTCCGTCAGATAAAAAGTTTAATAGCGAAGTGAACGCCCGATTGTCTACTTCAGCTTCGGGTGACTCGTACCATTCAGCCTGCGTAGTTTTATCTAAGTTGCTAAGTGTAATATAATTGGTTAAGGTGTCAAAAAGTCTTTCCTGCGGTATATGGGATTGTAAAGGTACAATGTGTTTTGTGAGACTGTCTGTTAAATGTCTTAACACTGAGCTTGATTGATCGCTGATGGCTGTCGTTTCCATAAATGACTTGAGGTAATGTTTGCTTAATAGATTTTTGACTTCAAATCGCCTGACTAACATTTGTCAAGCAATTTCGTAATTACAGGGAATGAGTTTCAAAGAATAGAGCAGCGTTGCTGCAGCGCCTTTAAAGAATTCTTCAAGTAGTGAAACTTGTTTCGTTACCAAACTCGTGACGGTTTCTTTAAAGGACTCCCATTGGCCTATATTCCCGTGCGGGGATGGTATCTCGATATTTGACAATAAATCATCTGATTCACTATTGAACTTAAAGGATGAGCATATTTGGCTACTATTTTGAAGTAATTTTCTTAAAAACCTATAACCCTACTTTGCTTTTTGTCACTTTCAGTGATAGAACTGTTTATTTTCATGTGCTTAAATTGCTCTAAGAGCGGAACAAGATAGGCCTTTTTTATCTTAATCACACAACGATCGTAGTTATTGCGTTTATGTTCGTCAGAGGTTTCACAATACGTACCATGTGGCAATAAGTCTTCCTTTAATGCAGCGCTCTTACTGCATAATGGAATAGTTTAATAGAGAATGAAGTGAATGGGCTTTAATATGGCAGTTTTTAGAAATGTTTAAGTGTAGTTATAAATTGAATTTAAATAGGGTATTTATTGAGGGTTGCTACCTGATCCCTTAAGTTTAATAAAAATGGCGCCGTCCGGTCAAAAGATTGTGTTGAAAATAAAAACATTCAAACATTTGCTTGAACAAATGTTTTGAAATTCAAAAATATAGAAACTCTAAATAAAATAAATCCTGTCAAAAATTAGACCTGTGTGGTGTTGCCGTTTTTGACTCTTCTATTTATCTGAGAATTAAATACAAATACTATTATTAATTAGTATTAATATAGCTATGGTCGGAACAAAATAACGGAAAAAAATATATTGAAAATTGACAAAATGGCGCGCTTTTGAAATTGGAGTTCTATAAATGGTGTTTTTTGACCAGTTGCTTAACGAAAAAGATACCAAACTATTGAAATAAAGAAATGATTCCAGTTTCAATGATAGCTACGGATGTTGTGAATAATATATTAAAATTTACGACAATTCGGTTGAATAGTTTCATTCTTTTCTACAACACAGTTCCGAAAAAAGTAGTTTTGAAATAAATAAGATCAAAGTTTCAAATATGCTATGGCTATATGGTTATAGATATATGCTAAAACGGCTGTGGAAACGAAGCTATCGGCAATATTCTTAAAAAAAATTAAAATCACATTCTTAACAGGCAATACTTTCGAAATATCAAAAATTAAAAAATCGATTTTTTGAAAATTCTAGTCCCCCCTTAAATATGTCTAACATGTACGATGCGAAGTTGCAAGATTTTGTAAAAAAAGGATCAAGATTAAGAAATGAAATTAAAGAAAGGATGTTAAATACGACAAGCTGGACACGTACCTGATTGTCTAGATTGTAGACTCGGATGGCAGCAAGCTAGTCTTCAGTGTAACGTTTCTTCTTCTATATAATGTCGAAGAACCTGGTTTCACAATTATTATTTGTAGGTAGTTGAATTAGGTAAAGAAAGTATTTATGCATGTGCATATGAGTAGGATTAAAAAGGTTTGTGTTTGTACGATCTCACTTGAGTGTAGAACATAATGAACTAGCTTAAGCCATAAACACGTTTAGGTAAAGGAGAATCTGAATATCTTAGGGTGGGGGTAATAGGGCGGATAACTAACAGGTACATCTATCATATCCACTGAGAAATATCAAAACAATTGTACTCTGCTTTTGAACCATAGATTGTGCTAATGTTATTTTGTCCAATTGTATTGGGTTTGCAATACGCTTTTTTAAATGTGTTAGCAAAAGGCTGGTAAACTTCTTATCTTTTGTCAGATCTGTTAAAAGTTATTTAAATATGTCCATTGGCTTTCATATTTTTTTGAAATACCGAAATTTAGACATTTCAATTTCTGTTTTATCGCATAATTATTAGTCAAAGTTATGACGTCACTCATTTACTATTGAAGTTTGTGATCTAATAAACCAGAATTGATGAACCATTTTATGTGCGCATTCCAGAAAATTACAAATATTATTTATCGGGTTGCTGACGTGTCGGACAATTTTTATTAAGGAAAAATTGATAACAGAATAGGAGTTTCAGAATTTTATTTAGACAATTTCAAAAATTATTATACAAAATCTAAACTAAACATATATTATGCTTTTATACATAATCCTTTTACCTTGTAGCTTCATAATAACAATCTGTGGATGTACAAATAAATTTAAAAAAGAAATACTAACGCTACAAAATGTGAATACGTATAGTTTCCAAGACGTACAAGAACAAGGGGACTAAGCAAAAATAGGAATATATTACTAGTATTAAAATTGACATATTATACATCATACTAATTCATTTGCAGAGAGATCAACAATTTTAAAATCTAAAGAAAAATTTAATGTAATTTTGAAATTTTTCATCGACGCCGATTTTCACAATCATAATTCTCCTAGATTAGAACAATACTTCTGCTAATCGAAAAAAAGAAGTAAAAATAAAAATTTAAGTAAAAGAATTCTAATTGTTGGTAAATTATAACAGTCAATGGGATTTTTGTTGTTGTTTATTGGTAGACAAATATTTAATGTCAGGATCATATTTTTATACTTATAATAAAACACATGCTGCACTGGATTCTTCAGTCGTTTTATTTCTAAAATTGTTTTTTGTACAATTCAATTCAGAAAAAGCTGATTCACACGCATATGTGGAAGAAAAAGTTGATAGAATAGCTATTTCCAGTTTGCTGGAAGAACTAAATATTGCAGGAATGGCATTCCTTGTTATTGATAATTCTTCTTTCACATTCTGATAGTTAGTAATCGATTCCTTTCAATAGTTTTCAGTTCATTTCTCAAATCGACAAACTTATCTTTCCATATGGAATTGGATTGAAATCAATCAATTTCATATCAACATCTAAATTGAGCCACTCAATATTCTTTATATTAAGTTCTTCTTCCGATATCGTGTCTGGGAACATAATGAATTTCGATGTATTGAATTCTTTAAATTTTAAAGTAAATTCGTTCATTATAGGCTGAATAATTTCAGAAATTTTTTTGTTGTTTTAGTCATTTTTTTTTTTTAAATCTAAATTTGCAAAGAGTTAACTAGTGTATGGAAAATATTTATATATGTTTGAAATAATGTCCCGATTAAAAATTTCTAATTTAGTTTCAAAAGCTTATTAATAACAAATATTATAATAATTGTCTTTTTACCACATTGCAGTTTCATTTTTAATTCATTTCAGTGCAAACACTGGTCAATAAAAAACATGAGTTTTGAAATCCATTCAATGTTCATTAATTGGTTATATTTTTCAGTTAAATTCTCGTTTTTTAAATAAAGTCTAATTATATCTAAACAATCAACGAATCTTTGAAGAACTCTTTTATAAATTTTAATAGAGATGTTGACTGAGTATTTCTAAGTTTAATTTCTCGAACAATTAATTGTTTTTGTTCTTATTTTATTTTTTCAGAGAGGGATTTATGATTTGTGCCATAATGCCGTTTTACTGTCTTAGAACATAAAACACACACTGCTTTGTTGCCTGTGTGAATCATGCCTTACACACGGACGAGTTCATTTCTCAACAGCACACGCAACTTCGTCCAAAACATGGTTTAATTTTAAAATTAATTTATATTAAATCTAATTTAAAAATAAATCGGTTATGTACCACCAAAATTTTCGTGCGTGTTATCTCTGGCACGCGAACCATAGGTTCGTTACCACTGTAATAAACAATGGATTTTTATTTTTTTATTTTTATTTTATTTTATTTTTGTATAACAGATAACAGAAACTATTTTGTATAACAGACGTGGAAATTCATAGAACAACATAGACGTCATAAGATTATATTATTTTTGTTTTTTTAAAGGTGAAAGGGCAAAATGAGGAGAAATTATGAGGAATTAGCGCGTCCGCACTCGGGTCGACTGATTTGCAACGCGAGTCCCAAACCGGTTGAGAACGTAATTGTGTTGGTACCTTGACTGTGTATATACCCGTGATCTATAACTTTTCAAAAGGGTGTAATCACCTTAGCGCTCTTTATCATAAGAGAAAGTTTATATTATATTATTTACTAGCTGTCACGGCCACGCGTTGCTGTGCCTAACGTAGCGCCATCTATTGAATATTTACTCAATCTAGTCAACAGATTTCGATTAACTCAACAGAATATTTACTCAATCTAGTCAACAGATGTCGTTATCATCGTCGCCCGATGTCATATGTCATATACAGATAATTAATAGACAAATAATTAGCAATAACATAAATAATTTGAGATGTAAGCTATCCTATCTTTCAAGTTGGGTCAAACTGCACACGGTGTACAAATTTCATTAAAATCGGTTAAGTAGTTTAGGAACACGTAATCATATATTATAATGTCCCAGGTGTTTGAATCTATTCTTATATGTTTGGTACTGAATTTTGTATGGCAGCGCGAAAACGGCTCCGGCGATCTTTTTAAAAATTTCCTATTTCGTAGAGAAAAAAATTCTAAGACTTTTGGCGTCCCCAGATTTTTCCCTGAATTTCCTGGAAACCCGTAATTTTGGAAAAACTGGAAAAAAAGTGATCCCTTTTTTGCTGTATTACTTTTAAGTCGTAAACGATAGAAAGTTGAAATTTTGCATGTGTATTAAGGTATTTAATGCTGACATTTCTCAAAAATTAGAAATTCAAAAATTAAAAAAGGGGGGGTTGAAGAAATTCGGGGGCCCGTTAGGGAACTTTGGAGAAAGTTCATATTCTGGATTATAGAATAACTAAGTATATTATCAGTAAAAAAAAAAATCAAAATATAAAAATTTTATGGGGGGGCACGGGGGCAGTATTTGCCGAAAGTAAAAATTGTTCTAGAAAATTGAAATTTTGTATGTAGGCTAACCTTAGTAACTTATTTACGAATCGAAAAAAAAAATCGCAAATTTTGAAAAAAAGTTTGTCAAATAACGCATAAATTGAAAATATTTTTTATTCTGATAAAAAAAATATATTTTTTAGTCAATTTATATGTGTGGCGAGTTTATTTATTATTTCAATTTAAAAATAGAATTAAATATGAAATGTAATTACGAATTATTCTATTGGATTCAAATCATACACGACAAAAGGACGTCGCATTGCGACGGGGGTAAACTCTAGGGATCTTATATTCTTATATGTTTGGTAGTAAATTTTGTATGGCAGCGCGAAAACGGATTCGTCAATGTTTTTGAAAATTGCCTGTTTCGTAGAGAAATTTTTTTTAAGACTTTTGGGGTCCCCGGATTTTTCCCTGAATTTCCTGGAAACCCGTAATTTTGGAAAAACTGGAAAAAAGTGAGCCTTTTTTGCTGTATTACTTTTAATTCGTAAAAGATGGAAAGTTGAAATTTTGCATGTGTATTAAGGTATTTTATGCTAACATTTCGCAAAAATTAGAAATTCAAAAATTGAAAAAGGGGGCGTTGAAGAAATTCGGGGGCCCGCTAGGGAACTTTGGAGAAAGTTCATATTCTGGATTCTAGAATAATTAAGTTTATTATCAATAAAAAAGAATTCGAAATTTTAAAATTTTATTTGGGGGCACGGGGGCAGTATTTGCCGAGAGTAAAAATTGTGCTAGAAAGTTGAAATTTTGTATATAGGCTAACCTTGGTAACTTATTTTCGAATCGAAAAAAAAAATCCCAAATTTTGATAAAAAGTTGGTCAAAAAACGCATAAATTGAAAATATTTCTTATTTTGATAAAAAAAATATATTTTTTAGTCAATTTATATGTGTTAATGTATATGTGCGCGAGTTTATTTATTATTTCAATTTAAAAATAGAACAGTTAAATATGAAATGTAATTACGAATTATTTTATTGGTTTCAAATCATACACGCCAAAAAGACTTCGCTTTGCGACGGGGGTAAACGTTACTGGAATTTAAATTTTTACATGAAGTTCAAGCCACACACAAAAGACAAACGTCGCTTGCGACGGGGGTAAAAGCTAGTTTATATATATTAAGATAAGATAATAAAAAATCTAAAACAAAAAAGTGTTATTATTGTGTAACTAAATACTATCCTAAAACAAATAAAGTACCTACTATATAGAAAACAACTACAAAATGAAACTGTGTTTAAAAAGTAATATTACGATGATAATTATATCGCATAAACAAATTAGCGCTGCATTCAACCGTTCAGTAGGCAGCCGACCGCGCGAGTGGGCCGCGCGGCATGGTATCTCGTTGAGCTACACCCCCCTCCCGGCTTGCCCGCAAGCACCGCCTCTCTCCCGCCGCGCCGGCCAGCGCAGAGAGCGAGTTGGTTTTGTTTCGGAGTTATTTATCATTGTAATCTTTAAAGTTTTTACCAAATTAGGTACCATAAAAACGGTTTTTGTGAGTTAATCTTAAAAGATAGACATATACTATCGCGGACTGTTTTTTAGATCATTAAAAGAGCTATTATTCTTTAATACATATTTTTTGTGTATCTTGAACCGTTTTCACGGCGCACGCAACGGAAGGCTTCAAAGATGAAATAATTTCTCCCGTTTTTTACACATTTACCACTATATCTTTGCTCCTATTGGTCGTAGCGTGATGTTTTATAGCCTATAGCCTTCCTCGATAACTGGATATCCAACACAAAAAGAATTATTCAATTCGAACCAGTAGTTTCGGAGATTAGCGCGTTCAAACAAACAAACTCTGTCGCTTTATAATATTAGTATAGATTATTTTTATAATTTCGCTATTTTTTTCTTCCTCTTTCTATATTTTCAAATATAGAAAATTTATTTGAATCCGTAATGAATTTATTTCTTTCTTCATTTTTATTTTCACTAAAATTTTGTGATACTAATAATTTAGAGTTGGATTGAATTTTTGGTACTTTTATGGAAATCTTGAGAATTATTTTCTGTCTGTTCCTCGTCATTATCTTGTTCATTTTTTCTGTAATTGTTCCTTGTATTATAAGTTCTAGGTGTAGAATTTGTAATATAATTAATGAAACTTTGTTCTTTCTCATTCTGTTTAGTTTCAATTTTATTATCATTTATATTATTTTGTTTTTTAATATTTTCCTTTTTACAGTTTCTATCTAAATATGTTCTTTTTCTAATGGGTGCTGGCTTATATGATGGTATACTATTTTCACAACTTATTAAATTTTGAGGAAAGTCCTTTTCATAATTAGATAATATATCAAATCTATTTTTTGTAGTTACAGCATACGAATTTTTGTCTTTTCAAATTTGAGGTATTTCAATAGCGGCTTCTTGATAACTAAGATTTCTGTTTCCCATTAAAATTTTTATTTCTTGTTGCCTTTTTCTTTCTTTGCAGTTTTTATCAGTCGCATCATGTTCTTCATCACAATTTACACATTTTATAATTTCATTTTTACATAAATTTAGCGTATGTTCATTTGAACCACATTTGCTACATCTACTCTTTCCTTTACATTGATTGGCCGTATGGTTATATCTTAAACATTTATAACATTGTCTCGTATTTTTAATAAATGGTTCACAGGGTAATTTAGCATTCCAAATATAAATATATTGAGGTAAATTTTGACCTTCAAAGAAAATGATAATATTTCTAGAGTCCTCATATTTAATTTCATCTTCAATTTTCACTCTCCTTTTTAATCTCCTTATGGAGTGGATTTTATACGGGTCACTATATATGTTTTCTTTTAATTCTTCCTCCGAAAATTCAATATCTACATTTTTGATAATTCCAATTCTTGTAATCCAAAACATTGGTATAAACATATCAACTCCTGATGTTTTCTTGTTATTCAATTTCACTAACATATTAGCTGATTTAGGATTTTTACATACCGCCATTATTCTATTTTTCCCTATTTTCTTTATTTCTGTAATATCTTTTCCATATTCTGAATTATATAGCATTTTTGCTGTTTTTAATGTACTGATCCCATATTTTTCATTTAGAATATCTTCTTTCTGAATCATAATTTTATAAGAAGACTAGCTGTCACGGCCACGCGTTGCTGTGCCTAACGTAGCGCCATCTATTGAATATTTACTCAATCTAGTCAACAGATTTCGATTAACTCAACAGAATATTTACTCAATCTAGTCAACAGATGTCGTTATCATCGTCGCCCGATGTCATATGTCATATACAGATAATTAATAGACAAATAATTAGCAATAACATAAATAATTTGAGATGTAAGCTATCCTATCTTTCAAGTTGGGTCAAACTGCACACGGTGTACAAATTTCATTAAAATCGGTTAAGTAGTTTAGGAACACGTAATCATATATTATAATGTCCCAGGTGTTTGAATCTATTCTTATATGTTTGGTACTGAATTTTGTATGGCAGCGCGAAAACGGCTCCGGCGATCTTTTTAAAAATTTCCTATTTCGTAGAGAAAAAAATTCTAAGACTTTTGGCGTCCCCAGATTTTTCCCTGAATTTCCTGGAAACCCGTAATTTTGGAAAAACTGGAAAAAAAGTGATCCCTTTTTTGCTGTATTACTTTTAAGTCGTAAACGATAGAAAGTTGAAATTTTGCATGTGTATTAAGGTATTTAATGCTGACATTTCTCAAAAATTAGAAATTCAAAAATTAAAAAAGGGGGGGTTGAAGAAATTCGGGGGCCCGTTAGGGAACTTTGGAGAAAGTTCATATTCTGGATTATAGAATAACTAAGTATATTATCAGTAAAAAAAAAAATCAAAATATAAAAATTTTATGGGGGGGCACGGGGGCAGTATTTGCCGAAAGTAAAAATTGTTCTAGAAAATTGAAATTTTGTATGTAGGCTAACCTTAGTAACTTATTTACGAATCGAAAAAAAAAATCGCAAATTTTGAAAAAAAGTTTGTCAAATAACGCATAAATTGAAAATATTTTTTATTCTGATAAAAAAAATATATTTTTTAGTCAATTTATATGTGTGGCGAGTTTATTTATTATTTCAATTTAAAAATAGAATTAAATATGAAATGTAATTACGAATTATTCTATTGGATTCAAATCATACACGACAAAAGGACGTCGCATTGCGACGGGGGTAAACTCTAGGGATCTTATATTCTTATATGTTTGGTAGTAAATTTTGTATGGCAGCGCGAAAACGGATTCGTCAATGTTTTTGAAAATTGCCTGTTTCGTAGAGAAATTTTTTTTAAGACTTTTGGGGTCCCCGGATTTTTCCCTGAATTTCCTGGAAACCCGTAATTTTGGAAAAACTGGAAAAAAGTGAGCCTTTTTTGCTGTATTACTTTTAATTCGTAAAAGATGGAAAGTTGAAATTTTGCATGTGTATTAAGGTATTTTATGCTAACATTTCGCAAAAATTAGAAATTCAAAAATTGAAAAAGGGGGCGTTGAAGAAATTCGGGGGCCCGCTAGGGAACTTTGGAGAAAGTTCATATTCTGGATTCTAGAATAATTAAGTTTATTATCAATAAAAAAGAATTCGAAATTTTAAAATTTTATTTGGGGGCACGGGGGCAGTATTTGCCGAGAGTAAAAATTGTGCTAGAAAGTTGAAATTTTGTATATAGGCTAACCTTGGTAACTTATTTTCGAATCGAAAAAAAAAATCCCAAATTTTGATAAAAAGTTGATCAAAAAACGCATAAATTGAAAATATTTCTTATTTTGATAAAAAAAATATATTTTTTAGTCAATTTATATGTGTTAATGTATATGTGCGCGAGTTTATTTATTATTTCAATTTAAAAATAGAACAGTTAAATATGAAATGTAATTACGAATTATTTTATTGGTTTCAAATCATACACGCCAAAAAGACTTCGCTTTGCGACGGGGGTAAACGTTACTGGAATTTAAATTTTTACATGAAGTTCAAGCCACACACAAAAGACAAACGTCGCTTGCGACGGGGGTAAAAGCTAGTTTATATATATTAAGATAAGATAATAAAAAATCTAAAACAAAAAAGTGTTATTATTGTGTAACTAAATACTATCCTAAAACAAATAAAGTACCTACTATATAGAAAACAACTACAAAATGAAACTGTGTTTAAAAAGTAATATTACGATGATAATTATATCGCATAAACAAATTAGCGCTGCATTCAACCGTTCAGTAGGCAGCCGACCGCGCGAGTGGGCCGCGCGGCATGGTATCTCGTTGAGCTACACCCCCCTCCCGGCTTGCCCGCAAGCACCGCCTCTCTCCCGCCGCGCCGGCCAGCGCAGAGAGCGAGTTGGTTTTGTTTCGGAGTTATTTATCATTGTAATCTTTAAAGTTTTTACCAAATTAGGTACCATAAAAACGGTTTTTGTGAGTTAATCTTAAAAGATAGACATATACTATCGCGGACTGTTTTTTAGATCATTAAAAGAGCTATTATTCTTTAATACATATTTTTTGTGTATCTTGAACCGTTTTCACGGCGCACGCAACGGAAGGCTTCAAAGATGAAATAATTTCTCCCGTTTTTTACACATTTACCACTATATCTTTGCTCCTATTGGTCGTAGCGTGATGTTTTATAGCCTATAGCCTTCCTCGATAACTGGATATCCAACACAAAAAGAATTATTCAATTCGAACCAGTAGTTTCGGAGATTAGCGCGTTCAAACAAACAAACTCTGTCGCTTTATAATATTAGTATAGATTATTTTTATAATTTCGCTATTTTTTTCTTCCTCTTTCTATATTTTCAAATATAGAAAATTTATTTGAATCCGTAATGAATTTATTTCTTTCTTCATTTTTATTTTCACTAAAATTTTGTGATACTAATAATTTAGAGTTGGATTGAATTTTTGGTACTTTTATGGAAATCTTGAGAATTATTTTCTGTCTGTTCCTCGTCATTATCTTGTTCATTTTTTCTGTAATTGTTCCTTGTATTATAAGTTCTAGGTGTAGAATTTGTAATATAATTAATGAAACTTTGTTCTTTCTCATTCTGTTTAGTTTCAATTTTATTATCATTTATATTATTTTGTTTTTTAATATTTTCCTTTTTACAGTTTCTATCTAAATATGTTCTTTTTCTAATGGGTGCTGGCTTATATGATGGTATACTATTTTCACAACTTATTAAATTTTGAGGAAAGTCCTTTTCATAATTAGATAATATATCAAATCTATTTTTTGTAGTTACAGCATACGAATTTTTGTCTTTTCAAATTTGAGGTATTTCAATAGCGGCTTCTTGATAACTAAGATTTCTGTTTCCCATTAAAATTTTTATTTCTTGTTGCCTTTTTCTTTCTTTGCAGTTTTTATCAGTCGCATCATGTTCTTCATCACAATTTACACATTTTATAATTTCATTTTTACATAAATTTAGCGTATGTTCATTTGAACCACATTTGCTACATCTACTCTTTCCTTTACATTGATTGGCCGTATGGTTATATCTTAAACATTTATAACATTGTCTCGTATTTTTAATAAATGGTTCACAGGGTAATTTAGCATTCCAAATATAAATATATTGAGGTAAATTTTGACCTTCAAAGAAAATGATAATATTTCTAGAGTCCTCATATTTAATTTCATCTTCAATTTTCACTCTCCTTTTTAATCTCCTTATGGAGTGGATTTTATACGGGTCACTATATATGTTTTCTTTTAATTCTTCCTCCGAAAATTCAATATCTACATTTTTGATAATTCCAATTCTTGTAATCCAAAACATTGGTATAAACATATCAACTCCTGATGTTTTCTTGTTATTCAATTTCACTAACATATTAGCTGATTTAGGATTTTTACATACCGCCATTATTCTATTTTTCCCTATTTTCTTTATTTCTGTAATATCTTTTCCATATTCTGAATTATATAGCATTTTTGCTGTTTTTAATGTACTGATCCCATATTTTTCATTTAGAATATCTTCTTTCTGAATCATAATTTTATAAGAAGATAAAGTTAAATTATCTTCATTGTATAAATTTATATTCGGGTCAACTCAACTTCCCCTCAGAATTCAAATTAATTTTTTAAATTCAGAAAATTTGATTATTAAAATAATAATATTTTAGATAATGCAATTTTACTTTAAATTTATATTTACTTTTTAATTAATTTATATATATATATATTTAATAATATTAGTTCAATTAAATTATTTTAAGGAATCAAACAAAACACGTCTACACGTATCGAATGACTACTCGATTTTGCTTTATAATATTTCTCCCGTTTTTTACACATTTACCACTATATCTTTGCTCCTATTGGTCGTAGCGTGATGTTATATAGCCTATAGCCTTCCTCGATAACTGGACAATCCATCACAAAAAGAATTATTCAATTCGAACCAGTAGTTTCGGAGAATAGCGCGTTCAAACAAACAAACTCTGTCGCTTTATAATATTAAGTATAGATTAATACACCACTGAGCTGTAGAAGTATGTACTTCATATGTTTGTATTCAAAATATGTTTAATACGTCTGTAGATAAAAGTGTATCTATAAATTAATTTAGCTCTTTATAACCAATCATCCCTTTCACTAGTTCAATAGAGGAAGAGACTTATCTATAATCAGTTATCAGCGAGGGAAACTTGAACACTGAAAGTTGTTTTAATCGCAAGGTAAAAACCAAATCGTATAAGGTTACTTGTTTCTAACTAATGGAGTAGTTTCGCGATGAAAATCAGTTTGTTTGTAATTCCTTGCTTATCTATTTCACCTTTACCTATTTCACGTTATCGGTCAGCAACGCTAAGTAATTGAGGAACTAAAAGAGGCTTTTTGGATATTAGAGCAAAACACTTAAGTTAATTATTATTGTTAAAGATTAGTTATTTTTACTTAATTTTGTTGGTATATTTAAATAAAGTTAGTTTTGATTGCTGTTTTTATAATGTTAAAAAAAGCAAAGAAACTACCTTATAAATCTAGTTATGCCAATAGACTAGATGAACCTGTAAAATCAATAAATATTTTTAATGATTTAGTTTATACTTGTTATAAAATCCCAATAGGAGTAGGAGGGTCGCGGTAGTCTGCGCAGAAAGTTCAGGTTGTGACACTGCCTGAAGCCACTAACGGTGCAGATCTCTGGTGCTAGCATGAAACTAGTTGATCATGGAGGAGCTAAAAAGGGACAAGATAAGAATTAAAGCAGGTGGAAGAGCAATAAAATATGAGGAGAAAATGAGCAGTGCTGAAAGCAAAATTTTAAAGGAAATAAGGGAGGAAAGTATAAAGAATGGGGGGAGGAGGGCCAAAAAAGAGAAAGGAGTATTTTAAAGGGAATAAAACGGCGATCGAGGAGGCAGAGAGGAGAAGAGAAGGAGGCGCAAGTGTGGAAGAGGAGCTAAGGAGAAGGGATAAGGAGATACAACAACAGGGGAGAATGGGAAAAATCGAAAAAAGCAACTACAATACAAGATATAAAAGAATTTGGGAAAAAAATGTACCTCAGTAGTAATAGAAAAATATATAAAACACATAAGAAGGACAGCAAGGTTTAGATTGGGAAATGAGGAAAAAGGAAACAGATACTGCGAAAGTAGTAAGGAAAGAAAGTGTAGAGTGTGCGAAACGGAGGACGAAACACTGGAGCACATTAAGTTTGAGTGTAAGGAAAAAGTAGTGAACGAAAAAATATTGGCCAGCAATTAAAGGGAGGCAGTGAAGGAAAGAGGTGGATGGCGGAAATAGTAAAAAGGAAAGGAAAAACAGGACCATAAATAAGCTTGCAGTAAAAAGTTATGCAGCGTAAACATCCGTTAGTTTATTTCATGTCGTCGAGATATTAATACAGGGATATGCGATCTTTCATGCTAAGTCCGGTTAATATTTCATAATTATAATTTTTGTAAATTCAGACGCCCGCAAATTCGTAACAATATATTTAATATATATAAAAATTTCTTTCTTATATTTTCAGTTGAAAACTTTAATAATAAATTAATTATAAAATTAATATGCAAAGATCCTATATTATAATGTTCTAACTATGTTTATATTCTTATATGTTTATTTGTTTATATGTTTTTATTCTTATATGTTTGTTACTGAATTTTGTATGGTAGCTCGAAAAAAGCTGCATCATTGTTTTTGAAAATTTCTTATTTTGTAGAGAAAAAAATTCTAAGACTTTTAGCGTCCCCGCATTTTTCACTGAATTTTCTGGAAACCCGTAATTTTGGAAAAACTGGAAAAAAATGTGAGCCCTTTTTGCTGTATTACTTTTAATTTGTCAAAGATAGAAAGTTGAAAATTTGCATGTGTATTCAATGCTGACATTTCTCGAAAATTAGAAATTCAAAAATTGAAAAGGGGGGGCTGAAGAAATTCGGGGCCCGGTAGGGAACTTTGGAGAAAGTTGATATTCTGAATTCTAGAGTAATTAAGTATATTATTACTAAAAAAAAAATTAAAAATTTCAAAATTTTATTTGGGGGCACAGGGGCAGTATTTGCCAAGAGTAAAAATTGTGATAGAAAGTTGAAATTTTGTATATAGGCTAAAGTTGGTAACTTATTTACGAATTAAAAAAAAAATTCTTAATTTTGAAAAAAGTTAGTAAATAACGCATAAATTGAAAATATTTTTTATTTTGATAAAAAAAATATATTTTTTTTAGTCAATTTATTATTAAGCGAGTTTATTATTTCAATTTAAAAATAGAGTTAAATATGAAATGTAATTACAAATTATTTTATTGGTTTCAGATCATACACGCCAAAAAGACGGGGGTAAACCTTACTGGAATTTAAATTTTTACATGAAGTTCAAGCCACACACAAAAGACAAAAGTGTAAAAGCTAGTATTTTATATATTTTGATTAAACTACTTCATTGTTGTGTCATTCTTGTTATCTTCTTTATCATCGTTATCATCTAACTACTTTATTTAGTATGAAAAGGGAAGTATAGATCCCTTTTAGGATCACGATAGATCTAAAATTTTCGCTCGGTTTTCTTCAATTATGTCAACTATTCTGTGCATCTGGTCGATAGTTGAGTGATTGTCCCTAAAGCCAAATGTGTAGTTTTAGATTAGGTCTCTCTTTTTATTATAGGCTTCAGGCGCTTTAGCAATAGTTTCTTAAAGATCTTAGATATTATTGGCAACAGTGATATAGGACGGTAAGATTTTTTGTCATTTGTATTCTCGCTCGGTTTCAGTATCATGATTACTTCAGTCACTTTCCAATTCCTAAGGACATATTTCAATCGAAGAGAAGCGTTTATGATATGCAACAATTTTACAAGTCCAGTAACCCCGGTGCCCATCGAACTTTCGGCAGACTTTTCATTCCTAATAATTAATTTCTAAAAAAATCAAATCTAACGCTTAATTTTCAAATTTTTTGAAAAACAACGTTTAATTTTTTTTCGAAAATCTTCAGCTATTTGGTATATATCTTTATAATACTGAATATCAGAAAATGTACCTTTTCTTATTAACTAATGATTAAAAACCAATAATATTATTATGTATACATTTTATTTTATTATAAGAAGAAATGATTGCACAGCTGTTATTGCACATTAATAATATTTAACACTTTTACCATGAACAAACGCAAACTTCTTCAAATTATTGCATGTAATATTTGCGTGCTGTGTTTAAAGAATTAAAAAATGTCTTCACTAGAATATGTTTCATTTAAATAAATATCGTTGCTTATGAAATCTCTCAACTGCAGTAAACGAGGTAACCTTGGCATTCGAACAATCTGAAAAATAATTTTTTTTAGATTATTATAAAAATGACAAAAAGCTGTAAAATCGTAATCTGTAAAAGTAGTTGAACAAAACTATTAAAATACTCTTGTTACTCTTCTTAAACATTTCCTCATATGTTTGTTTCTAACCTCGTTCACATTCGCTGAAAAAACGCTTACGCTGCTGACAGCTTGCCAGATTTCATTAACAAGAATTCCCGATCAATTGGATTATGAACCATGTATTTGTGGTTCAATATTTAAATATTTACTTAAATATTTGCAAATCGTTTAAAATGTCTGCTAAATTTGTACATACCCCATTTAGTTGTTGTAGATAAAATGGCAAAGTCAATGTTAAAATCTGCTTCCGGTCAGTCTGATGATTGATTTTATCCACTATTCTTTCAACAATCTGAGTATAATCGTCATTGGAGTATTCAGTGTCACCGTTTTTCACGAATTCAATAAACTGTAAACAAACAAGTCAGAACAGATTATTTAGTAGAATCCTATTTTATTATATAGAAATTTATAAAAAAAAACTGCATCGTTCAAATCTTTTGATTCACATTTCTGTTTTAGTTGTATATAAGTTAAACTAATATAAATGGAAAGGTTTCTATCAAATGCGCTTATGTCGCACTGATTATATTTAAACTTGCAGACGATGGTCTGTAGCGTAAGAACAGTTTTCAATTGAAACATTCAATAAAATTTTTAACATATTTAATTTAAAAAGTAGGAATCTTTCCAATTAAATTTTAAATTGTTGACGAAAGAAATTAGTTAGTGTTGATACTTACTTTTAGTGTGTCATTCACCAGCAGCGGTAATGAAAAGTTTTCTTCAATACCTGTACAACATATTATTCTAACAGTTTCCAAAGTTTTGCATCCACTTAAAATGGTCAGACAGTCCGCGTTAAATAAGTCTTCTGCGTAAGATATACTCAATTTCTTTAAATTCGGTAGTTTAACAAGGTGCGCTACTCCTTCTTTTGAAAGATTTGTCGGTTCGAATAAATTATAATCTTCTAAATTTAGACAATTTTCGGCAATCACTTTTAATACGTTGTCAATTTCTATAGCCAGTACTTGCAATTGAAGAGTTGTTAGTTTTGTTAATTCTCTTAGTGACTGGAATGACATCGATTGAGACACTGGAAGCGAAAGTGTCCGTAAGTTAGGTAATAGTTCCACTAAACTTCCAAACAAGTTGTATTCAAGTTCGTCAAGAGATATATTATTGTAACCTATCACGAAGGAATCCAGATTCAAGATTTTTAAACGCTCAAATAATATGTTATCACTAAATAGAAAGTTTCCTTTAAGACTAAGTTTTTTCAATTTTAGAGGCAAATATCTAAAGAAGTGACTAAATGGTTCAGCAGCTATCAATTCAACATGTAACTCGACAAGTTCAGGATTATTTTGTAACAATATTTGTAACAGTGAGTCATCTGTCAATTTAAGACGCACTGATTTGAAACTGGTGTGTCTACTTAATATTCGCATCTGGTCTAGATCTAATTTGGTTTCTAAATACAGTGATTCCAACTGCCAATTTTCCATGCACCTTAAAAGTATGTTTAGATTTAGTTTTCTGAATCCAATCAATGTTAGTGACTTAAGTGAGCTTAGTAATTTTTCAAAACACATTCCATTAACAGGTGTGTCATTAAAACCGCGAATGGTCACTTCCTGAAGCCCGGGATTTCTTTGAAATAACTGTCCCAACACATAATCATCAACATCTTCGCAGGTAATTGAAAGTGACTTCAATGTGGTCAGACTGCTTAATGCTACCACATCTTCATTTATCAACGGTATCCCGGGAATGTTCAAAACTTCTATTTGATGACAATGTGTGCTGATGGAAATAGGAAGTTCTTCTAACTCCCCTAAATATCGCTTTCTAGTTAACTTCAGAGTCCGTAAATTCTTAATCAATGATAAATCAATTGTAGAGATTTGGTTGTCTAGAAATTCGTCAACATCGAGCACTCGAAGACTCTGCCAATGTTTATCCACAGTTTCGAATTGTCCACGAAACACTGTATTAAAATTAAGTACGTCGTTGTACTGTAGATATGACAGTATCTGCAACACACTATAAGTATCTAAAGTTTCCATGGACGTTTCCATGACGATTGCGTTGAGGAGATCTTGATTACACCTATAAAAATGTAAATGTAAATTTAAAATTAAATTTGTCGCTAGAAAAGTCGTAAGAGAACAGTTAGTTTATGTACTACATTTTAAAAATTGCCGGAGCGGGGTGGCCATTTCATTGTAATTTTAATGGTCATTACTACAATAGTTATCTGGACGTGAAATTAATTGTTTTACTATATTATAATTCTTAAAGTATAACACCATATGTACTCGTAAAATGTAAACTGTTTAAGATAATGACTACGTTAATAATCGACTCAAGAACAAACCATTTAATCTTAGCCTACACATGCTGTTAGCTACAACAATCTGCTGTTTAAGATGCAACAATCTGCTGTTTAAGATGCAACAATTAAATCAACTTTGTTTGTCGGTTCGTCAAACAGGGTTTTGACCAGGGTCTATTGTTCTGGTCTATTGCATTTGTCCTTTTCAACACCATTTCCAACTATTTTTATTTATTTACTAAACACAAATAAAAATAACGTCAACGCATAATGAGATTATTTTGCAGAGTAGGTACTTGACCATTCTGTTCGAGATTACATTTAAAACCGTAATTTTTATAGAAGTTCCGACTTAGGATTGCAACATTTTTGTTTCATAATAATACTACCTTAAACTATTTAAAACTAGCTGACCCGGCGAACTTCGTACCGCCTAACAGTCAATGAATGTCGTGTTACCTTTTAGCTGAACTAATTTAGGCTTTGATGAACGTAATACAATGATACAAAATAATATTTATTAATATAGATAGAAAAGTATTTTATTATGATGAATAATAATAAAAACATACAGAATGAGAATAAAAATTAAAAAATTAATAATAATTAAGTAATTCAAACTCATGTCAGAAAAAAATGAGTGAAACCTATGTTGTGCAGATTGGAATACACTCGGATTAATTCAATAATGGGATTTTCATTCAAGCACCTTGTGGTAAACGACATTCTTTGTTTTTTGGTCAGGCGCAAGAACAAATAAAGCGGATGGTTTGCCGACACGTGAGCATGCCACGTACAATTGACCATGAGAAAAACATGCATTTTCTAGATTGAGGCCACAAATAGTCAAGGATTGGCCCTGTGATTTGTTAATCGTTATGGCGAAGGCAAGACGAATCGGGAATTGAATTCGTTTAAACTCAAATGGCATATCCGTTGGGATCATCGGAATTCTTGGAATAAGAACTTCCTCATCTTTAAATTTTCCTTTAAGTATCGACGCGTGAATCACATTGCTCATCAGTTTTTTTATTACCAAACGCGTTCCATTGCACAGTTTTGGTTGGTTTAAATTTCTAAGCATGATGACTACCGAGCCAACCTTAAGTTTTAAATTGTGCGGTGGTAAACCAGGCACATCCAAGGAGTTTAAAAATTCACTTGGATAATTAGTGGCTTCTTCTTCGTTTGTTACACAGTCGATAGATTTGAATGAATACAGAGTACCTACGATTTGATTTTGAATTATAAAATTGAGGTCATCTACATCTTTATTTTTAGCTGCCAAAATTGCTCGCTCACTTAACCATATAGTATTTTTGTGGTTAGCAATGATATCCGGGAATACTTTGTTGATAAGCTCGTCTTTTGATGATACAAAATTGCAAACATTTGGAGGAAATGAAATCAAACCGCTCGATTTGTCAACAGGAACACGGCCATTACCGATAGTCAGCAATTGCTTCGAGAAATCATCAGCAGATAGATCGTTCAACAATGCAACTCTCATATTTACAGACAGTTGAAGTTTCTTTACATATCGCCACAGATTTGATGCTTTGAGGCAAGCGTTTATTTCGTCGGCAGCAGTAGATCTTGGAATGACTGGTAGTGTTTGTCGGAAATCGCCAGATAATAAAATCATTGCACCACCAAAACATCTCGAGTCATTGCGCAGATCTTTTAATGTTCGGTCTAGTGCTTCCAATGCGCGTTTGTGCGCCATTGTGCATTCGTCCCATATGATGATTTTTGATGCTACTAAAACTTTGGCCATTGCGGAGTGTTTCGAAATGTTACATGTCGGTTGTTCAGTAGTTTGAAGGTTTAATGGCAATTTTAACGCTGAGTGAGCCGTACGGCATCCGTCTAACAATGTGGCCGCTATTCCAGAAGAAGCAATTGCTACCGCAATTTCGGATCTCGCACGTACAGTGGCCAAAATCAATGACATGAGGAATGTCTTCCCAGTTCCACCGGGGGCATCTAAAAAAAATAAGCCGCCATTTCCATCATCAATTGCATTAATCAGTAAATCATAGACTTCCCTCTGCTTAGGATTCAACAGAGGTACATTCGTTTGGACTGATTGGATTAGTTCATGTGGATCATATTCACGTTCACGTTCCAATTCTCTATTAAATGCGTCATTCATTCCGCGATCTGGCGCTGGCATTCCTAACCTAACTAACAAACTGCCGCACATGAGGTAACACATATCTTCGATCAAGAGCAAAGTCTGGTTATGCATCTCCTCATTCACCTCAAGATCGGAATTTCTTGAGCTGACGCGAATTCGATGTAAAATATCTTCAGACATGTTATCTTTGTATTTGTTCCATAGGTCACGTGGGTTCGATGGGAAGCATGTCGAAATGATGATAGCAAATAATGTGCGTATCTGACTTGGAGATGCAGAAATAATTGCTTCAGCGATTGTCGTGTCCCAATGAGTATCGTTTTCAAGCAAATTCAGCTCTTGACATGCTGCACGAAATGTGGGGCACACTATACCATTAACAGTTCGTAGTGATTCAAATGATGTTGGCCCTCGAACATGTACCAGCAACAACCGCAAATAGAAACATTCATCATTCTTCGGATGAACTGTGTAAATACGACCAAGAGCATCAGTAGAATGCATATCTGGATAACCAGGAACTGCATCGCCTTGCTTCCGACGTTGAAATTTCTTTGATGTAGCGTTCCAAGTGTAATAACGTGGCATTTCTGAGTAAAGCAAAGTTCGTGCGAACGGATCGCTTTGACAAATCGCAAAGAAACTGGTTAGTGTTGTCGCTGGAGGTGTTTCGGCACGTTGAGCAGCATTCGACGCTGTGAAATATACTCTCTGACCGTTCTCTAGATGCACCCCCAAATGTACAACAGTGGGATGACGTTCGTGAATAGGGAATGAAAATATACGCCAAATTGCTTCATTGCAGTTCACATATCTACCGACTTGATAGCGCGTGATTTCATCGTTGATATTGGATGTTTGGATACCAAAAACCGCCATGTTGCTCCCTTTCGTGACATATTTGCAAATGTATTTAATTGACTTGACCGAATTGCAATACTCAACATTACAATGTGCCTTGAATGTTTTGGAAAGAAGTGGTGAATATGGAACAATCCAACTGTTGTCAACTACGAAATCGTTTCCTTTCACTTTAGTTGTGATAGTTCTACCATTATCATCGGGCGATCGACGCCGATACAATGGATAACCGTCGTTGCCTGTAATGGTCTCTGCCGTCAATTTTCGTGGATACCGTTTGGAACACTTGCCGTCGACCATGCACGGTGATTGGCGGTTGATAGTGCCACACGGTCCATGAATCATATTCGTGATTACAACATCATGTAGGTCTGGATCGGTTTCAGGAGCAGGAATCTCCGCACATATGATGTCATCTATTTGATCTGGCCGAATTCTTTCGACTAACCAAATTAGAATGTGAGCATGCGGCAGGCCTCGTTTTTGCCATTCGATTGAATACATCCAGCATCGAGTATTCCCAAAGACGTGTTGCTTAACAATGTAATTCATTAGTGACCGAATTTTTTGCCTGAAAACACGTGCGGTGATGTCGTGTCGATCACTTGATGTTTGTCCGGGAAGCAGCAATTGAATAATTTCTATCCATTTCGGATTACATGTAAATGTAATGAATAGATCTGGCCGACCATAATGACGAACATATGTCATTGCATCTTGCGCATATTCATGCAAATGACGCGGGCTACCTGTGTATGTCGCCGGTAAAATAGTCAATCGACCAACATTTTCTGAATCTCCTTCTGTGCTAATTGCATCGCGTAAATGAATATACTCTTCTGAACGCAATTTAACTTGATTCAACCGAATGAAAGTCAGGCGCTCCGTTTCGATTTTAACGTACATGTCAACGCAATATTGTTGAAGCAGTCGACGAAATCGCAACAAATAATTGTCAGAATTTTCACGAATCATCAAACGGTATGCGTAATAATTCATTGAACTAACCTTCTTGGTAGTTTCCTCACCTGGAACAAATGCAGTAAAAATTGTATTTTAGAATCCCTAATAGGTTAACGACTCTTACAGCTACTCTCTACTAAATTAGAAATTACAACTTTTTTTGGGTACTAAAAGCAAACAGAATAAAATGTATATCAAGTTTAAATGAAAACAACAATATTAATCTTACCATTCAATGGATTAATCATTTTGATATTAAAGTGATATCCATCGTCTCCTTGCCAAAACATCAGCGGGTATTGTAACGCGTCATATGAACGGTGTGTTTCATATATTCTTTGTAGTTGCCCAGTATTGCGCCGTGTAAGTACAATATCACGTGTTTCCAAGTTTTCACCAACAATCAGGATTGCCACTTCATCGATTGTTGGAGCATTAAATGTGCGTTCATGTGTTCCAGCTGGTCTTTTATCTGCTCTGATCACAACTTTATAGTCATCACTTGGCATGCGCTCTAATGCAGTCTTGAACAGCCTGACCAATGCATGATGTTCATGAAGCATTTGCTGCAGATGTTGGAGAATTGCTCTTTTCGTAGCTGTGTTGATCCCTTGACGCCGGTCAAGTTGTTCTTCCATATTGCCCATGAAGTATATTTGCAAGAATTTATGCTGTGCATCTTCTATAGGTTGCAATGATCCAATGCGATGGCAAATCTGGCCTTGAATCTGTGAAGTCAAAGCCATAGTTATAGTTAGATTGACAAACACTTTTTTTACAAACACTTTTTTTTTCAAATAATAACATGCCATTTTTATTTCAGAGACAAATACAGAAATCTAACAAACTACATTCCAGATTTTTTTTACAATCATAGAAAATATAGTTTTTAACGTAAATTACCTTAAATGTCGGATTATATCCGTGTTCTTCGATAATTTCCGCCCCAAATGAAGTCATTTGGAAACAGACATTGTATTTTTGAGTGTTCGCTAGAAAATGTCGTGATTCTAGTGTTTCGCCATAAAGCAGGGAGCACAATGGCTCTGGTGGCGGGACCAATGATGGCAATTTCACTTTACCACTAAGGCAGCACAAACCAGGCGTTTCACCAGCAAACCTCAATGCTCCACAATGCTGGCAAACAACGTCCATTGGACCAATGCAAACTAAACGATGCAAGCTGTAGTCGATGGTGCAATCATATAGAAACGCTGCTCGATTCAAATCAATACTTGAACCATTTCTTCTTGCACTTCGAAGATTATTCCTCTGTTCATCTGTACGATAAGCTCGACGATTCCTCGTTTCTAACCTAGCCGTTTCACGGGCTACCTCTCTTTGCTCTTGTGTTTGAGAAGCACGAATTAAGGCCCTTCTTTGCTCCATACTAACGCGGTGCTCTTCTCGTGCAATTTCTCGTTCTTCATCAGATAATTGACTCGCGATATTCCGTTGCCTAATTGCATTACGGCTCCGCTGGGAAAGATTAGATCTTCTAGGACGCGGCATAGTTATTAATATAAATACTGAATGTGCACTCGCATAAAACCACAAAAAACCACTTTCGAGATATAGACAATAGCTCAAAGAGTATATAAGCACTACATATGAATAGCTTATCAAGAAAAATTATAGTTATAGATAACCTATAAAAAGACATTTACACTTTTGTTAACGTGTACAATAAATCTTAGGTATTATTTTCTGAAATTAAAAATTAAATAATTAATAAATAATTTACACAAATTAATGTCTAAAACAAACAAATATAACAGTACCTGAACTTTCGACACATTTTACAAAAAATAAATTTCTGAACGCACATATGAATAGTTGTTACATGTTGTCATGGCAACAAATGTTTGACATGAAATAAACAAATGAGCATTTATTGAAATGTTTAAGTATCGAGTTTTCATTGTCGAGTTTTTTAAATTTCGAATTTTCATTGTTGTAACAAACCCGTCTTTGTTTTATATATTTTCATTGTTTTTAAGATGTATTATGCTATTCGGGGCGAAGACAAATCCAACGAATCAATAACCATGAATATTGGTTCAGCAGATCTCGAGTTATAAGTGTTGCAACAAACCCGTCTTTCTTTTATATATTAAGATAGTATAAAAAAAGGTTTTATTAGTATGTCATGTTTATGTCGCACTAGTCTGTACGTTAAAAGTGCAACACATTTATTACACTCATGTATAACTAATATTAACCTATAAATGAAAATGTATAAATATATTAGGCGTTAATATAAGCTGCATTAATTTTTTGACCAAAGTGTATCGAGTTTACTACAGTTCAATATTTGTTCCTCAGCGTAATATTTAATAAAAATTTCAAGGTCGATTCGGTTAAACACCCTGTGTCGTTTCACCCGTCACAGTACCACAGCCAACATGAGCCGAGCATCTACATATATGTGCAAATATGTGCATATGAACAAAGGCAACTTTGATACGTATGATGCAAATAGTACAGCAACAAGCATACAAAATGAGAGAGTTGTCCTTTTTTTTCGTAAATTTAATAACAATCAACCTTAAATTAAAACAAAATATTATCGCATAATATTTTCACAAATATATAAAAATTATTTTAACTAACATGCGAAACCGGCGAAATGTACTTTTTTAATGATATGATCGACGCGTTGGTGATCTCGTATTCCATAACTGGTTGACAATCAGTTTAAACCGTGTACAGAAACAAAACATTTAAACAATTTAATATTTCCTTTAATATACCTGATACAACAGTGTTGATTATAGGTATTGGGAAAAATGTTTGTGCTAGGTAGATCTGTTGTGAGTAAGAGGTTTGCAAAGGATGTAAGGAATGTATCCCTTCAGACTTGTTAAACAGTGGATCGGCTAAGTTGATATATTCTTGATCAGAGGCAGCAATATTACCTGTGACTTTTTTCAAAACAGGGCATTCAAATTTTGCTGTGAAAGAGGTTTTGTGTAGATATTATATCCTTTGTTATTGAATTAGTTATTTGAGTTCTTGTAGTGCTTAGACCCAGAACTGATACATCGCTCTTATTAAATGGTATTTTTAATTTCTTTGTTAGTGTTAGTTACGAGACTTATTTCGTTATATACCAAACTCGTGACAGTTTCTTTAAAGGACTCCCATTGGCCTATATTCCCGTGGGGGGATGGTATCTCTATATTTGGCAAGAAAACATCTGATTGACTATTGAACTTAAAGGAAGAGATAAACTGTTTATTTTCATGTGCTTAAATTGCTCTATGAGCGGAACAAGATAGGCCTTTTTTATCATAATCACACAAAGATCGTAGTTATTGCGTTTATGTATGTCAGAGGTTTCACAGTACGTACTATGTGGCAATAAGTCTTCCTTTAATGCAGCGCTCTTACTTTTTAATTTTTTTAGTGCTGAATAGTTTATTAGAGAATAAAGTGAATGGGCTTTAATATGGCAGTTTTTAGAAATGTTTAGGTGCAGTTTTAAATTGAATTTAAATAGGGTATTTATTAAGGGTTGCTACCTGATCCCTTAAGTTTAATAAAAGTACGGTCAAAGGATTGTGTTGAGGTATTTATCGTCTGGTACTTAAGGAGAGACGGTAAGGATTGTATTTCTATAATAAAATTAACGAAAAACGATATTTTAACATTTTAGACTTATTATTACACTTATTTTACATACAAACATTTGCTTGAACAAATGTTTTGAAATTCAAAAATATTGAGACCCTAAATAATGTAGATCCTGTCAATAAATTAGACCTGGGCGGTTTTGCCGATTTTGACTCTTCTATTTATCTGAGAAATAAATACCAAGACTATTATTAATTAGTGTTAATATAGTTATGGTCGGAACAAGAGAAAAATAGAAATATTGAAAATTGACAAAATTTCGCGCTTTTGAAATAGGAATTCTATAAACGGTGTTTTTTGACCTGTTGCTTAACGAAAATGACACCAAATTATTGAAATAAAGAAGTGATTCTAGTTCCAATGATAGCTACTGATGTTGTGAATAACATATTAAAATTTACGACAATTCGGTTGAATAGTTTCATTTTTTTCTACAACACCATTCTGAAAAAAGTACTTTTGAAATAAATAAGATCAAAGTTTTAAATATGCTATGGCTATATGGCTATAGATATATGCTTAAACGGCTGTGGAAACTATCGGCAATATTCATAAAAAAATTAAAATTATATTCTTAACAGACAATACCTTCGAAATATCAATAATTAAAAAAATCGTTTTTTTGAAAATTCTAGTCCACCCTTAAATATGTCTAACATGTACGATGCGAAGTTGCGAGATTTTGTAAGGAAAGGATTAAGATGTATCAAGGCATGTGGATATTAAATTAGAGAAAGGATGTTGAAAAAAATAAGCTGGACACGTACCTGATTGTCTAGATTGTAGACTCGCATGGCAGCGAGCTAGTCTTCAGTGTAATGTTTCTTCTTCGATACTTCAACGGTATTGTGATATACGAGTGTGATATAACGTCGAAGAACTGGTTTCACAATTATTATTTTTAGGTAGTTGAATTAGGTAAAGAAAGTATTTATGCATGTGCATTTGAGTAGGATTGAAAAGGTTTGTGTTGGTACGAACTCACTTGAGTGTAGAAAATAATGAACCAGCTTAAACCATAAACACGTTTAGGTAAAGCAGAATCTGAATACCTTAGGGTGGGGGTAATAGGGAGGGTAACTAACAGGTACATCTATCATTTCCAATAAGAAATAAACAATAATTGAAATATGGTTTTGAAGCATAGATGGTGCTAATGTTGGTTTTCGTCCAATTGTAATGGGTTTGCAATAAGCTTTTTTAAATGTGTTAGCAAAAGGCTGGTAAACTAATAATCAATTAATAATTTCAAAGTTTGATTTAGGGGCCCGGGGGTTGTGCAAGGAAGTTGAAATTTTATATATGGGCTGGGCTACTTTCGTAAGTAAATTATAAATCGAAAAAAAAAGTTTCTAACTTTAAAAAAAATCGGTGAAATAACGAATAAATTAAAAATATTTTATATTTCGTTGAAAAAAAAATATTTGTTTAGTCAAGTTGTATGAAATATTATTTAATTATTAAACGAGTTAAATATTTCAATTTGAAAATAGAATTAAAATTTTAAACGAAATTATGAATTATTTTGTGGGATTCACATAGTACACACTAAAAAGACGTCGCTTTGCGACCGGAGTATACTGTAGTATATTATAATGTTCCAGGTGTATATTTATGATCTTATATTTTTATAATCTTTTATTCTTATGATCTTATATTCTTACATGGATTACAATGGCATTCAGTGACACGTTTGTTATTTAAATCTTCAATTAAGTCATCTTATTCTGCTTGCTTTATTCATCATATGTTTGTCCATCTGAAATTATATAGCATTAGTATATCTCAATAAAAACATAAAAATAATTATTCTTTAAAAGTTATTGTTACTCATGTTTCGTACATCTGTAACTTCTGGTCTAGCTTGTTTATTAAGTACCCTTATCTAATTTATGTTCTCAAACCCTCTGTTAAAAATCTTATTTATGTTCACTTATATTCTCAAGTGTTAATTTCTTCTATAACCTTTCTGACTCGAATTTCAATACATCTGTTACAAATAACTTTAGTGCCTAATTATGTGTTTATTTTCTCAACTCATGACCTTTCTGTTTTTATGTTTCTTTTACTCGTAAAATATTAAAGTACTATATTAGTCCCATTTAACTATTTTAACGATTAAATAATCCCTTTTTTAAATTGACCTTAACCTAGTTTATGTCTGTAACTAAAGTTTATATTTTTTATTCCAATTCTATACTCTTACACATTATTCAAATTACGCTGTTCATTTATTATGTTTCTTAACCCTTTAATATCGCTTTCTACCGTTCTATTTAAATCTCAAGTTTCCTTTAAACTTTATCCCATTATTTACTTTTCTGTTTCTTAATTTCTCAAAATCAAAATCCTAATCTACTACCTACCTAAATCTTAATGTATCATAATATATTACTAGAGTGTGAAAAATGACTACTTTTACTTGTATCTGTACTCATTATATTAGTGTTTGTTTTACTGACCGTATGTTTTTATTACTTTTCGAATTGTTTTACTTCATTCAAATTTGAGTGTTCTTTATTTCATCAACGTCGATTTGCAACTAATCATTATTACATATTCAATAAATATCTACTTATCCGTAGCTCATTGTACACGTTTCAGTACTTCTTAACTTTTTCTTATTCAATTTCTTGGTTTCCTTTAAACCGTTCATACCGATTTCCATTTTCGGCGATAACTCAATAGTTCCATATACTTTATTTTTCATTATTATTTCAGTATTCAAATATCTCGTAGTCAATAAATAACTCATAGCAAATCAATTGTGTTCTCTTTAATTCCTAGCTAATACTCATATCAAATCTTTTTAAAATCATACGTCTATAACAACAATGCTACAATACTTTCTGTTCAGAAAAAAAATCATTTTAATAGCTCAACTGTGTAACTCTTAAACAAAACTATCTTGACACTCTAGAATACGTTTACTGTTAAAATTATCCTTCCTATTTCCAAAATTACTTATTGTTACTTTATAAAATGATACTTATGATCTATTCTAACATTTAAATGTTCTTATTCTATGCAACTTTAGTTCAATTAACAATCATCTTTATCCGATTTTTCTAGTTAAAATACTCTCTGTTATTCTCTAATGTCTAACGGCAAATTAATCTGTTTAACGCTTACTACTAATGTTTCCTTGAACATTGTCTTAATTAGAATCATGAAATAAATGCTTAACTTAATAAGTGCAAAAATTCCTAAAATTAATCTTTTAAAATTACTCATCATTAATAAATCAATCAATTTACTTTGCAAATTATACTCTCCTTTTCTTAAAACAATAGCAATATTATCTCTCGCAACATGTATATTTTCTTCTAGGCTTAAGCTCATAGTGTTCGCAACTATTCTCTCTGTTACAGATTCTTTTACATCTTTTACATTTTTTTCAATTCTCTTTTCATCAATAATTATTTCGTTTACAGTGCCCTCACTTAATAAAACTTTATCATCTCGGCTACAATCTATTTTTTCTAACTCTTTATCAATTATACTTTCGTGTATATTCTCACATAGTTTATCTACTTTTAACCTATCCTTATTTAAGCCATTAATATCCCAACATGTTTCTACTAACCCGTTAACAATGCTATCTTGTTCAAATTCTACTTTAATATCATTATTTGCCTGTAAATTATTTTCTTCGGTAACTAATTCGTTCGTGCCCTTTCTATGGACTAAATCTGTCCTGTCACTGTATAATTCTATCGATGTATTTACGTCATCTTTATCAATTTTAACTACTTTTGAACTTTCATTTAGTTCGTCTAATGCTACACTGAACTTTTTAGAGTTTATATCTCCGTTTTCAACATTATCAAATCTATCAAAATTTACTCTATCTTGTACATATTTGTTACTTGACGTTAAATTACTTCGGCTTTCTTTTAATTCTATATATTCTGCTAAAGCTAAGGCTTCGACCAATGTTTTTGGATTTTCGTAATCAACAAATCTAGAATAGCTGTTACGTAAGCCCAATATAAATCTGTTTAAAATCTTATGCTGTAATTCCATTAATTGTAAATCCCGTTTACTTTGTTCAAAACTTATATTAATTGTTTTTCTAGCTAATTCTGCTACTCTTTCTGAAAAATTAAAAACTGACTCCCCCTGGTTTTGTTTACAAGAATTAAAATCAAATTCTGCTTTCATTAACTCTGCAGGTCTTCGACAATTGTATTTGTTAAGTAATTCTATCTTAATTTTTTCATAATCTTTTAATTCTGTTCGAGTTAAAACAATATGTAGAAATTCTAGAACCTTTGCGTTCAACTTTACCGATAATGCAAAAACCCTTTCTTTATTATTCCAACTAAAAGCATCTGATATTCCCTCTAACTGATTCAAAAATAACGTAATACTATCTTTTTCTTCAAATTCCCGTAAAAACTGTAAACCTTCTTCCAACTTTTTAAATCTATCTATTAGATTATCCATTTTTAATACACGTAAATCAATCTATTATTTCTTGTTATATTTAATTACCATTCTACAAAAATCATTTCAAAATATTACTTGTTCAGTACAAAATTAGTACAGAACATAAGAAGATGTCTCTGTTGGCATTCCAACATTATAATGTATTGTTGTCTCTAATAGAAGTAATGCGCATGACTACAATACGACGACTGCTGTACGCTACAGCGATATGGCATTCGTGTCAGTTGTGTTTTGGGCTTCTACACTGTCAAGATCATAATTCCCAACCATCTTGTTATTATAAGAATGTTGGTTCAAAGTAATTAAAAAGTGTAAAATTATTTTATCATTAAACAATTGAATAATTATTCAATCTACAAATACTCGCATGGTTTTATTTCGTACATGCGAAGCTGGTCCTTCGAGCCTTACAAAGCCGATCCTTCGAGTTTATTAACCGCGTGTGTTTTTCATTGTATTTTTGGCGTTTTATTACATTTGCCCCTTGGCGATTGCCATTGATTGGGTAAATGGGACGCTCTATTTTGGCGGATTCACGGAGGATTTGGATATTTTACAATTACATTTCCAGAAGCCTTACAAGCGAAGCTGGAAATTTTACAATTACATTTCAAGAAGGTTTTAAATCCTACAAAAAAAAAAAAACTGGCCTTACAAGCCATTGGTACCCGCGTGTGATTTCGTGGTATTTTGAGGTTACATCTGTATAGTAACCAGCACAAGTGCAAGCTATTTTGTTACATTTACCCTATGGCGGCCTGGCAAGTCATCAATTGCCATTGATTGGGTAATGCAACGTTTGATTTAAGCGGATTCGCATATAATTTGGATTACTACACGTTTATATTTTAAGAAAAATTATTCATTACGGAAGAGGATACATGGATGCTGGAGGAGAGTAAAATACTTCTTTACTCATGAAGGTACAAAGTTATTATTACTATCTGCAAGTACCAATCTATTAAAAACTTCTCATGTTGCTGGATTAACCTGGATTAGTTTGTCATCCACGTTTCATCTATCATATAAGTACGAATCTATCACCTAAGCAAGATGGAGGGATTGAAAAGGCTTAGATCGGCGCGGACGGCTGCAAAAAGTGCAATATCACGGATGGACAATTACGTCAGCGACCCAAGGGCTCTCGACTCCGCTACAGTGGATGTGCTGCAGGTGAAAAAAGAAAAGATGATGACTACATTCCAATCGTACGAGCTCACGCAGTACAGCATTTTAGAAATTGATGATCAAGATGAGGAAGACATTGAAGAAGTTGAAGAGAAGTATTTTAACATTATTGCAAAATTAAATGCTAGCATCAATAAGTTAAAAGAAGTTAATAGGCCTGAATTAGTTCCATTGAAGCTCCCAGCGGTGGAAATTCCAACCTTCGATGGCAAGGATATAACCAGGTTTAAGCCCTTTTATGAGCTCTTCCAAGCAGTGGTTCACAATAATGCATCATTGTCCGATGTTCAAAGACTTTTTTATTTGAGAAAGTATCTCGTTGATGAGGCTCTCTCAATAATTATAAATCTGCCGCTTGTGAACAGCTCATACAAAGAGGCTATTGATTTATTGTTAGCGCGGTATGAAAATAAGGCGAGATTAATCTTTTATCACATTAATATAATACTTGATATTCCCAACATGCAGAAAGGTACTGCAGTCGATATAAGGGCTTTTTTATGTCAAGTAAAACAGCAACTACAAGCGTTAAAAAATCTTGATGAGCCTGTAGACAAGTGGGATATGATTTTAATCTCGGCCTTAAGTAGAAAATTAGATATCGTTACTAACCGCACTTTCCACATGGAAAGAAATTTAGAAGAACTGCCTACTATGGCAGAATTTATTTCATTTTTAGAAAGACGTGCAATTGCAATTGAGTATAGTTTAGATTATAAAAATATGTCACATGACAATAATAATAAAGGAAATGTGGTTCCAAGAAAATTGTATAATCAAAATAAGTATTCACATAATAATATTGTATGTAATCTTGCTATTTGTGAATATACAAACCTTAAAAATGTTATGGAACAATCTTGGACAACTGAGAAAGTCCCAGAGGAATCAGATAAGTTTTCTGAGGATTACTTAAAGGCTGAACATAAATTTCAGAATTCAGTAGCACTTAAAAATAATTTAACTGTTGATTTGCCATTACTCAGCCTAGTAAATAAAATAGAATTGGAGGATTCTTTCTCAGTTGCCCCGCAAAGATTTAATGTGTTGGAAAAAAGATTTAGACGCAATCCTTCAGTATTGGAGGTTTATAAAACATTATTAAACAGATCAACCAGTATCATGACATTAGGTTTAAAACACAATATTATTTTTATAAATATTAAGTTAAAAACAAATTTAATTTGCTACAAGTCTAGTGTAGCTCCATCAAGTAAGGTACTTACAATACCCCAGCTTGAGATTATTAGCGCAGTGTTGCTGGTGCGAATCAAACAAGCAACAAATAAAATTTTTGATTCAAATACAATACTTCCATCAGATATTAATTGCAATGTTTACAACATTGATGTAAAACAAACACCTGTACTGTTGGAATTGTTTAAAGATAATTGTTTCAATAACATTGTAACTATTGAGTTGATGATTGTTGTGTACATTATGCAAATGATAATGTATGCTACATTGATAATTATGGTTTCTGTTATATTTAGGATAGTAATTAATTTGTTTTATATTATTTTCACAAAATTATGTAGACTACCATAGAGTTAAGAAGTTTATGTTATTTTGTGTAATTTTGTTTATAATAGTTTTAAGAAGTTCACATTATTTTTTGTAAATTGGTTTATAATAATTTTATGTAACATTGTATAATTTGATATTGGTTGTGAGCTTATCTACTTCTGCTGGCTGGCAATTTATGTTCAGTACAAAATTAGTACAGAACATAAGAAGATGTCTCTGTTGGCATTCCAACATTATAATGTATTGTTGTCTCTAATAGAAGTAATGCGCATGACTACAATACGACGACTGCTGTACGCTACAGCGATATGGCATTCGTGTCAGTTGTGTTTTGGGCTTCTACACTGTCAAGATCATAATTCCCAACCATCTTGTTATTATAAGAATGTTGGTTCAAAGTAATTAAAAAGTGTAAAATTATTTTATCATTAAACAATTGAATAATTATTCAATCTACAAATACTCGCATGGTTTTATTTCGTACATTACTCTTTTTATAATAATCATGTTAAATTCAATCATTACTCTTTAATTACTTTATTTACGTTCCAAGTCTTTATATAAACATCGTTGTCCAAATCTGTTTCTTTTTACATACTCGTAGTATTCATAATCTTTGTTATATTTCTGTAGCTATAACCAACTGAACCTTTACTATGTGACCCTAATAAATCACACATATTTATTACTCTCTTAAATGTTATACAACACTGATATCTTTCTCCGAAATTTAAATACATAACTGCAGTACTATTTGACATTTTAAAATCTTTCCTTTTTCTTTAATAAACTTTCTTTAATAAACCTTGTACAAATCTATTAGACCCTTGTTAAATTATTCCATTTCTCAATTATTTAAACTTTTTCTTTTCCAATTATTCGTTTTCTATAGGCATACTATTTCTATTACATATATGAGGCATACGTTCACTACATATATGTCCATAAACAATATAAGCTAATAATTACCAAACCCCTATATATTACACATGAATATAAACTGATTCAGGAATCGAACCTGAAGACACAACAACCAGCGTCAAGCTTTAATGTACTGTATCGTCACAATTATTCTTATATCTGTTCTTTTCTAATTATTAATATGCAGTTGCTAGTTGCAATTAATAAACTATATCTCTTTTTTTTAATTATTAATATGCAGTTGCTAGTTGCAATTAATAAGCTATATTTCTCTTTCCCAGTTAATACAATTTTATCCTTTTTTCCCAGTTACTATAATTTATTCCTTTTTTCACAATATTTCTTTTTCCCAGTTACTACAATTTATTCCGTTTTTCACAATATTTCTTTTTCCCAGTTACTAAGATTTCCTTTTATTTTCTCAAATTAAATTTTCCACTTAATGCATTTTTCCAATTAATCAAATTTCTGCCTTTTTTAATATCCCACAATTTTAATACCTTTTTTAACGTATCTCTCTATTTAATATATCTCTCTTTTAAAATACCTTACAATTTCTATACCCTTTTTCTTTTAAATGACCCCACAATTTCAATACCTCTCTTTTAACATATCTCTCAAATTTCATATCTCACAATTTTCATTACCCCTTTTTTAACGTATCTCTCTTTTAACACACCTCTTTTTAGACAACCCCACACCTGACACCAAAATGTAACCCTACCCCCTTATATCTACTAATCTATATATGGTGGTAGTTACTTATTTTATGAGAGCGATTTTACAATCGTCTCAAGCGAAAATTCTTTTAGAGATCTGGATCTCCTTGAGTCGGATGACCTAAGCTAATGCTAATTGTGGAGGCTTCTTTATCATTCAGGACTTATTACCTCATCTAATCATATTACATAAATATATTAGGTTTTACTCACTTTTTGTACTTTCTGCAGGCAGCTTCCTCTGCTTTGGACAATCACTTTATTTAACGCGACGACGCGACCGTTAACTCTAAGTACTTTTACAATTAAAACAAGGGAATCATTAACACTTAATTCTTTATTATTCAAAAACTTACTTAATACAAATCTTAGCAACTTTATCATTATTATATCAAAGCGACTGACTAATACCCGAACCACCGACTAAGGGGCGCTACTCCCTTATTTTACGGGGTCTGTATAGAAAGACCTTTCGACTGGGTCTCAATGTACTAACTCTGACTCGTGATCAAGATGGTCTGATCCCCTCTCCTTTCTTAAACTCAGTTTATATAGCTTAAAGCTCTTTGTTTCAAAAGATGACCTCATTTAAACTTATTCCGTCATCATGGCTTCACGTGCCAAGCTACACGTGTCTTACACAAAGGAAGTTAATTAATATTTCTCTTAAAAAGTTATTGTAAATACTGCGTCAGCAATTTTGAAAATAATATTAATATGCGTCTTGGTCTTATTGATAAAACTATACTTAATTTAAACAAAGTTCCCGCCAGATCGACGCCTTCAACTATTAAAACTACTTTGTATGTGAACCATCCAATGGTTCCTAAATAGTTAGTTAAAATATATTATCAATAATTAATGAATCTATATGGGACTGTTACATTGCTTCCCGTTTTTAAATTAAAATCTATAATCCAATGATTATAATTTTATTAGTCTTTCCCGTATTTCTAGATTCATTCATAATTGAAACCTTAAAAATAAATGCAATTTAAAATTTAAATCAATAAATCAATCATATATAGTCGTTGATAATCAAAATAATTCTTCTTTATCTGCTTTATATAGGTAGATTTCATTCTCATAGTTTCATAACAAAATGCTTCAACTTTGATAAATAAGTGAATACTTTTCTTCGTTTCGAATACGCTCTGCCTCGGTTTATTTTCGAATGCGTCCTTCCCTACTGCTTTGCATCTGGCTTCATATTTCCGTAGGTTGCATAAACAATACTGATAGTTTTTAATGGTCCATTACATTTGTAAATTATCGTTCTGTTTACAATACTTGTAGATTAATACACATATGATATATGTTTTCTTCTTAAGTGATTACTGCTTCACTTAGACCTTTAATTTCTTCTGGATTATTCACGGACTTCGTCATTTCGTATTGTTTTCTTCATCTTTTTCAATTTGCATCGATTTCATCGGAATCTTCATCTCATAACGTCTTGCATTCTGGTAGTTTCTCTCGTACATTCGCTCATTGACTCGTTCAAGTATTCACACTTATTACCTTAGTCTTACGCATTATGAAAATCAACTACTGGTCTCATCCTTCAGTTCCTTGTTGTTGTAAATGCTGCAATTTATACCCTTACGTAATTATCTTAATTATAAATTCATTTTCTGTCTTCTTTTCTATAATTTCTTACAATTGACATAACAAATTTGGCTCTTGTATAGCTCTTTTACTAATAAATCGATTAACTTTACTTAGAAGTTATAGTCATTACAAAATATGAATTTATTTCATAACATATCTTAATTTCTAGTTATTTTAATTATATTTTAAACATAACATGTAAATATCTTACGGCATGTGTTTTTCTTTTTTTAAATATCATCAATCTCTTCTTATTACTTTTTTTTTCTTTGATTGTTCTATATATGTTTTCCGACTTTGCAATATTTATGCCATAAATTATTTTCACATCTCTTACAAACTACTTGTTAATTCTACATAACAATGAAATTTAATGTAAACATATTTTTTTTTTTTAATTCAAATACAAATTTAACTTTTCTCTTAAATTTAGACTCAATATTCCATACTTTAGTTTATACTTTTATTAACGAATATTTTATTGAACTTATTCTCATTTACTGTATTTTTCCCATTTTAACAAATTTATTATATTTATTTTTTCCAAATCAAAACATTATTCTAACATGGTTATATCAAAAATTATTTTTAAATCTATTTATTATTTTTAAACAACAAAATCTTAACTTGATGGATACTTTACTCAAATATTATAGTCAAGGTAAACATAATTATTAAACTTCAACACTTGTTACTTGAATTTAAACGACTTTTTATATTCGCATGTAGTTTTACATGTGCTTCACAAAATAAAATTTCTTTTTCTCTATATTATATCTCAATGCAATTTAACATTACAAGTGTTCAAATTTTCACTGAATACCTCTTATCAATTTTCAAATCTTCTTCTTTCTCCATTAAAATTTCCAAAACGATCTGTGAACAGAAAAACATTTTAATTTATTCAATATTTATGATATAAAATCTTCAATTAAGTCATCTTATTCTGCTTGCTTTATTCATCATATGTTTGTCCATCTGAAATTATATAGCATTAGTATATCTCAATAAAAACATAAAAATAATTATTCTTTAAAAGTTATTGTTACTCATGTTTCGTACATCTGTAACTTCTGGTCTAGCTTGTTTATTAAGTACCCTTATCTAATTTATGTTCTCAAACCCTCTGTTAAAAATCTTATTTATGTTCACTTATATTCTCAAGTGTTAATTTCTTCTATAACCTTTCTGACTCGAATTTCAATACATCTGTTACAAATAACTTTAGTGCCTAATTATGTGTTTATTTTCTCAACTCATGACCTTTCTGTTTTTATGTTTCTTTTACTCGTAAAATATTAAAGTACTATATTAGTCCCATTTAACTATTTTAACGATTAAATAATCCCTTTTTTAAATTGACCTTAACCTAGTTTATGTCTGTAACTAAAGTTTATATTTTTTATTCCAATTCTATACTCTTACACATTATTCAAATTACGCTGTTCATTTATTATGTTTCTTAACCCTTTAATATCGCTTTCTACCGTTCTATTTAAATCTCAAGTTTCCTTTAAACTTTATCCCATTATTTACTTTTCTGTTTCTTAATTTCTCAAAATCAAAATCCTAATCTACTACCTACCTAAATCTTAATGTATCATAATATATTACTAGAGTGTGAAAAATGACTACTTTTACTTGTATCTGTACTCATTATATTAGTGTTTGTTTTACTGACCGTATGTTTTTATTACTTTTCGAATTGTTTTACTTCATTCAAATTTGAGTGTTCTTTATTTCATCAACGTCGATTTGCAACTAATCATTATTACATATTCAATAAATATCTACTTATCCGTAGCTCATTGTACACGTTTCAGTACTTCTTAACTTTTTCTTATTCAATTTCTTGGTTTCCTTTAAACCGTTCATACCGATTTCCATTTTCGGCGATAACTCAATAGTTCCATATACTTTATTTTTCATTATTATTTCAGTATTCAAATATCTCGTAGTCAATAAATAACTCATAGCAAATCAATTGTGTTCTCTTTAATTCCTAGCTAATACTCATATCAAATCTTTTTAAAATCATACGTCTATAACAACAATGCTACAATACTTTCTGTTCAGAAAAAAAATCATTTTAATAGCTCAACTGTGTAACTCTTAAACAAAACTATCTTGACACTCTAGAATACGTTTACTGTTAAAATTATCCTTCCTATTTCCAAAATTACTTATTGTTACTTTATAAAATGATACTTATGATCTATTCTAACATTTAAATGTTCTTATTCTATGCAACTTTAGTTCAATTAACAATCATCTTTATCCGATTTTTCTAGTTAAAATACTCTCTGTTATTCTCTAATGTCTAACGGCAAATTAATCTGTTTAACGCTTACTACTAATGTTTCCTTGAACATTGTCTTAATTAGAATCATGAAATAAATGCTTAACTTAATAAGTGCAAAAATTCCTAAAATTAATCTTTTAAAATTACTCATCATTAATAAATCAATCAATTTACTTTGCAAATTATACTCTCCTTTTCTTAAAACAATAGCAATATTATCTCTCGCAACATGTATATTTTCTTCTAGGCTTAAGCTCATAGTGTTCGCAACTATTCTCTCTGTTACAGATTCTTTTACATCTTTTACATTTTTTTCAATTCTCTTTTCATCAATAATTATTTCGTTTACAGTGCCCTCACTTAATAAAACTTTATCATCTCGGCTACAATCTATTTTTTCTAACTCTTTATCAATTATACTTTCGTGTATATTCTCACATAGTTTATCTACTTTTAACCTATCCTTATTTAAGCCATTAATATCCCAACATGTTTCTACTAACCCGTTAACAATGCTATCTTGTTCAAATTCTACTTTAATATCATTATTTGCCTGTAAATTATTTTCTTCGGTAACTAATTCGTTCGTGCCCTTTCTATGGACTAAATCTGTCCTGTCACTGTATAATTCTATCGATGTATTTACGTCATCTTTATCAATTTTAACTACTTTTGAACTTTCATTTAGTTCGTCTAATGCTACACTGAACTTTTTAGAGTTTATATCTCCGTTTTCAACATTATCAAATCTATCAAAATTTACTCTATCTTGTACATATTTGTTACTTGACGTTAAATTACTTCGGCTTTCTTTTAATTCTATATATTCTGCTAAAGCTAAGGCTTCGACCAATGTTTTTGGATTTTCGTAATCAACAAATCTAGAATAGCTGTTACGTAAGCCCAATATAAATCTGTTTAAAATCTTATGCTGTAATTCCATTAATTGTAAATCCCGTTTACTTTGTTCAAAACTTATATTAATTGTTTTTCTAGCTAATTCTGCTACTCTTTCTGAAAAATTAAAAACTGACTCCCCCTGGTTTTGTTTACAAGAATTAAAATCAAATTCTGCTTTCATTAACTCTGCAGGTCTTCGACAATTGTATTTGTTAAGTAATTCTATCTTAATTTTTTCATAATCTTTTAATTCTGTTCGAGTTAAAACAATATGTAGAAATTCTAGAACCTTTGCGTTCAACTTTACCGATAATGCAAAAACCCTTTCTTTATTATTCCAACTAAAAGCATCTGATATTCCCTCTAACTGATTCAAAAATAACGTAATACTATCTTTTTCTTCAAATTCCCGTAAAAACTGTAAACCTTCTTCCAACTTTTTAAATCTATCTATTAGATTATCCATTTTTAATACACGTAAATCAATCTATTATTTCTTGTTATATTTAATTACCATTCTACAAAAATCATTTCAAAATATTACTCTTTTTATAATAATCATGTTAAATTCAATCATTACTCTTTAATTACTTTATTTACGTTCCAAGTCTTTATATAAACATCGTTGTCCAAATCTGTTTCTTTTTACATACTCGTAGTATTCATAATCTTTGTTATATTTCTGTAGCTATAACCAACTGAACCTTTACTATGTGACCCTAATAAATCACACATATTTATTACTCTCTTAAATGTTATACAACACTGATATCTTTCTCCGAAATTTAAATACATAACTGCAGTACTATTTGACATTTTAAAATCTTTCCTTTTTCTTTAATAAACTTTCTTTAATAAACCTTGTACAAATCTATTAGACCCTTGTTAAATTATTCCATTTCTCAATTATTTAAACTTTTTCTTTTCCAATTATTCGTTTTCTATAGGCATACTATTTCTATTACATATATGAGGCATACGTTCACTACATATATGTCCATAAACAATATAAGCTAATAATTACCAAACCCCTATATATTACACATGAATATAAACTGATTCAGGAATCGAACCTGAAGACACAACAACCAGCGTCAAGCTTTAATGTACTGTATCGTCACAATTATTCTTATATCTGTTCTTTTCTAATTATTAATATGCAGTTGCTAGTTGCAATTAATAAACTATATCTCTTTTTTTTAATTATTAATATGCAGTTGCTAGTTGCAATTAATAAGCTATATTTCTCTTTCCCAGTTAATACAATTTTATCCTTTTTTCCCAGTTACTATAATTTATTCCTTTTTTCACAATATTTCTTTTTCCCAGTTACTACAATTTATTCCGTTTTTCACAATATTTCTTTTTCCCAGTTACTAAGATTTCCTTTTATTTTCTCAAATTAAATTTTCCACTTAATGCCTTTTTCCAATTAATCAAATTTTTGCCTTTTTTAATATCCCACAATTTTAATACCTTTTTTAACGTATCTCTCTATTTAATATATCTCTCTTTTAAAATACCTTACAATTTCTATACCCTTTTTCTTTTAAATGACCCCACAATTTCAATACCTCTCTTTTAACATATCTCTCAAATTTCATATCTCACAATTTTCATTACCCCTTTTTTAACGTATCTCTCTTTTAACACACCTCTTTTTAGACAACCCCACACCTGACACCAAAATGTAACCCTACCCCCTTATATCTACTAATCTATATATGGTGGTAGTTACTTATTTTATGAGAGCGATTTTACAATCGTCTCAAGCGAAGATTCTTTTAGAGATCTGGATCTCCTTGAGTCGGATGACCTAAGCTAATGCTAATTGTGGAGGCTTCTTTATCATTCAGGACTTATTACCTCATCTAATCATATTACATAAATATATTAGGTTTTACTCACTTTTTGTACTTTCTGCAGGCAGCTTCCTCTGCTTTGGACAATCACTTTATTTAACGCGACGACGCGACCGTTAACTCTAAGTACTTTTACAATTAAAACAAGGGAATCATTAACACTTAATTCTTTATTATTCAAAAACTTACTTAATACAAATCTTAGCAACTTTATCATTATTATATCAAAGCGACTGACTAATACCCGAACCACCGACTAAGGGGCGCTACTCCCTTATTTTACGGGGTCTGTATAGAAAGACCTTTCGACTGGGTCTCAATGTACTAACTCTGACTCGTGATCAAGATGGTCTGATCCCCTCTCCTTTCTTAAACTCAGTTTATATAGCTTAAAGCTCTTTGTTTCAAAAGATGACCTCATTTAAACTTATTCCGTCATCATGGCTTCACGTGCCAAGCTACACGTGCCAAGCTACACGTGTCTTACACAAAGGAAGTTAATTAATATTTCTCTTAAAAAGTTATTGTAAATACTGCGTCAGCAATTTTGAAAATAATATTAATATGCGTCTTGGTCTTATTGATAAAACTATACTTAATTTAAACAAAGTTCCCGCCAGATCGACGCCTTCAACTATTAAAACTACTTTGTATGTGAACCATCCAATGGTTCCTAAATAGTTAGTTAAAATATATTATCAATAATTAATGAATCTATATGGGACTGTTACAACAGAAACAAAACATTTAAACAATTTAATATTTCCTTTAATATACCTGATACAACAGTGTTGATTATAGGTATTGGGAAAAATGTTTGTGCTAGGTAGTTCTGTTGTGAGTGAGAGGTTTGCAAAGAATGTAAGGAATGTATCCCTTCAGACTTGTTAAACAGTGGATCGGCAGTTGATATTTTCTTGATCAGAGGCAGCAATATTACCTGTGACTTTTTTCAAAACAGGGCAAATTTTGCTGTGAAAGGGGTTTTGTGTAGATATTAAATCTGTTGTTATTGAATTAGTTATTTGAGTTCTTGTAGTGCTTAGACCCAGAACTGATACATCGCTCTTATTAAATGGTATTTTTAATTTCTTTGTTAGTGTTAGTAGGTTAGTTACAAGACTTATTTTGTTATGTACCAAACTCGTGACGGTTTCTTTAAAGGACTCCCATTGGCCCCCGTTGGGGGATGGTATCTCTATATTTGGCAAGAAAACATCTGATTGACTATTGAACTTAAAGGATGAGGACAATTATTCAAGTGCAATTATTTTATCATATTTGGCTACTATTTTGAAGTAATTTTCTTGAAAACCTATAAACCTACTTTGTTTTTTGTCACTTTCAGTGATAGAACTGTTTATTTTTATGTGCTTAAATTGCTCTAAGAGCGGAACAAGATAGGCCTTTTTTATCTTAATCACACAAAGATCTTAGTTATTGCGTTAAGGTATGTCAGAGGTTTCACAATTCACACGTACTATGTGGCAATAAGCCTTTCTTGTTTTCCTGAATAGTTTATTAGAGAATGAAATGAATGGACTTTAATATGGCAGTTTTTAGAAATGTGTAGTTTTAAATTAAATTTAAATAGGGTATTTATTAAGGGTTGCTACCTGATCCCTTAAGTTTAATAAAAGTGGCGCCGTACGGTCAAAGGATTGTGTTGAGGTATTTATCGTCTGGTACTTAAGGAGAGACGGTAAGGATTGTATTTCTATAATAAAATTAACGAAAAACGATATTTTAACATTTTAGACTTATTATTACACTTATTCTACATACAAACATTTGTTTGAACAAAAGTTTTAACATTCAAAAATATTGAGACCCTAAATAATGTAGATCCTGTCAAAAAATTAGACCTGGGTGGTGTTGCCGATTTTGACTCTTCTATTTATCTGAGAAATAAATACCAAGACTATTATTAATTAGTATTAGTATAGTTAAGGTCAGAACAAGAGAGAAAAAAAAATATTGAAAATTGACAAAATGCCGCGCTTTTGAAATAGGAATTCTAGAAACGGTGTTTTTTGACCAGTTGCTTAACGAAAAAGACACCAAATTATTGAAATAAAGAAATGATTCTAGTTTCAATGATAGCTACTGATGTTGTGAATAACATATTAAAATTTACGACAAATCGGTTGAATAGTTTTATTTTTTTCTACAACACCATTCTGAAAAATGTACTTTTGAAATAAATAAGAACAAAGTTTTAAATATGCTATGGCTATATGGCTATAGTTATATGCTAAAACGGCTGTGGAAACGAAGCTATCGGCAATGTTCTTAAAAAAAATTAAAATTATATTCTTAACAGACAATACTTTCAAAATATCAATAATTAAAAACATCGTTTTTTTGAAAATTCTAGTCCACCCTTAAATATGTCTAACATGTAAGATGCGAAGTTGCGAAATTTTCTAAGGAAAGGATCAAGATGTATGATAGCATGTGGGTATTAAATTAAAGAAAGGATGTTGAATAAGATAAGCTGGACACGTACCTGATTGTCTAGATTGTAGACTCGGATGGCAGCAAGCTAGTCTTCAGTGTAACGTTTCTTCTTCGATAGTTCAGCGGTATTATGATATATATAATGTCGAAGAACCTGGTTTCACAATTATTATTTGTAGGTAGTTGAATTAGGTAAAGAAAGTATTTATGTATGTGCATTTGAGTAGGATTAAAAAGGTTTGTGTTGGTACGATCTCACTTGAGTGTAGAAAATAATGAACCAACTTAGGCCATAAACACGTTTAGGTAAAGGAGAATCTGAATACCTTAGGGTGGGGGTACATAACTAACAGGTACATCTATCATTTCCAATAAGAAATAAACAATAATGTACCATGGTTTTGAACCATAGATGGTGCTAATGTTGGTTTTCTACCAATTGTAATGGGTTTGCTATACGCTTTTTTAAATGTGTTAGCAAAAGACTGGTAAACTACTTATCTTTGGTCAGATCTGTTAAAAGTTATTTAAATATATCTATTGACTTTTATATTTTATTCAAATACCAACATTTTCTATATATATTAATTTCTGTTTCACTGCATAATTTTTAGTCAAAGTTATGACGTCACTTATTTATTATTGAAAGTTGTGATCTAATAACCCAGTGCTAGCCAATCTTTTTATGTGCGCGTGCCAGAAAATTACATATAATATTTATCGGGTTGCTGATCTAGAAAGCATAGGTGTTTTAGAATTTTATTAAGACAATTTCAAAAATTTCATTTGCAGAAAGATCAAAATTTTTTAAAAAGTTGAAATTTAGCATTTGTATTATAGTGTTTCATACTAACATTTTTTGAAAATTGGAAATTGATAAATTGAAAAATGGGACGTTGAGAAAATTAGTGGGCCTGGGAGGAAACTTTGAAGAAAACTTAAATTTTGGATTGTGAAATAATTGAATATCTAATTGATAAAAAAAACAATTAAAAATTTTAAAGTTTGATTTAGGGGCCCGGGGGCAGTTTTTGCCAAGTGTAAAAATTGTGCTAGAAAGATGAAATTTTATATATGATCTAACTTTGGTACCTCATTTAGAAATCAAAAAAGTTAATTTTGAAAAAAGTTGGTAAAATAATGAACAAATTAAAAATCTATATATATAAAAATCAATTGCTGTTCGTTAGTCTCGCTAAAACTCGAGAACGGCTGAACGGATTTATCTTATCTTGGTCTTGAATTATTCGTGGAGGTCTAGGGAAGGTTTAAAAGGTGAGAAAAATTCGAATAATTGCCGGGAAAATCCTCAAAACAGCATTTTTCTATTTCCCATACAAACGTTTTCTAAATAAAATGGAGAGTCAATTTGTAATTTATTACCGCTGCATAAAGTTCAAATTCGCGTGCGCGTTGGAGGACCTAATATCGCGTTCTGAAACTCAACAAAAGTGAAAGTGAATCGCGAACGCGACAAAATTGCATAGTCTCAAAATACATAGTACATAAATAAACACAATTTTAGCTAACTTCAGTTGTTACTCTGTCCGATTATTTTTTTATTTTAGCTAACTTTAGTTGTTACTCTGTCCGATTATTTTTTTAATAAGACTATATAGAAATCGAAAGATAAATCAATAATAATAAAGACAAATTAAATTATAAATCTTAAGTTAAATTCTGAACGCAATCTCAATATGTATTTGACATTAGATTTGACAACCAACTGATATGTCATTCCATCCTGTCGCATTTCAGAGCACGGAAAAAATTATATTATCGTTATATCTATCTTTGTGGCTACGTGCGCGAGAACTTTCTTTACTTTGGTGATCCTTTGTGATAGTGACATTCCAAGTAATGTGTTCTTTTTTGTGATAGTGACACTTTACTGCTAAATGAGCGGGAAATTTTCTCACTTTGATTAATTACAATTTACGATGCCGAGGAGAAGACGACCTAACTTAGGTCGTCGTAGTCAATCAAATGTGCGAAGAGCTACCTCACGTGCTAACCGCACTGATGACCAGAGACAGACAGATCAAGAAAATAGTCGTATTGCTATGTCAGAATTGCGTTCTTTGGTGAGTGACAATGTAGGAGATAGGCTTAGAATGCAACGAGTTCGTGCACATCAAACACAACAACAGCAAGCTAGACATAATGAAATTGAGCGAATCCGCAGACGCAGTGCTCCTGTGATTCTTGAACGAGCTGCATTCCACTATGATCCGGCAATTGATTATTGTGCCGACAAATCGGTAACAATTGGGGAAATGAAAACAATTTGTAAATATTGTAAGGCGTTAAAATACACTGGTGAATCTACTGGATTATGTTGTGCTGAAGGCAAAGTAAAATTGCCACAATTGGTCCCACCACCAGATCCTTTACGCTCTTTGGTTTCTGGGATTGGAAATGATTCTAAGCACTTCTTGACCAACATTCAGAAATATAACAACTGTTTCCAGATGACATCATTCGGTGCTACACATATTATACAAGACAATTTCATGCCCACTTTCAAGGTATTATATAAGAATATTTTTTTATATTATTCAAGTTTGTACTAAAATATATATATCGGAAATTATTAATGGACAAATTTTTAAAAATTACAGATTCAAGGACAAATTTATCACTTACTGGGAACTCTGTTACCACTAACTGATGCAGATCATCAATTTTTACAAATTTATTTTATGGGCAATTCAGATGCGGAAATTAATAATCGTTGTGCTCACAATCCAACAGTGAAGAGAACCATTGTCCAACAATTACAAATATTTCTTCATCAGAATAACAATTTAGTAAACATGTTCAAAATAGCATTGGATCGGATGCCATCTGATAGCCATAATATTATTATTCGAGCTGACAAAACACCTGCCGGTGAACACACAAGGAGGTTCAATTCACCTACCATTGATGAAGTGGCTGTTGTCATTGTGGGCGAAAATTTACAATCTAGAGATATTGTGCTTCATCGTCGGAATAGTGAGTTAAAACGTGTATCTGAAACACACAGGAGTTATGATGCACTACAATATCCTTTGATCTTCTGGCAAGGGGAAGATGGATACCATTTTAATATCAAAATGGTAAATCAAGTAACAGGTAAATGAATTGAACAAGATTAAATAATATTTTTAAATTCAATACATCTAAGTAACAATTTAAACATTTATCATTTTTGATCGCAGGTGCTGAAACCAACAAAAAAGTTAGTGCTATGAATTTCTATTCATACAGACTCATGATCCGTCAAGGTGAAGTAAATCATATTTTGATGTGTCAACGACTTTTTCATCAGTTTGCAGTTGACATGTATGTCAAAATTGAGACTGAACGATTGACATACATCCGTTTGAACCAACGACGGCTACGGTCAGAGGAATACATCCATCTCCGCGATGCTATAAATGCTGATGGCAATGTGAATAATGTAGGAAGAATGACAATTTTGCCAGCTACTTATATAGGAAGCCCACGTCACATGCATGAATATGCTCAGGATGCTATGTCATATGTTAGGCATTATGGCCGCCCAGATTTATTTGTTACATTCACATGTAACCCAAAATGGTCCGAAATCGAGAAGGAATTACTACATAGCCAAACACCAGTTGATAGACATGACATAACTGCCAGAGTTTTTAAACAAAAATTAAAATCTCTCATGAATTTTTTAATAAAGCATTGTGTGTATGGCCGAGTCCGTTGTTGGATGTACTCTGTAGAATGGCAAAAGCGTGGATTGCCACATGCGCACATTTTAGTCTGGTTAGTGGACAAAATAAGGCCAGATGAGATTGATTCTATAATTTCAGCTGAAATTCCAGATGAAATAGTTGACCCAAAATTGCATGCAGTAGTAACCAAACACATGATACATGGACCTTGCGGACATTTCAACTACAATTCACCCTGTATGGTCGACGGTAGGTGTTCCAAACGATACCCAAGAGACCTGCTTGCTCAAACCATAACGGGAAATGATGGATACCCATTGTATCGTCGGCGATCAGTTGCGGACAGTGGGCGATCGGTAGTTGTGAAGGTAAGAGGACAAAATGTTGATGTAGACAATCGTTGGATTGTGCCATACTCGCCAATATTGTCCAAAGCTTTTGAGACTCACATCAATGTGGAATATTGTAATTCTGTGAAGTCGATAAAGTACATATGTAAATATGTTAATAAAGGTAGTGATATGGCTGTCTTCGGTGTAACCAATGCAAATGATGAAATATCACAGATGGGTCGCTATGTAAGTAGCAACGAAGCTATTTGGCGTATCTTTTCATTTGCGATCCATGAAAGACACCCTACAGTAGTCCATTTGGCAGTCCATTTAGAAAATGGTCAACGAGTTTATTTTAATGAATCTAACGCGGCAGACAGGGCGGCACATCCACCGTCGACAACATTAACAAGTTTCTTCACAGTTTGTCAAACTGATGATTTTGCTCGCACTTTGCTGTATGCTGACATGCCACGCTATTACACATGGAACGCATCATCGAAATCGTTTCAGCGTCGAAAACAAGGAACACCAGTTGAAGGACATCCAAATGTATTTGCTTCAGATGCTCTGGGTCGCATCTACACAGTACATCCAAATAACGATGAATGTTATTATTTGCGGTTGTTGTTGGTGAATGTTCGTGGTCCGACATCGTTTAAACAACTGAGAACAGTTAATGGACAGCTGTGTGCGACTTACCGTGAGGCATGTCAACTATTACATTTACTTGAGAACGATTCGCACTGGGATGATACGCTCAAGGATTCCGTAATATCTTCGTCGCCGCATCAAATTCGTACATTGTTTGCGATTATCATATCGACATGTTTCCCCTCGAATCCAAAAGATTTGTGGGTTAAGTATAGAGATGACATGTCTGAGGATGTTTTGTATCGTGTGCGCCGTCAAACTTTGAATCCTACACTACAAATGACTGAAGAAATTTACAATGACACATTGATCATGATAGAAGATATGTGTTTATTTATGGCAAATAAAGTATTGTCGTGTTTGGGAATGACAGCACCCAATCGTCATATGCACGATGCATTAAACCACGAGTTGCAAAGAGAACATCAGTACGACATTGAAGCATTGGCCGAAACAGTTCGTACAAATGTTCCACAATTAAATCAACAACAAAGAATTGCGTACGACACTTTGATAGAAGCTGTGAACAGTGGATCTGGTGGAATTTATTTCCTTGATGCTCCCGGAGGAACCGGAAAAACGTTTTTAATTTCATTGCTTTTGGCGAGGATCAGATCGCGAAATGATGTTGCTCTAGCGTTGGCTTCATCTGGAATAGCTGCAACTCTGCTCGAAGGCGGGCGAACTGCACATTCTGCCTTGAAATTACCACTAAACATGCAAATCACCGAAACACCAATTTGCAACATCGCCAAAAATAGCGCAATGGCCAAGATCCTACAGGTATGCAAATTAATTGTTTGGGATGAATGCACAATGGCCCATAAGAGGTCACTGGAGGCACTGGACAGAACGTTGAAAGATCTTCGTGACAACCAAAATATTTTCGGTGGGGCCATGATTCTGTTGTCAGGTGATTTTCGTCAGACTCTTCCAGTTATTCCCCGATCAACTGTTGCTGATGAACTAAATGCATGCCTAAAATCATCAAATTTGTGGCAGTACGTAAAGACACTCCACTTAACAACTAACATGCGAGTATTTTTGCAACAAGATGAAACTGCTAATGTGTTTGCGAAGCAGTTGTTAGACATTGGAAATAATAAAGTTGCAGTGGACACCTCGACCGGATTCATCACATTACCTACAGATTTCTGTCACATCACAGACTCAAAAGTGGAGCTTATTCAGCGAGTTTTCCCAGATATAGCGCAAAAGTTCAATAACCATAATTGGCTGGGTGAACGAGCAATATTAGCAGCGAAAAATAATGATGTAGAGGATCTTAATGCGACCATTCAGAATTTTCTTCCAGGACAGTTGGTTTCCTTCAAATCAGTCGACACCGTAATGAACCAGGATGACGTAATCAACTATCCCACTGAGTTTTTAAATTCACTGGAATTGCCTGGATTACCACCTCACAATTTGCAGTTAAAAGTAGGATCAGTTGTCATCATGCTGCGTAACATTAATCAACCTCGACTATGCAATGGAACAAGACTGGCTGTGAAAAGACTGATGAATAACGTCATTGAGGCGACAATCATAAAAGGAAAATACAAAGGAGAGGATGTCTTGATCCCGCGGATACCGATGATTCCAACGGACTTACCATTCGATTTTAAACGCTTACAATTTCCAGTACGTCTGGCCTTTGCGATGACCATAAATAAATCGCAAGGACAGTCTTTAGAAGTTTGTGGAATCAACTTGGAGTTTCCCTGTTTCGCGCATGGACAATTATACGTCGCGTGTTCGCGCGTCGGAAAACCGTCTTCTTTGTTTATTTACGCACCACAAAACAAAACAAAAAATATAGTTTATGAGAAAGCTTTAAATTAATTAACAGACTGTATTTTCACAGTGTGTGTCTGTGAATATCAAATTTAAACCTTATAAATAGCCAGTATTTCAGGAAAACTCTGATTTCTAAGTAAGCAACATGATGTATCGAAAATAATAATAAAACTTCATGCTTTATTCAATAAATGCTTTTTCATTAATAATTATTTTGTTTGTTTTAAAATCATTTTATACAAAAGATTAGGTCTTTTATTTATCGATGAGGCAGTACGAAGTCTGCCGGGTCAGCTAGTTTATATATATAATCCAAATAATGTCCTGATTAAAAATTTCTAATTTAGTTTCTAAATTTTTATTAATATCAAACATTATAATAATTGTCTTATTACCACCTTGCAGTTTCATATTTAATTCATTTAAGTGCGAACACAGGTCAATAAAAAACATGAGTTTTGAAATCAATTCAATGTCCATTAATTGGTTATTTTTTTTATATAATTTCTCGTTATTCAAAAGAAGTCTAATTTCATCTAAACAATCAACGAGTCTCTGAAGAACTCTTTCACAACTTAACTATCGGACGTTGTTGTACATCAGTAAAACATCGTGTGCAGATATTAAATTGACTAGTTGTGTAACAAGAATCATAATACCGTCCAGTGACTTTAAGCCGGCCTTTGCAGACAAAGTCTGTTGGTGTATGATACAATGGAAAACTAGAATACATTGCGGGCACCATCAGTCGTTACTGAAACAATTCTGGAAGGATCAATTTCTTTTTCATCCTATCTATTCCTTTTGTTGTTGTTGCTAATAATGTTAGACTATCCATTTCTTCTTTTATATTATTTCCAACTGCGTAACGAATAAAAATTGCTAAACGCGCTGATCCAGTTATTATATTGCTCTCATCAAGACAGAGACAAAATATACAGGAAGAATTTATGCCTATTTATTGCTGGAGACTTATTTTCATTGTTTTCAAAATTTTCAAACAAAATTGGTATTCGCCAACAATAAATGGTTTTCCGTATTTCCCAATTACATTCGAGGCAACAAAAGATGCACCAAATATATTGAACTACTATTTATAAATAGGGAAGGAAACGAATATGATCTTACAAGATTATTGATCTCACAAGCTTGATTCCTTTAACGGTGAAAGGGGCAAAATGACTATTTGAATTGTAAACATCTTCTTAATATTGCAACTAATAATTACACAATAATAAACACTTGAGGTCCACATAGGTAGTTCGATATTTAATATTGACTTTTTGTATACATAGTACAGTTTTATACAAATGAACACATGGTTCATAAGCTCGTTGAAGTCTTAGCGCGTCCGCACACGAGTCGACTGATTTGCAACGCGAGTCCCAAACCGGTTGAGAATGTAATTGTGTTGGTACCTTGACTGTGTATGTACCAGTTTGATCTGAAACCTTTCAATAGGGTGCAATCGCATTAGCACTCTTTATCATAAGAGAAAGTTTATGTTATTTTATTTATTAATACACTACTGAGCTGAAGAAGTATGTCTTTCATACGTTTGTATTTAAAATATGTTTCATACGTCAGTAGATAAAAGTGTCTCCATAACTTAATTTACCTGTTTATAATCAATCATTTGCTCATTACATATGTAAGGTGAGACGGCACTATAGATACTGTCAACATTATAAGAAGTGTTCAGTGCTAGAACGGTGTTAAATAACAATTATTAATAAGTCCACTTTAATAACTATCACCATCATTGTCAGGATCTCCTATCTGTATAACAAAATAAAATCGGTCTTGCTTTTTTATAATATTCCAGCATTGCGACATCTTGTTTTCCACAGTCTTTATGCAATTTCTTCAATATGCCGCATCCACACTATTTAACAATTCTTGCCACATGGATAAAAGATTTTTATTTTTCGGTCTATTTTTGCCAATGTTTTTGATATAAAATTCTTTACAGTTGGCCTGTACTAAGTCAATAGCATTGAAATTGCAGTGATGAGGTGAAAGATGGATGCAATACTTTATGATCATGCTTCTTTACGATACAGTGAATTTCATACACTTTTGATAGACGGTTGACGGAGTAATAAATGAAAGTTCGGTTTTTAGCATTTCTGATATGGTTGAGGTATTATTTTTTTGAAGATAAACAAGCACGTTTTTTTTTTCATATTGTATTACGTAGGGGTGTCAATATTTTTTAGAACAAAATTACTTGGAATGTTTGTAGCGTTATCCATGATCATTAAGAATGGCTCTTGCATATTGGGAATAAGTTGTTCTTTAAACTATTTGTTGAACAATTCCTTATTCATATCACGGTATTCCAATATCTGACACTTTGTTAAAAGTATTAGTGACGCATTCTCCACTGAAATTAATTTGCAAATAATTAATATATCAAAATACTTTCTAAGTGCATAAAACTAAATATATTTTTACATTGAAAATTCTTCTCATAAATTAATCGCTAATTATGTCATCTTTAACAAATTCATCTACATACTCTGACTTAGCTTTAACACAATTACGTGTTCTGCGGAGAATTATCAAGTCAAATTGAGCTTTAAGCCAATCCGAAATTGTAGATCTATTGCGGCTTTAACTAATATTTGAATAATAATCCAATATTTATGTTAAACTTTACCAAATTATAAATGTTACCGGCAATAATGTTGAAAGAACTAAACATTTCCGCACCTTATATGCTTATAATATTTGACAATAAATTTGACAGTTCGTTCTTTTACAATAAATACATTTGACAAATTTAAATTTGTTTACAAAATAAACACAGACATATATTTATACATCAGTCTGTACTAAACATAGCAGACAACTGGTGAATTTTTTATCGTTTTCACACTATATATATTATAGTAATAAGTGTGAGACAATGTTTTTTTAATGCGTTGTAGTTTTATACAGCTGAACTTTTAAAAGCAGGACTCATCGCCGAACTATCGTAACTTTGACTTTTATAGATAACTTTTTATTAAATCAATTTGGACGTTTGTTTTTTACTGTTTTTAGAAATTACAACACTTCCAATAAATTCAATAGCATATCTCAGTAATTGGCTCATCCCCTGGGAACGTCGCATCAAGGAGATTGAATCACTTTTCGGTGCTGTTGTCCCTTATTACTTCACTTTCTTACGCTGCCTAATTTAGGTTAATTTGGTAATCACAGTGGGCCTCATTTTATTTGCAATTATTCCAGAAGATAATAGAATTGCATAGAAATCAGGGGAACTTTGTTCTAATTTTGACTTGGTTTTTTTAAATAAAATAGTGATAGTGTGTCTGCCTACACGGCTAGCTGCAGATCGATTAATCTATTACAACCGCTCTAGGCCCCGCGCCATTGACTATTTTGTTAAATTGAATTGATTTTGTTTTTTTGTTTTTATTCGTTAGATATTTCGAATATTATCGCTTATTAATTAGTGCTAATTCTACGTCGACAGGTATTCGTACAACATACGTAAAGTTAAATCTATTTTCTTTGAATTAAATTAACAAATAATATTCGAAAATCTTAAAAGTATTTGCATTGATTTCTGCGGTTGTTTTGGTTTATGGTTTTTAGCTATTGTTATTGCCCAAGTAAATAAGGGCTTTATCACTTGTGATATTACGAAGTACTACCGGTACTTTAGTTAGTGTTACCAAAACATAGATTCAGTGCCGTAGCGTACCTTAGAGGGGCCCCGTATCAAAATATGTTGGGGGCCCAAATAATGAGTAAAGATTTTTTACAAATGGAACAAAACGCGCTCGCATTGAATTAAAATAATTATATATTGATTATACGTTATTACTTACAATTTATACTCCCAGGAACTAAGCTAACCAGACGATTCAAATTAAATATACACTGTTCTTGCCTTTTGTTCAGCGAACTTATTTATTAAATCATTTATAGATGAAGATGATTTCATTTTTTCAAAATTTTCCGCTTCTATAGACAATAGTGACAAGTCTGATAGCCTTGAAAGTCTCTAGATATTTTTTTATCCGTTTTAATTTCGAAAAACTTCTTTCAGCTGTTGCAGTTGAAACCGGAACGATCAAGAATAGAAAGCATGGTGTTATTACCTCCGGTAAACTGGATGCAAGGCAATTGAATTTTATCAGTAATAATTCATGAGTTCCTTAAGGAATGAATTTCCTGAATGTCAGATTTTAAGCATCATGTTTTCAAAGCAATTAATTGTTCATAAAGATCAACAGACATGTCTTTACTGTATTTAGCAGACATTTTTCCGGCACATTTTTTTATTATTTCGTTTGAAAAAGATAAAAGTTTCTCCGGTTGTAATACTTAGAACATACTACTTAGGTCACAGAGGCTCTAAAATCTTGTTTAGTTTCAGCAATTAATCTATATCTAAACAGCAATAGTATATATTGATTTTGAAGTTCAATTCCGTGTTTGAACCGTCTCTGAACTCGTTTAGCAAACCATGGAATGAATTTGGATTTCTTATTTCGCTCAGTATATTCTAATGATTAATTAGAAATATGTTAGCTTTTTGTAAGTCATTAATCTCATGCTGTAGAGCTTTAGAAACAGGATTAATGATTTCAAATAGTGAAGAAAAAAAGGCGACAAGCACTACAAAATCGTAGATCTCTGAAATGTTAATTATGTTTTTACATTCGTCACGTTCGTCTTTTTAGTGGAAATTAAATTTAGTTGGTATAAAGTTTTCATTATTAATGAATAATTTTTCCTAATAGCTGATAAAGGGTCGTTTTTTAAAGACCATCTAGTAAGACACATCTTTTTGAGGGTAATTTAATATTTTTCAAATGAATCGTTAGTCAACATTGTCCAGCATTTTAAACTATTGCTAAAAGGAGTATATATTTTTTCCAAGTTATCGAGAAAAATGGACACGTATCGCAGCATCTTTTAAAATTAAATTTATTGCGTGTACCACACAATGAACAAGGTGTATCGAAAAACTACAAAAAGTTGGTCCATTTTTGGCAGATCTTGTGTTATATCCAGAATAATCACATGAATTCAATTCCTTCTTCAATTTCTAAATATTTTCTGTAACTGTGGCACCAAGCAAATAACCAATATCATTTTGAATCGAAAACTTTTTAAGGCACGTTATACATTGTTTTATGATATGATTTTTTCTCGGGAAGTACAGCTTAAGAGTTTAAGTGAGATTGGGGATAACATTTTACGAATTTTGGATTACACGTGTTTGGGGTCTCTGTAGCACCAATGATACGGCTCATACGGCGGTAGCTACGCCACTGCATAGATAGCACTCATGTTCCTGGTACTAATACTACAGTGGTGTCTACAATGGTATTTTACTCTACAATTAAAATTCGTATACTTATAATGAGGGGTGAATACAAATATAATAATTATTTACTATAATTAAAACAAGTTGCAATAAATTATTTAATTTAATATGTCTGCAATAGTAACATTTATACCTAAATTATAATAAAATGTATGTAGTTTTTATGTAAAATGTATTTATGTAAGTGTAAAGTAATAATAGTTTGTAACTTTACTGGTTTGCCAATAAATTCTGGTTCAATTTTTCTTATCGTACTTTTTCTCTAAAATTGGTACATTATTTTTTAAAGTTATGTAACGTGAAATTAAATAGTAAAGATAGAGAAACGAAAGTGCATTTTAAAGCTAAAAAATTGACCTTATTGTTTGAGCCACGGTTAGTTTAATGCGCTTATTTTGTACAAATGCGTATTTGTATCGCGCTGATTGACAATACTCAATGTAGGTTTGATGTTTATATAAAAGAGTCTACGTGAATGTTTTATTTAATGTATTGGCTTATTAAAACTAAGAGTCAATACAGTAGTAGAACAACAATGTTGACTGTTGCTTCAGAACAAACCGCAACTATGATAGTTCTATGAAACTTAATAAAAGTATATCTAAACAGTTGAAATCTTAAAACTAAGATGTTGTTAGTTTAAAGTTTAATATAAGAATGATTATAAATTGTAATACTTTGTATAAGTAAATTAACCTAATGAAAAAGAAAACAGGATGTGAGCGTAGTCAGAAACACTAGTAATAAATGCATTTAAGAATAACTGGGCCGTTGGTAAGAAAAGTACTTAAGAAATAAATAACTGGCCCGTTGACAACAGTGGTCATAAATATTGTTATGAGACCTCACTAAAATGCATTAAGGCATAGGGTCGAAAAGGGTCTACAGTTTTATAATTCAAATATTTTAATAAATTTTCATCTACTTATTCTTGCTTAAATTGCTTTATATTACTTAAATCCTAATAAAAGTGGACCATAAAAATAGAATAAAAATATAATAAATGGCTTATATCTGGTGCACAAATTTAAATTACTTGCTTAAATATCTGAATAATATCAAGACCTTTTATTAGTGTTTGTTTATTTTTGTAATTATGCACAGCCTCATTAAAATACATAAGGCTTATATTAGCAAGGAGTGCATTTACTTGAATTTATAATTACTAAACCTGCTGCATAGATTTACTATATCATGATCTTCCTTTTTTTTATTTTATGCAGTAGCTTAAAACTGTTACGGTCAATATCAGAGTTGCAGAGCCGTTAGTAAAGTGATTTTGAATACATTCTTTTGCTGTTGTAAATGTATACTAAAGAGAATGGAATCTGAGGTTTTACAGCAGTAGTAAGGGTAATTCTATGACAATGGTTGGTGATTTAACTAATCGACTTTATTATCTTTGTGCCAACGAGATCGAAATTTAAATTTAGGCATCGCTAAAATTAGTTTTGAAAATAAATTCAAAGTAGTTCAAAAAATAAATGCAAGACAACAACATTTAATGCAGTGGCGAATATAATAAGTACGAAAGACAGTATTACCAATAATTGAATTTATTCTATCTACACCATATTCTATATTATTTCTATATACCCATTATAACCTCTACGTTATTTAAAGGTGCAGATGGATTAGTAACTGGAGATATCTTATTCTTCTGTATAACCATTATGTGTAATCAAGTAACCATGTATTTTCGTCCACTTCGGATTGCATGTAAACGTAATAAATAAATCCGGAGTTCCATAATTTCGCACGTACGTCATAGCGTCTTGAGCGTATTCGTGCATGTGTCGTGGGCTTCCGATGTAAGATGATGGGAGAATCGTCAGACGTCCAATATTCTGAACATCACCATCTGAATGAATAGCATCACGCAAGTGTATATAGTCCTCAGATTGTAGCTTTGCCTGATTGAATCGGATGAACGCTAAACGTTCGGTCTCGACTTTGACATACATGTCGACAGCGAATTGCTGGAATAGCCGACGGCACTTCAGAATGACATTCTCCTCATGTGTACGAATCATTATACGATACGCATAGTAATTCATTGCGCTTAGATTTTTATTCGTTGATACACCTGAAAATGCAAAATTAAATGAATTGATAATGGAAACCAATAATAGCAATAATAGCAATAATTAGTGTGTGAATATTGTACCAGTAATTGGATCGACCATCTTCAACGTGATGTCGTATCCGTCTTGACCTTGCCAATAAATGATTGGATATTGTAACGCATCGTACAAACGATGTGTCTCGTTTACACGATGCATGATATTGCTTCTTCGCTGAACGACAATGTCTCGCGATTTAGTTGGATCGCCAACAATAATTGCAGCAACATCATTAACGGTGGGTGCATTGAATCTTCGCACATGTTCACCTGTTGGGGTACAATCCGCTCTTATGACAAATTTGTGCGTATCCGATGGCATTCGTTCCAATGCTGTTTTGAACATATTAACCACAGCATTATTAGCGTGAAAAAATGCTTGCAACTGTTCAATAATTCGTCTCTTTAACTGTTGTGTTCCCTGTATATTGCACCGCACATTCAGCTGATCCACCATCGACGAAATGAAATATATTTGCAGAAATTGATGCGGTTCATCTGGTGTTGGCACCATTGAACCATGCAAATGATATATTTGTCCTTGTATCTGTAATTGCAAACAATCATTTGTTGAAGAATACGGTGTAACTTCTGATCGTGTGATGGTGTAGTATGTGGTGTATATGTAGTTGTTATGTGTTGCAATTCATTGTGTTGGTGTGAGTGATTGGTTATTTGTGTTGTATCTTTTACCTTGCAAGTCGGCATGAAGCCGCCTTCTCGAATGATATTAGCTCCAAAGGAAGTCATGCGAAAGCAGTTATTGTATTCAAGGATGTGTTGAAGAAAATGGCTGGAATCGGGATCAATTCCATCGAACAATGGTTTCAGTGGCTGTGGTGGTGTAAGTAATGGATCCAGTTTGACTTTTCCACTTGCGCAGCACAATCCAGCCGTTTCTCTTTTGAAATTTAACGCATTGCAATATCAGCATATAGTCGTCGTTCGTCCAATATCTAAATTTTCATCATCACTGTAGTTCGCAGTGGGATCATATTGGAATGCCAAGCGATTGTATGATGCCAATGATCTTCGTGTGCTCACGCGTTGTCTCAATCGGGCATTTTCTGTTATTATATTTTGTCTTTCTTCGCTTAAGTTATGTGAATACAGTTGTTGCTGGCTTGCATGTCTTGCGCGGCGGCCGATGTTCGCACGTCGTCCTCTAGGCATTTTGGACTATGGACAGAGTGGTGAATGTAACCTTAAATGCACGATCCACATAATTTACACAGTTCAACTTACCACCTTAAAGACAAATGCCTGCTGTTGAAATTGAATAAAAATTTGCACAATACACGTGATTGATTTGATGGTTTCCAATTTAAATGTTAGGAAATGAATAACTTATTTTTTTAACTTTTTTTTCACAATTTCACAATGAACACAATACCGGTTTGTCACATGAAATTAATTAACTGAGCAGAGAATAATGAGTAGCTGTCAAACAATGTATCACGCACCGGCGCCTACTACTTAAAACACCGGTCTACTTAAAATATTAGTTTGTATATATGCTATGTATCAGAGTAGGCGCTGTATGTGAAAAAAGATTTTCCCGCTTTTCTGTTGAAATTTTTCCTGAATTCCTGAATTTTCTTTGCTATAAACCTCACGGAGCCCGAGACCTTTCCAACGAATGCAAAACCGTGGAAATCGGTTCGTGCGTTCTGGAGTTATAACGTCAGGAAGGAAAACCCGACTTATTTTTATATAGTAGATTAACGAAAAACGATATTTTAACTTTCTAGACTTATTATTACACTTATTCTACATACAAACATTTGCTTGAACAAATGTTTTGAAATTCAAAAATATAGAGACCCTAAATAAAATAGATCCTGTCAAAAAATTAGACCTGGGTGGTGTTGCCGATTTTGGCTCTTCTATATATCTGAAAAATAAATACCAAGACTATTATTAATTAGTATTAGTATAGTTATGGTCAGAACAAGAGAAAAAAAAACATTGAAAATTGACAAAATGGCGCGCTTTTAAAATTGGAATTCTATACCCGGTGTATTTTTACCACTTGCTTAATAAAAAAGATAACAAATTATTGAAATAAAGAAATGATTCTAGTTCCAATGATAGCTACAGATGTTGTGAATAACATATTAAAATTTACGACAATTCGGTTGAATAGTTTCATTTTTTTCTACAACACCATTCCGAAAAAAGTAGTTTTGAAATAAATAAGATCAAAGTTTTAAATATGCTATGGCTATATGGCTATAGATATATGCTAAAACGGCTGTGGAAACGAAGCTATCGGCAATATTATTAAAAAAAAATTAAAATCACATTCTTAACAGACAATACTTTCGAAATATCAAAAATTAAATAAATCGAATTTTTTAAAATTCTAGCCCCTTCTTAAATATGTCTAACATGTACGATGCGAAGTTGCGAGATTTTGTAAAGAAAGGATCAAGATTAAGAAATGAAATTAAAGAAAGGATGTTAAATACGACAAGCTGGACACGTACCTGATTGTCTAGATTGTAGACTCGGATGGCAGCTAGCTAGTCTTCAGTGTAACGTTTCTTCTTTGATACTTCAGCGGTATTGTGATATATATAATGTCGAAGAACCTGGTTTCACAATTATTATTTGTAGGTAGTTAAATTAGGTAAAGAAACTATTTATGCATGGTACGATCTTACTTGAGTGTAGAAAATCATGAACTAGCTTAAGCCATAAACACGTGTAGGTAAAGGAGAATCTGAATACCGTAGGGAGGGGGTAATAGGGAGGAAATAACAGGTACATCTATCATTTCCAATAAGAAATATCAAAACAATTGTACTCTGCTTTTGAACCATAGATGGTGCTAATATTGGTTTGCGTCCAATTGTAATGGGTTTGCTATACGCTTTTTTAAATGTGTTAGCAAAAGGCTGGTAAACTTCTTATCTTTAGTCAGATCTGTTAAAAGTTATTTAAATATGTCTATTGGCTTTCATATTTTTTTAAAATACCAAAATTTTGACATTTCAATTTCTGTTTTAACGCATAATTATTAGTCGAAGTTATGACGTCACTCATTTACTATTGAAGGTTGTGATCAAATAAGCCAGTGGTGGTGAACCATTTTATGTTCGCATTCCAGAAAATTACAAATAATATTTATCGGGTTGCTGACGTGTCGGAAAATTTTTAATTAGGAAAAACTGATACAAAAATTGGAGTTTCAGAATTTTATTTAGACAATTTCAAAAATGATTATACAAAAGCTAAACTAAACATATATTATGCTTCTATACATAATCCTTTTACCTTGTAGCTACATAGTAACAATCTGTAAATGTACAAATAAATTTAAAAAATAATGACCAACGCTACAAAATGTGAATACGTAATAATAATTTCCAAAAACGTACAAGAACAAGCGGACTAAGCAAAAATAGGAATATATTTCCAGTATCAAAATTGACAAAACAAACATCATACTTATTCATTTGCAGAAAGATCAAAAAAATTAAAATCCAAAGAAAAATTAAATTTAATTTTGAATTTTTCATTAACGCCGATTTTCATAATCACTATACTTCTAGATTAGAACAATACTTGTGCCCACCGAAAAACAAGTCAATAAGACTTGGAAGCAACTCACTTGAAATAAGGGCAATCAAATGAAATAGAATACTTAAAAAATAAAGGATTTACATTAAAGAATTGTTAATAGACAATTGTATACTGTGCAAATCCCCTAAATGTGAACGACACCCCACTCAAACTCGTTTGAACATCACTCAGACCCCAAATAAACCAATTCAAATAACACATTCACTATCGATAAAAAAGAATATCTAACAATAATAGATCGCTTAAGTAAATACTGAAAGGCAAATACTAGGTAATAACAGTATAGAAAAAGTAAAAAATAATAATAGAGGTACTATCTACATTACCAATACCTCAAACTGTAATTATGGATCAAGGATCTGAATTTATAAATGTAGGAATAATAGAACTATTAGCTACACTAAAATAAAAATGCATTTTAGTACATCAGGACGTCATAATGGAGAGACTACATAGCATACTGATGGAGCATTATAGAATTACTAGCTTTTACCCCCGTCGCAAGCGACGTCTGTCTTTTGTGTGTGGCTTGAACTTCATGTAAAAATTTAAATTCCACCAGAGTTTACCCCCGCCGCAAAGCGTCATTTTGGCGTGTATATTTGAAACCAATAAAATAATTCGTAATTACATTTCATATTTAATTCTATTTTTAAATTGAAATAATAAACTCGCACACATTTCCACATATAGATTGACTAAAAAAATATATTTTTTTATCAAAATAAAAATTATTTTCAATTTATGCGTTATTTGACCAAATATTTTTTTTCAAAATTTGGGATTTTTTTTTGGTTTGTAAATAAGTTACCAAGGTTAGCATATATACAAAATTTCAACTTTCTAGTGCAACTTTTACTCTCGGCAAATACTGCCCCCGTGCCCCCAAATAAAATTTTAAAATTTTTTTTATTAATAATATACTTAATTATTCTGGAATCCAGAATATGAACTTTCTCCAAAGTTCCCTACCGGGCCCTAGAATTTCTTCAACTCCTCCTTTTTCAATTTTTGAATTTCTAATTTTTGAGAAATGTCAGCATTGAATATCTTAAAACACATGCAAAATTTCAACTTTCTATCTTTTACGAATTAAAAGTAATACAGCAATAAAGGGCTTACTCTTTTTCCAGTTTTTCCAAAATTACGGGTTTCCAGGAAAGTCAGGGAAAAATTCGGGGACGCCAATAGTCTTAGAATTATTTTCTCTACAAAATAGGAAATTTTCAAAAATTGCAAAATTTCAACTTTCTACTTTTACGAATTAAAAGTAATACAGCAAAAAAGGGCTCACTTTTTTTTCCAGTTTTTCCAAAATTACGGGTTTCCAGGAAAGTCAGGGAAAAATCCGGGGACGCCAAAAGTCTTAGAATTTTTTTCTCTACAACATAGGAAATTTTCAAAGACATTGGTGGAGCCGTTTTCACGTTGCCATACAAAAACATATCAATATCAGTACCAAACATATAAGAATATAAGACTATAAGAATATAAACATACAGTTGGAACATTATAATATAGGATCGAAAAAACTAATAACACTATCTCACCTACAATAAAAATGAAAAAATGCATATTACCTTATAATAATACTATACATTCAACCACTAGTATGACTCCTTCAAGTGTATACACAGATCAACAAGACGAAACATATTTGATTTGAAAATAGAAAAAGAAATAACCCAAGACAAGATAAAAGATCATCTTTATAAGTTAGAGAGAATACAGGGCAAAATACACGAAAATAGTGTTAATCCAAAAATTGTTACTACCGAACAAATTAACAATAAAATAAAACCAACTATATTTCATAGAGGAGATTTTGTTTAAATAAAAAAGAACCAAATAACAAAATCAGTCCCAATTAAAAAGGGACAATATATAATTAAACAAATAAATAGACAAACTAATGTAATCCTAAAGAATTGATAAAACACCTTTCTTCAACAGGTCAATAGGACCACTAGGAAGTATAATTAAAATTATATCAGGAAACCTAGATGCTAACGATGGTAGAAGATATGCGGTGGAGGCCTTTGGGGGTGGCAAGTAGGGCAACTAACTAGGGAACCTCGCACCCTGACGCAACAACCCAAATGGAAAAAGTTATTACTGTATATGTATTTGAATCTCGCGCTTTAGAAAACCCATTTGAACGCACGGTTTCGTTGTACACGAGTGGCGCGTGCGAGTGCAAACATATTATAGCCACTAGCCCTCTCCTGTTTAGGTATCTCAATAGTAGGTTTACCATCTCCTGCAGTTCTCCCTCCCCTTTTGCCAAAAGGACTATGTCGTATGCGTAGGCTAAGGTCCATATCTTTTTTTTTCTTTCTATTACCACTTTCCATCTTGTCCCCGTTCCATAACTTCCTCCATATCTGCTATGTTTATTGAAAATAAAATAGGGCTCAAAGGGCAACCTTGCCTTAAACCATTGTCTTTCCAGAACTTTTCTGTCTTTTCACCACCAACTTTATAGATTTATTCAATTCTTTCAACTTTGTTCTCATCCATTTTTTTCCTTCTCATATATTTCCATAACTTCTCCCTGTTTACCATATCGAATGCTGCTTTTAGATCAACAAACACAGCATCTATTGCATCATAGCACTATATAGTTCAGCGCGTATATGTTATTCATCGTACCTCTCCCTTTTCTGAACTCTGCTTGACTTTCTGGAATCATTCTTTTTTGTTTTACATCTTCTTCTAGTCTTTCTCGCACTATCCCTGCATATCATGTATCCCGTGTTCAATAGTGTAATTTCCCCATAATTCTTGGTTTCGTGTCTGTTTCCCTTTTTGTATGTTTGACTTATTATCCCTTATCTTCAAAGGTTAACTAATCCATCTCTATCTGGTGCTCCCTTTTCCTTAACTTTTTGTATTTGTGTTCTTAGCTCATTTAGTTATATTTCATTTCCTTTCTCTTTCCTTTTGTTGGCCTCCTTTGTACTCTCGTTTCTTTTCTTTTCTCCTAGCACTCCCATAAAGTTTTTAATCCACTCTTTTATTTTTATTTCCTTACTTGGCTCTTTCCTTTGGCTATTCTCCCTATTTATGTATTCCCAGGCCTGCCTTTTCCTTTTAATCTCTTTTATTTCGTTTTCTATCTTTGTTCTGAACTACTTTTTTATCTTTCATCTTAATGTTATATTCGCTTTGCTTCCTCTTGAAGTCTTCTTCACTTGACTGTTCTCTTTTCCATCTCTTTTGTTCTCTTTTTAACTTTTTTTTCTTTTTAACACTTTCTGTTTTACAATTTGTTTTCTCCAATTCTTGCAGTAATTCGCCACCTTTTACCTTGGCTTGCTGTCCTCGTCCTCTCTTCAATTTCCTCTATCTCCTTCGTTGCTCCCTTTTCCTTGCATCTTCGTTCTAATTCCTTCTTAAACTCCCTTCTTCGATCTAAGCAATGCCATTCATCTTCATTTCTTTCCTTTCGTAGGTGATCCGAGTCCACCCTCTTTTCCACTTTCCTTCTGTCTACCTTCTTTTCTCCTCCCAGCGTTGTCACCAAGTAATCGATCACTGTATCCCCTCTGCCTCCCACATAGGTATATTCTCCTCTCTCAACTTATTCCTTGTTCCCATTTAACACAATCCATCCTTGTTCTTCTTGCATTTCCCTTAGTTCTTTTCTTTCAGCGTTTATTGTTTTGTTCTTAGTTTTTCTTTTCTTTTTACTATTTCCCCATTCTTCGTCCAACTCCCCCAACTGCCAAATTCTCGTGTTGAATTCCCCTCCAATTATCAGGTTTTCCTGTTTTTCATCTTCAAACACTTCTTTTATTTCCTTTTTTCGTTTCTTTTATATTTCCTTTACTGTATATTGTTACTATCTCCCATGTCTCTTTTCCCAGTGTTACCGTCCTCCTTACTGCTGTTTCTCTTCTGTCTGCTACTTCTTCCTATTTTAACTCCCTACGTACACCCGGTATAATTCCACCTCTTGCTCTCCCTTTCTTATGCTCTCTAACATATTATTTTAATATTAATTGTAATTATAGCCGTCACTGGACGACTATTTCTTATCTAGGTTAAATTTCGTTTTTAGCATAGGTATTTATTGTTCATACTTATTGTAAGAGATTGTAACGTGGCATATTATTACAAAATAAAAAAAATTAAAAATGTATTTAATATTTATTTGCTAAAATCTTATCAAAGAAAAATATTTAAAAATAATAATTCATAAAACTATTACAAATCGATTAGGAAATCGGAAAAACTAAACTATTAAAGTCGATCATAAAGTCGAAAATCGAATTTTAAAAAGACTTCTACATTCCTAAGAATTTGTTTCTAAGAATAATTTTAAAGAATTCTAATTCTTTAAAAAAAACGTTTAATATTTTTTCGAAAATTGGCAGTTATTTGGTATATATATTTTTATTAGAAAATGTACCTTTTCTTATTAGCTAATGATTAAACACCAATAATGTTATTATTTATAAATTTTATTATATTATAAGTAGCGATGGTAAACAGCTGTTATTACACATTAATAATATTTACACTTTTACAATGAACAAACGCAAACTTCTCCAAATTTTTGTACATAATATTTGCGTGTTATGTTTAAAGAATTAAAAAATGTCATGATGATAATATGTTTCATTTAAATAAATTTCGTTGTCTATGAAATCTCTCAACTGCAGTAAACGAGGTAACCTTGGCATTCGAAGAATCTGAAATATAAAATTTGTTAGATTATTATAAAAATGACAAAAAGCTGTAAAATCGTAATCGGTAAAAGTAGTTGGACAAAACTCTTAAAATACTCTTGTTACGACTTATTATTTAAAGTAGTGTTTTTTACCTAATGTTACGTTTTGTTATTTATCGAAATTATGCATATGGTATATAAGTTAGCATTCAGAATATTACCCTTACACAAAATACACAAGATATAAAATGTCATTTACCAATAATTAATTTATCAATATATAATCTTACACAAAAATCATTATTAATTTATGTCAAATATATCTTCTAATACATAACCTAACATTTTTTTATTTACTTTATTATAATTTGATGGGCTTCTTTTAAAGCCACGGTTTTTTTCGCTCTGTAAATTACAATACCATTAATTTACACCGTCTTTGCAGGATCTTCTTAAACATTTCCTCATATGTTTGTTTCTAACCTCGTTCACAACTTGTATTTTCCTTTTCTCCTCTACTTCTTCTACTTCCATCATTATATGAATTCGATCTAGCCTAACTTTCCTTTCTGCATTTCGTTTCTATTGCTAGTTGGATGTCCTCACTCTTAAAATTCCTTGCCAGATTTTATGTATTTGTGGTTCAATATTTAAATATTTACTTAAATATTTGCAAATTGTTTAAAATATCTGCTAAATTTGTACATACCCCATTTAGTTGTTGTAGATATAATGGAAAAGTCACTGTTAAAATCTGCTTCCGGTCAGTCTGTTGATTGATTTTATCCACTATTCTTTCAACAATCTGAGTAAAATCGTCATTGGAGTATTCAGTGTCATCGTTTAAGAATTCAATAAACTGTGAACAAACAAATCAGAACAGATTATTTGGTAGAATCCTATTTTATTATATAGAAATTTATAAAAGAAAACTGCATCGTTCAAATCTTTTGATTCACATTTCTGTTTTAGTTGTATATAAGTTAAACTAATATAAATGGAAAGGTTTCTATCAAATGCGCTTATGTCGCACTGATAATATTTAAACTAGCAGACGATGGTCTGTAGCGTAAAAACCGTTTTCAATTGAAACATTCATTAAAGCTTTAACAAACTCAAATTAAATAATAGGAATCTAGCCAATTAAATTTTAAATTGTTGACGAAAGAAATTAGTTAGTGTTGATACTTACTTTAAGTGTGTCATTCACCAGCAGCGGTAATGAAAAGTTTTCTTCAATAACTGTACAACATATTATTCTAACAGTTTCCAAAGTTTTGCATCCACTTAAAATGGTCAGACAGTCCGCGTTAAATAAGTCTCCTGCGTAAGATATACTGAATTTATTTAATTTTGGTAATTTAACCAGATGCTCTACTCCTTCTTTTGAAAGACTATTCGGTTTGTATAAGCTAATTTCTTTTAAATTTAGACAATTTTCGGCTATCGCTTTTAATACGTTGTCAATTTCTATACCCGGTAGATGCAATTGAAGAGTTGTTAGTTTTGTTAATTCTCTTAGTGACTGGAATGACATCGATTGAAACACAGGAAGCGTAAGTGTCCGTAAGTTAGGTAATAGTTCCACTAAACTTCCAACTAAGTTGTATTCAAGTTCATCATAAAATGTTTCATTGTAACCTATCTCGAAGGAATCCAGATCCAAGATTTTCAAACGCTCAAATAATATGTTATCACTAAATAGAAAGTTTCCTTTGAGACTAAGTTTTTTCAATTTTAGAGGCAAATATCTAAAGAAGTGACTAAGTGGTTCAGCACCCATCAATTCAACATGTAACTCGACAAGTTGAGGATTATTTTGTAATAATATTTGTAACATTGAGTCATCTGTCAATTCAAGACGCACTGATTTGAAACTTGTGTGTCTACTTAATATTCGCATCTGGTCTAGATCTAATGTGGTGTCTAAATACAGTAATTCCAACTGCCAATTTTCCATGCACCTTAAAAGTATGTTAAGATTTAGTTGACTGAATCCAATCAATGTTAGTGACTTAAGTGAGCTTCGTAATTTCTCAAAACACATTCCATTAACAGGTGTGACATTAAAATCGCGAATGGTCACTTCCTGAAGCCCGGAATTGCTTTGAAATAACTGTCCCAACACATAATCATCAATATCTTCGCAGGTAATTGAAAGTGACTTCAACGTGGTCAGACTGCTTAATGCTACCACATCTTCATTTATCAACGGTATCCCGGGTATGTTCAAAACTTCTATCTGATGACAATGTGTACTGATGGCAGTAACAAGGTTTTCAAGCTCATATAAATATCGCTTTCTAGTTAACTTCAGAGTCCGTAAATTCTTAATCAATGATAAATCAATTGTAGAGATTTGGTTGTCTAGAAATTCGTCAACATCGAGCACTCGAAGACTCTGCCAATGTTTATCCACAGGTTCGACTTGTCCACGAAACACTGTACTAAAATTAAGTACGTCGCTGTACTGTAGATATGACAGTATCGGCAACACACTATAAGTATCTAAAGTTTCCATGGACGTTTCCATGACGATTGGTTGAGATCTTGATTACACCTATAAAAATGTAAATGTGAATTTAAAATTAAATTTGTCGCTAGAAAAGTCGTAACAGAACAGTTGGTTTATGTACTACATTTTAAAAATTGCCGGAGCGGGGTGGCCCTTTCATTGTAATTTTAATGGTCATTACTACAATAGTTATCTGAACGTGAAATTAATTGTTTTACTATATTATAATTCTTAAAGTATAACACCATATGTACTCGTAAAATGTAAACTGTTTAAGATAATGACTACGTTAATAATCGACTCAAGAACAAACCAATCTTAGCCTACACATGCTGCTTGCTACAACAATCTGCTGTTTAAGATGCAACAATTAAATCAACTTTGTTTGTCGGTTCGTCAAACAGGGTTTGACCAGGGTCTATTGTTCTGGTCTATTGCATTTGTCCTTTTCAACACCATTTCCAACTATTTTTATTTATTTACTAAACACAAATAAAAATAACGTCAACGCATAATGAGATTATTTTGCAGAGTAGGTACTTGACCATTCTGTTCGAGATTGCATTTAAAACCGTAATTTCTATAGAAGTTCCGACTTAGGATTGCAACATTTTTGTTTCATAATAATACTACCTTAAACTTTTTAAAATAGTATAAAAAAGGGTTTTATTAGTATGTCATGTTTATGTCGCACTAGTCTGTACGTTAAAAGTGCAACACATTTAGTACACTCATGTATAACTAATATTAACCTATAAATGAAAATTTATAAATATATTAGGCGTTAATATAAGCTGCTTTAATTTTTTGAGCAGAGTATATCGAGTTTACTACAGTTAGATATTTGTTCCTCAGCGTAATATTTAATCAAAATTTCAAGGTCGATTCGGTCAAACACCCTGTGTCGTTTCACTCGTCACAGTACCACAGCCAACATGAGCCGAGCATCAACATATATGTGCATGTATAATAAAACGGCAAGCCTGTATAGGAAACAAAGGCAACTTTGATACGTATGATGCAAATAGTACAGCAACAAGCATACAAAATGAGAGGGTTGTCCATTTTTTTCGTAGATTTAATAACAATCAACCTTAAATTGAAACAAAATATTATCGCATAATATTTTCACAAATATATAAAAATTATTTTAACTAACATGCGAAACCGGTGAAATGTACTTTTTTACTGATATGATCGACGCGTTGGTGATCTCGTATTCCTAAACTGGTTGACAATCAGTTTGGACCTTGTACAGAAACAAAACATTTAAACAATTTAATATTTACTTTAATATACCTGATACAACAGTGTTGATTATAGGTATTGGGAAAAATGTTTGCGCTAGGTAGATCTGTTGTGAGTGAGAGGTTTGCAAAGAATGTAAGGAATGTATCCCGCCAAACTTGTTAAACAGTGGATCGGCTAAGTTGATATATTCTTGATCAGAGGCAGCAATATTACCTGTGACATTTTTCAAAACAGGGCAGTCAAATTTTGCTGTGAAAGGGGTTTTGTGTAGATATTATATCTGTTTTTATTGAATTAGTTATTTGAGTTCTTGTAGTGCTTAGACCCAGAACTGATACATCGCTCTTATTAAATGGTATATTTAATTTCTCTGTTGGTGTTAGTAGGTTAGTTACGAGACTTATTTCGTTATGTACCAAACTCGTGACGGTTTCTTTAAAGGACTCCTATTGGCCCCCGTGGGGGGATGGTATCTCTATATTTGGCAAGAAAACATCTGATTGACTATTGAATTTAAAGAATGAGGATGATTATTCATGTGCAATTATTTTATCATATTTGGCTACTATTTTGAAGTAATTTTCTTGAAAACCTATAACCCTACTTTGTTTTTTGTTACTTTCAGTGATAGAACTGTTTATTTTCATGTGCTTAAATTGCTCTATGAGCGGAACAAGATAGGCCTTTTTTATCTTAATCACACAAAGATCGTAGTTATTGCGTTAAGGTATGTCAGAGGTTTCACAGTACGTACTATGTGGCAATAAGTCTTCCTTTAATGCAGCGCTCTTACTTTTTAATTTTTTTAGTGCTGAATAGATTATTAAAGAATGAAGTAAATGGGCTTTAATATGGCAGTTTTTAGAAATGTTTAAGAGCAGTTTTAAATTGAATTTAAATAGGGTATTTATTAAGGGTTGCTACCTGATCCCTTAAGTTTAATAAAAGTACGGTCAAACGATTGTGTTGAGGTATTTATCGTCTGGTACTTAAGGAGAGACGATAAGGATTGTATTTCTATAATAAAATTAACGAAAAACGATATTTTAACATTTTAGACTTATTATTACACTAATTTTACATACAAACATTTGCTTGAACAAATGTTTTGAAATTCAAAAATATTGAGACCGTAAATAATGTAGATCCTTTTAAAAAATTAGACCTGGGTGGTGTTGCCGATTTTGACTCTTCTATTTATCTGAGAAATAAATACCAAGACTATTATTAATTAGTATTAGTATAGTTATGCTCGGAACAAAAGAGAAAAAGAAATATTGAAAATTGACAAAATAGCGCGCTTTTGAAATAGGAATTCTATAAACGGTGTTTTTTGACCTGTTGCTTAACGAAAAAGACACCAAATTATTGAAATAAATAAAAGATTCTAGTTCCAATGATAGCTACTGATGTTGTAAATACCCCATTAAAATTTACTACAATTCGGTTGAATAGTTTCATTTTTTTCTACAACACCATTCTGAAAAAAGTACTTTTGAAATAAATAAGATCAAAGTTTTAAATATGCTATGGCTATATGGCTATAGATATATGCTTAAACGGCTGTGGAAACGAAACTTTAGGCAATATTCTTAAAAAAAATTAAAATTATATTCTTAACAGACAATACCTTCGAAATATCAATAATTAAAAAAAATCGTTTTTTTGAAAATTCTAGTCCACCCTTAAATATGTCTAACATGTACGATGCGAAGTTGCGAGATTTTGTAAGGAAAGGATCAAGATGTATGATGGCATGTGGATATTAAATTAAAGAAAGGATGTTGAAAAAAATAAGCTGGACACGTACCTGATTGTCTAGATTGTAGACTCGGATGGCAGCGAGCTAGTCTTCAGTGTAATGTTTCTTCTTCGATAGTACAGCGGTATTGTGACATATGTAATGTCGAAGAACTGGTTTCACAATTATTATTTTTAGGTAGTTGAATTAGGTAAAGAAAGTATTTATGCATGTGCATTTGAGTAGGATTGAAAAGGTTTGTGTTGGTACGAACTCACTTGAGTGAATAAAATAATAAACCAGCTTAAACCATAAACACGTTTAGGTAAAGGAGAATCTGAATACCTTAGGGTGGGGGTAATAGGGAGGGTAACTAACAGGTACATCTATCATTTCCAATAAGAAATAAACAATAATTGTAATATGGTTTTGAAGCATAGATGGTGCTAATGTTGGTTTTCGTCCAATTGTAATGGGTTTGCAATAAGCTTTTTTAAATGTGTTAGCAAAAGGCTGGTAAACTAATAATCAATTAATAATTTCAAAGTTTGATTTAGGGGCCCGGGGGTTGTGCTAGGAAGTTGAAATTTTATATATGGGCTGAACTACTTTCGTAAGTAATCAAGTTAGTCAAGTTGTATGAAATATTATTTAATTATTGAACGAGTTAAATATTTCAATTTGAAAATAGAATTAAAATTTTAAACGTAATTATTAATTATTTTGTGGGATTCAAATAGTACACACTAAAAAGACGTCGCTTTGCGACCGGAGTATACTGTAGTATATTAAAATGTTCCAGGTGTATATTTATAATCTTATATTTTTATAATCTTTTATTCTTATGATCTTATATTCTTACATGGATTACAATGGCATTCAGTGACACGTCTGTTATTTAAATTATATTATTTGATTAAGTCCTGAAACGCCCTCCTCTTCAGTCTGATGAAAATAGTCCTATCTTCCATTAGGTTGCGCACTAATGTATTTGGGTGGTTCTCTAAACGGTCTTTGTATTTCACTGTTCGGGTTTTAATTTCCTCTTTCACTGTAGCTATGTCTAGATCGTGGTACAGTCTCTTGTTTGCAATATACCATGGTCCGTCTACAATCATACGTAGTGTTTTTGATTGAAACCTTTGCACGATCTCTGTGTTTGAGTTCGCTGATGCGCCCCATAGTTGTAATCCATAAGTCCATATTGGTTTAAGTATACATTGTACAATAATATTTTGTTCTCTATGGATAACTGAGAGTTTTTGTTTAAAGGCCAGTTTAATTTCAGTATTTGTAATCCTAGGGGCCTTACGTTTTGTAAATATATGTTTCCTTCATGTCAGGCGCCTATCTAAGTAAATTCCCAGATATCTTGTTCCATTTGCTTGTGGTATTTGGATTCCATTTAGCTTCACAGGGGGGTATGTATCGCGTTTGGAGGTAAACGTCACTTGTACTGATTTAGTTTCATTTGCCTTGATACGCTAGTCTTGAAGCCAGTCGGTTATGTTGTTTAGACTTATCTGCAACTTAGCAGAGGCATCTATTGCATTTGTGTCCACGGCTAACACTGCCGTATCATCTGCAAATGTTCCTGTAACTACTCCCGCTGTCATAGGGAGATCTGCGGTGTATAGTAGGTACAATGTTGGACCCATCACACTGCCTTGAGGAACTCCAGCCTGTATCTTATAGAGGTTTGTTGTTTCCCCTCCCTGTTTCACAAAAAAATGTCTATTACTAAGATATGACCCAATGAAGATATAATAGTTTATAGGTAACATATTTTTGAACTTACAAAGCAGCCCTTCATGCTAAACTCGGTCAAAGGCCTGAGAAATGTCTAAAAAGGCTGCTACTCATTACTGTTTCTTTTCAAGGCTTATATTTATATTGTGAATGAGTCGGTGAACTTGTTCAATAGTGCCATGTTTTTGTCTAAATCCGAACTGGTGATCAGGTATTAATTTGTCACCATTAATGATTAGCATAAGTCGGGCAACTGATTGAGTATTTCAGCCGTAATAAGGTCGACTACACCAACATATTGGCCTACGGATACAAAAAAGACTCCAGACCTAACAGATTTTTGCAAAACTAAAGGTATTCCTAATGCATATGTAAAATGCCAATCTAGTTTAGATCTATCATCCGATCATCCTCCCGTTATAATAACATTGAATAGGAAAATTTCTCAAGCTGAAAAATCATGTCGACTGCATAGCCATAAAACAGACTGGGGTTATTTTAAGCCACTAGTAGCTTCCTCTATTAATATCAAGTTGTCATTAAACACTGACGGAAGTCTTTGTTCCAAACCCAAATGAAGGACTCGCCAGAAAGGAGAACGACATAGTCAGCATATTAGGTCAAACACACCAACTGGATCTGAAAATTCGTACAGTAATTAAAAAATTGGATCGCCATAAAGCTCCGGGTTACGACTACAAATACGACTATTTAGATTGCCGATACAAAAAGAAAAACAGAAATATTTAAAAAATTGTTGTCATGGTAGTTAAAAATATCTTAAGGTGTTTCAGTTTTCGAAAAATAATTTTTTTTCTAGAGATATTAATAAACGGAAGTGCAACCCTTTATGCTAATTCCGGTTAATATTTCATAATTATAATTTTTGTATATTGTTGTGTCATTCTTGTTATCTTCTTCGTCATCGTCATCATCTAACTACTTTATTTAGTATGAAAAGAGGAGTATAGATCCCTTTTAGGATCACGATAGATCTAAAATTTTGGTTCGGTTTTCTTTAATTATGTCAACTATTCTGTGCATCTGGTCGATAGTTGAGTGATTGTCCCTAAAGCCAAATTGGTAGTTTAGGATTAGGTCTCTCTCTTTAATTATAGGCTTCAGACGCTTTAGCAATAGTTTCTTAAAGATCTTAGATATTGATGGCAACAGTGATATAGGACGGTAAGATTTTTTGTCATTTGGATCCTCGCTCGGTTTCAGTATCATGATTACTTCAGTCACTTTCCAATGCTGGGGACATATTTCAATCGAAGAGAAGCGTTTATGATATGCAGCAGTTTTACAAGGCCCGTAACCCCGGTGCCCATCGAACTTTCGGCAGACCTTTCATTCCTAATAATTAATTTCTAAGAAAATCAAATCTAACGCTTAATTTTCAAATTTTTTGAAAAACAACGTTTAATTTTTTTTCGAAAATCTTCAGCTATTTGGTACATATCTTTAAAATACTGAATATCAGAAAATGTACCTTTTCTTATAAGCTAATGATTAAAAGCCAATAATATTATTATGTATACATTTTATTTTATTATAAGTAGAAATGATAAACAGATGTTATTGCACATTAATAATATTTAACACTTTTACCATGAACAAACGCAAACTTCTTCAAATTATCGCATGTAATATTTGCGTGCTGTGTTTAAAGAATTAAAAAATGTGATCACTAGAATATGTTTCATTTAAATAAATATCGTTGCTTATGAAATCTCTCAACTGCAGTAAACGAGGTAACCTTGGCATTCGAAGAATCTGAAAAATAAAATTTGTTAGATTATTATAAAAATGACAAAAAGCTGTAAAATCGTAATCGGTAAAAGTGGTTGGACAAAACTCTTGAAATACTCTTGCCACAACTTATTCTTTAAAGTAATGTTTTTTACCTAATGTTACGTTTTATTATTTATCGAAATTATGCATATGGTATATAAGTTAGCATTCAGCATATTACCGTTATACAAAATGCAAAAGATATAAAATGTCTTTTTCCAATAATTAATTTATCAATATATAATCTTACACAAAAATCTTCATTAATTTATGTCAAATTATTTATTTACTTTATTATAATTTGATGGGCTTCTTTTAAAGCCACGGTTTTTTTCGCTCTGTAAATTACAATACCATTAATTTACATCGTCTGTGCAGGATCGTCTTAAACATTTCCTCATATGTTTGTTTCTAACCTCGTTCACAACTTGTATTTTCCTCTTCTCCTCTACTTCTTCTACTTCCATCATTATATGAATTCGATCTAGCCTTACTTTACTTTCTGCATTCCGTTTCTATTGCAAATTAGATACGCTGACGCTGCTGACAGCTTGCCAGATTTGATTAACAAGAATTCCCGATCAATTGGATTGTGAACCATGTATTTGTGGTTCAATATTTAAATATTTACTTAAATATTTGCAAATCGTTTAAAATATCTGCTAAATTTGTACATACCCCATTTAGTTGTTGTAGATAAAATGGCAAAGTCACTGTTAAAATCTGCTTCCGGTCAGTCCGTTGATTGATTTTATCCACTATTCTTTCAACAATCTGAGTAAAATCGTCATTGGAGTATTCAGTGTCACCGTTTACGAATTCAATAAACTGCGAACAAACAAGTCAGAACAGATTATTTTGTAGAATCCTATTTAATTATATAGAAATTTGTAAAAGAAAACTGCAACGTTTAAATCTTTTGATTCACATTTCTGTTTTAGTTGTATATAAGTTAAACTAATATAAATGGAAAGGTTTTTATCAAATGCGCTTATGTCGATAAGCACTGATAATATTTAAACTAGCAGACGATAGTCTGCAGCGTAAAAACCGTTTTCAATTGAAACATTCATTAAAGCTTTAACATATTTAAATTAAATAATAGGAATCTTCCCAATTAAATTTTAAATTGTTGACGAAATAAATTAGTTAGTGTTGATACTTACTTCAAGTGTGTCATTCACCAGCAGCGGTAATGAAAAGTTTTCTTCAATACCTGTACAACATATTATTCTAACAGTTTCCAAAGTTTTGCATCCACTTAAAATGGTCAGACAGTCCGGGTTAAATAAGTCTCTTGCGAAAGATATACTAAATTTTCTTAATTTTGGTAATTTAACAAGATGCTCTACTCCTTCATTTGAAAGATTTGTAGGTTCGAATAAAGTAATATCTTCTAAATTTAGACAATTTTCGGCAATCACTTTTAATACGTTGTCAATTTCTATAGCCGGTAGATGCAATTGAAGAGTTGTTAGTTTTGTTAATTCTCTTAGTGACTGGAATGACATCGATTGAAACACAGGAAGCGTAAGTGTCCGTAAGTTAGGTAATAGTTCCACTAAATTTCCAACCAAGTTGTATTCAAGTTTGTCAAGAAGTGTTACATTGTAACCTATCTTCAAGGAATCCAGATCCAAGATTTTCAAACGCTCAAATAATATATTATCACTGAATAGAAAGTTTCCTTTGAGACTAAGTTTTTTCAGTTTTAGAGGCAAATATCTAAAGAAGTGACTAAGTGGTTCAGCACCTATCAATTCAACATGTAACTCGATAAGTTGAGGATTATTTTCTAATAATATTTGTAACATTGAGTCATCTGTCAATTCAATATGCAGTGATTTACAACTGGTGCGTCTACTTAATATGCGCATCTGGTCTAGATCTAATTTATTGTCTAAATACAGTAATTCCAACTGCCAATTTTCCATGCACCTTAAAAGTATGTTAAGATTTAGTTGTCTCAATCCAATCAATGTTAGTGACTTAAGGGAGCTTCGTAATTTCTCAAAACACATTCCATTAACAGGTGTGTCATTATAATCGCGAATGGTCACTTCCTGAAGCCCAAGATTGCTTTGAAATAACTGTCCCAACACATTATCATCAACGTCTCTGCAGGTAATTGAAAGTGACTTTAACGTGGTTAGCCTGCTTAATGTTTCCACATCTTCATTTATCAACGGTATCCCGGGTATGTTCAAAACTTCTATTTGATGACAATGTGTGCTGATGGCAAAAAAAAGGTCTTCATACTCTTCTAAATATCGCTGTCTAGTTAACTTCAGAGTCCGTAAATTCTTAATCAATGATAAATCAATTGTAGAGATTTGGTTGTCTAGAAATTCGTCAACATCGAGCACTCGAAGACTCTGCCAATGTTTATCCACAGTTTCGAATTGTCCACGAAACACTGTATTAAAATTAAGTACGTCGTTGTACTGTAGATATGACAGTATCTGCAACACACTATAAGTATCTAAAGTTTCCATGGACGTTTCTATGACGATTGCGTTGAGGAGATCTTGATTACACCTATAAAAATGTAAATGTAAATTTAAAATTAAATTTGTTGCTAGAAAAGTTGTAACTGAACAGTTAGCTTATGTACTAACTATACTTTACTTTAAAAATTGCCGGAGCGGGGTGGCCCTTTCATTGTAATTGTAATGGTCATTACTACAATAGATATCTGGACGTGAAATTAATTGTTTTACTATATTATAATTCTTAAAGTATAACACAATATGTACTCGTAAAATGTAAACTGTTTAAGACAATGACTATACGTTAATCGATTTAAAAACAAACCATTCAATCTTAGCCTACACATGCTGCTTGCTACAAGAATCTGCTTTTTAAGATGTAACAATTAAATCAACTTGGTTTTTCGGTTTGTCAAACAGGGTTTGACCAGGGTCTATTGTTCTGGTCTATTTCATTTGCCCATTTAAACACAATTTTTAACTATTTTTATTTATTTACTAAACACAAATAAAAAGAACGTCAACGCATAATAAAATTATACTGGAGAGTAATTGTGAGTAGGTACTTGACCATTTGGTTCGAGTTTACATTTAAAACCGTAATTTCTTTATTAGTTCCGACTTAGGATTGCAACATTCTTGTTTCATAATAATACTACCTAAAACTTTTTAAAATAGTATAAGCAAGGGTTTTAGTAGTATCGCATGTTTATGTCGCACTAGTATGTACGTTAAAAGTGCAACACATTTAGTACACTCATGTATAACTAATATTAACCTATAAATGAAAATGTATAAATATATTAGGCGTTAATATAAGCTGCTTTAATTTTTTGACTAAAGTATATCGAGTTTACTACAGTTAGATATTTGTTCCTCAGCGTAATATTTAATAAAAATTTCAAGGTCGATTCGGTTAAACACCCTGTGTCGTTTCACCCGTCACAGTACCACAGCCAACATGTGTAACCATCCGACGCCACTGGTCTGTCAGCAGGATGAATTAAACTATAACCGTCCAAGGTCAATTGAAAGAAATGTAATTGTGTTTTGACAACAATGGATAGGAATATAACCAGCTCTTGAGGCTCCAGCGAACGAACAGTTTTTATATAGATAATTCAAGCAACAACAGCTCTGGGAGGAACATCGAGTTATTTTGTTGAATACGATTGGTATTAGTTAATTGTTATACATAGAATTGATATTAAGTTAAAATATTTAGCATCCGTCTTAATTAAGAAAAATATGAATGTAATCAAGTGTTTAGAGGAATAAATAAAACGAATAGATTACGTATTTTAACAAAAAAAAAAAGTGTTTAATTGAGTGATTAGTAACTTACATTAGTAAGTGATCAAAGGTATTCTACAGAGTGTAATTGTGCAATCCTAAATAAATAAATAAGTAGACCAATAAGATAAAATTGTGGAAGGGAAAACTCGTGTTTTATTTAGAAAGTTGGGTGGAATAAACTGGGTAAAGTTAAATAGTGATTAACTAAGTGATAGCTGTTTCCTCACAGCTAGGCGGGCAACCACAGCAGAGACGCAAGAGAGACAAGAAAAGGCTGGTAACATAAACTATTTGAGCGAACCTCGAACTTGTTAGTAAGCGAGATCCCCTTACTCCGTAACGCACTAGGGGTGGTCACAAAATGGCGCTGCGGACAGGATGTGCATTGATTACTAATTTCTAGATATTAGAATAAACAGTTGATACAATTTCCACGTCGGATGATTAATTTAAATCTCAAATAGGTAAAGATTCCAATTCTTTACAAGTTACCAACCTTTAACAAACCTTAGAAATAAACAGAGTTAAGATGCAAGCAGAGAGAAAGGAAACCGTAGAGGGAAGAAGGGAAATAAAAACGAGTAATTTAGCCGAGGGAATGTCGAGCGTAGAGGCTTTTACTGAGAAAGGGGATATTAACCAATTCTTACAAAATATTAAGCGGGTGGGGGCCCATTTCAACTGGTCTCCAGAGACTAAACTAACAGTTTTGCTTGCTAAAGTATCACAAGCAGTATTTTTCTACATTCGAACGAACCCCAGTACCAGAGATAGTGATGATTACGCCAAAATCTGTCAAGCATTATGTGACCGATACGATAGACAAGGCCCAGCTAGAGTGTGGCAGGCCAAGCGAGATTTTGACAATTGCAAACAAAAGAATGGTGAATCCGCTTTTGAGTATGCGCAACGACTTAGAGAGACAGGGTGGAAAACGATACCGGTAGATGCTTCCGGCAGTCTAGATGCAAACAAAGTTGCAATCATAGAAAGCTGCCTACTAGAAAAGTTCCGGGATGGAATGTTCCCACGTTACTCTAAATATTTGTGGATAGCTGGCCCAAAGTCGCTAGAAGAGGCTATTGAGCTCGCAGAACGTATGGAAGCCGCGGAAAATATACCACAGCGACAGGGAGCTATTGAAGCTATAACAGACGAGAATCCGGTTATGAACAACCGGACGCCGCAGGGTTACCCAAACACGAGACTCACACCGGATCAAGGCCCCTCCGCACCTAGATACAATAATGGATGGAACAATTTTAATAATGATAGACCGATCTACAATCGACAGAACTATGCTAGAAACATAACTTGTTACTTCTGCGAGAACCCGGGACACATACAACGTGATTGCCGATTATTTATAAAGATGAAGACACAAAGGCCACCGGGGGGAAATGACCGCCAATATAACAGGCCCGCACAGAGACAAAATACCAACTGGAATCCCGAGCAAGAGACAAGGGTAGGCAACCCAATAAGCAACAGCAATAGAGGTAACTATTTTAATAGAGGGCCATATAATCAAACCATACGACAACCAGCGTTACCCCGAAAAGCTAATGTAACGGAGGTATGGCAGAGTCCGGACAGCAATCAAGCAAACGACGCAGAGATGGAGATGATGGATAGAGAGAGACTGGATAGGTTTATCGCAGAAAGAGAACGGGTTGTTGGAGAACTGCAACTAGAAGGGGCAACCGTTGGACACCTTGAGAATCATTTAAACTAACCGACAGATCGTGCGTAAAAGAAGGCCACGGTCTAAAAGTTCAGCATGTCCTTCATGATACCAACTTATACCCTTCCAGATACGAAAATAAACAGTGGACAATATTTATACGAGTACAGGGCAGAGATTGCGAGTGCCTAATAGACTCAGGGGCAGGGGTCAGTCTGATTAAGAGTGAATTTGTACAGACGCATGAAATAGTAGATTCCGACATAAATCTTAAAGACGCACAAGGTAAAACAATGTCGACGTTAGGCAAATCAAAACTTGATCTATATATATTCGGGGAAAAGGGAAGTTTCGAGTTCCATATTTGCGACACTATAGGTTGGCCATGCATATTGGGGTTGGACTTTCTGAAAAAGTTTAATATAACCATTAATTTTGGAAGAGGGTGGATATTCCACCGAGAAAATTTGTTCGACCTAAACTGTAGTCGGACATTACATTATCCTAGGGGTGAACTAGATATAGGTCAATTAGTTACGCAACAAATCCACAATATTTTTAATAAGGCGAAAAGAGGAGTAGGGTTTATTGTATCAAAGGCGTCAGTACCTAGACACAAGTACACAGGTGCGCCACCGGTCGACAAAACCGGATCCAAACCAAATTTGGAAGTACATATAGAAAAACCACAAAATAGCGAAACCACGCTAACCAAATTAGGCGAGGCCAGTATCGCAGACGCAGTAGAGAACCCGAATGCATTGCTCAAGCTAAAGCCAGAATCGTACGAAGGATTTATGAACTGGAAACTCGCGGGTTGTCCCAAAAGGCAAAAATGCTGCCAAATAAACGAAATGAAGAGCGAAGCCATTAAGTTGTCGAAGAAGTATACCATCGCCTTCGGAGTAGGAGAATTATTCGCCAAAAATAAATTCGGCGATAGGTATGACGGTTTGATACACAAAAAGAGCACTAAAAACCAATTAGCAAAGTTGTCAATCATTAAGACGAATGATAAGTATATATATTGTATGGGGTCTAGGGCACAAGCACCAGGAAAAATAACTTATCGCGAATTATACGACATGTTGGACGATATGAAAGAGCATATTGTCGAAAATAAAATAAAGTATTTAGCACTCCCACGCATTGGAACCGGGTCATGCAGGTTAAAGGATGAAGCAATTCGTAGAATGATAGAGTATGTTTTCGCCAAGGTCAACGTCAAGATCTGCATATACGATAGCAGGACCGAAATGCCGGAAGTAGAGAAAGCACTAAACATCGTCGAAGAAGACCGTACCACACCAACGATACAAGTCAGTAGCCTGAGGGGCACTATGGATCACAAAGTTGAAGATGACGAGAAAACAAAAATAAAACCAAACGCATCGGTCTGGGATTCGACTAAGTGGGCAAATTTACAAACAAAACTAGTGGAAAGAATACACAATAGTGAAACAGGGAGAACTGAAGTAGGATGTTACAAAGACAGGGGAGAAACAGAGAAGAAAAATGACCGCTCATACATACGACTAAAATACGCGGAGGAAATACCTGCAAGAAGCAGTGTTAACGTATGGGCAACACAGAAATTAATTACAGATGGAGACATTATAATCGAGACGGATATAACGCACTTAAATAATATATTAGTAGCTAGAAGTTTGAATACGGTTCGCAATAATGATCTTATAATACGGATTACGAATGTATCCAGTAAAACCATAAATTTAAATAAAAATACGTTATTGGCACGCGCAGAAGCACACACTGACAGCTACACAGCTATTGAAAGAGACCTAACTCAACACTTGCTGAGTAAAAGAGACACCGATCGACGAGTATCAAGTGTTAGCAAACAACCCATAAACGAGATATGTTCGATCTCACTACCGGAAGTTAATACATCAGCATTATCAAAACAGGAGCAAGCTGCTCTAACAGAAATAATGAGGCAATGCAGAGAGCCTGGCAGAATAAATGGACCACAAATATCCCTTAGTAAAGACATCATAAATAAAATAGATGTATCACATTTGGATAGGGATGACAAGTTGAAAGTCGAACAGATGATAATCGAGTATAGTGACATATTTGCTGATAAAACCAAACCGTTATCGACCACAACATTAGTCGAACATAAAATAATCGTGGAAGATGAAACACCCATTTGTAAACCCCCATATCGTGTGCCGTACGCACAGCTGGAATTTTTGAAAACAGAATTAGACCAAATGCTAGCTCAAGATATTATTGAACCAAGTCAATCACCTTGGGGGTTCCCAGTAGTATTAGTAGAAAAGAAAAGTCAGGATGGCACGAAACAATACCGCATTTGTATAGACTACCGAGCCTTAAATAAAATAACAAAAAAGGACTACTTCCCACTTCCTATTTTAACGGACACACTTGACCAGTTGGGAAGTTCAAACTGGTATACAACTTTAGATTTGTTCAGCGGATATTTCCAGGTGGGAATGGCAGCGGAAAGCCGACAATATACCGCGTTTAACACACCAAACTGCAGATATCAATTTAAGAAAATGCCAATGGGGCTAGCTTCGTCGTCATACACGTTCCAAAGATTAATGAATCTGGCGTTATCCGGACTGACAGGGATATCGTGTTTAGTATACCTGGACGATATCATTATATTCAGTAAAGGGGACATAGATGTCCATATCGCACACATAAAGGAGGTATTCGACAGACTACGAAAGGCGAATCTATCTTTGAAAGCTTCGAAATGCAAAATTGCACACCCGGAGGTACAATATCTAGGCCACATTATAAACGAAGCGGGCATTAGGGCAAATCCAGATAAAATAGAGGCAGTAGTCAAATTCCCACAACCGAAGAATGTCAAAGAAGTTAGAGGGTTCTTGGGCTTAACAGGATTTTATAGACGGTTAATTAAAAATTATTCTACAATCGCAAAACCGTTAACAGCACTGACCCATAAGGACGAACCATTTATATGGGGGGCGGAACAAGAACGAGGATTCCAGACGCTTAAAAACGAACTGATAAAAGAACCAATTTTGAAGCATCCCGATTTTAGTAAAGAATTTGTGTTAACAGTGAACGCCTCCGGGGTCGCAGTTGGGGCCGTATTGAGTCAAGAATATAAGAAAATTCAACACCCTATCGCGTACGCAAGTAGACAGTTGATACAGGCGGAACGGAACTACAGTGTAACAGAGCAGGAGTGTTTAGCAGTCATATGGGCTATCCAGAAGTTCAGACAATACTTATATGGGAAAAAATTTACGATATACACGGATCACAGGGCGTTAGTGTGGCTGATGAATATAAAAGATCCACACAAAAGTAGGCTGGCGAGATGGAGTTTGACGTTAGCTGATTATGACTTCGAAATAGTTCATAAACCCGGAGCTCAAAATCAAAATGCCGACGCTTTATCAAGGGTCCTAATTAATAACGTAACAAATAAAAGGGCGGAAGAAGAAGAGCCTATATGGGATTTTTCATACATACGTACTGAACAAAGAAGAGACCCGAATATTCAATCGCTGATAGATAAAGTCAATAACAACGAAACCAGAGAATATTTATTGGACGCCAGGGGTGTGTTATATGAAACAGCCGGGAAAAATAGACACGAACGGATTGTAGCACCGAGGTCGATGATACCTAAAATATTATTAACCTATCACGACTTACCTATCTCCGGCCATGGTGGCGGAGATAGAACAAAAGACAGAATAAATAGAGCGTTTGTATGGGAAGGTATGGGAAAAGAAATCAAAAAATATTGCGAAGAGTGTGTGTCGTGTCAACAAAAGAAGACGAACCCGCATTTGCGAAAAGGGCCATTACAGCGCTTTCAGATATGGTCCGAACCCGGACAAATGACTCACATAGATATAGTAGGACCTATGCCTCAGGGATCCCGAGGCTCACGGTACATACTAACATACCAGGATGCGTTTACAAGGTATTTAACGGCGGTACCATTATTAGACCAGTCTGCAGAAACAGTTGCACGCGCGTTCGTCGAAAATATAATTTGTGTACAGGGGATACCGCAAAGAATGCTGTCCGACAGGGGCAGTAATTTCATGTCGGAAGTTTTCAAAAAGGTGTGCGAGAGGCTAGGGATTAAAAAACTGGGCACAACAGCTTATAGGCCTAATTGCAACGGGATAGTTGAGAGAAGCCACCGAACAATAAAAACATATCTGTCACACTATATAGAGAAAGATATCGCGGAGTGGGAGGACCACTTACCACTAGCTATATTCGCCTATAATACGTCGGTACACTCGGCGATTAAAGAAACACCTTTCTTTTTAAACTATGGCAGGGACGCGATACTACCATTGGAAGAAATCACTAGGCCCAGTAAACCGTGTTATACTTTAGAGACAAATTATGCAGAACAGGTACTGCGTAGGCTAAAACTGGCTTACAAATTGTGTAAGGAACTAACGGAAATCGCCAGGGAAAAACAGGAGAAGCAGTACAACAAAAAAACAAAGCCCGTTAGTATCAAAATGGGTGATGTGGTATTGTTAAAAGAAGTTGCGGTAAAATCCGGCCAAACAAAAAAGTTAAGTAAACCCTGGGTTGGTCTTGGCCCTTGGATATGATCACTAAAGTGACGGCTATAATCAAAGAGATATATGGAACTAAAGTGCAGACCGTACATGTAGATCGTCTGAAGTTATTCAAAGGGGACTATAGTAGAATGCAGGGAAAGGAGAACCTCAATCCAGAAGAAAGCGAAACGGAAGAGATCCCGATTGCATATGGCGCTCTCGGAAATAGGGGTAGCCCGATTCGCGGTACCGAAGAGATCAGCCAAGAGAGTATGTTACAGACAGGCCCAGACAGTGACACAGAGTCCAGCGAAGCAGACAGCGAATCCGAACAATCGAACGGAACGGATGAGGAGAACGAGTCGGTAAACCCACAGGTCAGGCCCGCGAATGGGAGCTCAGAGGAATATAGACATAGTTATAACACAAGGAGTAAAGGCAAAGTGCCCGACGAGCCCTGGATAAGATAAAGCAGTATTTAGAAAAAAAAAGGATAGTCAAAACCAGGGAAAATAATGACGGTATTTGGATGTCAACTGCTGGAGGGGAAAGGAAGGTAACGGACGCCATACCTTTCCCGGGGAGGTAGGCAAAAGGCACACATACCGTTCCAATAGTGAGATATGTAAATATTGTTTATGTGAGGAATAGGGTGAGCATGATGTTAGATTTAGAAAAGAAAATTAAGAAACAAGGTACGCAACAACTTTGGGTCGGTTCGCGAATATAAAATAGGAAAAAAATAGGTTTATAAAAACCGTATGTTTTTTCTTAAGAAGGAGAGTATTTGTAACCATCCGACGCCACTGGTCTGTCAGCAGGATGAATTAAACTATAACCGTCCAAGGTCAATTGAAAGAAATGTTATTGTGTTTTGACAACAATGGATAGGAATATAACCAGCTCTTGAGGCTCCAGCGAACGAACAGTTTTTATATAGATAATTCAAGCAACAACAACTCTGGGAGGAACATCGAGTTATTTTGTTGAATACGATTGGTATTAGTTAATTGTTATACATAGAATTGATATTAAGTTAAAATATTTAGCATCCGTCTTAATTAAGAAAAATATGAATGTAATCAAGTGTTTAGAGGAATAAATAAAACGAATAGATTACGTATTTTAACAAAAAAAAAAAGTGTTTAATTGAGTGATTAGTAACTTACATTAGTAAGTGATCAAAGGTATTCTACAGAGTGTAATTGTGCAATCCTAAATAAATAAATAAGTAGACCAATAAGATAAAATTGTGGAAGGGAAAACTCGTGTTTTATTTAGAAAGTTGGGTGGAATAAACTGGGTAAAGTTAAATAGTGATTAACTAAGTGATAGCTGTTTCCTCACAGCTAGGCGGGCAACCACAGCAGAGACGCAAGAGAGACAAGAAAAGGCTGGTAACATAAACTATTTGAGCGAACCTCGAACTTGTTAGTAAGCGAGATCCCCTTACTCCGTAACGCACTAGGGGGGGTCACACATGAGCCGAGCATCAACATATATGTGCATGTATAATAAAACGGCAAGCCTGTATAGGAAACAAAGGCAACTTTGATACGTATGATGCAAATAGTACAGCAACAAGCATACAAAATGAGAGGGTTGTCCTTTTCATAGATTTAATAATAACAATCAACCTTAAATTGAAACAAAATATTATTGCATTATATTTTCACAAATATATAAAAATTATTTTAACTAACATGCGAAACCGGTGAAATGTACTTTTTTACTGATATGATCGACGCGTTGGTGATCTCGTATTCCTAAACTGGTTGACAATCAGTTTGGACCTTGTACAGAAACAAAACATTTAAACAATTTAATATTTACTTTAATATACCTGATACAACAGTGTTGATTATAGGTATTGGGAAAAATGTTTGTGCTAGGTAGTTCTGTTGTGAATGAGAGGTTTGCAAAGAATGTAAGGAATGTATCCCTTCAGACTTGTTAAACAGTGGATCGGCAGTTGATATTTTCTTGATCAGAGGCAGCAATATTACCTGTGACTTTTTTCAAAACAGGGCAGTCAAATTTTGCTGTGAAAGGGGTTTTGTGTAGATATTATATCTGTTGTTATTGAATTAGTTATTTGAGTTCTTGTAGTGCTTAGACCCAGAACTGATACATCGCTCTTATTAAATGGTATTTTTAATTTCTTTGTTAGTGTTAGTAGGTTAGTTACAAGACTTATTTCGTTATGTACCAAACTCGTGACGGTTTCTTTAAAGGACTCCCATTGGCCCCCGTGGGGGGATGGTATCTCTATATTTGGCAAGAAAACATCTGATTGACTATTGAATTTAAAGAATGAGGATGATTATTCATGTGCAATTATTTTATCATATTTGGCTACTATTTTGAAGTAATTTTCTTGAAAACCTATAACCCTACTTTGTTTTTTGTTACTTTTAGTGATAGAACTGTTTATTTTCATGTGCTTAAATTGCTCTATGAGCGAAAAAAGATAGGCCTTTTTTATCTTAATCACACAAAGATCGTAGTTATTGCGTTTATGTATGTCAGAGGTTTCACAGTACGTACTATGTGGCAATAAGTCTTCCTTTAATGCAGCGCTCTTACTTTTTAATTTTTTTAGTGCTGAATAGATTATTAAAGAATGAAGTAAATGGGCTTTAATATGGCAGTTTTTAGAAATGTTTAAGAGCAGTTTTAAATTGAATTTAAATAGGGTATTTATTAAGGGTTGCTACCTGATCCCTTAAGTTTAATAAAAGTACGGTCAAACGATTGTGTTGAGGTATTTATCGTCTGGTACTTAAGGAGAGACGATAAGGATTGTATTTCTATAATAAAATTAACGAAAAACGATATTTTAACATTTTAGACTTATTATTACACTAATTTTACATACAAACATTTGCTTGAACAAATGTTTTGAAATTCAAAAATATTGATACCGTAAATAATGTAGATCCTTTTAAAAAATTAGACCTGGGTGGTGTTGCCGATTTTGACTCTTCTATTTATCTGAGAAATAAATACCAAGACTATTATTAATTAGTATTAGTATAGTTATGCTCGGAACAAAAGAGAAAAAGAAATATTGAAAATTGACAAAATAGCGCGCTTTTGAAATAGGAATTCTATAAACGGTGTTTTTTGACCTGTTGCTTAACGAAAAAGACACCAAATTATTGAAATAAATAAAAGATTCTAGTTCCAATGATAGCTACTGATGTTGTAAATACCCCATTAAAATTTACTACAATTCGGTTGAATAGTTTCATTTTTTTCTACAACACCATTCTGAAAAAAGTACTTTTGAAATAAATAAGATCAAAGTTTTAAATATGCTATGGCTATATGGCTATAGATATATGCTTAAACGGCTGTGGAAACGAAACTTTAGGCAATATTCTTAAAAAAAATTAAAATTATATTCTTAACAGACAATACCTTCGAAATATCAATAATTAAAAAAAATCGTTTTTTTGAAAATTCTAGTCCACCCTTAAATATGTCTAACATGTACGATGCGAAGTTGCGAGATTTTGTAAGGAAAGGATCAAGATGTATGATGGCATGTGGATATTAAATTAAAGAAAGGATGTTGAAAAAAATAAGCTGGACACGTACCTGATTGTCTAGATTGTAGACTCGGATGGCAGCGAGCTAGTCTTCAGTGTAATGTTTCTTCTTCGATAGTACAGCGGTATTGTGATATATGTAATGTCGAAGAACTGGTTTCACAATTATTATTTTTAGGTAGTTGAATTAGGTAAAGAAAGTATTTATGCATGTGCATTTGAGTAGGATTGAAAAGGTTTGTGTTGGTACGAACTCACTTGAGTGTAGAAAATAATGAACCAGCTTAAACCATAAACACGTTTAGGTAAAGGAGAATCTGAATACCTTAGGGTGGGGGTAATAGGGAGGGTAACTAACAGGTACATCTATCATTTCCAATAAGAAATAAACAATAATTGTAATATGGTTTTGAAGCATAGATGGTGCTAATGTTGGTTTTCGTCCAATTGTAATGGGTTTGCAATAAGCTTTTTTAAATGTGTTAGCAAAAGGCTGGTAAACTAATAATCAATTAATAATTTCAAAGTTTGATTTAGGGGCCCGGGGGTTGTGCTAGGAAGTTGAAATTTTATATATGGGCTGAACTACTTTCGTAAGTAATCAAGTTAGTCAAGTTGTATGAAATATTATTTAATTATTGAACGAGTTAAATATTTCAATTTGAAAATAGAATTAAAATTTTAAACGTAATTATTAATTATTTTGTGGGATTCAAATAGTACACACTAAAAAGACGTCGCTTTGCGACCGGAGTATACTGTAGTATATTAAAATGTTCCAGGTGTATATTTATAGTCTTATATTTTTATAATCTTTTATTCTTATGATCTTATATTCTTACATGGATTACAATGGCATTCAGTGACACGTCTGTTATTTAAATTATATTATTTGATTAAGTCCTGAAACGCCCTCCTCTTCAGTCTGATGAAAATAGTCCTATCTTCCATTAGGTTGCGCACTAATGTATTTGGGTGGTTCTCTAAACGGTCTTTGTATTTCACTGTTCGGGTTTTAATTTCCTCTTTCACTGTAGCTATGTCTAGATCGTGGTACAGTCTCTTGTTTGCAATATACCATGGTCCGTCTACAATCATACGTAGTGTTTTTGATTGAAACCTTTGCACGATCTCTGTGTTTGAGTTCGCTGATGCGCCCCATAGTTGTAATCCATAAGTCCATATTGGTTTAAGTATACATTGTACAATAATATTTTGTTCTCTATGGATAACTGAGAGTTTTTGTTTAAAAGCCAGTTTAATTTCAGTATTTGTAATCCTAGGGGCCTTACGTTTTGTAAATATATGTTTCCTTCATGTCAGGCGCCTATCTAAGTAAATTCCCAGATATCTTGTTCCATTTGCTTGTGGTATTTGGATTCCATTTAGCTTCACAGGGGGGTATGTATCGCGTTTGGAGGTAAACGTCACTTGTACTGATTTAGTTTCATTTGCCTTGATACGCCAGTCTTGAAGCCAGTTGGTTATGTTGTTTAGACTTATCTGCAACTTAGCAGAGGCATCTATTGCATTTGTGTCCACGGCTAACACTGCCGTATCATCTGCAAATGTTCCTGTAACTACTCCCGCTGTCATAGGGAGATCTGCGGTGTATAGTAGGTACAATGTTGGACCCATCACACTGCCTTGAGGAACTCCAGCCTGTATCTTATAGAGGTTTGTTGTTTCCCCTCCCTGTTTCACAAAAAAATGTCTATTACTAAGATATGACCCAATGAAGATATAATAGTTTATAGGTAACATATTTTTGAACTTACAAAGCAGCCCTTCATGCTAAACTCGGTCAAAGGCCTGAGAAATGTCTAAAAAGGCTGCTACTCATTACTGTTTCTTTTCAAGGCTTATATTTATATTGTGAATGAGTCGGTGAACTTGTTCAATAGTGCCATGTTTTTGTCTAAATCCGAACTGGTGATCAGGTATTAATTTGTCCTCATTAATGATTAGCATAAGTCGGGCAACTGATTGAGTATTTCAGCCGTAATAAGGTCGGCTACACCAACATTATTGGCCTACGGATACAAAAAAGACTCCAGACCTAACAGATTTTTGCAAAACTAAAGGTATTCCTAATGCATATGTAAAATGCCAATCTAGTTTAGATCTATCATCCGATCATCCTCCCGTTATAATAACATTGAATAGGAAAATTTCTCAAGCTGAAAAATCATGTCGACTGCATAGCCATAAAACAGACTGGGGTTATTTTAAGCCACTAGTAGCTTCCTCTATTAATATCAAGTTGTCATTAAACACTGACGGAAGTCTTTGTTCCAAACCCAAATGAAGGACTCGCCAGAAAGGAGAACGACATAGTCAGCATATTAGGTCAAACACACCAACTGGATCTGAAAATTCGTACAGTAATTAAAAAATTGGATCGCCATAAAGCTCCGGGTTACGACTACAAATACGACTATTTAGATTGCCGATACAAAAAGAAAAACAGAAATATTTAAAAAATTGTTGTCATGGTAGTTAAAAATATCTTAAGGTGTTTCAGTTTTCGAAAAATAATTTTTTTTCTAGAGATATTAATAAACGGAAGTGCAACCCTTTATGCTAATTCCGGTTAATATTTCATAATTATAATTTTTGTATATTGTTGTGTCATTCTTGTTATCTTCTTCGTCATCGTCATCATCTAACTACTTTATTTAGTATGAAAAGAGGAGTATAGATCCCTTTTAGGATCACGATAGATCTAAAATTTTGGTTCGGTTTTCTTTAATTATGTCAACTATTCTGTGCATCTGGTCGATAGTTGAGTGATTGTCCCTAAAGCCAAATTGGTAGTTTAGGATTAGGTCTCTCTCTTTAATTATAGGCTTCAGACGCTTTAGCAATAGTTTCTTAAAGATCTTAGATATTGATGGCAACAGTGATATAGGACGGTAAGATTTTTTGTCATTTGGATCCTCGCTCGGTTTCAGTATCATGATTACTTCAGTCACTTTCCAATGCTGGGGACATATTTCAATCGAAGAGAAGCGTTTATGATATGCAGCAGTTTTACAAGGCCCGTAACCCCGGTGCCCATCGAACTTTCGGCAGACCTTTCATTCCTAATAATTAATTTCTAAGAAAATCAAATCTAACGCTTAATTTTCAAATTTTTTGAAAAACAACGTTTAATTTTTTTTCGAAAATCTTCAGCTATTTGGTACATATCTTTAAAATACTGAATATCAGAAAATGTACCTTTTCTTATTAACTAATGATTAAAAGCCAATAATATTATTATGTATACATTTTATTTTATTATAAGTAGAAATGATAAACAGATGTTATTGCACATTAATAATATTTAACACTTTTACCATGAACAAACGCAAACTTCTTCAAATTATCGCATGTAATATTTGCGTGCTGTGTTTAAAGAATTAAAAAATGTGATCACTAGAATATGTTTCATTTAAATAAATATCGTTGTCTATGAAATCTCTCAACTGCAGTAAACGAGGTAACCTTGGCATTCGAAGAATCTGAAAAATAAAATTTGTTAGATTATTATAAAAATGACAAAAAGCTGTAAAATCGTAATCGGTAAAAGTGGTTGGACAAAACTCTTGAAATACTCTTGCCAACTTATTCTTTAAAGTAATGTTTTTTACCTAATGTTACGTTTTATTATTTATCGAAATTATGCATATGGTATATAAGTTAGCATTCAGCATATTACCGTTATACAAAATGCAAAAGATATAAAATGTCTTTTTCCAATAATTAATTTATCAATATATAATCTTACACAAAAATCTTTATTAATTTATGTCAAATATATCTTCTGACACATAACCTAACATTTTTTTATTTACTTTATTATAATTTGATGGGCTTCTTTTAAAGCCACGGTTTTTTTCGCTCTGTAAATTACAATACCATTAATTTACATCGTCTGTGCAGGATCGTCTTAAACATTTCCTCATATGTTTGTTTCTAACCTCGTTCACAACTTGTATTTTCCTTTTCTCCTCTACTTCTTCTACTTCCATCATTATATGAATTCGATCTAGCCTTACTTTACTTTCTGCATTCCGTTTCTATTGCAAATTAGATACGCTGACGCTGCTGACAGCTTGCCAGATTTCATTAACAAGAATTCCCGATCAATTGGATTGTGAACCATGTATTTGTGGTTCAATATTTAAATATTTACTTAAATATTTGCAAATCGTTTAAAATATCTGCTAAATTTGTACATACCCCATTTAGTTGTTGTAGATAAAATGGCAAAGTCACTGTTAAAATCTGCTTCCGGTCAGTCTGTTGATTGATTTTATCCGCTATTCTTTCAACAATCTGAGTAAAATCGTCATTGGAGTATTCAGTTTTACCGTTCACGAATTCAATAAACTGTAAACAAACAAGTCAGAACAGATTATTTGGTAGAATCCTATTTTATTATATAGAAATTTATAAAAGAAAACTGCATCGTTCAAATCTTTTAATTCACATTTCTGTTTTAGTTGTATATAAGTTAAACTAATATAAATAGAAAGGTTTTTATCAAATGCGCTTATGTCGCACTGATAATATTTAAACTAGCAGACGATGGTCTGTAGCGTGAAAACCGTTTTTAATTGAAACATTCATTAAAGCTTTAACATATTTAAATTAAATAATAGGAATCTACCCAATTAAATTTTAAATTGTTGACGAAAGAAATTAGTTAGTGTTGATACTTACTCTTAGTGTGTCATTCACTAGCAGCGGTAATGAAAAGTTTTTTTCAATACCTGTACAACATATCACTTTAACAGTTTCCAAAGTTTTGCATTCACTTAAAATTGTCAGACAGTCCGCGATAAATAAGTCTGCTGCGTAAAATATACTAAATTTCTTTAATTTCGGTAGTTTAACAAGGTGCGCTACTCCTTCTTTTGAAAGATTTGTCGGTTCGAATAAATTATAATCTTCTAAATTAAGACAATTTTCGGAAATCACTTTTAATAAGTTGTCAATTTCTATAAGCGGTACATTTAATCGAAGAGTTGTTAGTTTTGTTAATTCTCTTAGTGACTGGAATGGCATCGATTGAAACACAGGAAGCGTAAGTGTCCTTAAGTTAGGTAATAGTTCCACTAAACTTCCAACCAAGTCGTATTCAAGTGGTGAGGAGTCTTGTTCGTGAAAAAGTGTTACATTGTCACATATTTTCAACGAATCCAGATCCAAGATTTTCAAACGCTCAAATAATATGTTATAACTAAGTAGAAAGTTTCTATGTCATATGTTATGACTAAGTTTTTTCTGTTTTAGAGGCAAATATCTAAAGAAGTGACTACATGGTACAGCAACCATCAATTCAACATGTAACTCGACAAGTTGAGGATTATTTTGTAATAATATTTGTAACATTGAGTCATCTGTCAATTCAATATGCAGTGATTTGAAACTGGTGTGTCTACTTAATATGCGCATCTGGTCTAGATCTAATTTGGTGTCTAAATACAGTGATTCCAACTGCCAATTTTCCATGCACCTTAAAAGTATGTTAGGATTTAGTTTTCTGAATACAATCAATGTTAGTGACTTAATTGACTTTCGTAATTTTTTAAAACACATTCCATCAATAGGTGTATAATTAAAATTACGAATGGTAACTTCCCGAAGCCCGGGATTGCTTTGAAATAACTGTCCCAACACATTATCATCAACTTTTCCGCAGGTAATTGAAAGTTACTTCAACGTGGTCAGACTGCTTAATGCTACCACATCTTCTTTTATCAATGGTATCGCAGGTATGTTTAAAACTTCTATTCGACGGCAATGTGTGCTGATGGAAATAGGAAGTTCTTCAAACTCTTCTAAATATCGCTGTCTAGTTAACTTCAGAGTCCGTAAATTCTTAATCAATGATAAATCAATTGTAGAGATTTGGTTGTCTAGAAATTCGTCAACATCAAGCACTCGAAGACTCTGCCAATGTTTATCCACAGGTTCGACTTGTCCACGAAACACTGTACTAAAATTAAGTACGTCGCTGTACTGTAGATATGACAGTATCTGCAACACACTATAAGTATCTAAAGTTTCCATGGACGCTTCCATGACGATTGCGTTGAGGAGATCTTTTTACACCTATAAAAATGTAAATGTGAATTTAAAATTAAATTTGTCGCTAGAAAAGTCGTAACAGAACAGTTAGCTTATGTACTACATTTTAAAAATTGCCGGAGCGGGGTGGCCCTTTCATTGTAATTGTAATGGTCATTACTACAATTGTTATCTGGATGTGAAATTAATTGTTTTATTATAATATAATTTTTAAAATATAACACCATTTGTACTCGTAAAATGTAAACTGTTTAGGATAATGACTACGTTAATAAATGGATTCAAGAACAAACCATTCAATCTTAGCCTACACATGCTGCTTGCTACAACAATCTGCTGTTTAAGATGTAACAATTAAATCAACTTTGTTTGTCCGTTTGTCAAACAGGGTTTTAAAAGTGCAGTTTTAAATTGAATTTAAATAGGGTATTTATTGAGGGCTGCTACGTGATCCCTTAAGTTTAATAAAAGTACGGTCAAAGGATTGTGTTGAGGTATTTATCGTCTGATACTTAAGGGGGGACGGTGGTCTAGAGCTTGAATATTTAAGGTATTTTGAGGATTGTATTTATATAATAAAATTAACGAAAATCGATATTTTAACTTTCTAGACTTATTATTACACTTATTCTACATACAAACATTTGCTTGAACAAATGTTTTGAAATTCAAAAATATATATTTAATGGACGAAATCCAACAGTAGTATCTTATATGTTCAAAATCATTGTAAATTGTTTGATGTAAATAGTTGTACTTGTCAGTTATTTCCCCTCTATCATGTAACGGCGTCAAGAGTCGATTCGCTGATGATCTTGGTGCAACGTTCTTTTCAATTGGGTGTAAGCCAATTTGGACCGATTATTTAAATGAAACAGCACACTTCGTTTAATTTAATATCTTTATATATTTCTACAAATTATAATAACAACTACGTTAAGTTTTATGTCTTACAGCTCTTGCTATATTTTTGATATTGAATTCAATAAAATAGATCCTGTCAAAAAATTAGACCTGGGTGGTGTTGCCGATTTTGGCTCTTCTACTTATCTGAGAAATAAATACTAAGACTATTATTAATTAGTATTAGTATAGTTATGGTCGGAACGAGAGAGAAAAAGAAATATTGAAAATTGACAAAATGGCGCTCTTTTGAAATTGGAATTTTATAACTGGTGTTTTCTTTACCAGTTGCTTAACGAAAAAGATACCAAATTATTGAAATAAAGAAATGTTTCCAGTTCCAATGTTAGCTATTGATGTTGTGAATACCCCATTAAAATTTACGACAATTCGGTTGAATAGTTTCATTTTTTTCTACAACACCATTCCGAAAATAGTAGTTTTGAAATAAATAAGAACAAAGTTTTAAATATGCTATGGCTATATGGCTATAGATATATGCTAAAACGACTGTGGAAACGAAGCTATTGGCAATGTTCTTAAAAAAATTTAAAATTATATTCTTAACAGACAATACTTTCAAAATATCAATAATTAAAAACATCGTTTTTTTGAAAATTCTAGTCCACCCTTAAATATGTCTAACATGTACGATGCGAAGTTGCGAGATTTTGTAAGGAAAGGATCAAGATGTATGATAGCATGTGGGTATTAAATTAAAGAAAGGATGTTGAATAAGATAAGCTGGACACGTACCTGATTGTCTAGTTTGTAGACTCGGATGGCAGCAAGCTAGTCTTCAGTGTAACGTTTCTTCTTCGATAGTTCAGCGGTATTGTGATATATATAATATCGAAGAACTGGTTTCACAATTATTATTTTTAGGTAGTTGAATTATTTAAAGAAAGTATTATGAAAGTATTTATACCTAAACACATCTATACTAATATTATAAAGCGACAGAGTTTGTTTGTTTGAACGCGCTAATCTCCGAAACTACTAGTTCGAATTGAATAATTCTTTTTGTGTTGGATAGTCCAGTTATCGAGGAAGGCTATAGGCTATATAACATCACGCTACGACCAATAGGAGCAAAGATATAGTGGTAAATGTGTAAAAAACGGGAGAAATTGGTTCATCTTTGAAGCCTTCCGTTGCGTGCGCCGTGAAAACGGTTCAGGATACACAAAAAATATGTATTAAAGAATAATAGCTCTTTTAATGATCTAAGAACAGTCCGCGATAGTATATGTCTATCTTTTAAGATTAACTCACAAAAACCGTTTTTATGGTATTTCAACAAAAAACTTTAAAGATTACAATGATAAATAACTCCGAAACAAAACCAACTCGCTCTCTGCGCTGACCGGCGCGGCGGGAGAGAGGCGGTGCTTGCGGTCAAGCCGGGAGGGGTGTGTAGCTCAACGAGATACCATGCCGCGCGGCTCACTCGCGCGGTCGGCTCCCTACTGAACGGTTGAATGCAGCGCTAATTTGTTTATGCGATATAATTATCATCGTAATATTACTTTTTAAACACAGTTTTATTTTGTAGTTGTTTTCTATATAATAGGTACTTTATTTGTTTTAGGATAGTATTTAGTTACACAATAATATCACTTTTTTGTTTTCATGTAGATTATTAATTTATATATATAAATTACGTGTCACTGTGTTGTCCGCTATGGACTCCTAAACTACTTAACCGATTTTAATGAAATTTGTACACCGTGTGCAGTTTGACCCAACTTGAAAGATAGGATAGCTTACATCTCAATTTATTTATCTTATTGCTAATTATTTGTCTATTAGTTATCTGTATATGACATATGACATCAGGCGACGATGATGGCGACATCTGTTGACTAGATTGAGTAAATATTCTGTTGAGTAAATCGAAATCTGTTGACTAGATTGAGTAAATATTCAATAGATGGCGCTGTGTAATGTAATATGACAAAAACGTTAGGCACAGCAACGCGTGGCCGGGACAGCTAGTATATATATATTTAAATATATATTAAGTATATATACTTAAGTTTTAATAAATTAATAAAGTTTAGTTTTAAGTTTGAATGTATATAGGAATCATTTCTCCTCGTTTCCCAATCTAAGTCTGGCAATGCTTCGCATGTTTTTGTCTTTTTTTTCTCTTAAGTAATGTGGTATCTCTCTCTCACAAATCCTTTTATATCTTGTGTTGTAATTGCTTTTCTCGATTTTTTCCATTCTTTCCTGTTGCAGTATCTCCTTGTCCTTTCTCCTTAGCTCATCTTCCCCACTTGCGCCTCCTTCTCTTCTTCTTTCTGCCTCCTCGATCGCCATTCCATTCCTTTCTCTTTTTCGCCCCACCTCCCTTCTACCCGCCTCTCCCCTCCTTCAAAGAACGGTAATTCACAATGTTTGCAGGAGTCCATTTTCTCAATGTCGATGCCTTGACAATATGACGATAAATGATATAAATGAAAACATATATATTTCAAAATATCATATTTTCTGTTAAAATTGTCTTCTTTCATAATATATACAGAATATAAATTATTACATTTTTAAACCAGTTGGTACGAATCCTAGTAAAATGATTATTATATTTTTAAACCATATGGTACGAATCCTAGTAAAATGATTTGGTTCGAATCCAAATAAGCCAGTATTATGAAAAAAATCTGTCAATTGATACACATAAAAGTGGTGACATAACCTCAATTTTGAAATTTCAACTTTAACCCTCAATATCTTCTAATTCTTAATAAAAAGTGGTAAAAGAAATATTACTTAGTGATTTTGACATGTTTTGAGAATACAATAAGCATAATAAAACCTAAAAATATGCAGTAGTTTTTTTACAAAGTCAAAAACAACATTATATATGTGCATTGTGTATGTAATATATATGAACTATTTTCCTAGGTGTGCTACATGCTGGGATGGGATCAACACACCTAAACAAGCTTTTAGCGTCATTAAATATGCCATCACTTGATAGAAAAACTTTCAAAAATTATGAATATGAAATAGGAACAACTATTGAGGTGGAGGCGAAGGATAGTTGTCGTGAATGGGCCAAAGTCGAACGAAAAATGATAATTCTGAGAAAATTCAACAGTTATAAGTATTATAAATTAAATTATTTCATCTTTAAAATTGACAATCGATTGAAAACTAGTATTTAAATATTTTAGACTTATGAATATTTTCATCCTGCCTAATTGTTCATTTAAAAATATATGTTACAGACCACAAAGTGCACCGTCCAATTTCTTTCTGTCTGAATTATATACAGGACCGACAGAGTCTGCAATAAAAGCTGCCATGCACAACAATGAAGAAACCATGTCTATTTCGGTTGATGATGATACCTTTGTTGAGAAAAATAATTGTGAGGGGTTAATTGATGTAGAAAATTCGAAGGAAACATATGATGGTGTTGTACGTGTTGCTGCATCATATGATATGGGTTACAATACCAAAGAAAGAGGACGGACATATGATAGCAAACTCTCTGCCTCTCATCAAATCAGTAACAGATTGTAAAGGAAAAGGAAAGTGCACTCTAACTGGTCTAGCTTCATTGCTTAATATTCCTGCTGACAGTACTCATGCTGTGTAGGATGTTTTAATGTTAGCGAAAATCTGTGAAAATCTTAAAATAACTACTGATCAGATCATTAAACGTAAAATTACTTGGAATGATTCCATTGTTAACATTCAAAAAACAGAAAATGTAGCTATAATTTTAAAAACATTAATTCCATTACATATTTGTATATTAGTTAAAATGAGAAGGAAGTTAGCAGAAGCTGACATAAGTTACAATGATTTAGTGAAAACATTTCTTGAAGATGGAGACGCTGGTATAAGAAAATTATTAGGAAAAGATGAAAAGGCAAAAGTTCGAGTCTCGAAGTCAAAAAAATTATCAGTAGCCTGTTGAATTATTTAAAAATATAAAATCCTAAAATGTATTATATGAATATAATAAACAATTCATTTACATTTACATTTAATTGTATGAATTATAGTGAAATATATATGTTATATGTTTAAAATATTTATTTACTACTATTTACTATTTTTCTTTAATATTGAACATATTTATGATATATGTCTCTACGATTTTACAATCTTCTTACAAATATTCCCAATCCCACCATGCTTCAAAAAGAAATGACAAATATTTATTGTGTTTAGTATTGGTTTTATTTAAATATTTTTGAAAATAGGCATTTTTGTGATAAGATTTTTTTACATACAAGTAGTTTTTGAAACCCGTGTCACTATTTTTTCATATTTTGAATTTCCCGCTCGATTTGATATTTGCAACGTTGCCGGCTCAAAACCCACATGTACTGTTTTTTAATGGTTTTCTTTAATTATTTTCGTAAATAGGTACCCTTTTGATAATTTTCTTTTTGCAATAGTTTCAGAAAAGATTATTTTATATACACCTAGTTTTTGAAAGTCGTGTCACCATTTTTTTATAGTTAAAAGTTATATTATGTGGTGAAATTGAGCTAAAAATTATGATTTGTATGGAAAATGACTATTTTAAATCATGTATAAAAAAAAAACTATGCAACCTAGGTCTCTAAAATTTTGAGACAGCATGTGTTTCATCTATTTTTATCGATCCTCCAAATTTCACGACGTTTTCATCATTTACGTTTACCTCCTGTACCTCCTTAATTCTAAAATTCTTTAAAAAAAACGTTTAATATTTTTTCGAAAATTGGCAGAAAATGTACCTTTTCTTATTAGCTAATGATTAAAACCCAATAATGTTATTATTTATAAATTTCATTATATTATAAGTAGCGATGGTAAACAGCTGTTATTACACATTAATAATATTTACACTTTTACAATGAACAAACGCAAACTTCTCCAAATTATTGTACATAATATTTGCGTGTTATGTTTAAAGAATTAAAAAATTTTATCATGATGATATGTTTCATTTAAATAAATTTCGTTGTCTATGAAATCTCTTAGCTGCAGTAAACGAGGTAACCTTGGCATTCGAAGAATCTGAAAAACAAAATTTATTAGAATATTATAAAGTTGAAATGACGAAAATGTCGACATGTAGTTGCAGAATGCAGTTGTAATATCTCTGGTGAGTGTTCCCAACTAAAGAAATATAATTTCTTTACATAATCTTACATAAAATTCTTTATTAATTTATGTCGAAAAATATCTTTTATTATGTATCCTTACATATTATTAAGCAAAAAAAAAAAAAAAAATATATATTATGTAATAGGTAAACTTTTTTTTTTTTTTTTTTTTATGATGAATGAACCGTAAATATATGTTACTGTAACTAGTAACTATATTACAAGATTAACATATTCTATCACGCCATCTCTGCACCGATTTTAAACTGGGTTACATAAAACCAAATCGTTTAAAATATCTACTTAATTTGTACATACCCCTTTCAGTTGTTGAAAATAAAATGGCAAAGTCACTGTTAAAATCTGCTTCCGGTCAGTCTGTTGATTGATTTTATCCACTATTCTTTCAACCATCGTTGTAAAATCGTCATTGGCGTATTCAAAATTAAAGTTCACGAATTCAATAAACTGTGAACAAACAAATCAGAATAAATTATTTAGTAGAAACCTATTTTAATTTTGAAATAAAAAAAAAAAAAAAAAAAAAACTGATGCGTCCTATTCTTTTATATTTTCTGTTCTGTCTTTGTTGTGTATAGGATTACAGATAAATCAGACTAACTAATAAAAATAATTAAAAAATAGTCAAATAATCTAACACATGAACAGAATATTATACGTTTAAGTAACACTTAAAATAGTTAAACAAGCTGTTGTTGGCTTGTAGCGTAAAAACAGTTTAAAATTGAAACATTCAATAAAGCTTTAAGAGTTTACATCGAGTCTTCTTGGTGAGCGCACGTGTTTACAATAAACAAAACAATAAAATAAATAGAGATCTTTTTTTTTTTGCAAATTATAATATTTTTTTTCGTGATTTATTTTTATTTAAATTATAATTTATATTATTATTAAGTGTTATTACTAAGAAGTGAAGTAACTTCTATTTAATTATCACTGGTTAATTAACAATATGGATATGGAGGTTGAACCTCCCGATAAAAATCCGAACAATAAAAACAACTCTGTGACTAACAAATCATTTCCTACAGATAAAACATCCAGTGATATAACAGAAAACTTAAATAACAATAGTGACAATGTTAAAAAAATATATAATAATTTATACAACACAGAAACAAAATATGACTCGTATAAAGTAATGATAGTTAAAAATAATAGTGATGGAAATACATTTTTTAGTTCTCTTAAATTAGCAGAAATAATTTGTAAAATTAGCAATATATCTAATATAATAGAAATTAAAAAAGTGGGAAGAAATAGAGTAATCGTTCAATGTGCTAATGCAATACTAGCTAACGAAATTACCAAATCAACATTGCTGAAAAACAATGGGTATGAAGCGTTTATCCCATTTTACTGGTGCACAAAAGTAGCTATTATAAAAGGTGTTGATATAGAATATACGGAAGAAACAATTTTAAATAATATAGAGTGTCCACCTTTTAAAGTAACGAGAGTGCAAAGGCTAAATAGAAAAATAAGAGTTGACGGAGCTATAAAATATGAACCCAGTACAACAGTAAAACTATTCTTTGAAGGACTTGCAATTCCTGCTTATGTTTACATGTGGAGAGTGAGACGAGCATGTGAACCATTTGTACAACAGACGATACAATGTTATAATTGTTTTAAATTTGGACATGCAGCCACAAAATGTAGAGCTAAAGTAGCAAAATGTAAATTCTGCGGAAGTGAAGATCATTTACGTACTGCATGCACATCTCCTAACCCGACATGCATAAATTGTAAACTTAACCACGAGGCTACAGACAATGAATGTCCTGAAAAAAAAAGACAAATCAAGATAAAAGATCTCATGGCCCAACACAATCTCAGTTTTTATGAAGCAAAATTAGAATTAACAGAAAAAAATACAGACTATTTATACTCAGTAAGAACTCAAAACTCTTTTGAAGCTCTAAACTACAATGAGACTTTTCCCAATATCACAAATAAATACAATAGTATCAACATAATACCAACATACAAACCAAACCCTTTAACCAGAAGAACTAATACCAGAGTGAATAAATCAAATACAGGTAACTCGTTACAAAGATCTTACAGTCAACCACAACCTACGACATCCACTAAAGAACCAATTCCAAAAAGAAGAAGAGAAGAAAAGAAACCTAACAATGAAGAAAGCGACACATACCTTAAGATAACTAATCAAGGAAAAAACAGAAAGCAAATCAACCAAGAGACACCTGATATTACAATGGAAAACAATGATAATGATACCTGCTATACATCAATAAATAATAAAAATAATGATGACAAAATTAAAGATACAAACAAAGACCCAAATATTACATCCCAATCTCTTAGAAGCTACAAGAAACAAATATCTAGTGTACAATGGCCAAACTCGTAAGAAAACATCGATATATAAATTAAGTTTAATTTTTTTTAAAAAAAATCTATTCACATCACTAAACCTATTCGTTTAATAAATTTACTAAAATATTAAATCAACAATAATTATATAAACGGAGAGAAAAAAAAATAAAATAAAATATATAAATAAATCTAACAACAAGACCAAGGACAGATATAAAAATCAATATTTAATTAAAACAGTTAAAATGATAAATTTTATTCAATGGAACTGTAGAGGAGTCAGATATATTAAAGAGGAACTACAACATATGCTACAGAAGCATAACATACATATATGCATACTATCAGAAACGTTTTTAACAAAAAATCTCAATTTCAACATCAAAGGCTATTTTATTGAAAGAGAAGATAGGATACAGAATACAAACTATAATCCCCACGGGGGTGTTGTATCTTGATACATAAATCTATAAAATATAAACGAGTAATGTTAAATAATCCATTTAATTCGGTCGAAATAGCTGGAATAATTATAACACATAACGAAACTGATGTAATATGTATTTTATCAATCTATGCTAAACCGAATCATAAACTATCTAATTCAAACTGGTCACAGATAAAACAACAAATAACTGTTCCTGTTATACTGGCTGGAGATTTCAACGCGACTAACCTTGCTTGGGATATTAACTGTCCAGGTAGTCAGTATGAAGGTAACGAATTGTTAGTATTTATAGAAAACGAAAATCTAAATATTATCAACGATGATAAACCAACTAGAGTAAGCAATCTCAGTACAAGGGACAGTATACTGGATCTCACATTGGTTTCTATGACGTTAACACAACAAATTACTTCGTGGCAAACTCTTACAGATAGCCTCGGTAGTGATCACTACCCAATCTTTTTCTGTTTTAATGACAAGAAGGACCGATTCTCTCCATCAGAACTTATAATGAGGAGAAATTTTAAAAAAGCTCATTGGCAGAAATATAGTATTGAAATAGAAAATAGAATATCATCTCCTTGCACTAGCGGAAACACAAATGATCCTAATGACGTTGATAACAAATACATTCAGTTTAGAGATATTATTAACGATTCGGCAAACAAACATATTCCATTTACCAAAATATACAATATAGCTCCTAATAAAATAAAACCATCATGGTGGGACACTGAGTGCAACAAAATGATAGCTCAAAGAAAATTAGCCCTAACTACATTTAACAAAAACATGACAATGACAAATTATTTAAATTTTAAAAAATGTTGGGAACTATCCTTGCAGAGATTGAATAAAAGATAATGAATTAAAAGATGTATGTTTAATTAAAAAGTATTCTATATGTAGTATTAGCACTGGCTTCACAAAGAGCGTCCTATCTGTATAACGTTTGGATTCAACTACTCAACTTCGACTTCGTACGACATGACGAAGCACTCCCGGTACTATTAGTTAATGTTACCAATCTCAGATGGCTCGTGTGTTCCTAGTGCTGGTACTACGTTGGTATCTACAATAATATCTACACTGGTAACTTACTATACTATGATAACACATATATATTTATAATTGGCGGTGAATACAAAACTAATTATTTACTTATAATTACAACACGCCCCCATATTCACAGCTCATTATAAATAGAAAAGTCCTTTAAATCTAAACAGTCTTTGACACATATTAAATCCCTGAATAAGTGTAAAGGCACTTTGATTGTCTATATTTAATTGTCCTTCACATTTAACACTTCTGTTAATTTCAATACTTGTAGGTCCTACTGATGCTTGACGTTTGCTGTTCCGCGTTTTAGCTCCCTTGCATAACGTTAAGACATTTCTTGCGTCTCCGGCATTGGCGTAGTCAGCATCAGAGATATCTTCCGTAAACATTCCATAATTTGTGTCACCTTCTCTAAATTGTTCTGTATCTTGCGAACTGTTGGGTACTGTGAAACTTGTTAGTAACACAGCTTCTCGATTTCTGGTCCTTATTATTTTCTCGGCGTCCTTTTGAACCTGACTCAGTTGTACACATTGCTCTAATTTAACACGCTTCATTTTGGCTAAATTTACTATATTCATTTCGCGTTCATGGAGAAGTTCTAGCAGCACCTGTACCATAGTTTGTGTATCTGCAGTGACACAAACTCCTGAAGATTCAATAAGCCGCGTAAGTTCTTGTCCCTGTTGCAAAACCTGGAACGTCGTGTTTTGCATTTGACTGACCCTTTCATTGTGTAGCAAGAGAAGTTCCTTCGCTTTTTGCACATTGTGAGATAACTCGCTGTGCTGCAGTTCTTCAGTCCACATATCCAGTTGGAAACATGCATCTAGTGCATCTCGTTCAAATAGTCGTAGCCTTAAACATAAATCAAGTCGCATTTTTCTTGTGTCCCAGAATTCCTCAAGTTCTCCACGCTGTTTAGCAAGTCGTTCCACAGCTCCTTTTACGGCTGACATCGAGCCTGTAGAGTCTATATTTCCCATAGACCTTATTTCTTGTAGAAGCTTCTCTCCTAGTTCCTGAGCTACAGAGTGAATTTCCTGTACGTTGCATTCACTGGTCTGTGTTAGTTCTTCAACTGCTGTTAGTAATCTCTCAGCTTTCGTGTATGTGTTCTTAGCAATATTTTCAAAATGTTTATGTGACTTTTGAAATACTTTTGCCTCCTGTATCTTTCTGCTAATTTCTGTATTATTCTTAATAAAAACTTCACTGTGATTTTCAAGCCAATCTAAGTCTTGTTTCACATCTTCTTGCAATAGTTCTGCGTCTATGGCCTCTTGCCATTCTGTCCCATTTTCACTCTTTAACGCCTCTTCATACGAGTTTGGTATTTCAGCTTCAACAACGTTGGCTTCGGTATAACGTATTGGTTTTCTCGTATTACGTCTCGGTCGATTTACCTGGTCGACTTCAGTTTCAATCCTTAATTCTGTGGTCTCATTTTCAATCACTTCTTCTTGATTGTTGATCTCCCCTTTTTCCTTTTCAATTGCTATTTCCGACATCTGGGTTGGGTTTTCTCTGTCTAAGTTGTTATTTTCGTTGAATGTCACATTTCTCGATACTTTGATTTTCTTTGTGGTTGGGTCAAACAGTCTGTAATTTGTCGATTCCTTTTCATAACCCACGAATATTAATTTCTTACTTTTACTTTCCAGCTTCGTTCTAAGTGCATCTGGAATATGCATGAATGCGTCACAACCAAAAGTTTTGCTATGGCTCAAGTTCGGTTTCTTTTTCATCCAGGCTTCATATGGTGTTGAATCTGTAATCTGTCTAGTTGCCGTTCTGTTGAGTATGTATACTGCTGTATTTACAGCCTCTGCCCACAGGTACATTGGTTTCTTGCTTGCGTAAAGCATTGATCGTGCACTTTCCATAATTGTTCTGTTATCACGTTCAGATCTTCCGTTTTGTTCTGGAGTATATGGCGCCGTAGTTTCCATTAAAATGCCTTTGTTTGAAAGATAACTTTGAAACTCACGGTTGCAGTATTCTTTCCCGTTGTCAACTCTCAGAATTTGCGGTCTGTATCCAAATTTATTTTCACATATCTTTACGTATTTTTGAAAACATGATAAAACGTCTGTCTTGTGTTTAATAAACCAAACCATTCTAAAACCAGTATGGTCATCTTTGAATAGTACGTAGTACCTACAACCACTTACAGATGGTTCAGACATTGGGCCACACACATCACTGTGTATGATTTCACCAGGTCTTCTCACTGTTTTGATGTGTTTCTCGAATTTCAACTTCTGTTGTTTTCCTTGCTGACAGCCTTCACAGAAGAATTCGTTGGTATTTTCAATATCCACGCCTTCCACTAACCCTTTCGAAACCATTTCGCAAAGAGTCTTAACATTCAGATGTCCTAGTCTCTCGTGCCAAACTTGAAGATTTGACCTTACTGTAGTATGTGCTTCCATGGTAATTACAGTTTCGATTTGTAGCTTATACAAGTTGTTTGATTCTCGGATTGCACTGGCTACTAACATTCCACGGTCGTATATTTCCGCTGTCTCGTTTTGTTTAACTATTTTCATCCCTTTTTTAGTTATCACTCCTTCAGAAAATAAGTTCTTCCTAAGCTTGGGTATATACCAGACATTTGTAATCAATCCATCCACGCTTCTACCTTTAATTAATTTCTTAATCTTTACGGTGCCGATGCCTTCCACAGGTACTTCTTCATTATTGCCTAATTTGACGGTGAGTCCCTTACAGTCACTAAACGTATTAAAGAATTCCCGTTTATATGTCATATGGGTTGAAGCTCCGCTATCCAGGATCCAACCTTCTTTACTGATAGTCTGGTTGCATATTTCTGCGTTGAAGGCGCCGTGATTACTTTGATGTGGTTCTTCTTCGTATTGGTTCGTTATTCTCTTATAATCTCTCGCGTAATGACCCTTACGATTACATTTAAAGCATGAGACATTTTGCTTATTTCTTCTACTGATCATTACTGTTCTGCAATCCCTCGCGTAGTGACCCTTCCGGTTACATTTGAAGCACGTCACAATTTTCTTATTAATCTGCCTTCTTTCTGTATGTACTGCCCTAGTAGTTGTTAGAGCGACTTCTTCTTCTTCTTCATATTTCATGAGATTCGCCTCCTCATCCAACAAACGTCCAGTTAAGTTGGCCATGTTCTGTTTCGAATCCTCCACTGACAACCATGCTTGCCTAAAGTTACGATACTTGGATGGTAGCGTACTCAATACTTTAGTCATGATTGCAGTATCACTGAGAGTATCACCTGACTCTCGTATCTGCTTGCCAAGATTTTCCACTTTCGAAATATGTTGCACCATCGTCTCGTTGAGTGCCATTTTGTATTGATGAAACCTCTCGTGTACTAACATCTTGTTCGTTTCTGATTTCATCTCATAAATAGAGCTAAGTTTGTCCATTATCTCCTTGGCCGATTCACAATTTTCGATTAGCGTTATTTGCTGTAGTTCCATCGAGCTGGTTATGATGCACATCGCCGTTGCATCCTTTTGAATCCACGTTTCTAAATCAGCTGATGCGTTAACCCCTGGTTTAACTTCGGTGCCTGTTGTACACTCGTACACACCCTTCGATTTCAATATGCACTTCATTTGAAATTTCCATTGCTGGTAGTTCTTACCACCAAACTTAACGATGCTAATACTGTTGGTCATCTTAATCTTGTCGATCGAGCACAATCTTAATGTCTAAATAGTCTCTCACACACGAGGACTTATTAATCTTGATGTTCGAACACAATCCTTTCATTAATTTCTAAATAGTCTCACAAGCACGTGTGGACTTATTAATGTTACCGTTTTTCAGCCCAAAAAGTATATTAATTTCAAAATAGTTTCGATGAACTTATTAATATCACTTTTCCTTCACCACAAACACAATATTAATGTCTAAATAGTCTCACAAGCAAATGTGGACTTATTAATATCACCTTCGTTTGCTTCAAGATGGCTGCCTTACTTTTTCTCTCAAAACCCTGATATCTTGTAATATATCTTTTAATCGATGTTGCAGAAGATCGTAATCTGGGCCCATAACCTGTTGGGAACTATCCTTGCAGAGATTGAATAAAAGATAATGAATTAAAAGATGTATGTTTAATTAAAAAGTATTCTATATGTAGTATTAGCACTGGCTTCACAAAGAGCGTCCTATCTGTATAACGTTTGGATTCAACTACTCAACTTCGACTTCGTACGACATGACGAAGCACTCCCGGTACTATTAGTTAATGTTACCAATCTCAGATGGCTCGTGTGTTCCTAGTGCTGGTACTACGTTGGTATCTACAATAATATCTACACTGGTAACTTACTATACTATGATAACACATATATATTTATAATTGGCGGTGAATACAAAACTAATTATTTACTTATAATTACAACAAAAAACATCAAGCAAAAACTAGACGATATTTTAGAGCCCGGAAAAAAATAGAATGGCAGAACTTCTGCGAGAGCTTAAATCCGAACACAACAACTAATATTGTATGGAATAATATAAGAAAAATTAATAATAAAAACTATAGTACTAAAAGAATAAGTGATAACGAAAATTTGATAGAAGAATTTGTTACAAATAGATTTTCACAAACTAACATCTCAATTATTACAATTCATAATTACATTAAAGAAAATTTCCTGGATAATTCTATAACTATAAAAGAAGTTAATTTTGCGTTAAAACATAATAAAAATAGTAGCACAGGATTCGATAGAATAAATTACAAAATGATTCAAAACCTCCCGGTCAATGCAATAAACCACCTGACAAATATATTTAATCTATCATTCAGTACTGCTTGTATACCATTAGATTAGAAGAAAAATATTATTGTTCCGATTTTAAAACCAGGAAAGGATCCAAACAAACAAGAATCATATAGACCAATCACTCTGTTATCATGTATGGGCAAAACCATGGAAGCAGTTATCAAAAACAGAATAGAATGGTTTCTAGAACATCATAATAGATTACCGAACCTACAATTTGCTTTTAGAAAAACAAGGAGTACGCAGCACAATTTGAATATATTGAATATAGATATCCAAAAAACATATAGTAAGAACCATTATATGATAGCTGCTTTCATAGACATAGAAGCTGCATATGACAATGTCAATCTGAAAACTTTAAAAGAGAAATTAGAGAAGATAGGTATATCCTCTAAAATGTGCAACTGGATTACTAATTACTTTCAAAATAGAGAGATAATAGTTAGATACAATAACAAGACAACAGATCCTATTATTTGTAATCATGGAATTCCACAAGGCTCCATAATATCTCCATTGCTATTCACTATATATACAGAAAACATAACATCATTATCAGATAATAACACAACAGTTATGATGTACGCAGACGATATAGTTATTTACAGTGTGGGTCATACGCAAGACATAGCGCAAAATAGACTACAAACAAAACTAAGATAACTAGAAGATCTTTTAAAAGAAATCAAATTAAACATATCTTCAGAAAAAAGCAAAATTGTTATCTTTACAAGACATAGAATTATCTCTAGTCCAAAAATAACCATTAGAAATAAGAACATAACGGTTAGCTCAAACATCAAATTTCTGGGTGTATTCTTTGACACAAAGAGTACCTGGGCGAAAGAAGTTTCACATATCATTTCCAAATGTCAAAAAGGATTTAATTTGGTGAGATGTATAGCTGGTTATAAATGGGGCGCACATCCAACAACATTAATACAAATATATAAAGCGGTAGTTAGACCTCATATTGATTACTCTAGCACCATGATCTACACCGCAAATAACTCCAGACTAAAAAAAATCGAAAGCATACAAAATAAATGTTTAAGGATAATATTAGGGGCAATGATTTCAACACCATGTCAAATTCTTAATTACTTAACTAGTATCCCTCTAGTCAGCGTCAGAATTCAACAAATTGCAGATAATTTTTATTGTAAAAATATACATAATTCATGTATTCCATTAAATACAAGAATAGGAAAACTACGTGTTCTTTTTAACAGTTCCTACTGGATAAATAAGAAAAAACCGGCACTCCTAAATAGTTTCGACAGATATGAAAAATTAAATATAGAGGTACACGAGATTATCCCTTTCTTCAAATTCCCGCTTGAGATAAGTTTGACAAAAATTGATACAGAAGTAAATTACTTTAATAAGAATGAAAGTAATGAAAAAGTTTATCAAAAATATATGGAATACATAACAAAAGATAATATAAACTGGAGTATATGGTTTACTGATGGATCTTTGAACAAAAATTATAAAACTGGAGGAATAGGTATTTATAACCATAATACAGAACAACAATACAAATATAAACTCAAGAACACGTCAAATTCTTATAATACAGAATTGACTGCAATTATGAAACTTTTAGATTTAATACAAAACACTGATAATAAGAATATATTAATCGTCACAGACTCTCGTAGTGTTTGTTTATCTATAAAAAACAATAAACAACATTCAAAAACAATAACAATTACAAAATATGCTCAGTTGAAGATTATCTTTTAAAAATGAAGGAAAAGAATATGAATGTTAAATTTTTATGGATTCCCGGTTATGCAGGTATAAAAGGAAATGAAATGGCTGATAGATTGGCTAGAGAAGCTTGTTTAAATGGAGAAGAGTTTGATGTAAAGTGGACGATGGGCGAAGTTAAATCAATAATCAACAAAAATTGTTTGGTAGATTGGCAAAACATCTATAACGAAAGAAGTACTCTCACCGGAAAACAATTTTATAAGCATAATCCAAAAATATCAACAAATTTATGGTTCAACAAATCAAACTCTAGGAAATTTATTTCAACTATTACTAGAATAAAATCAGGCCACTGTAGAAGTCCATATCATCTACATAAAATAAAATTATTAAGTTCTCCAAACTGTCGTTGTGGAGAGGAAGGAACAATAGATCATATGATTTTAGAATGTAAACTTATGAAAAATCAAATAGACAAATTAATGCGAGAACTAAAAAGTGAAGTGTTTTTTCCGGTAAATGTGTTGTATTTATTAACATCAGAAAAAAGTACCAAAAGAGTCATCGAGTTTGTAACAGAAAACAAAATTGATATTTAACTTTGAAATTAAAATGATTTTTGAACTAGAATTAATTATGTGAGTACAATGTAAGATCTATAAAGAATTTTATAATTTCCATATGTGTTAGGGACATAAACATTATATTTAAATTATTTTTAAAGTAAAATTTTATATATTATGTATTTGTAATATCTATGTATTTTAAATCGGCAAGTAGGTTGAATAAGCCAAAGCCAAATAATAAAAAAAAAAAAAAATAAATAAAGCTTTAACATATCCAATTTGAAAAATAGGAATCTACCCAATTAAATTTTAAATTGTTGACGAAAGAAATTAGTTAGTGTTGATACTTACTCTTAGTGTGTCATTCACCAGTAGTGGTAATGAAAAGTTTTCTTCAATAACTGTACAACATATCACTTTAACAGTTTCCAAAGTTTTGCATCCACTTAAAATGGTCAGACAGTCCGCGTTAAATAAGTCACCTGCGTAAAATATACTAAATTTCTTTAACTTCGGTAATTTAACTAGATGCTCTACTCCTTCTTTTGAAAGATTCATCGGTTCGAATAAATTAATATCTTTTAAATTTAGACAATTTTCGGAAATCACTTTTAATACGTTGTCAATTTCTATAGCCGGTACATTTAATCGAAGAGTTGTTAGTTTTGTTAATTCTCTTAGTGACTGGAATGACATCGATTGAAACACAGGAAGCGTAAGTGTCCGTAAGTTAGGTAAACTTCGAGCGAAGTTGTACTGAAGTTCATGTAAAAGTGTTACTTGCAAAGAATCCAGATCCAAGATTTTCAAACGCTCAAATAATATGTTATCACTAAATAGAAAGTTTCCTTTGAGACTAAGTTTTTTCAGTTTTAGAGGCAAATATCTAAAGAAGTGACTACATGGTTCAGCAACCAACAATTCAACATGTAACTCGACAAGTTAAGGATTATTTTGTAATAATATTTGTAACATTGAGTCATCTGTCAATTCAATATGCAGTGATTTAAAACTGGTGTGTCTACTTAATATGCGCATCTGGTCTGGTTTTAATTTGGTTTCTAAATACAGTGATTCCAACTGCCAAATTTCCATGCACCTTAAAAGTATGTTAAGATTTAGTTTTCTGAATCCAATCAATGTTAGTGACTTAAGTGAGCTTCCTAATTTCTCAAAACACATTCCAATAACAGGTGTATCATTAAAGTCACGAATAGTCACTTCCTGAAGTTCGGGATTGCTTTGAAATAACTGTCCCAACACATAATCATCAACATCATCGCAGGTAATTGAAAGTGACTTCAACGTGGTCAGACTGCTTAATGCTACCACATCTTCATTTATCAATGGTATCCCGGGTATGTTCAAAACTTCTACTTGATGACAATGTGTACTGATGGAAATAGGAAGTTCTTCAAACTCTTCTAAATATCGCTTTCTAGTTAACTTCAGAGTCCGTAAATTCTTAATCAATGATAAATCAATTGTAGAGATTTGGTTGTCTAGAAATTCGTCAACATCGAGCACTCGAAGACTCTGCCAATGTTTATCCACAGGTTCGACTTGTCCACGAAACACTGTACTAAAATTAAGTACGTCGCTGTACTGTAGATATGACAGTATCGGCAACACACTATAAGTATCTAAAGTTTCCATAGACATGACGGTTGCGTTGAGGAGATCTTGATTACACCTATAAAAATGTAAATGTGAATTTAAAATTAAATTTATCGCTAGAAAAGTCGTAACAGAACAGTTAGCTTATGTACTACATTTTAAAAATTGCCGGAGCGGGGTGGCCCTTTCATTGTTAATGGTCATTACAGCAATAGTTATCTGGACGTGAAATTAATTGTTTTATTAATTATAATATAATATAATAATAGTTTTAAAATTATATTATATTTTATAACCCTACTTTGTTTTTTGTCACTTTCAGTGATAGAACTGTTTATTTTCATGTGCTTAAATTGCTCTAAGAGCGCAACACGATAGGCCTTTCTTATCTTAATCTCACAAAGATCGTAGTTATTGCGTTTAGGCATGTCAGGGGTTTCACAATACGTACCATGTGACGATAAGTCTTCCTTTAACGCAGCGCTCCTAATTTCTAACTTATTTAGTGCCGACAGGATGCAATAAATTAATAAAGAATGAAGTGAATGGGGTTTAATATGGCAGTTTTGAGAAATGTTTAGGTGTAGTTATAAATTGAATTTAAATGGGGTATTTATAGAGGGTTGCTACCTGTTCCCTTAAGGGGAGACGGTGGTCTAGAACTTAAAAAAAAAGATTTTTGTTTCTTTTCTTGATATTTCGAAAGTATCGTCTGTCAAGAATATATTGTCAAATTTTTGTGAGTATATTAAAAATAGTTTTGTTTCTACAGCCGTTTTAGCATATATCAATAGTAGTATAGCCATAGCATACTTAAAACTTTCATCAATTTTATTCCAAAACTACTTTTTTCGAAATGGTGTTGTAGAAGAAAAACTATTCTTGCTTAATAACTTAATAGTTATTGTTGAAACTAGAACTTTTTTTATTTCAACAATTTTGTATTTTTTTCTTTGAATAACAGATTTTAAAAACCCAGTTTTTAGAATTTCAATTTCAAATGCGCGCCATTTTGTCAATTTTCCATATTTTGTTTTCTAACTAATTAATAATTTTCAAGGTTTTTATTATTCAGATAAATAGAAGTGCCTAAATTGGCAACACCGTTCAGGGCCAATTTTTTGACAGGGTTAAAAAGATTTTCTTATATGTACAATCAGTGTAATAATAAACCTAAAAAGTAAAATATCGTTTTTCATTATTTCTATATAAAAATACAATCCTAAAAAATACCTTAAATTTTCGAGCTCTAAATCATCGTTCCCCCTTAAGTTTAATAGAAGTGGTGCTGTCGCGTTAAAGGATTGTGTTTTGGTATTTATCGTCTGGTACATAAGAGGGGCGGTGGTCTAGAGCTCGCAAATTCAAGGTGTTTTGAAGATTGTATTTTTATAATAATATTAATGAAAAACTTCTTATAAAAAAAATCTTTTTTATTTACAAATATTGTAACCCTGTCAAAAAATTAGACCTGGACAATGTTGCCGAATTTGGCTCTTCTATATATCTGAGAAATAAAAACCAAAAAATAATTAATTACTATGGTAATGGTAATGAAAATTAAAAATATTAAATATTGATAATGATTAAATATTTAAATTTGACAAAATGGCGCGCTTTTGAAACTAAAATTCTAAAAGCTGGGTTTATTTACCAGTTAATTAATGAAAAAAATATGAAGATACGAAATTATTGAAATAAAAAAATGATTCTAGTTCCAACGATAGCTATTGATGTTGTGAATAACGTATCAAAATTTTACACAATTTGGTTGAATAGTTTATTTTTTTTCTACAACACCATTCTGAAAAAAGTATTTTTGAAATAAAGAATATCAAAGTATTAAGTATGCTATACAACTGTAGAAACGAAACAATAGGCAATATCTTTACAAAAATTTGACATTATATTCTTACAAGACGATACTTTCGAAATATCGAAAGGAACAAAAACCGATATTTTGAAAATTTTAGTCCCACCATTAACATGTCTTACATAAATTATGCGTCGTTCCCTGATTTTGTAAGGAATTAAAGAAAGGATGTTGAAGAAGATAAGCTGGACACGTACCTGATTGTCTAGATTGTAGACTCGGATAGCAGTAAGCTTGTCTTCAGTGTAACGTTTCTTCTTCGATAAGTACAGCGGTATTGTGATATATATAATGTCGAAGAACCTGGTTTTACAATTATTATTTGAAAGTAGTTAAATTAGGTAAAGAACGTATTTATGCATGTGCATTTATGTAGGATTGAAAAGGTTTGTGTTGGTACGATCTCACTTGAGTGTAGAAAATAATGAACCAGCTTAAGCCATAAACACGTTTTGGTAAAGGAGAATCAAAATATCTTAGGGTGGGGGTAATAGGGAGGGTTAACTAACAGGTACATCTATCATTTCCAATCAGAAATATCAAAACAATTGTACTCTGCTTTTGAACCATAGATGGTGCCAATGTTGGTTTTCGTACAATTGTAATAGGCTTGGAATACGCTTTTTAAATGTGTTAGCAAAAGGCTGGTAAACTTCTTATCTTTGGTCAGATCTGTTAAAAGTTATTTAAATATGTCCATTGGCTTTCATATTTTTTTCAAATACCGAAATTTCGACATTTAAATTTCTGTTTTACCGCATAATTATTAGTCGAAGTTATGACGTCACTCATTTACTATTGAAGTTTGTGATCTAATAAGCCAGTGGTGGTGAACCTATTTATGTACGCATACCAGAAAATTACAAATATTATTTATCGCGTTGCCGTGCCGGACTGTTTTTAATTAGAAGAAATTGATATAAAAATAGGAGTTTCAGAATTTTATTTAGACAATTTCAAAAATTATTATAAAAAATCTAAACTAAACATATATTATGCTTTTATACAAAATCCTTTTACCTTGTAGCTTCATAGTAACAATCTGTGGATGTACAAATAAATTAAAAAAAAAAATACCAACGCTACAAAGTGTGAATGTAAATACTTAATTAAATAGTTTATTAAATAGTTTCCAAGATGTACAAGAACAAGGGGACTAAGCAAAAATAGGAATATATTACGAGTATCAAGATTGGCAAAACAAACATCATACTTATTCATTTGCAGAAAGCTAAAAAAAATTTAAAATCAAAAGAAAATTTAATTTAATTTTGAATTTTTCATCAACGCCGATTTTCACAATTACTATACTCCTAGATTAAAAACAAATCGATAAGACTTGGAAGCAACTCAATTGAAACAAGGGCAATCAAATGAAATAGAATACTTACAAAATAAAGGGCTTACATTAAAAAATTGTTAATAGACAATTGTATTGTTGTAAGTTCGTACAATATCGTACTTATCTTTTTATTTTTAATATAAATGTTATTTATTATACAAGAATTGTATTATGTTAGCTTCAATTTTAATATTGATAGCATAACAAATTATTATTTAAATTAAGCGTTTTAAATATTGGCGCTGGCCTGTGGGACATTTTGTATTGTTTCAATCTTAGGTAACACTAAATTGGTGTTATACGATTGTAATGAGGCCAGAACGTCAGTGGTAGGAACAGTGTGGTTCTAGAAATAGAAGCATCAGCAGGTCTCTGACAGTGAGAACCGATGTTCATACGTTATTATATTTGTTGAACACGTTTTTCTATTAATTAAATATTATACAAGAATTGATATATTAAGTTAAATATTTAGCATCCTTTTTAATTAAGTGAAACTAATTGATTACTTTTCTTTTTTTTTATATTTATTTTCTTCTTTGCCTTGACTTTCTTTAGTCATAGCCACCATCAAATAATTTTTTAACATCTTTTATAATTTATAATTCAATTTTACACATTTCTAAATATTTCAATAATTCAGTAATTAATTTTGAATCACTTAACAAAAATTTAGTATTAACAGGAAAAGTTTTAATCACATCTAATATACCACTATTCAATTTTGATCTTTCTAAACTATAATTTATGCATTCAAATATAATATGATCCAAAGTTCCTTCTTCACCACATTGACATCTGTCGTCAGATTTAATATTAATTTTGTACATGTGAGCTGGAGTTTTGCAATGATTACTTTTGATTCTGATTATACTTGATATAATTTTGCGGGACTCATTTCTAAACCATCTCTTCTTACTTAAATTTGGATGCAACATATAATAATCTCTTCCTTTTAACTGACTTTTGTTAATGAAATCTGTGTTTCTTAAATTGAAGTTAAATTTTTTGATTATATTAAAAATTTCATATGAAGGTAATTTCACTCTCATCTCAATTTCCAAATTTATTGATTCCTTTGCCAACTTTGATTAATTGATTACTTATTTTAATAAAAAGTGTTTAATTAATAGTACCAAAGATATTAATTCTTCGACAAGGTATGTTGGATGCAAGGCCACTTTAGCCGCTCGAGGTAGTCTCTATTTCAACAATACTCTTCGAACAAGAAATCTATTAAACCAGCTAAAAAGAATAAATCTTATCTGGTGGATAATCGTCTACGGAAGAATGTACAACTCAGAAGCTAGCAACCCTGCGGGATGTAATAGGCTGAAGGAAGGAATCTCCACATCAACGAGCATCCACCATTCTACTCACAACAGTATACTGTGCAAATCCCCTAAATGTGAACGACACCCCACTCAAACTCGTTTGAACATCACTCAGACCCCAAATAAACCAATTCAAATAACACATTCACTACCGATAAAAAAGAATATCTAAAAATAATAGACCGCTTAAGTAAATACTGAAAAGCAAATACTAGGTAAAACCAGTATAGAAGAAGTAAAAAAAAATAATAGAGGTACTATCTACATTACCAATACCTCAAACTGTAATTATGGATCAAGGATCTGAATTTATAAATGTAGGAATAATAGAACTATTAGCTACACTAAAATAAAAATGCATTTTACCTCACCAAGATATCATAATGGAGAGACTACATAGCATACTGATAGAACATTATAGAATTACTAGATTTTACCCCCGTCGCATAGCGACGTCTTTTTGACGTGTGTGATTTGAAACCAATAAAATAATTCGTAATTACATTTCATATTTAATTCTATTTTTAAATTGAAATAATAAACTCGCACACATAGCCTTTACCACATATAAATTGTCTAAAAAAATATTTTTTTTATCAAAATAAAAAATATTTTCAATTTAGGCGTTATTTGGCCAAATATTTTTTTTTCAAAATTTGGGATTTTTTTTTTGATTCGTAAATAAGTTACCAAGGTTAGCATATATACAAAATTCCAACTTTCTAGTACAATTTTTACTCACGCCAAATACTGCCCCCGTGCCCCTAAATAAAATTTTGAAATTTTGAATTTCTTATTATTAATAATATACTTAATTATTTTAGAATCCAGAATATGAACTTTCTCCAAAGTTCCCTACCGGGCCCTAGAATTTCTTCAACCCCCCCTTTTTCAATTTTTGAATTTCTAATTTTTGAGAAATGTCAGCATTAAATATCTTAATACACATGCATAATTTCAACTTTCTATCTTTTACGTATTAAAAGTAATACAGCAAAAAAGGGCTCACTTTTTTTTACAGTTTTTCCAAAATTAAGGGTTTCCAGGAAATTTAGAAAAAAATCCGGGGACGCCAAAAGTCTTAGAAGTCTTAAAAGTCTTTTTTCTCTACAAAATAGGAAATTTTGCCATACAAAATTCAGTACCAAACATATAAGAATATAAGATTATAAGAATATAAACATACAGTTGGAACATTATAATATAGGATCGAAAAAACTAACAACACTATCTCACCTACAATAAAAATGAACAAATGCATATTACCTTATAATCATACTATACATTCAACCACTGGTATGACTCCTTCAAGTGTATACACAGATCAACAAGACGAAACATATTTGATTTGAAAATATAAAAAGAAATAACCCAAGACAAGATAAAAGATCATCCTTATAAGATAGAGAGAATACAGGACAAAATACACGAAAATAGTGTTAATCCAAAAATTGTTACTATCGAACAAATTAACAATAAAATAAAACCAACTAAATTTCATAGAGGAGATTTTGTTTAAATAAAAAAGAACCAAATAAATAAATAATTCCCAATTAAAAAGGGACAATATATAATTAAACAAATAAATAGACAAACTAATGTAATTCTAAAGAATTGATAAAATTAAAACACCTTTCTTCAACAGATCAATAGGACCACTTGGAAGTATAATTAAAATTATATCAGGAAACATAGATGCTAACGATGGTACAAGATATGCGGTGGCGGCCTTTGGGGGTGGCAAGTAGGGCAACTTACTAGGGAGCCTCACACCCTGATGTTATTACTATATATGTATTTGAATCTCACGCTTTAGAAAACCCATTTGAACGCACGGTTTCGTTATACACGAGTGGCGCGTGCGAGTGAAAACATATTATAGAAACTAGCCCTCTCCTGTCTAGGTATCTCAATAGTCGGTTTACCATCTTCTGCAGTTCTCCCTCCCCTTTCGCCAAAAGGACTATGTCGTCTGCGTAGGCTAAGGTCCATATCTTTTTGTTACTTCCTATTACCACTTTCCATCTTGTCCCCTTTCCATAACTTCCTCCATATCTGCTATGTTTATTGAAAATAAAATAGGGCTCAAAGGGCAACCTTGCCTTAAACCCTTGTCTTTCCAGAACTTTTCCGTCCCTTCACCACCAACTTATAAGATTTATTTAATTCTTTCAACTATGTTTCATCCACTTTTTTCCTTCTCATATATTCCCATAACTTCTCCCTGTTTACCATATCGAATGCTGCTTTCAGGTCAACAAACATAACATCTATAGCATCATAGCACTATATAGTTCTGCGAGTATATGTTATTCATCGTACCTCTCCCTTTTCTGAACTCTGCTTGACTATCTGGAATCATTCCTTTTTGTTTAACATCTTCTTCCAGTCTTTCTCGCACTATCCCTGCATATTCTGTATCCCGTGTTCAATAGTGTAATTCCCCTATAGTTCTTGGCTTCGTGTCTGTTTCCCTTTTTGTATATTGGACTTATTATCCCTTCTCTCCAAGGGATAACTAATCCATTTCTATCTGGTGCTTTCTTTTCCTTAAGTTTTTGTATTTGTGTTCTTAGCTCATTTAGTTATATTTCATTTTCTTTCTCTTTCTCTTTGTTGGCCTCCTTTGTACTCTCGTTTTTTTTCTGTTCTCCTAGCACTCCCATAAAGTTTTTAGTACACACTTTTATTTTTATTTCCTTACTTGGCTCTTTCATTTGGCTATTCTCCATATTTATGTATTCCCAGGCCTGTCTTGTTGTTTTTATCTCTTCTATTTCGTTTTCTATTTTTTGCTCTGAACTACTTTTTTTATCTTTCATCTTAATGTTATATTCGCTTTGCTTCCTCTTAAAGTCTTCTATACTTGACTCTCCTCTTTTCCACTTTCATTCTGTCTACCTTCTTTTCTCCTCCCAGCGTTGTCACCAAGTAATCGATCACTGTATCCCCTCTGCCTCCCACATAGGTATATTCTCCTCTCTCAACTCAATCCCTGTTCCCATTCAACACAATCCATCCTTGTTCTTCTAGCATTTCCCTTAGTTCTTTTCCTTCAGCGTTTATTGTTTTGTTCTTAGTTTTTCTTTTCTTTTAACTATTTACCCATTCTTCGTCCAACTCCCCCAACTGCCTAATTCTCGTGTTGAATTCCCCTCCAATTATTAGGTTTTCCTGTTTTTCATCTTCAAATACTTCTTTTATTTCCTTTTTTCGTTTCCTTTATATTTCCTTTACTGTATATTGTTACTATCTCCAATGTCTCTTCTCCCAGTGGTACCGTCAACCTTACTGCTGTTTCTCTTCTGTCTGCTACTTCTTCCTCTTTTAACTCACTGTGTACACCCGTTATTATTCCACCTCTTGCTCTCCCTTTCTTATGCTCTCTAACATATTATTTTAATATTAATTATAATTATAGCCGTCACTGGACGACTATTTCTTATCTAGGTTAAATTTAATTTTTAGCATAGGTACTTATTGTTCATACTTATTGTAACAGATTGTAACGTGGCATATTATTACAAAATAGAAAAAATTAAAAATGTATTTAATATTTATTTGTTAAAATCTTATCAAATAAAAATATTTGAAAATAATAATTCATAAAACTATTACAAATCGATTAGGAAATCGAAAAGTCTAAACTATTAAAGTCGATCACAAAGTCGAAAATCGAATTTTAAGCAGACTTCTACATTCCTAAGAATTTGTGTCTAAGAAATTCAAATCTAGCGCTTAATTCTAAAATTCTTTAAAAAAAACGTTTAATATTTTTTCGAAAATTGGCAGTTATTTGGTATATATATATTTTTATTAGAAAATGTACCTTTTCTTATTAGCTAAAGATTAAAAACCAATAATGTTATTATTTATAAATTTTATTATATTATAAGTAGCGATGGTAAACAGCTGTTATTACACATTAATAATATTTACACTTTTACAATGAACAAACGCAAACTTCTCCAAATTATTGTACATAATATTTGCGTGTTATGTTTAAAGAATTAAAAAATTTCATCATGATGATATGTTTCATTTAAATAAATTTCGTTGTCTATGAAATCTCTTAGCTGCAGTAAACGAGGTAACCTTGGCATTCGAAGAATCTGAAAAACAAAATTTATTAGAATATTATAAAGTTGAAATAACAAAAATGTGTAAATACATGTAGTTGCAGAATGCAGTTGTAATATCTCTGGTGAGTGTTCCAAATTAAAGAAATATAATTTCTTTACATAATCTTACATAAAATTCTTTATTAATTTATGTCGAAAAATATTTTTTATTATGTATCCTAACATATTATTAAGCAAAAAATATTATGTAATAGGTAAACTTTTTTATGATAAATGAACCGCAAAAATATGTTATTGTAACTAGTAACTATATTACAAGATTAACATATTCTATCACGGCATCTCTGCACCGATTTAAACTGGGTTACATAAAACCAAATCGTTTAAAATATCTACTTAATTTGTACATACCCCGTTGAGTTGTAGAAAATAATATGGAAAAGTCACTGTTAAAATCTGCTTCCGTTCAGTCTGTTGATTGATTTTATCCACTATTCTTTCAACCATCTTAAAAAAATTGTCATTGGAGTATTCAAATTCATCGTCCACGAATTCAATAAACTGTGAACAAAAAAATCAGAATAGATTATTTAGTAGAAACCTATTTTATTATTTTAAAATTTACAAAAAAAAAAAAACTGATGCGTCCTAATCTTTTATATTTTCTGTTCTGTCTTTGTTGTGTATAGGATAACAGATAAATCAGACTAACTAATAAAAATAATTAAAAAATAGTCAAATAATCTAACACATGAACAGAATATTAAATACTCTTAAGTAACACTTTAAATATTTAAACAAGCTGTTGTTGGCTTATAGCGTAAAAACAGTTTTAAATTGAAACATTCAATAACGCTTTAACATATCCAATTTGAAAAATAGGAATCTACCCAATTAAATATTAAATTGATGACGAAAGAAATTAGTCAGTGTTGATACTTACTCTTAGTGTGTCATTCACCAGCAGCGGTAATGAAAAGCTTTGTTCAATAACTGCACAATGTCCAATTCTAACCATTTCCAAAGTTTTGCATCCACTTAAAATGGTCAGACAGTCTGCGTTAAATAATTCACCCGCATAAAATATACTAAATTTCTTTAATTTTGGTAATTTTACAAGATGATCTACTCCTTCTTTTGAAATATTTGTAGGTTCGATTAAATCAATATCTTCTAAATTTAGACAATTTTCGGAAATCACTTTTAATACGTTGTCAATTTCTATAATCGGTATATGCAATCGAAGAGTTGTTAGTTTTGTTAATTCTCTTAGTGACTGGAATGACATCGATTGAAACACAGGAAGCGTAAGTGTCCGTAAGTTAGGTAATAGTTCCACTAAACTTCTAACGAAGTTGTATTCAAGTTCGTGAGTAAATGGTACATCCTCACATATCTGCAAGGAATCCAGATCTAAGATTTTCAAACGCTCAAAGAATATGTTATCACTAAATAGAAAGTTTCCTTTAAGACTAAGTTTTTTCAATTTTAGAGGCAAATATCTAAAGAAGTGACTACTTGGTTCCGCAACCAACAATTTAACATGTAACTCGACAAGTTGAGGATTATTTTGTAATAATATTTGTAACATTGAGTCATCTGTCAATTCAATATGCAGTGATTTGAAACTGGTGTGTCTACTTAATATTCGCATCTGGTCTAGATCTAATTTGGTGTCTAAATACAGTGATTCCAACTGCCAATTTTTCATGCACCTTAAAAGTATGTTAAGATTTAGTTGTCTGAATCCAATCAATGTTAGTGACTTAATTGACTTTCGTAATTTCTTAAAACACATTCCATCAATAGGTGTATAATTAAAATCACGAATGGTAACTTCTCGAAGCCCGGGATTGCTTTGAAATAACTGTCCTAACACATTATCATCAACTTTTCCGCAGTTAATTGAAAGTGACATCAACGTGGTCAGACTGCTTAATGCTACCACATCTTCTTTTATCAATGGTATCGCCGGTATGTTCAAAACCTCTATTCGACGGCAATGTGTGCTGATGGAAATAGGAAGTTCTTCAAATTCTTCTAAATATCGCTTTCTAGTTAACTTCAGAGTCCGTAAATTCTTAATCAATGATAAATCAATTGTAGAGATTTGGTTGTCTAGAAATTCGTCAACATCGAGCACTCGGAGCCTTTGCCAATGTGAATCCACAGGTTCGAATTGTCCACGAAACACTGTATTAAAATTAAGTACGTCGTTGTACTGTAGATATGACAGTATCGGCAACACACTATAAGTATCTAAAGTTTCCATGGACGTTTCCATGACAATTGCGTTGAGGAGATCTTGATTACACCTATAAAAGTGTAAATGTCAATTTAAAATTTAATTTGTCGCTAGAAAAGTCGTAACAGAACAGTTAGCTTATGTACTACATTTTAAAAATTGCCGGAGCGGAGTGGCCCTTTTATTGTTTAATTTTGATGGTCATTACAGCAATAGTTATCTGGACGTGAAATTAATTGTTTTATTAATTTTAATATAATATATTAATTGTTTTAAAATTATATTATAATTTATAACCCTACTATGTTTTTTGTCACTTTCAGTGATAGAACTGTATATTTTAATGTGCTTAAATTGCTTTAAGAGCGCAACACGATAGGCCTTTTTTATCTTAATCACACAAAGATCGTAGTTACTGCGTTTAGGTATGTCAGAGGTTTCACAATACGTACCATGTGACGATAAGTCTTCCTTTAACGCAGCGCTCCTAATTTCTAACTTATTTAGTGCCGACAGGATGCAATAATTGAATAGAGAATGAAGTAAATGGGGTTTAATAAGGCAGTTTTAAGAAATGTTTAGGTGTAGTTATAAATTGAATTTAAATAGGGTATTTATAGAGGGTTGCTACCTGCTCCCTTAAGGGGAGACGGTGGTCTAGAATTAAAAAAAAAAGATTTTTGTTTCTTTTCTTGATATTTCGAAAGTATCGTCTGTTAAGAATATATTGTCAAATTTTTGTGAGTATATTGAAAATAGTTTTGTTTCTACAGCAGTTTTAGCATATATCAATAGCCATAGCATATTTTAATAGAGAATGAAGTGACTGGGCTTTAATATGTCAGTTTTTAGAAATGTTTAAGTGCAGTTATCAATTGAATTTAAATAGGGTATTTATTGAGGGTTGCTACCTGATCCCTTAAGTTTAATAAAAATGGCGCCATTCGGTCAAAGGATTGTGTTGAGGTATTTATCGTCTGGTACTTAAGGAGAGACGGTGGTCTATAGCTCGAATGTTTAAAATATTTTGAGGATTGTATTTCTATAATAAAATTAACGAAAAACGATATTTTAACTTTTTAGACTTATTATTACACTTATTCTACATACAAACATTTTTTTAAACAAAAGTTTTGAAATCAAAAATATAGAAACCCTAAATAAAGTAGATACTGTCAAAAAATTAGACCTGGGCGGCGTTGCCGATTTTGGCTCTTCTATTTATCTAAGAAATAAATACCAAGACTATTATTAATTAGTATTAGTATAGTTATGGTCGGAACAAGAAAGAAAAAAAAATATTAAAATTTAACAAAATGGCGAGCTTTTGAAATTGGAATTCTATAAACGGTGTTTTTTTACCAGTTGCTTAACGAAAAAGATACCAAATTATTGAAATAAAGAAATGATTCTAGTTCCAACGATAGCTATTGATGTTGTGAATAACGTATTAAAGTTTACGACAATTCCAATTTCATTCCAAAAAAAAGTATTTTTTTTTTTTTTTATTTAGGCTTTGGCTTATTCAACCTTCTTGCCGATCATATTTTTAATTTGTCTTATAATTTTTAATCAGTCTTTCTAATTTGTTTCACATGTAACGTGTATTTTTAACACCATATCTACAGAGTGTTTATACGATTCAAATTCTTATCTTATTTGTTTTAATACTATCAAATTAAGTTCATAATAACCAAACCCAGAAAATATCTATCTGGTCCGGGGATCGAACCCGAAGACACAGCAGTCGGCGTCAAGCATCAATGCTCTCGCCCACTGTGTCGTCCCAAAAAATAAAAATAATAATTTTGAATTAAATAAGATGAAAGTTTTAAATATGCTATGCTGTGGAAACGAAGCTATCGGCAATATTCTTAAAAAAAATTAAAATCACATTCTTAACAGACAATACTTTCGAAATATCAAAAATTAAAAAAATCGATTTTTTGAAAATTCTAGTCCCTCCTTTAATATGTCTAACATGTACGATGCGAAGTTGCAAGATTTTGTAAGGAAATGATCAAGATGTATGATGGCATGTGGATATTAAATTAAAGAAAGGATGTTGAATAAGATAAGCTGGACACGTACCTGATTGTCTAGATTGTAGATTTGGATGGCAGCAAGCTAGTCTTCAGTGTAACGTTTCTCCTTCTATATAATGTCGAAGAACCTGGTTTCACAATTATTATTTGTAGGTAGTTGAATTAGGTAAAGAAAGTATTTATGCATGTGCATTTGAGTAGAATTGAAAAGGTTTGTGTTTGTACGATCTCACTTGAGTGTGGAACACAATGAACTAGCTTAAGCCATAAACACGTTTAGGTAAAGGAGAATCTGAATATCTTAGGGTGGGGGTAATAGGGAGGGTAACTAACAGGTACATCTATCATATCTACTGAGAAATATCAAAACAATTGTACTCTGCTTTTGAACCATAGATGGTGCTAACGTTGATTTTGTCCAATTGTATTGGGTTTGCAATACGCTTTTTTAAATGTGTTAGCAAAAGGCTGGTAAACTACTTATCTTTTGTCAGATCTGTTAAAAGTTATTTATTATAAATTTTTTCAAATACCAAAATTTTGACATTTCAATTTTTGTTTTACCGCATAATGGGCTTGTGTCCTATGTCTTAATTTCTATAAAAGTGTTCTATATATTGATAAAGTGGGTTACTAAAACCTCAAATGTTCAATTATTTTTTAATAACTCCTTATATGTTAAGAGATATTAACAATTAAAAAAATCATTTTGTCTCTTTAATTATTAAAGGGATTCAACGTTGTACAAATTCCAAGTGCATGTGACATCACAATCCTTGTGTAAGGTTACCAACCTTACAGCTCATAAATCTCTGCTATATGTATTTATGTTAAAGAAACAAATAAACATTTACCTTCTATTAAATATTTATAAATTTCTTTTGTTGTCAAATTTATTTATTATCTTAGTAACCTTAAAATTTGTAAAATCATTAACTAGAATTCATTTGTTCAGTTCATTCATTCATTTTTATTAGCTTAATAAAGCATGTTCATTTTGTCGCATTAGTTATATTTCAATAAAGGTTTAATTAATTATATTAAATTAATACAATTAATTGTTGTTAATTACCAATGATTTTAATTACGAAACATCAGCAAACTTATACAATATTATAAATTGGGTGTTTACTTAATTGCATAGAAAAAGACACCCAAACCCAAACATTGGTCCTTCGAGCTGCGGATATCGTAAATTAACCATTTGGTCCTTATAACAACGGATGTCGTCAAGCAACTATTGTTGCATATAACAACGGATGTCATAAAACAACCATTGGTGCTTATAGCAACGGATGTCGTCAACCAACCATTGTTCCATTGAGCAACGGATGTTGTCAACCAATTATTTTTGAACAGCTATTGTGAATTGAACAAAATGAATCCACACCATCTTCGAAAATTGATTATGAGGTAAAATATTGAAATTCTGCATATTACACTACAACATAGCTGGGAATTGATTATCTGGAGCATAAAAATACTGCATATATGATCTAGTTTTTGATGTTACCGATAAATAATTAATAACCCCATTTGCATCTTGTTTATAATTGCTTTCAATATTATATTTTACATTCGTTCTCATAGAAATGGTCACTTATACCTCAACCTCATAGAGTTGATTTCATAGGTATAAACATAAATTTTAAATATACGTCAACCTCATAGAGTTGATTTCATACGTATATATTTAATCATAATCATTTATACCTCAACCTCATAGAGTTGATTTTATAGGTATATACTATAATTTATGTATACCTCAACCCCACAAAGTTGATTTCAAAGGTATATACATAAATTTAAATATACGTCAACCTCATAGAGTTGATTTCATACGTATATGTTTAATCATTTATACCTCAACCTCACAGAGTTGATTTTATAGGTATATACTATAATTTATGTATACCTCAACCCCACAAAGTTGATTTCAAAGGTATATACATAAATTTAAATATACGTCAACCTCATAGAGTTGATTTCATACGTATATGTTTAATCATTTACACCTCAACCTCATAGAGTTGATTTTATAGGTATATACTATAATTTATGTATACCTCAACCTCACAAAGTTGATTTCATAGGTATCTACATAAATTTAAATACACCTCAACCCCACAAAGTTGTTAGGTATATACATAACTTATTTATTGTTTTGATTAAATATTCAATAATATTTATTATCATCATGGCAGTATTAAAAAAACTAAATGCTAAATTGCATTCCATTCAATCTATTTTAGATAATTATATCAAAGTAATTGATAAAATAAATGTAGATGATCCTTCTACTTATAATATTCACAAAATAAGATCTTATAAAAGAATATGTTTTCCTCTGTTTGATGAATTACAAGAAATTTGCACTTCATTACTGGAATTAAATATTGATAACGATTCTGAAATAAAAAGAATAAATGATATACGTATTGATCTTTTAAATAAATATGTAGATATAGAGTCCGTATTAAATGAAATACTTCCTGATCCTGAACCGGAATCATCTCTAAATATAAGTAATTCATGCAATCATACTAATAACGATATTGATTTACATCGTATCTCTGTACCTACTTTCTACGGTGATATTGCAAGTTGGAATGTCTTTAAATCAAGTTATATAAGCTTGATTCACAGTCAAGTTAATTTTTCTATTCTCAAAAAGCTTCATTTGCTTAGAAGTTATTTAAAGGGTGAAGCACTTGATAACATATCATACGTAGAAATTGATGGCAAAAACTACAATTTATGCTGGGAACTTTTGCTTGAAATGTACGACAGTAAAAAGCAAAGAATTTCTCATCACATTAATTCATTTTTAAATATCCCTAATTTAAATTTAGAATCTAGTGATAACTTGAGAACCACAGCATTCCTCATTAGAAAATATGTAAAGTCTTTGGAAAATAGTATTCCTCATTTATCTGAAAAACGTTGGGATCAATATATTACTGCTTTAATTATCAAAAAGTTAGATTCTTCCACTAAAGCTCAATGGCATTTGTCTCAAAGCCCTAAAAGTGATTTTCTAACTATTGATTCACTTCTATCAAACATGTTGGAACGCGCCCATGAAATTGATGAGCAACGTGAATATTTAAAAGTTAGTGCGAAACCCAAGTCTCAGAAATCTGTAGTAGTTTCTCAGAATAATAAATGCTATTTTTGTAATGGCAATCACCCAGTCCACCAATGCAAGACATTTTCTAATTGGACAGTAAGTTCACGTATTAAACAAGCCAGAAAACATAATTTATGTTTGAACTGTATGAAAAAAGGTCACCTTACTAAATAATGCACTTCAAAATACTCATGTAATGTATGTGATAAGATGCATCATACTTTGTTGCACTTATCTCCTTCGACCTCTAAACCACCTCAAAATGATTTAGCTATTTCACCCACCTCTAGTGATACTTTTACATCTCAAATTCTAAATGCTAATCAAACTTTGCATTCAACAGCATTAGTTGAAGACATTGATGATAAAGGTAAATCGGTTATAGCAAGGGCATTACTTGATAATGGAAGTCAAACCAGTTATATAACTAAACATCTAGCTCATAAATTAATTAATAACTTAATGAATACTAGTGTAGTTATATCTGGAATTGGCAATGCATCTACAAATATCACTTCTAAAATAAATGTAAATATACATTCTTTAACTACACAGTTTAATTGTCTAGTTATGGACAACATAACTAATAAAATACCACACTCTGAAATAAATATTTCAAACTTTGTGATTCCTAAACACATCAAACTAGAATATCCACATTTCAATAATCCAAACCTGAAGCAACTTGCTGAACGTTGTCATAGAAATAATCTAATTTTGTACAGCACTGGTTTTAAATTAAGAAATTGGATATCAAATTCACATATAGTATTATCAGGTATCAAAGGTACTAACTCGGATAAACATTTTATAATCGATTCTAATGATTCGGAAAATGTCAAGACCCTTGGGGTAAAATGGGATTCTGAATCCGACACCTTTAAGTATAATATTACTTTTAAGCCACCTGATAAATATACTAAACGCAATATTTTGTTATTTATTTCCAAAATATTTAATCCATTAGGATTACTATCACCTTGCATCATTCCATTTAAAATTATGATTCAAACATTATGGTTACATAAATTGAATTGGGATGATGAATTACCACAAAATTTGGTTGAATTTTGGTTAACATTAATACAAAATTTACCAGAATTAAATAACTTTTCAATACTTAGGAAAGTTATAATCTTAGACTGCATTAATATAGAGTTACACGATTTTTGTGATGCCTCAGAAAAGGCTTATGGCGCCTGCGTATATTTTAAATCTTTTAACATTCAATGCGATTCACAAGTATCGTTAGTACATTCTATATCTAAGGTTGCACCACTAAAAATACTTAGCATTCCTTGTTCAGAGTTATGCTCAGCTTTAATATTGAGTAAAATGACTCAAAAATTAATAAGCACTCTACCTATCAAGATTAATAAAGTTATACTTTGGTCTGATTCGACAATAGTATTATCTTGTTTAAAACTTTCACCACATACTTTAAAGGTATTTATAGCTAATCGTATCTCTGAAATACAATCAATTATGATGGACCCGTTTCAATGGAGTCACATACCTAAAGACAGTAACCCAGCTGATTATATTTCCCATGGTACAATTGCTAACCAAGTCATAAATAATTATTTATGGTGTTGGTCATGCCTTTTCTGGTTTAAACAATCTTTGGATTTGTGGCCATTTAAATGTAAACCTTAATTAATATAATAATAATTATGCCGGTCCGATATTATTTAAAAATCGGTAAGAACTTTTTAGGAGCTTTCATTAAAGCAGCTTACATTTTTTTATATATATATATACTTTACTACTAAAGCAATTCATTTTGAATTTGTTACGGAATTGACTCAATGTTTCCTCGCAGCACTTTATCGGTTTATATTTCGCAGTGGAAAACCTTACACTATATACTCCGATAATGGAACTAACTTTGTGGGAACTAACAATATTTTAGCAAAATTTCTTGCTAATGAGTCAAAGACTTCTAAACTTGCAGTTTCTGCTTCTGAATTATCCATAACTTGGAAATTCATACAACTCAGACTTCCACATTTTGGTAGGCTGTGGGAAACGAATGTAAAATCTACTTAGTCATTTGAAAAAAGTTCTAATGAATAGTTATCTTTCTTATAAAGATTTATATACTCGTTTGACAAAGTAGAAGCAATCTTAAATTCCCGATCATTATATGCTATGTCCTCTGACCCTAACTATTTAACTCCTATCACCCCTGGATACTTAATTATCGGTCGCCTCATTACTAGTATCACACCAGCAGCGCAACCTCCAGTTAATTTTAAATAAAATGCAACGCTTCTCTCATATACAAGATTGTATTCAACATTACTGGAAAAGATGGTCATCTGATTATATCAATCACTGCCAACAAAGAAGTAAATGGAAGACAACTACTAGTCCAGACATTAAAATAGGATCTCTGGTCCTAATTAAGGAAGACAATATGCCACCAACCCAATGGGCATTAAGACGAATAATAAATTTATTACCAGGCACAGATTCTCAAGCCCGAGTAAGCAGTATTAAAAACACAATATGGTGAAACTACTAGAGCCGTAAGAAAAATTGCCTTACTTCCCTTAGACAATCTTGATGCACCTGCCGATACATCAACGGGGGGAGTATGTTAAAGAAACAAATAAACATTTACCTTCTATTAAATATTTATAAATTTCTTTTGTTGTCAAATTTATTTATTATCTTAGTAACCTTAAAATTTGTAAAATCATTAACTAGAATTCATTTGTTCAGTTCATTCATTCATTTTTATTAGCTTAATAAAGCATGTTCATTTTGTCGCATTAGTATTATTTCAATAAAGGTTTAATTAATTATATTAAATTAATACAATTAATTGTTGTTAATTACCAAGGATTTTAATTACGAAACATCAGCAAACTTATACAATATTATAAATTGGGTGTTTACTTAATTGCATAGAAAAAGACACCCAAACCCAAACAATTTATATATCAAATATTATTTACAGCTATTTCAAAGAATAATAAAATTTAAATATTATGTCTGCCTTAGCAGGGTTAAATAAAATAAAAACTTATTATTCTTTGGCTTGACTTAATTATTTGACTACCAACAGCTAGAAAACATTACCACAGCACTGACCTACTCAACAAATACCTGACGTTAAAATGCATTTCACGTCATTCAAATATGGCCGACCATTTCTAGCGCTAAAACTACAATTCAAACTTTTAATTGCTATATTTCCGTCAACATTTAGATATTTAATAAAATAGACACACCAATACACATTCATTAACATCAATTTCAATCAACAATTGAAAAATCGACCACTAAAAAATGAGGACACAAGCCCATTATTAGTCAAAGTTATGACGTCACACATTTACTACTGAAGGTTGTGATCTAATAAGCCAGTGGTGGTGAACCTATTTATGTACGCATACCAGAAAATTACAAATATTATTTATTGGGTTGCCGTGCTGGACAGATTTTAATTAGAAAAAATTGATATAAGAATAGGAGTTTCAGAATTTTATTTAGACAATTACAAAAATTATTATACAAAATCTAAACTAAACATATATTATGCTTTTATACATAATCCTTTTACCTTGTAGCTTCATAGTAACAATCTATGGATGTACAAATAAATTTAAAAAAACAAATACTAACGCTACAAAATGTGAATACGTAATAATAGTTTCCAAGACGTACAAGAACAAGGAGACTAAGCAAAAATAGGAATATATTACCAGTATCAAAATTGACAAATTAAACATCATATTTATTCATTTGCAGAGAGATCAAAAATTTTAAAATCTAAAGAAAAATTTAATATAATTTTGGAATTTTTCATCATCGCCGATTTTCACAATCACAATTCTCTTAAATTAGAACAATATTTTTGCTAATCGAAAAAAAAGTTAAAAAAAATATTTAAGAAAAAAAATTCTAATTGTTGGTAAATTATAACAGTCAATGGGATTTTTGTTGTTGTTTATTGGTAGACAAATATTTAATGTCAGGATCATATTTTTCTACTTATAATAAAACACATGCTGCACTGGATTCTTCAGTCGTTTTATTTCTAAATTTGTTTTTTATAAAATTTAATTCAGAAAAAGCTGATTCACACGCATATGTGAAAGAAAAAGTTGATAGAATAGATATTTCCAGTTTGTTGGAAGAACTAAATATTGCAGGAATGGCATTTCTTGTTTTTGATAATTCTTCTTCCGTATTCTGATAGTCAATAATCGATTCTTTTCAATAGTTTTCAGTTCATTTCTTAAATCGACAAACTTTTGTTTCCATATGGAATTGGATTGAAATCAATCAATTGCATATCAACATCTAAATTGAGCCACTCAATAATCTTTATATTAAGTTTATCTTCCGATATCGTGTCTGGGAACATAATGAATTTTGATGTTTCTGCACATGTTTTGAATTCTTTAAATTTTAAAGTAAATTCGTTCATTAGAGGATGAATAATTTTAGAATTTTTTTTGTTGATTTAGTCATTTTTTATATGGAAATCTGAATTTGCAAAGAGTTTACTTGTGTATGGAAAATATTTATATATGTTTGAACTAATGTTCCGATTAAAAATTTCTAATTTAGTTTCGAAAGCTTATTAATAACAAATATTATAATAATTGTCTTAGTACCACCTTGCAGTTTCATATTTAATTCATTTAAGTGCGAGCACACGTCGATAACATGAGTCTTGAAATCCAATAATTGTCCATTAATTGGTTATATTTTTCAATTAATTTCTCGTTATTCAAAAGAAGTCTAATTTCATCTAAACAATCAACGAGTCTCTGAAGAACTCTTCCACAACTTAACCATCGGACGTTGTTGTACATCAGTAAAACATCATGTGCAGATATTAAATTGACTAGTTGTGTAACAAGAATCATAATACCGTCCAGTGACTTTAAACCGGCCTTTGCAGACAAAGCCTGTTGGTGTATGATACAATGGAAACCCAGAATATATTGCGGGCACCATCATTCTTTACTGAAACAATTCTGGAAGGATCAATGTCTTTTTCATCCTATCTATTCCTTTTGTTGTTGTTGCTAATAATGTTATTTCTTCTTTGATATTATTTCAAACTGCGTAACGAATAAAAATTGCTAAACGCGCTGATCCAGTTATGACAATGCTCTCATCAAGACAGAGACAAAATATATCGGAAGAATGTATGCCCATTTTTTGCTGGAGACTTATATTTGTAGCCATTTCCAAGATTCTGTCTTTCACAGCGTTTCTAGCCAAACGCATATCTTTTTTTCTTTTGGTTTGTTTTCATTGTTTTTAAAATGTTCAAACAAAATTGGTATTCGCCAACAATAAATGGTTTTCCGTGTTGCCCAATTACATTTGAGGCAACAAAAGATGCACTAAATATATTGAACGACTATTCATAAATAGGGAAGGAAACGAATATGATCTCTCAAGATTATATTTTTTTGATTCCTTTAACAGTGAACGGGGCAAAATGACTATTTGAATTGTAAACATCATTTTTAATATTTCGACTAATAATTACACAATAATAAACACTTGAGGTCCACATAGGTAGTTTGATATTTAATATTGACTTTTTGTATACATAGTACAGTTTCATACAAATGAAGACATGGTTCATAAGCTCGTTGAAGTATTATCGCGTCCGCACACGGGTCGACTGATTTGCAACGCGAGTCCCAAACCGGTTGAGAATTTAATTGTGTTGGTACCTTTACTGTGTGATCTGGAACCTTTTAATAGGATGTAATCGCATTAGCACTCTTTATCATAAGAGAAAGTTTATATTATTTTATTTATGAATACACCACTGAGCTGTAGAAGTAAGTCTTTTATACGTTTGTATTCAAAATATGTTTCATACGTCGGTAGATAAAAGTGTCTCCATTAATTAATTTAGCTCTTTATATCCAATCATTTGCTAACATATGTAAGGTGAGACGGCACTATAAATACTGCTAACATTATAAGAAGTCGTCATTATAAGTCCTCTTTATTTACTACCCCTATCATTGCCAGACTCTCCTATCTGTGTAACAAAAAAATCTTCGGTTGTGCTTTTTTATAATATCCCAGCATTGCGACATTTTGTTTTCCACAGTCTTTATGCAATTTTTCCAATATGTCGTATCCACTCTATTTCATTTTTCAGTCTACTTCTGCCAATGTCAAGAGCATTGAAATTGCAGTGATAAGGTGAAAGATGGATGCAATACTTTGTGATCATGCTTCATTACGATGCAGTGAATTTCATACACTTTTATTTTTTTAGCAAGAAACGAAAGTTCGGTTTTTAGCATTTCTGGCGTGGTTGAGATATAATTTTTCGAAGATGAATAAGCAAATCGTTTTTTTCCATGTCGTATCAGGTAGGGGCCCAATCATCTCATCTTACAGTAATACATTTTCATAATTAATTCTTGATACATACTAAATTTCATCTTAGGAGCCACCTTAGCTTTAAATAACTGTTTTTTTTATAGATATTTTTACCCAATTCGTTTACCGTTTTTTACCCAACTTACCATTTACTCTAATAAAATGTGTGACTTGTTCATTTTTGCAAAACCCGGCATCTTGATGTCACGCCAAATTTGAGAAAATGGCAAAACACTCGTAGGTTTCAAACTATATATATTAGAACTTTCCGGGTTTTTTTTAATTAAAAAAAATCTTCTTATTTTGCTTAAAAGGTATATTTATACAATTAGTTAATTGGTAATTTTATGTTTCACTACGAAGTTTCGAGATGTCATATTTTGAAACTTAAAGTCAAAGATGTTTGGTTTTGCAACAGTTTTGCCTGATTTTGTCAGGTTTTGCAACCGATTTTTTGTTTTTCTTTTCATATCAATTTCAAAACCTGTCATTTTTAATGTTTGCTTAAAACCCCCACTAATTATTCAAATTGTTAAAATGAAATGCAGGAAATATTATTATTATTACTGTTTTGTATTTTTAAAAGAATAAATTGACATTATAAATTTTCATCTAATTTGCAAGTACCTATACCTGACTAAAAAGAAAAATAGCTACATATCTACTTAATTGAAAAACATTTTAAAAAACAAAATATACACTATTAATAAAATGAAAAATACATTTAAAAATAATTTAAAACTTTTATCGACTAATATTAAATATTGATTTGAAACAAATGCTACAAAATTCGGTGTAAAACTTAAATGAAGTCTTCCAAGAAATTATTCATCAATTCAAATTGTCCTTCATCTTGACTATCTGATTTGTTAAGCAACATTTCTTTTCCATTTTTTGGCCAATATTTTTTTCAATTTCTGCATTTTGATCAAGTAATTTCCTTAATAATATCAGCACCAACAACTTCACCATTCACAACAACAGGTTGTAGGTTACCTTAATTTATATCTACATGCAAAACATCTACTGCACCTTTAATTAGGTCAAATGCATCATTTTCTGCATTTTCAATTTCCATTTCTTTTAAAAATACAACATTAATTTATTTAAATAAAACAGTAAAAGAATTGCCAAAAGATTAATTAACAAAAACCGGTCTATGAAACATTATAAACAAACACAAACTCTGCTCATTAAAATACAGGCTGCCAATAAAACAAAACTGCCTTTATTAATAAAATTAGAGAATAAACCAGAATACTCCAAAAAATAGTATTATTATTAAACTAAATTGCAGATCTTCCTACCATATATACGCGACGGCCATATTGTAAACACCATTCAAACCAACTGTACCTGGTTTTGCATCCAATCCACTTTATGTCTGGTTTTGTAATCGACCGAAGATAAGAGATACCTGGTTCTGCAACCGAACAGATTTTTTAATTTAATTTTTCTATTATTCAATGTTTGATTTTTCACTCGTAACCCTCATAGATTTGTAGGAATTGTCGAGCTGAATCCACCGCATACCAATAACTCGATTTTTTATTTTTTGTCGGGTTTTGCAACTGAGCTACTCAATTAATACTTCAATGTAAACCTACAAACTAAATTTCATATTTATATCTACGTTTTAGTATTAATACCACCGCCACTTGAAATTTTAGGGTTTTTATGTTTTTTTAATTTTTTTTTGCATTTTCATTTTTTATTCTCTCCATTTAGGAGATACGTATATAATCTACAATGGGTTATTTTGGGTTTTTACATTTTGAAAGTCAAACAAACATACCATGTCAGGATTACAAACATTATAAATAGACAACGATGATCACTTTAATATATTCCTTCTCTTATATTTTAATATTTCCTTAGTTCAACACTATATTTCCTTCCATTATAGTTATATCTATATTAGTTTGGAATGTATCTCTCCATACTACACACCTAAGTTCCGTCTTTCGTGTACATATGCAGATGCAATTTCTGCACAATATTTCGCGAGTTTATGACCAATACAGGCTGACATCGCAAAGCTCTAGGAGTATAGAGAAATAAAACCATGATTTACTGCACATTGTTTTTTTAGAGTTTCTAAAGCAGTCTTTAACTTAAACTGTTTACGTTTTACAAGTATTTAATGTTCTTTATCTAATTATTTACAACTAATAATGACATTTACAATTCTTATGTATGTACTCCTGTATCCCTTAAGAATTATGAAATTTAGTACATTCGCTAACTTTTCTATTCCAAATATCTTAATGAATATATTTATAAAAGACAGAATGAACGAGAGAATTTAAACTTGACGCTAGACTGCTGTGTCTTTGGGTCCGTGCCCCGAACCAGAGTTATATTTTTTCTGGGTTTGTTTTTTTATCAAATTAAGTATACCATATCGTAATAAACATAATAAACTGTTGCAACTGATATTTATAAAAAATTAAGAAGACTAATTTAATTAAATCTCATATTTACATTTTTGTGGGTGCAACCAACATTTCTTCAAGACGCCGCTACTTCGTGTTCTTATTGGCCAGCATTTCAATTCATCCTCCAATCGTCATGTCCATGGAAACTTTAAATACTTATTGTGTGTCGTCGATTATCTGTTATATGTAAAGGACAGCGACGTACTTAATTTTGGTAGAGTTTTTGGTGGGCAATCCGAAGCTGTGAATAGACATTGGATAAGCCTCCGAGTGTTCGATATTGACAAATTTGTAGACAACGAGGTCCCTGCAATTGATTTATCATTGACTAAGAAATACAGACTCTGAAGATATTACAACACGCACATCCCAAAATACCGAGGCCATAACCTTTCCAGCCGATTGTTGTGCTTTCGGGCGCTTTGGACGAGGTTCACCAGTTGCTGTCCACTCAGATGACGATCGTTTTGATTTCGGAGTGAAGTGATGGATCCATGTTTCATCCATTGTCACATATCGACTCAAAAATTCCGGTTTGTTACGTTTAAACATGGCCAAACACTGCTCAGAATCATCAACACGTTCTCATTTTTGGTCAACAGTAAGCAAACGCGGCACCCACTTTGAACAGAGCTTTCTCATAGTCAAATGCTCATGCAATATAAAGCCAACACGTTCGATGTGATATCTTTACGATGTCAGCTAACTCACGCAACTTCACTTTTCGATCATTCAAAACGATTTTGTGGATTTTTTTTATGTTTTCTGGTGTTACCGCCTCATTTGGACGTCCACTGCGTTCTGCATCATCGGTGTCTCTACGACCACGTTTGAAGTCAGTAAACCAACGTTTTATTGTTGTTTCTGATGGAGCGGAGTCCCCATAACACTTTTCAAGCCATTGCTTCGCTTGAACGGTATTTTTTCCCATCAAGAAGCAGTGTAAATTTAAAACCCGAAATTGTTTTTGATCCATTGTTTTGAAAATAACAAAAGTAGCGTCACTCTGAGAACAATAACTCACAAACTACTGAATAGAATATCATGAAATTTTAACAGCTGTCTTTTAAAGGTTAGTATTAACTGAGAAAAGGTGACTGCAATAAAACAAGCACCATCTATGTGTTAGGCCCGGGACTTTTCAGCCCATGTGCTACATTGCAAGAATATAGAAACTTTAAACATACCTGCTATAGCATTGATAAATGAAGAAGTGAAAGTATTGACCAGTCTGACTACGTTAAGGTCACTTTCAAATAACTGCGAAGAAGTTGATGACGGTGTTGGGGCAGTTATTTCAAAGCAATTCCGTGCTTCAGGAAGTGACCATTCGCGATTACGATGACAGACTTTATGGAATGTGTTTTGAGAAATTACCAGTCTCAATTAAATCACTAAAATTGATTACAATCTGAGAACTAAATCCAAATATTCTATTAAATTATATGGAAAATAGGAAATTGGAAACACTGTATTTAGACGTAATTAGATCCACACCAGAGACGCATGTTAAGTAGACAAGTATTGGAAGGTGACTCAATGTTAGACATATTATTACAAAATAATCCACAGCTTGTCGAATTGCATGTCTATTTGTTGAATGATAAAGTAGTTTGTCGCTTCTTTAAATTTTTGCCCATAAAATTGAAGAAACTTAAACTAAAAGAAAATTTAATATTTAATAGTAATTTGTTTTTCAAACGTTTAAAAAGTTTGGATCTAGATTCTTTGAAGATTGGTGATAATTCATATTGTATTTATGAAGTCCCGCCCTCACTACCTCAATACTACTTTGTAAAAAGTTTAGTGGAACTGCTACCAAACTTACAGACACTTGCGCTTCCTGTGTGTACATCGGCGTCATTCCAGGCACTTAAGAGAATTAACGAAACTAACAACTCTTGAATTAGATCCAGATGATGTACAAATTGACAACGTATTAAAAGTGATGTCGGAAAATTGTCGAAATTTAGAAGACATAGACTTATATAAACCGAAGCGTCTTTTAAAAGAAGGAGTAGAGCATCTTGTTAGTCTACAGAAATTAGAGAAATTTAGTGCATCTTATACAGGTGAAATATTTAACGGGGACTAACTGACCATTTTAAGTCAATGCAAAACTTTAGAAACAGTTAGAATTATAGATAGTACAGTTATTTCAGAAAGTATTTCATTACCGCTGCTGATGAATGACACACTAAGAGTAATTATCAACCCTAATTAATTGCTTTCGTTACTATATATGAGAAGCCTTTTAGGATCTAAGATCTCAACAATTTAAAATTTAATTGGGAAGATTCCTATTCTTTTAATTGAATATCTTAAAGCTTTATTGAATGTTTCAATTTAAAACTGTTCTTACGCTATAGGCTAACAACAGCTATTTTAAATATTACAAGTGTGGCATTTGTAGGTAACCCTCCTATTTATTATGTTATTTATGTGTTAGATTATTTAACAATGTCTGAATTATTTGTTATCCTCTACAGAACTAAGACAGAAAAATGAATTTAAAATATTTGCACATAGGAGTTTTTTTTATAAATTTCTATATAATAAAATAGGATTCTACCAAATAATCTGTTCTGACTTGTTTGTTCACAGTTTATTGAATTCGTGAACGGTGACACTGAATACTCCAATGACGATTTTACTCAGATTGTTGAAAGAATAGTGGATAAAATCAATCAACAGACTGACCGGAAGCAGATTTTAACAGTGACTTTGCCATTTTATCTACATCAACTAAATGGGGTATGTACAAATTTAGCAGATATTTTAAACGATTTGCAATTATTTAAATATTGGACTACAAATACATGGTTCATAATCCAAATGATGGAAAATTCTTATTAATGAAATCTGGCAAGCTGTCAGCAGCGTCAGCGTTAGTCGGTATGAATTAAAAGCACCCATGACAACGAAGTAGCAACATATTGCTGGTAGCATAATCGAGGCACTTTGTAATATTAAAAATATGCGACTGCATTTATTGTATAGTTATCGAGATGGAAACCGTAAAATTGAAATATTACATTATCTGCTAGTTCAACAGTTACAGTTACAACATAAAAAAGTTTACCTGTTACATAACATTGTTTGGGTAATAAAATGTGTGGTTCAAAAGACGTCTTGTGATATTTCCGCTTTTTTTTTTGTTTTGCTAATAGTTTAAAGTAATAAAGGTGAATTAATTAGACCCTAGTTGCAAAGACAAAATACGTTGATTGTAGATTTTGAATCGAAAGGTAAGCAACCTTCGCACTGGAAGTGTACTAGTGGTAGAGGTAAGTGTTGATGAAGAAAGAAGTAGGAACATGATCGGCTTAAACATTAAGTATGAGAAGTTATTTGTGAAATTTAAGAGTGAGTACATCCAATTAGCAATAGAAACGGAATGCAGAAAGGAAAGTTAGGCTAGATCGAATTCGTATAATGATGGAAGTAGAAGAAGTAGAGGAGAAAAGGAGAATACAAGTTGTGAACGAGGTTAGAAACAAATATGTGAGAAAATGATTAAGACGATCCTGCAAAGACGATGTAAATTAATGGTATTGTAATTTACAGAGCGAAAAAAACCGTGGCTTTAAAAAAAGTCCATCAAATTATAATAACATAAATTAATAAATGTAAGGTTACGTAACATTAGCATGTTAAGATATATATATATATATTTTTTTTTATTTTACAACATACATAATATACAATCTGTCCTCGAAGGACATTAATCAAATTTTTAGAATATATATAAATATGACATGCGAGCTTGCCATCCATCGATGACTCACCCTTTGACTTAACCTATTACATTAATATTTAGTGCATATGGAACCTATTCTACACCATATTTGGTAGGTCCATTGGGTTTTTACGTTTCAGTCGTCTAATCGGCTTATGCTGGAAAAGTTGTACAGATGTTTCATTTGGATGTACTTCTAATCTTTGAACGTACTTCTTGCTGATATCCTTAATTTCACTTCTTAAGTATGGAACCCCAAGATCTTGATGTATAAGATATATTTGACATAAATTAATAAAGATTTTTGTGTAAGATTATATATTGATAAATTAATTATTGATAAAAGACATTTGATATCTTTTGTATTTTGTGTAAGGGTAATATTCTGAACGCTTACTTATATACCATATGCATAATTTTGATAAATAACAAAACGTAACATTAGGTAAAAAACATTACTTTAAAGAATAAGTTGTAACAAGAGTATTTCAAGAGTTTTGTCCAACCACTTTTACCGATTACGATTTTACAGCTTTTTGTCATTTTTATAATAATCTAACAAATTTTATTTTTCAGATTGTTCGAATGCCAAGGTTACCTCGTTTACTGCAGTTGAGAGATTTCATAGACAACGAAAGCTATTTAAATGAAACATATTCTAGTGATCACATTTTTTAATTCTTTAAACACAGCACGCAAATATTACATGCAATAATTTGGAGAAGTTTGCGTTTGTTCATGGTAAAAGTGTTAAATATTATTAATGTGCAATAACAGCTGTGCAATCATTTCTTCTTATAATAAAATAAAATGTATACATAATAATATTATTGGTTTTTAATCATTAGTTAATAAGAAAAGGTACATTTTCTGATATTCAGTATTATAAAGATATATACCAAATAGCTGAAGATTTTCGAAAAAAAATTAAACGTTGTTTTTCAAAAAATTTGAAAATTAAGCGTTAGATTTGATTTTCTAAGAAATTAATTATAAATAATGAAAATGTCTGCCGAAAATTCGATGGGCACCGGGGTTACGGGATTTGTAAAACTGTTGCATATCATAAACGCTTCTCTTCGATTGAAATATGTCCCCAGCATTGGAAAGTGACTGAAGTAATAATGATACTGAAACCGAGCAAGGATCCAAATGACAAAAAATCTTACCGTCCTATATCACTTTGCCAATAATATCTAAGATCTTTAAGAAACTATTGCTAAAGCGCCTGAAGCCTACAATAAAAGAGAGAGACTTAATCTCAAACTACCAATTTAACTTTAGGGACAATCACTCAACTATCGACCAGATGCACAGAATAGTTGACATAATTGAAAAAAACCGAGTCAAAATTTTAGATCTATCGTGATCCTAAAAGGGATCTTTACTCCTCTTTTCATACTAAATAAAGTTGTTAGATGATGACGATGACGAAGAAGATAACAAGAATGTCACAACAATGAAGTAGTTTAATCAAAATATATAAAATATCTTTGCATAATAATTTTATAATTAATTTATTATTAAAGTTTTAAACTGAAAATGTAAGAAAGAAACTTTTATATATATTAAATATATTGCTACGAATTTGCGGGCGTCTGAAGATACAAAAATTATAATTATGAAATATTAACCGGAATTAGCAAAAAAGGTTGCACTTCTCTGTATTAAAATCTCGGCGAAATGGAATAAACTAACGAATGTTTACGCTGCATAACTTGTTACTTGCAGTTCTGGAATATAACACAATAAAGAGTGGATAAACAAATAGATACCGCGTAGATTTGTTATTGTTTATTTGTGATCTTTCTAGAACCAAATACTACGCGTGTTAAGTGGGACGTCATAGAAATAGTCAGAAGGTCAAACAGCGTAATACATAATTGCATATAGAATTACTCTCGAAAGTCAAAGATGTCAAGAGAAGCGATATGCTTCTACGTCACGCCAGGGTATAGAAGGAGCAGTCAGTCCGCGATAGAGAGTCAGTCCGCGAAAGCAGTTCAGTCCACAACAGTCAGTCAGCAATGAATAAGTGAAATATTAAACAGTTATTGTAAATAGTTGTAATTGTTTTGTGTAATAAGTAAAGTCTGTAATGCAAATCCTTCTTATTATTTTAATTGTGGCTAATCATAAATTTATAAGTTACAACCCGACTAAATAGTTTAAAATAATTACTCGGCTCGGTGAATAAACAACCCAAAGTCGCTGGCGTAATATCCAGAGCCAGTGCAGTGTGCAGTAGTCGTAACCCGGAGCTTTATGGCAATCCAATTTTTTAATTACTGTACAAATTTTCAGATCCAGTTGGTGTGTTTGACCTAATATGCTGACTATGTCGTTTTCCTTTCAAGAGAGTCCTTTATTTGGGTTTGGAACAAAGACTTCCGTTTGTGTTTAATGACAACTTGATATTAATAGAGGAAGCTACTAGTTGCTTAAAACAACCCCAGTCTGTTTTATGGTTATGCAGTCGACATGATTTTTCAGCTTGAGAAATTTTCCTATTCAATGTTATTATAACGGGAGGATGATCGGATGATAGATCCAAACTAGATTGGCATTCTACATATGCATTAGGAATACCTTTAGTTATGCAAAAATCTGTTAGGTCTGGAGTCTTTTTTGTATCTGTAGGCCAATATGTTGGTGTAGGCGACCTTATTACGGCTGAAATACTCAAACAGTTGCCGGATTTATGCTAATCATTAATGAGGACAAATTAATACCTGATCACCAGTTCGGATTTAGACAAAAACATGGCACTATTGAACAAGTTCACCGACTCATTCACAATATAAATACAAGCTTTGAAAAGAAACAGTACTGTGTAGCAGCCTTTTTAGACATTTCTCAGGCCTTTGACCGAGTTTGGCATGAAGGGCTGCTTTGTAAGATCAAAAATATGTTACCTATAAACTATTATATCTTCATTAGGTCATATCTTAGTAATAGACACTCTTTGTGAAACAGGGAGGGGAAACAACAAACCTCTATAAGATACAGGCTGGAGTTCCTCAAGGCAGTGTGATGGGTCCAACATTGTACCTACTATACACCGCATATCTCACTATGACAGCGGGAGTAGTTACAGAAATATTCGCCGATGATACGGAAGTATTAGCCGTGGTCACAAATGCAATAGATGCCTCTGCTAAGTTGCAGATAAGTCTAAACAACATAACCGACTGGCTTCATGACTGGCGTATTAAGGCAAATGAAACTAAATCAGTACAAGTGACGTTTACCACCAAACGTGATACATGCCCACCTGTGAAGCTAAATGGAATCCAAATACCACAAGCAAATGAAGCAAGATATCTGGGAATTTACTTAGATAGGCGTCTCACATGAAGGAAACATATATTTACAAAACGTAAGGCCCTAGGATTCCAACATTACAACAACGACATTACAACAACGGAAATTATACTGGCTTATAAACAAGAACTCTAAGTTATCACTTAGAGAACAAAATATTATTGTACAAATGTATACTTAAACCAATATGGACTTATGGATTACAACTATGGGGCGCGTCAGCGAACTCAAACACAGAGATCGTGCAAAGGGTTCAATCAAAAACACTACGTATGTTTGTAGACGGACTATGGTATATTACAAACAAGAGACTGTGCCACGATCTAGACATACCGACAGTGACCGTTTGGAGAACCACCCAAATACATTAGTGTGTAACCTAATGGAAGATAGGACTATTTCAGCAGACTGAAGAGGAGGGCGTCTCAGGACTTATTCAAATAATATAATTTAAATAACGGACGTGTCACTGAACGTATACCGTGCAAGATGTACTTATTGTAAACCTTATTGTTAAATGCCAATAGACAGATCGCAATATAAATAAATTATATATAAAAAAAAAACTTTACAAGAGCCATTCTTAATGATCATGGATGAAATAATATTGTTATCTTATTTATCTTCAAAAAAAAAAAATATCTCAACCATACCAGAAATGCTAAAAACTAAAGTTTCTTGCTAAATAAAACCGTCTATTAAAAGTGCATCGTAAAGAAGCATGATCATAAAGTATTGCATCCATCTTTCACCTTATCAATGCGATTTCAATGCTATTGACTTAGTACAGGCCAACTATAAAAAATTTTATATCAAAAACATTGGCAGAGATAGACTGAAAAAAGAAAATATTTTATCCATGTGGCAAGAATCGTTAAAGAGTGGATGCGGCATATTGGAGAAATTGCATAAAGACTGTTGAAAACAAGATGTTAAACAGCACAACCGAAGATTTTGTTATCACTAATGTGCCATTGTAACACCCCTCCCCCCCCTTTAACGTTATTAAGCAGAGCCACCTAATTTAAATTTAAGCTGTAAAAATTAAATGCATTAAAAATATTTCAATATGTATAAATATTAATTAATAAATAAGAAGTGCATGATAACTAAATTCTTCATAAGTTAATTTCAATATTTCTTTAATTACTCGTTATAAAACTCTTACAAAAACCAATTCATTAATTACAAACTAATTAATAATTTAAAAATAATAACCTTAATAATTTTATAACCAGAATCCTTTTTCAATATCCAATACGATACTAACATTTTCAAATAAACTATCTTATACCGATAGTAGAACTCAGCAGCATATGACTTCAAGTGATGACGTCACATACCATTGACTGTAACGCTGTTAGGCTTTGTATATTTAGAAGGTCTTGCCCGTGTCCCCAAATAAACAACACATTTTTCTGGTAGAGTTATCTCAACGAGATCTCTTGACATTCTGAGTTGTGCTGAATGTCTCCGATTTATTGGTTTGGGAGCAGAATCTACTTCTTCTTTTGCCTCTTTTTTTCAGTTCTATGACAATTAAAAATAAACTTTTTGTTTTCCTGTTTTTCTAAGTGAATAATAGATAATATCTTTTAAAATCTAATTAATTTTTTAAATTCATGTGTTATATTTGATGTGGTAAACATTTTATGTCTTTCTGACCTTAAAAAAGAATCAAATTTGTCTTCACGAAAGTGCACGGGGTCACATTTGCTTGTCGGTACCATTTCAAGAATATTTATAGCGGTGGTGATACTCTTCGGTAGTTGTAACCTCAGGCGCAAATTATTAAGTGTCTTTTCCCAAATTAACCTTGACTTCCCATACGAATTAATACGATGATCGAGCGTATCCACATTTGAGCATTTCTCACATAAATTATTATCCGCTATATTATGTCTTGATCTTACTCGTACATGTAGTTTTTTTTTTAATCACTTCACAATAGCTCTCATAGATGCTGCTGTTATAAATTATATTTTGCTGTATAATAAGAGAAATACGTTGTTCAAATCTTATCAAATCCAGGGATTCCCTAGCCACACGTCACTGCCGAAGTTTCGTAATTTTGACTATAAATTATAACTAAATTTATTATTTATTCATCGTTGCTATCAAAATGTTGAACCTGACTAAAATGTCCTTTGTGTTCCTGGACATTGCCAGGCGTTCCTGCAGAGCGGCCTCGTTTAGCGATGTAACTCTTTGCCAATTTTAATGGTGCAAAACAGGACTATTTTCATCTTCAAAAGCATCTGATATGGAAAATCAATTCCATACCCCCCCTTTCCTAAATAACATCAATTTTCATTTTCATTTTTATTTTTATTTTTATTTTTCAGTTATAGGAGTGTGCAAAATTATATATATTTTTTTTCTATATATATTGTATATATTTCTATATATATACTAGCAAACCCGGCGAACCCTGTTTCGCCATCAGATGGCTTCGTTTTATGTAACATTTCGTTTGGTGATTAAAAGATGAAGAAAAATTTTTTTTTTGTTTTATATTTGAAAAAGAAAAATTTTATTTCATTTCACAACAGTAATGAATTCATTTCGATTAGTGTTATTTAGTTGAACTTCTCTAAGTAAATAAAAGTGAATCCAAAGTAAATACTGAATCGAAGCGTTATACGTGTCCGCAAATTATCCGTTTCATTGAAGTGCTCTTTGGTAAAACACATTTTTTGTTTTTTGGTCTGACGTTAACACAAACAAAGCGGATGGTTTCCCAACTCGTGAACACGCAACGTATAACTGCCCATGTGAAAAACAATGATTTTCTAAATTTATCCCGCAAACAATAAGCGATTGGCCTTGCGACTTGTTAATTGTCATTGCGAACGCAAGGCGAACTGGAAATTGCAATCGTTTGAAGTCAAACGGAAGATCAGTCGGAATCATTGGTATTCGAGGAATACATACATTTTCACCTGCGTACTTTCCGTTAATAATGGTTGCCTCAATCAAATTCGGCATAAGTGTTTTTATCGAAAGTCGAGTACCGTTGCAAAGTCGCGGTGGATTCAAATTACGCAATATCATAATAACTGTACCAACTTTGAGTTGCAAGTTATGTGGTGGAAATCCTGGTAACTCCAGAGAGTTCAAAAACTCCGTTGGATAATTTACTACATCATCGGGATTTGTTATGGAATCAACGGATTTGTATGTCACCAAATCGCCAGCAATTTTTGATTGAATGGTGAAATTCAGTGCGTGTACATCATTATTCTTTGCGGCAAGAATTGCTCGTTGACTTAACCAAGCATAATTCTGATAATTCTCACTAATGTTTGGGAAAACATTTTCAATAAGAGCTAATTGAGAGTCTACAAATCGGGAAAAGTCGTTTGTAAGAGTAATTAATCCAGATGTCGCATCAACTGGGACTTTTCCATTTCCAACAGCTAACAATTGTTTGGAAAATTGTGCAGCACTTTGATCGTTTTGAAGTTGAACTCTCATATTAGTGGTTAGCGATAATGTTTTTACGTTATTCCATAAAGGTGATGCCTTCAGGCAAGCATTCAATTCATCTGCAGGCGTTCCACGGGGAATTACTGGCAACGTCTGCCTGAAATCGACTGCCAACAATATCATCAAGCCGCCAAAGATGTTGTTATTTCGCCGAAGATCCTTCAGTGTGAAGTTAAGTGCTTCAAGTGATTTCTTATGTACATCAGCGTCGCTGCGAATGGATCTGCTTCACACATTGCAAAGAAGCTAGTCAATGTTGTCGATGGTGGTCTCTCAGCTCGTTGTGCCGCATTAGCCTCAGTGAAGTAAACTCTTTGGCCATTTTCCAAATGCACTGCTAAATGTACAACTGTGGGATATCTTTCATGAATTTGAAATGACAATAATCGCCACAGTGCTTCATTAGTACTGACGTATCTGCCCATTTGGAAGTTGCTGATTTCGTCATTCGCATTTTCCGACGCAATACCAAACACAGCCATGTCGCTGCCTTTTGTGACGTACTTGCACAAATATTTGATTGATTTGGCCGAATGACAACTCTCAACGTTTGCATGTGTTTTGAAAATTCGTGATAGCAGCGGGCAATATGGTACAATGAATTCATTTCCGATCTCAATCTCTTGATTTTTAACTTTAACTTTGATAGTTCGACCATTATCTTCTGTTGAACGCCGACGATAAACTGGATATCCATCGTTCCCTGTGACTGTTTCAGCAACTAACGGTCGCGGATATCGTTTTGTGCACTTTCCATCAGCCATGCAAGGCGATAATGGATTTAATGCACAGCACGGTCCATGCACCATCTGTGTCGTCACAATGTCGTGTAGATGGGGATCAGTGACTGGATCAGGAATTTCAGCTGATATGATGTCATCCACTTCATTTGAATGTAATTTGTTCAGCAACCAAATTAGGATATAAGCATGCGGTAGTCCACGCTTCTGCCATTCCACCGAGTACATATAACAACGTGTGTCACCAAAAACTCGATACTTAGTAAGCACATCCATCATAACCTTGAGTTTTTGCTGAAATACTCTGGCGATTATGTCATGGCGATCTTGCGGTTTTTGGCCCGGTTTCAACTCACGTTCAATTTTCGTCCACTTCGGATTGCATGTGAACGTAATAAATAAATCCGGAGTTCCATAATTTCGCACGTACGTCATTGCGTCTTGAGCGTATTTGAGCATGTGTCGTGGGCTTCCGATGTAAGATGATGGGAGAATCGTCAGACGTCCAATATTCTGAACATCACCATCTGAATGAATAGCATCACGCAAGTGTATATAGTCCTCAGATCGTAGCTTTGCCTGATTGAATCGGATGAACGCTAAACGTTCGGTCTCGACTTTGACATACATGTCGACAGCGAATTGCTGGAATAGCCGACTGCACTTCAGAATGACATTCTCCTCATGTGTACGAATCATTATACGATACGCATAGTAATTCATTGCGCTTAGATTTTTATTCGTTGATACACCTGAAAATGCAAAATTAAATGAATTGTTAATGGAAACCAATAATAGCAATAATAGCAATAATTAGTGTGTGAATATTGTACCAGTAATTGGATCGACCATCTTCAACGTGATGTCGTATCCGTCTTGACCTTGCCAATAAATGATTGGATATTGTAACGCATCGTACAAACGATGTGTCTCGTTTACACGATGCATGATATTGCTTCTTCGCTGAACGACAATGTCTCGCGATTTAGTTGGATCGCCAACAATAATTGCAGCAACATCATTAACGGTGGGTGCATTGAATCTTCGCACATGTTCACCTGTTGGGGTACAATCCGCTCTTATGACAAATTTGTGCGTATCCGATGGCATTCGTTCCAATGCTGTTTTGAACATATTAACCACAGCATTATTAGCGTGAAAAAATGCTTGCAACTGTTCAATAATTCGTCTCTTTAACTGTTGTGTTCCCTGTATATTGCACCGCACATTCAGCTGATCCACCATCGACGAAATGAAATATATTTGCAGAAATTGATGCGGTTCATCTGGTGTTGGCACCATTGAACCATGCAAATGATATATTTGTCCTTGTATCTGTAATTGCAAACAATCATTTGTTGAAGAATACGGTGTAACTTCTGATCGTGTGATGGTGTAGTATGTGGTGTATATGTAGTTGTTATGTGTTGCAATTCATTGTGTTGGTGTGAGTGATTGGTTATTTGTGTTGTATCTTTTACCTTGCAAGTCGGCATGAAGCCGCCTTCTCGAATGATATTAGCTCCAAAGGAAGTCATGCGAAAGCAGTTATTCAAGGTTATTTATTCAAGGATGTGTTGAAGAAAATGGCTGGAATCGGGATCAATTCCATCGAACAATGGTTTCAGTGGCTGTGGTGGTGTAAGTAATGGATCCAGTTTGACTTTTCCACTTGCGCAGCACAATACAGCCGTTTCTCTTTTGAACTTTAACGCATTGCAATATCGGCATATAGTCGTCGTTCGTCCAATATCTAAATTTTCATCATCACTGTAGTTCGCAGTGGGATCATATTGGAATGCCAAGCGATTGTATGATGCCAATGATCTTCGTGTGCTCACGCGTTGTCTCAATCGGGCGTTTTCTGTTATTATATTTTGTCTTTCTTCGCTTAAGTTCTGTGAATACAGTTGTTGCTGGCTTGCATGTCTTGCGCGGCGGCCGATGTTCGCACGTCGTCCTCTAGGCATTTTGGACTATGGACAGAGTGGTAAATGTAACCTTAAATGCACGATCCACATAATTTACACAGTTCAACTTACCACCTTAAAGACAAATGCCTGCTGTTGAAATTGAATAAAAATTTGCACAATACACGTGATTGATTTGATGGTTTCCAATTTAAATGTTAGGAAATGAATAACTTATTTTTTTAACTTTTTTTTCACAATTTCACAATGAACACAATACCGGTTTGTCACATGAAATTAATTAACTGAGCAGAGAATAATGAGTAGCTGTCAAACAATGTATCACGCACCGGCGCCTACTACTTAAAACACCGGTCTACTTAAAATATTGGTTTGTATATATGCTATGTATCAGAGTAGGCGCTGTATGTGAAAAAAGATTTTCCCGCTTTTCTGTTGAAATTTTTCCTGAATTCCTGAATTTTCTTTGCTATAAACCTCACGGAGCCCGAGACCTTTCCAACGAATGCAAAACCGTGGAAATCGGTTCGTGCGTTCTGGAGTTATAACGTCAGGAAGGAAAACCCGACTTATTTTTATATAGTGGATATATATAAATATTTTTTTCTATATATATTCTATATATATATATATATATATATATATATATATATAATATATATATATATATATATATATATATATATGTAGACTTTTTTAATTATCTACATTAGTAGTTTTTGAATCTATTCCCATCCCGGTACAGACTCCGCTTTGCAGGTTAGAATTTACAACCACGTGTTGCGATTCTATTATGCAGCCTAGAACTATTCAATCACTGTTGATAGCTCACAATTTGTAGGTTATATCTCTAACCATCTGTTGAGATCCTAATTTGTAGGTACTTTCCCACAATTATAAGTTACAATTAACATCAGCCTAAGGTTAATGTACAATAAAACAATATAGTTTCTTTTAAACGAGTAAACACATAATTTGGCTATTAATAGTTTAATCACTTATCAAAGTCACAATATTACATCTAAATAAAGTTAATTAATCTTATTTATATTTACAACAAAATACACTAGATTAAATACAATATAGTTCTTTACAATGTCTTTACATTACACCCGTAATACGTAGTACAATTGTCCATAGTTAACAACACAATATTCTTAATGAAAATACACCTTAGTACTAAACATTAAATTTGCTGTCTAACTCTATTGTTTACGATAATCACAATATCAATTATATTACACCTAGTAATTAATTTAAACTATGATTTTAATACACAAAAATAACAACCAAATGCAACTAGCATTCTTCTATCGCCATTTTTTTACTTCTCCACTTTTGCACACGACACGTCGTACGTGTTCATGAGACAACGCCTTTGATGACTCATAAGCATACGCCGTTCGGCTGTTTGCTGTAAGCGAACTGGTAAGTATCTTTCTGTGAACGGCTATATTGTCTGTCACTGGCTTATTTAATCATTTAAATATACCCCCGTTCTTATCCAAGATCTTAACCTATATTACAGATAACTTATTTCTATTTCTTAAAACTAAATATAATTTAACTTAAAACTAATCTTTTAAAAAATAACCCACATCTCGGCCCTTCCTGACTAGTAACTGTCCTCAGTTGCTAAATTCATCCTTGCCCTTGATGTCACCTTGTCTGCAGATGTAGAAGTCCTGTCTGGCCCTTCACACTCTCCTGCTTCCTCCACGTCATAACGATCATTTCCTTTAATTCTCGTTATTTTGTATGGTCCTTTGGTTTTAGCTTTAGCTTTAGCTCCTGTTGCTTTAGTAGGTAACAACCAAACAAACTTTGTAAAAGCATTTACTTTAACGAGAATATGTTTATACTTTTTGCTTGTTGTCTTACATTTTCTACCATAACTAATTCTGTTTTCTTGCTGAACTTTTAGAATAATTCCTTTATCCTCTTCTCTCAGCTTCTTGCGTTTTTCTACAAACTCATTTTGAATTTCTTCTGCTTGTGCCCTCTCCTTTGGCTTCGGAAAATGCTTAATGGCTTCATCCTTATCCTTCGAGGAACGAACAGTGTCTTGATTGGTTTTCATTTTAACCCCAATCTTCAATTCATTTTCTGTTATACACTTCCTTGTATAATTCTTTGCTTGTTGCGTCTTCTTCGGCTTCGGAAAATGCTTAGCTGCGTTGACCTTATCCTTAGAGGGACGAACATTGCCTTGTTTCCTCATCTTCGGCTTCGGAAAATGCTTGGCTGCGTTTACCTTGTCCTTAGATAGACGAACAATGTCTTGTTTCATTGCACAACCTAGGTCATTCATTTCCTGGGCTGCCTGTATGACATCCTTTTCTGACCCTTCACCCCGCTGCACTGCAACAACTAGTCGATCTGCAGGTGGTAGTCTAAGCGATCTAGAAAATATAGGAATATCATTTTTCAATATAATTGTCTTTTCACTTTCAGAGTTGCGTAACTCTTTACGTTTGTCATTGTCCACTGACTCAGGTATTTTATTAATAACAATTTTATCGTTTATATGAGATAAGTCTAAATCACTTTCTTTATCACCATAGTCTATTTTCATTGTCATTAATTGTTTAACCTCACTTTCATCTACATCTTTATCACTATAAAGTTTATGAAATTTAACCCCGGTTTTATCAATTACTACTTTAGCTTTAGCTATAATGTCCAATCCTATCACCATGCTCATATGCATTGCATGAGATGGTAACACTTCGAAATAACCCACGTAAGGTTCTGAATCAATTTCAATGTCCAATTCAATTCTACCTATAGAATTTACTCTTGAGTTTGATAAACCACGTATTGTTATTTCAGAGTCATATAATTTAACATTCTTTAATGTTTTAAAATAATCTTCCCGCACTGCTGACAAATCACTGCCAGTGTCTATTAAAGCATTTACATTACTCCTGTTATTAACACAAATTGATTTTATCATTTCAACTTTCATAACATTGTGTTCCGCTTTAACAGTTTTTATTTTAGTATTACAGTTTCGGCTAATATGTCCATAATTACCACAATTAAAACATTTATAACCCTTGTCTTTATCAGGACACACTTTAGATGAGTGTGATATCGAACCACAATTAAAACATTTAATCTTCTCACCTGTTGTCTCGATTTTAGTTTTTGTACCTGGCCTAGATCTCCTATCATAGTCCTGGGTATCCATTTTCATTTTTTCATATTGTTCCAGCTTACGTCTAAGTTGTCCAATATTCTCAGCTCCATAAAGTATTACCTTGTTGGCTGCACTGTCGCGAATTCCTGCTATGATATAGTCCATGATAGCTGCTTCTTCGACGTCTGCTTGTCTAGCTATATCTAAAATATCATACACATATTGACGGATACTTTCACCAGCTTTCTTCACCCTTTGTTAATGCATTTTGTGAACCTGTGCGCTATTTAAACTCGTATCGAATTCATCAATCAAATACGATTTAAATGTATCCCAATTTATTATCCTGGTTTCAAAATTAACAAATTGTTTTGCTGTATCAGTCAACAATCTCCTGGCATACAAATATCTGTATTTTGCATCTATTTCTGCCTGGTCACAGAAATCATCAAATTGTTTAATCCACAATCTGACATTTTTAAGCCCATCATATTTAGGTAAAGCCAATTCTAAATCTAAAAATGTATAATTAGTTTTATTGACTGTTTCATTGTTTACAGACCTATTCTGTTCACCGACACGGCTATTGAATGAGTTCATTCTTTACAACAATTCTGCACGATTCCCACGTTGACTAAGTCCAACAAAATTGAGTTCTTGCCGTAGCTCTGCCACTGACAAATTGTCTAATTCTTGTGTCATGGTTATAATTTTCAGTTTTCCTCTTGATTCCGCTGATCAATAAGTCTGGATCTAAGGTTAAATATATTTTTGACTAAATATACTTGGTTTCACCTTATCCCGGTTCTGATCAATTAGTCTGGTTCTAAGGTTAAATATATTTTTGACTAAATATACTTGGTTTCGCCCTTATCCCGGTTCTGATCAATTAGTCTGGTTCTAAGGTTAAATATATTTTTGACTAAATATACTTGGTTTCGCCCTTATCCCGGTTCTGATCAATTAGTCTGGTTCTAAGGTTAAATATATTTTAGACTAAATATACTTGGTTTCGCCCTTATCCCGGTTCTGAGCCCCCAAATTGTCGGTTTTTTTTTTATCTACATTAGTAGTTTTTGAATCTATTCCCATCCCGGTACAGACTTTGCTTTGCAGGTTAGAATTTACAACCACGTGTTGCGATTCTATTATGCAGCCTAGAACTATTCAATCACTGTTGATAGCTCACAATTTGTAGGTTATATCTCTAACCATCTGTTGAGATCCTAATTTGTAGGTACTTTCCCACAATTATAAGTTACAATTAACATCAGCCTAAGGTTAATGTACAATTCAACAATATAGTTTCTTTTAAACGAGTAAACACATAATTTGGCTATTAATAGTTTAATCACTTATCAAAGTCACAATATTACATCTAAATAAAGTTAATTAATCTTAATTATATTTACAACAAAATACACTAGATTAAATACAATATAGTTCTTTACAATGTCTTTACATTACACCCGTAATACGTAGTACAATTGTCCATAGTTAACAACACAATATTCTTAATGAAAATACACCTTAGTACTAAACATTAAATTTGCTGTCTAACTCTATTGTTTACGATAATCACAATATCAATTATATTACACCTAGTTATTAATTTAAACTATGATTTTAATACACAAAAATAACATCCAAATGCAACTAGCATTCTTCTATCGCCATTTTTTTACTTCTCCACTTTTGCACACGACACGTCGTACGTGTTCATGAGACAACGCCTTTGATGACTCATAAGCATACGCCGTTCGGCTGTTTGCTGTAAGCGAACTGGTAAGTATCTTTCTGTGAACGGCTATATTGTCTGTCACTGGTTTATTTAATCATTTAAATATACCCCCGTTCTTATCCAAGATCTTAACCTATATTACAGATAACTTATTTCTATTTCTTAAAACTAAATATAATTTAACTTAAAACTAATCTTTTAAAAAATAACCCACATATATATATATATATATATATATATTTCCTTTTACCAGAACCAAAAACAAAAACCTCAATTCTCCTAATATCTAAAAGAAAATCCTAATATCTAAAAGCAAATTAATGGTTTTGCACATTTTAAAAAGATTTCAATAGCTTCAGCCTTCCTTCTTCTAGTTACTTCTGCCATCCATCTGTTCCCTTCCTTGCCCCCTTTTAAGAGCTGCCCAATATACATCTCACTCCATACTTTTTCCTTAAAATCAAACTTAATGTGCTCCAGTGTTTCGTTCACCGTCTCGCACACTCTACACATTCTTTCTTCTCTACTTTCCCTGTATCTGTTTCCTTTTTCCTTATTTCCCAATCTAAACCTTGCTGTCCTTCTTATGCTTTTTATGTCTTATTCTATTAAGTACTGAGGTATATTACTTTCCCAAATGCTTTTATATCTTGTATTGTAATTGCTTTTCTTGGTTGTTTCCATTCTTTTCTGTTGCTGTATCTCCTTATCTCTTCTCCTTAGCCGCTTTTCTACACTTGCGCCTCCTTATCTTCTCTCTGGCTCCTCGATTGCCAGTCTATTCCTTTCAAAGTACTCCTTTCTACCGCGACCATCCTTCTCCTATTAGGATTTTATAACAAGTAAAAAATCCTTGAAAATATTTATTGATTTTACAGGTTCATCTAGTCTATTGGCATAACTAGATTCATAAGGTATTTTCTTTGTTTTTTTTTAACATTATAAAAATAGCAATCAAAACTAACTTTATTTAAATATACCAACAAAATTTAGTAAAAATAACCAATCTTTAACAATAATAATTAACATAAGTGTATTGCTCTAATATCTAAAAAGCCTCTTTCAGTTCCTCAATTACTTAGCGTTGCTGACCGATAACCTGGAATAAGTAAAGGGATAAGCAAGGGATTACAAACAAACTGATTTTCATCGCGAAACTTAGTTATAGGGTTAAAAACAAGTAACCTTATACGATTTGGATTTTACTCTGCGATTAAAACAACTTTCCGTGTTCAAGTTTTCTTCGAGACTATTTTCCACACTACACTAGTTTTTATTCTTCGCTAAAAACTAATTAAAAATAAGTCTCTCTCTTTCTCTATTGAACTAGTGAAAGGGATGATTGGTTATAAAGAGCTAAATTAATTTATGGAGACACTTTTATCTACCGACGTATGAAACATATATTGAATACAAACGTTTGCAAGACATACTTCTACAGCTCAGTTGTGTATTAATAAATAACATAATATAAACTGTCTCTTATGATAAAGAGCGCTAAGGTGATTACACCCTATTAAAAAGTTATAGATCACAAGTATATACACAGTCAAGGTACCAACACAATTACGTTCTCAACCGGTTTGGGACTCGCGTTGCAAATCAGTCGACCCGTGTGCGGACGCGCTAAGACTTCAACGAGCTTATGAACCATGTGTTCATTTGTATAAAACTGTACTATGTATACAAAAAGTCAATATTAAATATTGAACTACCTATGTGGACCTTAAGTGTTTATTATTATGTAATTATTAGTTGCAATATTAAAAAAATGTTTACATTTCAAATAGTCATTTTGCCCCTTTCACCGTTAAAGGAATCATAAAAATATAATCTTGTGAGATCATATTCGTTTCCTTTCCTATTTATGAATAGTAGTTCAATATATTTGGTGCATCTTTTGTTGCCCAATTACATTCGAGAAAACCATTTATTGTTGGCGAATACCAATTTTGTTTGAACATTTTAAAAACAATGAAAACACACCAAAAGAATAAAAGATATGCGTTTGGCTAGAAACGCTGTGAAAGACAGAATCTTGGAAATGGCTACAAATATAAGACTACAGCAAAAAATGGGCATAAATTCTTCCGGTGTATTTTCTCTTTGTCTTGATGAGAGCATTGTCATAACTGGATCAGCGCGTTTAGCAATTTTTGTTCATTACGCAGTTGGAAATAATATCAAAGAAGAAAGTCTAACATTATTAGCAACAACAAAAAAAGGAATAGATAGGATGAAAAAGAAATTGATCCTTCCAAAATTGTTTCTGTAACGACTGATGGTGCCCGCAATATATTCTGGGTGTCCATTGCATCATACACCAACAGGCTTTGTCTGCAAAGGCCGGTTTAAAGTCACTGGACGGTATTATGATTCTTGTTACACAACTAGTCAACTTAATATCTGCACACGATGTTTTACTGATGTACAACAACGTCCGATGGATAAGTTATGGAAAAGTTCTTCAAAGATTCGTTGATTGTTTAGATGAAATTAGACTTCTTTTAAATTACGAGAAATTAATTGAAAAATGTAACCCATTAATGGACATTGAATGTATTTCAAGACTCATGTTTTTTATTGACCTGTGTTCGCAAGTTAACATATGATTACGTAATACATTATATCTTTGTTATATTTATTTAATATATAGGAAATGAAATCATTATTTACATCTACTATGAATGATGAATTGGAATATTAAATAATTATAATATTAGGTTGACTCAAATAACAAATAACTTGCAACGCATTTCATCATAAACAAAATAGGACCATTAAAAATAACTATAAATTAGAACCCTAAGTGTTTCTCAGAAATATAAACATTTCCACGCGACTATTGTGACCTATTTAAAAAATGATTACCTAAACAAAAAGTCAGCATAAATACATTTGTTTGAGACCATTCCAGTCAATCTTTAGAGTAACACCACAATAGATGTACGTGTTATTTTGATTCAGTAATAGTCAATTTTTGTCGCATACTATTGACATTGCCACAATTAGATTTCAGGAACAAAAGTCGAAAAAGACACAAAAGCACAAAGTGCAAAAGAAACAAAAGTGTTAATTCACAAAACAAGAAAGATTCAAAAACGAATCAAAAACCAACGAAACAAGTAAATATAAAGATTAACAAATAAATTAGAAATTAATGTATTAAAATAATCAACCAACTAACAATTAATATTAATCATACATAAATATATAATCATCAAAACTAACAACAAGTGTAACTTTGCATTTGAATTTATTAAATAAAATACAGTTTTTTAAATATATGTTTTCATTCTAATACTAATGTCAACAAATACTAACAATCTATAACAACGACGACCACGATATATGAACTAGCACAACGTTCTTCAAACTACGACTCAATAAATTTATAAAGTAAATTAATCTACTAAAATATAAATTTGTTAATATTTTCGGCTCTCAGAAAATATATAACTGGCGCAGTGCTGTAGGATAATTTGCTTTTTGAAAAAAAAGTAGAACCAAGTTCTTGAAAAAATTAAAAAAAGAACCTGCAAAAGTGAAAAATAAATATCTGCAAAAGTGAAAAATAAATATCTACAAAAGTGAAAAATAAATATCTACAAAAGTGTATTAAAATATTAATTGTTTAAAAAGTGTATTAAAAAGAAAGTGAACAGTGTACAAAAAGGCATTTAAAAGAAAGTGTAGATAGTTTTTTTTTAAAGAAAAAGAAGTGTACTAAAAGTTTTTAAATAATTAAAAGAAGTGTACAAAAAGGGCAATTAAAAAAAAATACAAGAAGTGTTTTATAAAAATAAAAAATAAGTGTATTTTTTGTTAAAAGTGCAAAAGCAGTCGTGTCCATCGCACAACCCCATGGACAATGTCAACTGACCTCTGAACAACTAGAAAACCATCACAGCTTGAAAACAGAGATCATAAAATCTACATCAATGTAGACTATTTATCGTCTACATTAGTAGTTTTTGAATCTATTACCATCCCGGTACAGACTCCGCATTGCAGGTTAGAATTTACAACCACGTGTTGCGATTCTATTATGCAGCCTAGAACTATTCAATCACTGTTGATAGCTCACAATTTGTAGGTTATATCTCTAACCATCTGTTGAGATCCTAATTTGTAGGTACTTTCCCACAATTATAAGTTACAAATAACATCAGCCTAAGGTTGATGTACAATACAACAATATAGTTTCTTTTATAACGAGTAAACACATAATTTGGTTATTAATAGTTTGTTTAATCACTTATCAAAGTCATAAAATTATATCTAAATAAAGATAATCAATCTTAATTATATTCACAACAAAATACACTAGATATAATTACAGTACTTAGATTAAAATGTCTCTTCACAATATTATACGTCTCAATACATACTACGCAGTTGCAATTGTCCATAGTTATCAGCACAATGATTTCAATGAAAATACACCTTAGTACTAAACATTACACTTGCTGCCTAACTCTAACAAAAACACTGATTAAAATAACAATTATTACACTGTAATAAAGTTAACTTAATTATAAAACACACAATAACGACCATACATAAACTTTATATATTTCCATCGCCATTTGCTTTTATAAAAACTCTCTGTACACATATAACAATCTTTTTTTTGTGCCTCGCCCAAAACACATGTCTCATCACGTTCATAGTTAGCGAACAGTTCTATATACCACGTTCTCTGAGACGTACGCTCGACACCAAAAGCGAACGGCTAAGCAATTACCATTGAACGGCTGTAGGGTCTGTCGCTGGTTTATTTATACACTTAAATATACCCCCGTTCTTAGCAAAGATCTCTACCCTAATTTACAGATAACTTATTTCTATTGCTTAAAACTAAATATAATCTAACTTAAAATTACTCTTAAAAAATAACCCCACATTAATGATTACAAATATCATACGAACTGTAAGTAGTAAATATTTCTGAAATTCCTTTTCACAAATTCCTAATATCCAATTATTACATTTTCAAAAAAATAATAAAATAATAATAAACATTATGGGTCATAGCGAACTAAAACAAATAACAAAAATAATAATAATGAAACAATGAACTAAGGGAAATTGAACATAACACAAATTTAAAAATGGAAAACGTAATATTACAATTACAAGAGCAATTAAAATCGCAAAAAAGACAACTCATACAACTCAGGCAAGATATAGCAGACTCACAACAACAACAAAATGTAGAAAATATCACTTATAGCAATTCTTATTTTGAAACTGTTAAAACATTTTACGGAGAACCAACAAAATTTAATTCTTTTATAAGACAAGTAGACAATATAGTTTACATGTTTAAAAATGCAGTTAACGAAATCAAAACATGGATAGTTGAAGTAATTTTATCTAAGTTAGAGGGATCCGCCGAAAGAGTAACGTTAGGTAGACGAATTGATACATGGGACGAACTTAAAAAAATATTAATTTCTAACTTCTCTGATCAAAGGGATGAAGCAACGCTTATCGTAGAAATTAGTGAACTGATGCAGAAATCGCAAGAAAGTACGCAAGACTTTTTTAACAGATGCTCAGATCATCTAGCAGCTCTATTAGCCAACAGCAGTCAAAAAGATTGTGAAACTCTCTTTAATGGTAAGTTAAACCTATATACAACGGTAATACTAAAAGCTTTTACCAGAGGTTTGAGAGGAAAAATGGGAGAGAGTATAAGAGCGAGAATGCCAAATTCAATGGAACAGGCATGGGCTTATGTGTTAGACGAAGAAAACGTGCAACACATGCAGTGGAGAAACTACTCATCTCATACACCCGATAAACCAATACAAAGTTTAAAAACATTCCAATATAAACCACAAAATATACCCTTCCAACCAAGACCATCATTTATACCTTACCAACAAAATTTCCAACAAAAACAATCATTTACGCCATTTTCGGAAGATATTCAAAGACAATCATTTATACCATTTTCACCACAATTTATTCCAAAACCACAATATCAACCTATTAACCAAGATATTCGAAACTTTGAGCCCATGGAGACTTCACAAGTGACACGTCTGAATTACCTGAGAAAAGAAAAACAAATACCCGATATTGACAAAGAAAATATATCTAAAGAACATTATGAATATTTTCAACAACAAAAAGAAGAGGACAATAAAGATGCACCAGAAGAATATTTTGAATACATAGAACAACAACCAAAAATAAAATTTGTATCAGAAAATAAATGTACTTATATTCCATACAGACAACAAGCTGGAATAAGAAATACTAAAATTAAACAAAAGTATGTTTATCCGCATCACAAACAACCTGGTATTATAACATCGAGAAAAATTGAGAAGATACCTGCCGTATATTATAAATATTACGAACAACCTGGTGAAACTCAACAATGCATAGACTATGATTTTTAACATCCATCAGATAAAAATAATTAGAGTAAAAACCAACATCCAAAACCTTACTCAAATAATATCTAGATAACAGTGTATAGATATATACTCACTCGAATATAGAAAATTTAATAAACTAAATAAAGTTTACTTTATCTAGAATTAAATTAAAATTATGACAACAAATGAGCTATGACACTGACCTCCTAAATAACTACTATATAATCACCGTACTATTTAAATAAAACAAAAAAAAATTTTGAACTAAATAATCAATACAAATAATTATTAAACAAACACTTAAATATATGAAAACTATACCAACACGTTTCATACGTTTAACTCTTAGCATACAGAAGAAATACGCTGTACTTAAAATACAGAAGTTCAAAACCTTTTGATCTTATAATCAACTTAAATTTAAAATATTCAAAATTAACCTAAAAAAAAAAAATCTAAAATAATATACGAATATAGTATTGGGACTCGAAACCTTATAAAGAACTAGCGCTTCGCCCCGTCGCAAAGCGACGTGTATCTAATATTTGTGAATAAAAAAAGTTATTTGATAAATTGAAAATAATGCAAAATATTATTTTTAAGTAATTTTCGCAAAAATTTATCATTTTTTAAATTTATATTTTCTTATTTTGTTATAATTCTTTTATTTACTGTTATAAAGCACTGTATTGACCAGTCTCCAGTGCCTCCGCCCATAAGCCCAATCGTCACCTCTTGGCTCCATGCTTTCTTACGTTTCCGAGCTTTTAATTTGATTCCTCTAAACTTCCGCTATGGAGCGCCTTCTACTTTTAGCACTCTGCATCGCTTCTTCCCTGAGCATCGTCGGTCCTTAAAATACATCCACAGCGCTTCCGCTGCGTAAAATTATCATTAACCATAATGAAGCACAGTATTGATTAATGTCCACTGCCCCGCCCCTAAACACCAATCACCTCTTGGCTCCATGCTCTGTATCGTTCTTGCACTTTTAATTGTATTCATCTGCATCTTTGCCACAATGCGCCCACTTGCAACACTACAGGCTACCTGAGCATCATCGCTCATTAGGGTACTTTCCTATCCCCCCCGTTTAACGCAATCATTAAATAATCCTGCGCTTCCACCCCTTGCGTACTAATCTCTTAACAATTAGTTTTCAAAATTAATACTATACTGACAACCTGCATACTAAATTTTATCCTTAGAAGTACATTATTTTTTAATAAATATTCGATAAGATAAATCTTTGATAAAATTTTCACTAATTTCAATGTAAACCTACTAATTACATCAATTCATTTATGTTTTTAAGAAAGCTGAGCAGTTCCCTCCCAATAATCTCATCTCTAGGCCTTTTCCTTCCCGTTATTGCACTTCCCCATACCCCGCCACCCACACTTTCAGCACCAAAGCACATATTCTACAACACGGTTACCTCCCAGAGCCATTATAATCTATCGCCACTACTTCTAACACTACCGTTACTTAGTACTGAACCCCAGCGCCACACTCTCTTCCAATCAGGCACTATTAATTCGATATTATAGCAATTCATTTACATGAATAAAACTGTACTGTAATCTTACATTCTATATTTCGTATTTATATTTACGTTATAATATTAGTCACTCCATTAATCCCCGCTCCTGAAATAAAATTGTCAAATTTTAGGCATAGCAATCTATTTTGCTCGTAGCAACTCTCTGTACCTTTATCTACCCCTACTTTTATAAATGATCGAAATTTCAAAATTGAGTTCTTTGGCAAAGCTTTTTCCTGCCCCCACTTCCCCAATTTCACGCCGCTACTAAGGTTAAATTTATTTTCGCAAATATGCACATGCATAGTTTCTATTTTTTCACTTTATCTATTTTTTGATATTTGGGGCTGTTAACTATTTCCCCCCTATACCTCTCACTCCTGTTCGATTTCACAGCACAACAAACGCACTAAAAATCAATTCAACTCTACAATTGAATGTAATTTGAATATCTGACTTATAGAGAACTATTGTGCTTCTATTTAATATTCTACATGCAAAATATCATCGTTGTACCTCTATATTGTTATTATACTCGGTTTAACACCCCCTGCTGTAATGGTACACATAAGAAAATATAGTTTGTTTATATTTTCGTTATTAATGTGTCAATCTATATCTGCATACTTAATTTCAGCTTTGTATTTTTATTTTAGCATTAGTACCCCCCACAAACCTCCGCTACTGAAGAAGTTTGTCAAATTTTAGCACAGGTATCTATTTTGTTTGTACCTAAGAGCATATATTCTAAACTATAGCCATTCATCTCTATATATTTCATATTTCTGTTTTTTGGCCCCCAGCGCCAGCCGCCTCTGGAAAGTTGCAGTTTCCTATAGTTTGTCTTTAATGACACTCTATATAGGGCCTACGTTCCGAATATCAACTTTTTACCTCTATTGCGACGTTGCCCCCAAAAAATCACGCCGCTACTGAATTAAAATTTTGGTAATCCAATTATTGGCAAACATGCGCAATTAGTGTCTCAATACATACCCTAAGTTTTAATACTACTTTTTCAATATTTCTGGCTTTTACTGTCTCAACTCCCGCCGCTACTGGAAATTTGGGGCAGTTTATTTTTTTTCATTAATGACTGTCTAGAGCGAGCCTACATATTAATTTTGAACGTCCTAACTCTATTCTAACATTGCCCCCGGAAATTCGCGCCGCTACTGAACTCAAATTTTAAATGTCCAACTATTGGCAAATGTGCACAATTATGATCTATCTTTTCTTGTTCGTCAGATATTTGCAAAAGTATTTTTTCGAATTTTCCAGTTTTTCCAGAATAATTTTTTCCAGGGAAATTCAGGGAAAAATTCAGGGACGTAGAAAGTCTTAGAAATTCGTCCTTTACATAATATCAAAATTTAAAAATCTTTGTAGGCGCGTTTAGAAGATACCATACAGATTTTCTTACCGGATATATATATATATATATATATATATATATATATGTGGGTTATTTTTTTAAAAGATTAGTTTTAAGTTAAATTATATTTACTTTTAAGAAATAGAAATAAGTTATCTGTAATATAGGTTAAGATCTTGGATAAGAAGGGGGGTATATTTAAATGTGTAAATAAACCAGTGACAGACACTAAAACCGTTCAATGGTAAATGCTTAGCCGTTCACTTTTGATGTCGAGCGTACGTCTCAGAGAACGTGGCATATACAACTGTTCGCTAACTTTGAACGTGATGAGACATGTTTTGGGCGAGGCACAATATAAAGATTGTTATATGTGTTCACAGAGTTTTTTATAAAGCAAATGGCGATAGAAATATGTAAAGATTATGTATGGTCGTTATTGTGTGTTTTATAATTAAGTAAACTTTATTACGGTGTAATAATTGTTATTTTGATCAGTGTTTTTGTTAGAGTTAGGCAGCAAGAGTAATGTTTAGTACTAAGGTGTATTTTCATTGAAATCATTGTGCTGATAACTATAGACAATTGCAACTGCGTATTATGTATTGAGACGTAAAATATTGTGAAGAGACATTTTAATCTAAGTACTGTAATTATATCTAGTGTATTTTGTTGTGAATATAATTAAGATTGATTAACTTTATTTAGATGTAATATTGTGACTTTGATAAGTGATTAAACTATTAATAGCCAAATTATGTGTTTACTCGTTTAAAAGAAACTATATTGTTGTATTGTACATTAACTTTAGACTTATGTTAATTGTAACTTATAATTGTGGGAAAGTACCTACAAATTGGGATCTCAACAGATGGTTAGAGATATAACCTACAAATTGTGAGCTATCAACAGTGATTGAATAGTTCTAGGCTGCATAATAGAATCGCAACACGTGGTTGTAAATTCTAACCTGCAAAGCGGAGTCTGTACCGTGATGGTAATAGATTCAAAAACTACTAATGTAGACGATAAAAAGTCTACAAATTGGGGGCTCAACCGGGATATCCTTGGATGGTTGGAGGGTAAAGTCTACAAATTGGGGGCTCAGAACCGGGATAAGGGCGAAACCAAGTATATTTAGTCAAAAATATATTTAACCTTAGAACCAGACTAATTGATCGAACCGGGATAAGGGCGAAACCAAGTATATTTAGTCAAAAATATATTTAACCTTAGAACCAGACTAATTGATCGAACCGGGATAAGGTGAAACCAAGTATATTTAGTCAAAAATATATTTAACTTTAGATCCAGACTTATTGATCAGCGGAATCAAGAGGAAAACTGAAAATTATAACCATGACACAAGAATTAGACAATTTGTCAGTGGCAGAGCTACGGCAAGAACTCAATTTTGTTGGACTTAGTCAACGTGGGAATCGTGCAGAATTGTTGTAAAGAATGAACTCATTCAATAGCCGTGTCGGTGAACAGAATAGGTCTGTAAACAATGAAACAGTCAATAAAACTAATTATACATTTTTAGATTTAGAATTGGCTTTACCTAAATATGATGGGCTTAAAAATGTCAGATTGTGGATTAAACAATTTGATGATTTCTGTGACCAGGCAGAGATGCAAGATAGATGCAAAATACAGATATTTGTATGCCAGGAGATTGTTGACTGATACAGCAAAACAATTTGTTAATTTTGAAACCAGGATAATAAATTGGGATACATTTAAATCGTATTTGATTGATGAATTCGATACGAGTTTAAATAGCGCACAGGTTCACAAAATGCATTAACAAAGGGTGAAGAAAGCTGGTGAAAGTATCCGTCAATATGTGTATGATATTTTAGATATAGCTAGACAAGCAGACGTCGAAGAAGCAGCTATCATGGACTATATCATAGCAGGAATTCGCGACAGTGCAGCCAACAAGGTAATACTTTATGGAGCTGAGAATATTGGACAACTTAGACGTAAGCTGGAACAATATGAAAAAATGAAAATGGATACCCAGGACTATGATAGGAGATCTAGGCCAGGTACAAAAACTAAAATCGAGACAACAGGTGAGAAGATTAAATGTTTTAATTGTGGTTCGATATCACACTCATCTAAAGTGTGTCCTGATAAAGACAAGGGTTATAAATGTTTTAATTGTGGTAATTATGGACATGTTAGCCGAAACTGTAATACTAAAATAAAAACTGTTAAAGCGGAACATAATGTTATGAAAGTTGAAATGATAAAATCAATTTGTGTTAATAACAGGAGTAATGTAAATGCTTTAATAGACACTGGCAGTGATTTGTCAGCAGTGCGGGAAGATTATTTTAAAACATTAAAGAATGTTAAATTATATGACTCTGAAATAACAATACGTGGTTTATCAAACTCAAGAGTAAATTCTTTAGGTAGAATTGAATTGGACATTGAAATTGATTCAGAACCTTACGTATTTTAAAGTGTTGCCATCTCATGCAATGCATATGAACATGGTGATAGGATTAGACATTATAGCTAAAGCTAAAGTAGTTATTGATAAAACCGGGGTTAAATTTCATAAACTTTATAGTGATAAAGATGTAGATGAAAGTGAGGGTAAACAATTAATGACAATGAAAATAGACTATGGTGATAAAGAAAGTGATTTAGACTTATCTCATATAAACGATAAAATTGTTATTAATAAAATACCTGAGTAGATTAGTACTAGATTAAAAACCTACATATATATATATATATATATAAATATCTATGAGTTCTTATGAGTTTTCCATGTTAAATTGGAACATTACGAACATTATAATAGTAAGATTGAACTATTAAACATATAAATAATATGATCGATTATGAAATAGAGAGTGACGCATTGTATAACTACCCTGCTTACACAATGAATCTCTATCGAACGAAGAAATGAATGTTGTTTACATCAACTCTACTCTACATAACATACGAGAAGGCATCTTTTACTCCACAGGGATACCCATAAGCGAAAGACCTTTTGAAACTCATAACCAACAAATTCAAATTAAAATACTATTATACAAATTTAATAAAAAGATTATTGGTATAATATGTAAAAAGAAATTAAGGCTTATGTAAACACTTGTACTCTTTGTAAAACTAATAAATACAATAGAAAGCCATTAGATACTATTATGAATCTAACTGAAACACCCAGTAGGCCGTTTCAAGTATTACATATAGACACGTTTACAATCGATAAACAAGATTCTCTAACAATGGATCTACCATTAACAAAGTTTGCAATTGCAGAGAACCCATCAAAGCAAAGAATAACTTAGAAATAACTGAAGGAATTCTGCACTATTTAAACATCACGGAATACCGCAAACAATAATTATGGATAATGGATTAGAATTAAAAAACCATCTAGTACAACAATTACTAGGGACACACAAAATAAATGTGCATTTTACGAAACCAATGTCCAATGGAAAAGAAACACAGGAAACAGTCTCGTCGAAAGGCTACATAGCACACTTATTGAAAACTATCGAATATTAAAAACACAAAGTAAAGAAGATCCTACTAAAATAATGTTGATTTGTATTATAGCCTATAACAATACAATTCATTCTGTATCGGAACTAACTCCTCTGGAAGCATTGTATGGCAGTCAACATCGAAGAAACATATTTGACCTAAATATCAACACTGAAATTGTTCCAAGACAAAATAAAAGATTACCATAGTAATATGAAAATATTGCATGATAAAAAAAATTACAGCTACAAACAAATAACAAATCTCGAATATGTCTATAGAGACTTAGAAAAAACTAAAACAAATCTTACTATTACAGAAGATAATGAATCTACGATTTAACAACAAATCCTATTTAAATAAAAGATATCCTATATCAAACTTGTAAAACACCTTTCCTTTCATCAAACAATAATCCTTTCTAAAAAATATTTATTATTCTCTAATGAGAACTATTTACAGAACAACGAATTTTAAAAATCTAGAATTTAACATCAAACTAGACAAATTCAATGATATTCAAAAAAAAAAAAACAATATCATGAATTAACATCTCGAAAAGAATCTAACATAGAAATATAAAACTACTAGCTGACCCGGCCACGCGTTGCTGTGGCTAACGTTTTTGGCATATTACATTGTTGTAAACTATTTAAGAGGAACGGTAGGAGAACATCAGACATGGGCACTACCATGCTTCTTTACATAGATGTCATTTGTAAAAAAAACATGGCGACCTTCATGACTGATTTTATACTACCGTTACCCCTTATTACAATGAAATTATTATTTACGAACGAAGACGAAAACGTTAAAGCTGGTATTAAAAATTACTGGTTGAGGATTTGAAGGGGAAGGACTTTAAACACAATTCATTAAAATTTTCGTATAGTTGATTTAAAGCAAAAATCAATACAAAAGAATTAAATTCAAAATTCATTATCATTTTTATTCAAGTTTGTAACAAATGAGTACATTACGAAGTTTTTAGTAAATAACATGTAACACTCAAACTTATAAATGAGGTAGGTAGGGTGGCAACAATAATATTTATTATTCTGAATTATAAATACTTTCAATTTCAATTTAATGTAGCACCAATTGGTGCACAATATTTTTGGTTAACCTGTCTTTAGCTAACACAAATAGGTTTGACGGTTTTCCTACACGTGAACATGCAACATATAGCTGCCCATGAGAAAAACATGGATTTTCCAAATGTAAACCACAAATGGACATTGTTTGGCCTTGAGACTTATTTATAGACATGGCAAAAGCTAAACGAATTGGAAACTGTAATCTTCTAAAGGGTATGGTAGAATCTGACGGTATCATTGGAATACGTGGCAATAGGACCACTTTCCCTTTAAACTTTCCACTTAAAATAGTTGCTTCAATAATATTTCCGGTGATCTTTTTGATGACCAAACGCGTACCGTTGCATAATTGAGGTGGATTCAAATTACGCAGGAGAATAATAGGTGAATTATGTGGTGGCATTCCAGGTATATCTAGTGAATTTAAAAATTCAATTGGAAAATTTACACTATCATTTTCATTAACAACAGTATCTATTGATTTGAAAGACATCAGATTGCCTGGTAACAACTGTTGTATCTGGAAGTTAATTTCGTCAACATCAACATTTTTGGCTGCCAAAATAGCCCGATGACTGAGCCAGTTATGATTTAAGTAATTACTCTGTATATCCCGAAAAATACTCTGAATCAATTCATTTTTTCCCTGGAAAACAGTGCAGAAATTGTCTGGCAGTTTAATGCATTGCGTATTTGGTTGCAGTTCTATTTTACCGTTCCCAATATCTAGTAATTGTTCGGAAAATATTTGTGCTGATGGATCATTTTGCAATCGTACGCGCATGTTTATGGTCAATGGAAGTGTTTCAACATTTCGCCATAAGAATGATTGTTTCAAACATGCATTAATTTCATCCGTGAAAGTGGAGCGAGGTATAACTGGTAGGGTCTGGCGGAAATCACCAGACAAAAGTAAAAGAGCACCACCGAAAAGTTTATCATTGCCGTTTAAATCTTGCATAGTTCAATGCTATGCTTTTAGTGAATATTTGTGAGCCATTGTGCACTCATCCCAAATTATAATTGAACTCTTCCGCAACACTGCAGCTATTCCACTATTTTTTTTATGATACATATTGCATTTGGTTTATGATGAATGTCCAATGGCAGCTTGAATGTTGAATGTGCCGTTCGAAAAATATCAGATTGTTGACACAATGTAAAAAATTCAGTTAGTGTCGTTTTTGGAGCCTCAATCGCTCTTTGGAGAACATTTCCTTCAGTAAAGTATACACGTTGACCGTTTTCAAGATGTATTGCTAGATGCTGGACAGAAGGGTCTCTTTCGTGTATGGGAAAGCTAAAAATATGCCAAATAGCTTCGTTGCTGTTAATGTACCTACCCATTTGGTATCGTGCTATTTCGTCATTTTTATTTACATTCTGTACTTCAAATATAGCTAAATCATTGCCTTTATTTACATATTTACAAATGTACTTAATAGATTTTACAGAACTGCAAAGCTCAACATTGATATGAGCCTGATAAGTTTTTGAAAGTAATGGTGAGTATGGTACCACCCACTGATTATCAAGTTCAACTTGATTTGTAAAATTCGGCAGTCGTATTGTGAATGTGTGGCCACCATTCTCAGTATTTCTACGGCGATTACATTGGATAACCGTCAATATCCGTGATAGTGTCATTCGTATGCGGCTTTGGGAAATTTTTCTTACATTTACCATTTTCCATGCATGGTGACGTTATGTTGAAAGCACCGCACGGCCCGTGGATCATGTGTTTGGTAACAATATCAAATAATTCTTGATCAATTGATGGGTCTGGAATTTCGGCTGATATTATTTGATCAATTTCTTCTGGACGGATTTTATCTTGAAGCCAAATTAAAATGTGGGCATGAGGCAAACCTCGCTTTTGCCACTCAATCGAATACAGCCAACAACGTGTGATACCAAAAACTGAATATTTAACAATAAAATCAATTAAGGATTTCAATTTTTGTTTAAACACACGTGCAGTTATATCATGACGATGAAGTGCTTGTTGTCCTGGTGATAGTAAAGTTTGTATCTCTTTCCAATTTGGATTACATGTGAATGTAATAAACAAATCCGGTCGGCCGTAATGACGTACGTAAGTCATCGCATCTTGTATGTATTCCTGCATGTTCCGTGGACTGCCGATGTAGCTTGAAGGTAAAATGAAAGCATTACCGATGTCATTGGGGTTTAAATTTCCGTCGATGTTTCCAACAACAGCATCTCGTAAGTGAATGTATTCTTCTGATCGTAATTTAGCCTGGTTATATCGAAGAAATCGCAAGCGTTCGCTTTCAACCTTAGCATACATATCAACAATGTACTGATGGAATAGCTGACGATATCGAAGGATATAGTTGTCCTGATTTAGTCTAACCATCAATCGGTGTGCGTAGTAGTTCATAGAACTAACTTTTTTATTTCCATTAGCGCCTAAAAAAATAAAGAATAAAATGAAAAAAGAAACCAAATTCGTTCATACAGTTAGGAAATACATAGTTAATAGTCAAATTTACCGGTATTTGGATCACACTGTTTGATATTAATATGATATTCATCCTGTCCTTGCCAAAATATTAATGGATATTGTAGTGCATCATATGAACGGTGAAGATCTGAAATCGTACTGACAGTGTTGTCTCGCCGTGTAATTTTTATAGCTCTGTTGTCAACTGGATCACCAACCATAATAACAGCAACCTCGTCAACAGTTGGAGCATTGAATCTACCAGCATTTTCACCTAATGGTACTTTGTCGGCTTTTATGACGATTTGATAGTTGTCATTTTGCAATCGTGGCGAAACTCTTTTAAACAATCGAATTAGTTGATTCTGATCTTCTAAAAAATTTTCCAGCAACATCACGATTGCTCTTTCCTCTGCTTGTTCAATGAAATTATACTGGCACTGAGTTGTTACGCGCTCTTCACAATTGCCCATAAAATAAATTTGGAGAAATTTCGAATCATTATCAGGCATCGGCATCAATGATCCGATTTTATGGTACACTTGGCCTTGTATTTTGAATGTAGTTTCAAAATTACGTCCATGGGATGCGAGATCGCAAATTTTAGTTGCCCCAAATGACGTCATTTGGAAGCAAGAATTAAATTTGCGTATCTTACGCAAAAATAATTTTGAATCATCTGAATCACCAGCAAGAAGGGATAATAAAGGTTCCGGCGGAGTGGGTAGAGGTGACAGCACAACTTTTCCCGATGCGCAGCACATGCCGGGTGTTTCATTTTGAAATTTCAATGCCTGACAATATTGGCATACTTTATCCATTGCACCGATAGCAATTTTTGAATGCGCAGAGTAGTTAATATCTGGTGCATATTCGAAAGCAAGACGAGCAAATGATGCACGTGTTAATGAGCAGCTGATCCGCTGCCTCTGTCGTTCTCGTACTCGTGCTGTAGCTATGTTTCGTTCTCGTGCCGCTCTTGTTCTTGCAATATTCTGTCGCAGACGTTCGTCACGCTGTTCTTGACATTCTTGTGCACGACGCTCTACATTTGCTGCATTTCTTATTGTGATTTGTTCTGCCGACTGATGAGCTCTTTCAACGCGTTTGCGTCGTGCCTTTGTGCTCCTCGCGTTGTTGAGGTTAGATTTCTTCGGTGGCATTCGACTGAAAATAAACAAAAAATATAGAAAAAAAGAAGAAAAAAAAACTGAAAAACACGCTATTATAGCGCATTGAAACAATATATATAATGATATAATTATGTGATAATACTTACATGTAAAATTCACTGTATTCACTGTACATTATAAATTTAACCTGTACTTTAGACGTTTGACATAGCGCCATCTATTGAATATTGAATATTTAGTCAATCTAGTCAACAGATTTCGATTTACTCAACAGAATATTTACTCAATCTAATCAACAGATGTCAACAACGTGACACGTAATTTATATATATTAGTAAGATAAATGTATATAAAAAAATTGTAAGTTAAGTAAAGTTTATATTATGTACATAAAAAATTTAAATGTAATTTAAAAAAAATAATTTTTCATAGATTGTATTATTTTCGCCGAGTACTTTTTTATGCAGGGTTTGTATGAGATATGCAGCGGTGGTAGGGTGGTGTGTGTAAGGCGTGGTATTGTTGCTGTGGGAGGTGGGGTCGGTGTGTACGCCGGGGTTCGATGCACGGTGGGTTTTGGTGGGGGGGGAAGGGGTTGCAGCAGTTTTTTTTTTAGTTTATATGGATCAGCCGGGATACGATCGCATGGCCGTACGGTTACGAAGCAACGACGCTAGCCCTGAGCCATGGGGCTCGTTGCTAGGATTAAAAAAAAACTTATATTTGCGCCATCATCGTCGCCAGATGTCATATGTCATATACAGATAATTAATAGACAAATAATTAGCAATAAGATAAATAAATTGAGATGTTAGGTATCCTATCTTTCAAGTTGGATCAAACTGGACACGGTGTACAAATTTCATTAAAATCGGTTAAGTAGTTTAGGAGTCCATAGGGGACAACACAGTGACACGTAATTTATATATATTAAGGTTATAAAAATACTAACTATTATTGTACTATGTTTAATTATAGCTATAAGCATTATAATATGTTAAAAAAATAAGAAAAGAAAAAATAATGATAAGAAAAAAATTTACAATTATTAATAAACTAAACTCAGCCAATAAATTAGAAAGAAAATCAATTTTAATAAATTAAAATACGATTTTCATTCTAAGGGTGGAGAAGTTAACATATGATTACGTAATACATTATATCTTTGTTATATTTATTTAATATATAGGAAATGAAATCATTATTTACATCTACTATGAATGATGAATTGAAATATTAAATAATTATAATATTAGGTTTACTCAAATAACAAATAACTTGCAATGCATTTCATCATAAACAAAATAGGACCATTAAAAATAACTATAAATTAGAACCCTAAGTGTTTCTCAGAAATATAAACATTTCCACGCGACTATTGTGACCTATTTAAAAAATGATTTTCTAAACAAAAAGTCAGCATAAATACATTTGTTTGAGACCATTCCAGACAATTTTTAGAGTAACACCACAATAGATGTACGTGTTATTTTGATTCAGTAATAGTCAATTTTTGTCGCATACTATTGACATTGCCACAATTAGATTTAAGGAACAAAAGTCGAAAAAGACACAAAAGCACAAAGTGCAAAAGAAACAAAAGTGTTAATTCACAAAACAAGAAAGATTCAAAAACGAATCAAAAACCAACGAAACAAGTAAATATAAAGATTACCAAATAAATTAGAAATTAATGTATTAAAATAATCAACCAACTAACAATTAATATTAATCATACATAAATATATAATCATCAAAACTAACAACAAGTGTAACTTTGCATTTGAATTTATTAAATAAAATACAGTTTTTTAAATATATGTTTTCATTCTAATACTAATGTCAACAAATACTAACAACCTATAACAACGACGACCACGATATATGAACTAGCACAACGTTCTTCAAACTACGACTCAATAAATTTATAAAGTAAATTAATCTACTAAAATATAAATTTGTTAAATATTTTCGGCTCTCAGGAAATATATAACTGGCACTTAAATGAATGAAATGTGAAACTGCAAGGTGGTACTAAAACAATTATTATAATGTTTGATATTAATAAAGGTCTGCAAACTAAATTAGAGATTTAACTAAATTAGACATTATTTGAATTATATATAAACTAGAGTTTACCCCCGTCGCAAGCAACGACTATCTTTTGTGTGTAAATTGAATCTAATTTAAATTTTAATTCCATTTTTAAAATTAAAATATTTAAATCGTTCTATATAAATTTGACATATAAAAACAAATAATTTTTCGTAAAAATGATAAAAAAATAATTTTCTTTCAACAAATTATAAAATATTTTTAATTTGTTCATTATTTTACCAACTTTTTTCAAAATTAACTTTTTCGATTTCTAAATTAGGTACCAAAGTTAGACCATATATAAAATTTCAACTTTCTAGCACAATTTTTACACTTGGCAAAAACTGCCCCCGGGCCGCTAAATCAAACTTTAAAATTATTAATTTTTTTTTTATCAATTAGATATTCAATTATTTCACAATCCAAAATTTTAGTTTTCTCCAAAGTTTCCTACCAGGCCAACTAACTTTCTCAACGTCCAATTTTTCAATTTCTAATTTTCAAAAAATGTTAGTATGAAACACCATAATACAAATGCTAATACTAATGCTATTTCAACTTTTTAAAAAATTTTGATCTTTCTGCAAATAAAATTTTTGAAATTGTCCTAATAAAATTCTAAAACACCTATGCCTTTATCAATTTTCCCTAATTAAAAACTATCCGGCAGGTCAGCAACCCGATAAATAATATTTGTAATTTTCTGGGAGCGCACATAAAAAGATTGGCTAGCACTGGGTTATTAGATCACAACTTTCAATAATAAATAAGTGACGTCATAATTTTACCTACAAATTATGCAGTAAAACAGAAATTAATATATATAGAAAATTTTGGTATTTGAAAAAAATATAAAAGTCAATAGACATATTTAAATAACTTTTAACAGATCTGACCAAAGATAAGTAGTTTACCAGCCTTTTGCTAACACAATTAAAAAAGCTTATTGCAAACCCATTACAATTGGACGAAAACCAACATTAGCACCATCTATGGTTCAAAACCATAGTACAATTGTTGTTTATTTCTTATTGGAAATGATAGATGTACCTGCTAGTTACCCTCCCTATTACCCCCACCCTAAATTATTCTGATTCTCCTTTACCTAAACGTGTTTATGGCTTAAGCTGGTTCATTATTTTCTACACTCAAGTGAGTTCGTACCAACACAAACCTTTTCAATCCTACTCAAATGCACATGCATAAATACTTTCTTTACCTAATTCAACTACCTAAAAATAATAATTGTGAAACCAGTTCTTCGACATTATATATATCACAATACCGCTGTACTATCGAAGAAGATACATTACACCGAAGACTAGCTTGCTGCCATCCGAGTCTACAATCTAGACAATCAGATACGTGTAGAGCTTATTTTATTTAACATCCTTTCTTTAATTTAATATCCACATGCCATCATACATCTTGATCCTTTCCTTACAAAATCTCGCAACTTCGCATCGTACATGTTAGACATATTTAAGGGTGGACTAGAATTTTCAAAAAAAGATTTTTTTAATTATTGATATTTCGAAAGTATTGTCTGTTAAGAATATAATTTTAATTTTTTTTAAGAATATTGCCGATAGCTTCGTTTCCACAGCCGTTTAAGCATATATCTATAGCCATATAGCCATAGCATATTTAAAACTTTGTTATTATTTATTTCAAAAGTACTTTTTTCAGAATGGTGTTGTAGAAAAAAATGAAACTATTCAACCGAATTAAAGTAAATTTTAATGGGGTATTCACAACATCAGTAGCTATTATTGAAACTGGAATCATTTCTTTATTTCAATAATTTGGTGTCTTTTTCGTTAAGCAACTGGTCAAAAAACACCGTTTATAGAATTCCTATTTCAAAAGCGCGCCATTTTGTCAATTTTCAATGTTTCTTTTTCTCTCTTGTTCCGACCATAACTATACTAATACTAATTAATAATAGTCTTGGTATTTATTTCTCAGATAAATAGAAGAGTCAAAATCGGCAACACCGCCCAGGTCTAATTTTTTGACAGGATCTACATTATTTAGGGTCTCAATATTTTTGAATTTCAAAATATTTGTTCAAACAAATGTTTGTATATAGAATAAGTGTAATAATAAGTCTAAAATGGTAAAATATCGTTTTTCGTTAATTTTATTATATAAATACAATCCTTACCGTCTTTCCTTAAGTACCAGACGATAAATACCTCAACACAATCCTTTGACCGTACTTTTATTAAACATAAGGGATCAGGTAGCAACCCTTAATAAATACCCTATTTAAATTCAATTTAAAACTGCTGTTAAACATTTCTAAAAACAGCCATATTAAAGCCCATTCACTTCATTCTCTAATAAACTATTCAGCACTAAAAAAATTAAATAGTAAGAGCGCTGCATTAAAGGAAGACTTATTGCCACATGGTACGTATTGTGAAACCTCTGACGAACATAAACGCAATAACTACGATCTTTGTGTGATTAAGATAAAAAAGGCCTATCTTGTTCCACTCATAGAGCAATTTAAGCACATGAAAATAAACAGTTCTATCACTGAAAGTGACAAAAAACAAAGTAGGTTTATAGGTTTTCAAGAAAATTACTTCAAAATAGTAGCCAAATATGATAAACTAATTGCACTTGAATAATCATCCTTATCCTTTAAGTTCAATAGTCAATCAGATGTTTTCTTGCCAAATATAGAGATACCATCCCCCCACGGGGGCCAATAGGAGTCCTTTAAAGAAACCGTCACGAGTTTGGTACATAACGAAATAAGTCTCGTAACTAACACTAACAAAGAAATTAGAAAATACCATTTAATAAGAGCGATGTATTAGTTCTGGGTCTAAGCACTACAAGAACTTAAATAACTAATTCAATAACAACAGATATAATCTCTACACAAACCCCCTTTCACAGCAAAATTTGACTGCCCTGTTTTGAAAAAAGTCACAGGTAATATTGCTGCCTCTGATCAAGAAAATATCAACTGCCGATCCACTGTTTAACAAGTCTAAAGGGATACATTCCTTACATTCTTTGCAAACCTCTCACTCACAACAGAACTACCTAGCACAAACATTTTTCCCAATACCTATAATCAACACTGTTGTATCAGGTATATTAAAGGAAATATTAAATTGTTTAAATGTTTTGTTTCTGTACACGGTCCAAACTGATTGTCAACCAGTTTAGGAATACGAGATCACCACCGCGTCGATCATATCAGTAAAAAAGTACATTTCACCGGTTTCGCATGTTAGTTAAAATAATTTTTATATATTTGTGAAAATATTATGCAATAATATTTTGTTTCAATTTAAGGTTGATTGTTATTATTAAATCTATGAAAAGGACAACCCTCTCATTTTGTATGCTTGTTGCTGTACTATTTGCATCATACGTATCAAAGTTGCCTTTGTTCCCTATACAGGCCTGCCGTTTTATTATACATGTACATATATGTTAATGCTCCGCTCATGTTGGCTGTGGTACTGTGACGGGTGAAACGACACAGGGTGTTTAACCGAATCGACCTTGAAATTTTTATTAAATGTTACGCTGAGGAACAAATATCTAACTGTAGTAAACTCGATACTAATAAAACCTTTGCTTATACTATTTTAAAAAGTTTTAGGTAGTATTATTATGAAACAAAAATGTTGCAATCCTAAGTCGGAACTTCTAAAGAAGTTACGGTTTTAAATGTAATCTCGAACAAAATGGTCAAGTACCTACTCACAATTACTCTCCAGTATAATCTTATTGTGCTTTGACGTTCTTTTTATTTGTGTTTAGAAAATAAATAAAAATAGTTGAAAATGGTATTTAAATGGGCAAATGAAATAGACCAGAACAATAGACCCTGGTCAAACCCTGTTTGACAAACCGAAACACAAAGTTGATTTAATTGTTGCATCTTAAAAAGCAGATTGTTGTAGCAAGCAGCATGTGTAGGCTAAGATTGAATGGTTTGTTTTTGAATCGATTAACGTATAGTCATTATCTTTCGTCATTTTACGAGTACATATGGTGTTACACTTTAAAAATTATAATATAGTAAAACAATTAATTTCACGTCCAGATATCTATTGTAGTAATGACCATTACAATTACAATGAAAGGGCCACCCCGCTCCGGCAATTTTTAAAATGTAGTACATAAGCTAACTGTTCTGTTATGACTTTTCTAGCGACAAATTTAATTTTAAATTTACATTTACATTTTTATAGGTGTAATCAAGATCTCCTCAACGCAATCGTCATGGAAACGTCCATGGAAACTTTAGATACTTATAGTGTGTTGCAGATACTGTCATATCTACAGAACAACGACGTACTTAATTTTAGTACAGTGTTTCGTGGACAATTCGAAACTGTGGATAAACATTGGCAGAGTCTTCGAGTGCTCGATGTTGACGAATTTCTAGACAACCAAATCTCTACAATTGATTTATCATTGATTAAGAATTTACGGACTCTGAAGTTAACTAGACAGCGATATTTAGAAGAGTATGAAGACCTTTTTATTGCCATCAGCACACATTGTCATCAAATAGAAGTTTTGAACATACCCGGGATACCGTTGATAAATGAAGATGTGGTAGCATTAAGCAGTCTGACCACGTTGAAGTCACTTTCAATTACCTGCGAAGATGTTGATGATTATGTGTTGGGACAGTTATTTCAAAGCAATCCCGGGCTTCAGGAAGTGACCATTCGCAATTTTGACACACCTGTTAATGGAATGTGTTTTGAGAAATTAGGAAGCTCCCTTAAGTCACTAACATTGATTGGATTGAGTAAACTAAATCTTAACATACTTTTAAGGTGCATGGAAAATTGGCAGTTGGAATCACTATATTTAGACACCAAATTAGATCTAGACCAGATGCGCATATTAAGTAGACGCACCAGTTTTAAATCACTGAATATTGAATTGACAGATGACTCAATGTTACAAATATTATTAGAAAATAATCCTCAACTTATCGAGTTACATGTTGAATTGATAGGTGCTGAACCACTTAGTCACTTCTTTAGATATTTGCCTCTAAAATTGAAAAAACTTAGTCTCAGTGGAAACTTTCTATTTAGTGATAACATATTATTTGAGCGTTTGAAAATCTTGAATCTGGATTCCTTCGAGATAGGTTACAATGAAACATTTCATGACGAACTTGAATACAACTTGGTTGGAAGTTTAGTAAAACTATTACCTAACTTACGGACACTTACGCTTCCTGTGTTTCAATCGATGTCATTCCAGTCACTAAGAGAATTAACAAAACTAACAACTCTTCAATTGCATCTAGCGGGTATAGAAATTGACAACGTATTAAAAGTGATTGCCGAAAATTGTCTAAGTTTAGAAGATATTAGTTTATACGAACCTACAAATCTCTCAAAAGAAGCAGTAGAGCATCTTATTAAATTACCAAAATTAAAGAAATTTAGCATATTTGATGCAGAAGACTTATTTAACGCGGACTGTCTGACCATTTTAAGTGGATGCAAAACTTTGGAAACTGTTAGAATAATGTGTTGTACAGGTATTGAAGAAAACTTTTCATTACCGCTGCTGGTGAATGACACACTAAAAGTAAGTATCAACACTAACTAATTTCTTTTGTCAACAATTTAAAATTTAATTGGGAAGATTCCTATTTTTTAAATTAAATATGTTAAAGCTTTCAATTTAAAACTGTTCTTACGCTACAGACCATCGTCTGCTAGTTTAAATATTATCAGTGCGACATAAGCGCATTTGATAGAAACCTTTCTATTTATATTAGTTTAACTTATATACAACTAAAACAGAAATGTGAATCAAAAGATTTGAACGATGCAGTTTTCTTTTATAAATTTCTATATAATAAAATAGGATTCTACAGAATAATCTATTCTGATTTGTTTGTTCGCAGTTTATTGAATTCGTGAAAGGTGGAACTATATACTCCAATGACGATTTTACTCAGATTGTTGAAAGAATAGTGGATAAAATCAATCAACAGACTGACCGGAAGCAGATTTTAACAGTGACTTTGCCATTTTATCTACAACATCTAAATGGGGTATGTACAAATTTAGCAGATATTTTAAACGATTTGCAAATATTTAAATATTGAACTACAAATACATGGTTCTTAATCCAATTGATCGGAAATTCTTATTACTGAAATCTGGCAAGCTGTCAGCAGCGTCAGTGTTAGTCGATATGAATTCAAAGCACCCATGACAACGAAATAGCAACATATTGCTGGTAGCATAAACGAGGCACTTTTAAATATTAATAATATGCGACTGCATTTATTGTATAGTTATCGAGATGGAAACCGTAAAATTTAAACATTACATTATCTGCTAGTTCAACAGTTACAGTTACAATATAAAAAAGTTTACCTTTTACATAACATTGTTTGGGTAATAAAATGTGTGGTGTAAAAGACGTCTTGTGATATTTCCGCTTTTTTTTTTGTTTTGCTAATAGTTTAAAGTAATAAAGGTGAATTAATTAGACCCTATTTGCAAAGACAAAATACGTTGATTGTAGATTTGGAATCGAAAGGTAAGCAACCTTCGCACTGGAAGTGTACTAGTGGTAGAGGTAAGTGTTGATGAAGAAAGAAGTAGAAACATGATCTGCTTAAACATGACGTATGAGAAGTTATTTGTGAAATTTAAGAGTGAGAACATCCAATTAGCAGTAGAAACGGAATGCAGAAAGGAAAGTAAGGCTAGATTGAAGTCATATAATGATGGAAGTAGAAGAAGTAGAGGAGAAAAGGAAAATATAAGTTGTGAACGAGGTTAGAAACAAACATATGAGAAAATGTTTAAGACGATCCTGCAAAGACGATATGAATTAATAGTATTGTAATTTACAGAGCGAAAAAAACCGTGGCTTTAAAAGAAGCCCAACAAATTATAATAACATAAATAAAAAAATGTAAGGTTACGTAATAGAAGATATATTTGACATAAATTAATAAAGATTTTAGTGTAAGATTATATATTGATAATTTAAATATTGGCAAAAGACATTTTATATCTTTTGTATTTTGTGTAACGGTAATATGCTGAATGCTAACTTATATACCATATGCATAATTTCGATAAATAACAAAACGTAACATTAGGTAAAAAACACTACTTTAAATAATAAGTTGTAACAAGAGTATTTCAAGAGTTTTGTCCAACTACTTTTACCGATTACGATTTTACAGCTTTTTGTCATTTTTATAATAATCTAACAAATTTTATATTTCAGATTCTTCGAATGCCAAGGTTACCTCGTTTACTGCAGTTGAGAGGTTTTATAAACAAAAAAAAGCTATTTAAATGAAATATTTTCTAATGAAGACATTTTTTAATTCTTTAAACACAGCACGCAAATATTACATACAAAAATTTGAAGACGTTTGCGTTTGTTCATGGTAAAAGTGTTATATATTATTAATGTGCAATAACAGCTGTTTATCATTTCTTCTTATAATAAAATAAAATGAATTAATAATAATATTATTGGTTTTTAATCATCAGCTTATAAGAAAAGGTACATTTTCTGATATTCAGTATTATAAAGATATGCACCAAATAGCTGAAGATTTTCGAAAAAAAATTAAACGTTGTTTTTTAAAAAATTTGAAAATTAAGCATTAGAATTGATTTTCTTAGAGATTTCTTAGAAGTCTGCCGAAAATTCGATGGGCATTGGGGTTACGGGACTTGTAAAACTGCTGCATATCATAAACGCTTCTCTTCGATTGAAATATGTCCTTAGGAATTGGAAAGTGACTGAAGTAATCATGATACTGAAACCGAGCGAGAATACAAATGACAAAAAATCTTACCGTCCTATATCACTGTTGCCAATAATATCTAAGATCTTTAAGAAACTATTGCTAAAGCGCCTGAAGCCTATAATAAAAGAGAGAGACCTAATCTCAAACTACCAATTTGGCTTTAGGGACAATCACTCAACTGTCGACCAGATGCACAGAATAGTTGACATAATTGAAGAGAACCGAGTGAAAATTTTAGATCTATCGTGATCCTAAAAGGGATCTATACTCCCCTTTTATACTAAATAAAGTAGTTCGATGATGACGATGACGAAGAAGATAACAAGAATGACACAACAATGAAGTAGTTTAATCAAAATATATAAAATATCTTGGCATATAAATTTTATAATTAATTTATTATTAAAGTTTTAAACTGAAAATATAAGAAAGAAATTTTTATATATCTTCTTTCTTCTACTATTATAATGTTCCAACTGAATGTTTAAATTCTTATATTCTTATATGTTTCTAATCTTATATGTTTGGTACTGAATTTTGTATGGCAGCGCGAAAACGGCTTTATCAATGTTTTTGAAAATTTCCTATTTCGTAGAGAAAAAAATTCTAAGACTTTTGGCGTCCCCGGATTTTTCCCTGAATTTCCTGGAAACCCGTAATTTTGGAAAAACTGGCAAAAAAGTGAGCCCTTTTTTGCTGTAATACTTTAAATTCGTAAAAGATAGAAAGTTGAAATTTTGCATGTGTATTAAGGTATTTATTGCTGACATTTTTTAAAAATTAGAAATTCAAAAATTGACAAAGGGGGGGTTGAAGAAATAGGGAATAGGGGCCCGGTAGGGAACTTTGGAGAAAGTTCATATTCTGGATTTTAGAATAATTATGTATATTGTTAATAAAAAAAAGTTCAAAATTTCAAAATTTTATTTGGGGGCACGAGGGCAGTATTTTCCGAGAGTAAGAAATTGTGCTAGAAAGTTAAAATTTTGTATATATGCTAACCTTGGTAACTTATTTACGAATCGAAAAAAAAAATCCCAAATTTTAAAAAAAAGTTGGTCAAATAACGCATAAATTGAAAATATTTTTTATTTTGATAAAAAAAATATATTTTTTTAGTCAATTTATATGTGTCAATGTATATGTGCGAGTTTATTTATTATTTCAATTTAAAAAGAGAACAGTTAAATATTAAATTTAATTACGAATTATTTTATTGGATTCAAATCATACACGCCAAAAAGACGTCACTTTGCGACGGAGGTAAACTTTAGACTTTAAAAGAGACTTTAAAGACTTTAAAGAGAAAAAAATTCTAAGACTTCTAGCGTCTCCAGATTTTTCCCTGAATTTCCTGGAAACCAATAATTTTGGAAAAACTAGAAGAAAAGTGAGCCTTATTTGCTGTATTACTTTTAATTCGTAAAAGATAGAAAGTTGAAATTTTGCATGTGTATTAAGGAATTCAATGCTGACATTTCTCAAAAATTAGAAATTCAAAAATTAAAAAAAGGGAGGGGATTAGGAAATTTGGGGGCCCGGTAGGGAACTTAGGAGAAAGTTCATTTTCTGAATTCTAGAATAACTAAGTATACTAATAATAAAAAAAAATTCAAATTTTCAAAATTTTATTTGGGAGCACGGGGCAGTATTTGCCGAAAGTAAAAATTGTGCTAGAAAGTTGAAATTTTGTATATAGGCTAACCTTGGTAACTTATTTACGAATCGAAACAAAAAATCCCAAATTTTGAAAAAAAGTTGGTTAAATAACGCATAAATTGAAAAAAAATTCTATTTTGATAAAAAAAATATATTTTTTTAGTCAATTTATTATTGAGCGAGTTTATTATTTCAATTTAAAAATAGAGTTAAATATGAAATGTAATCACGAATTATTTTATTGGTTTCAAATCATACACGCCAAAAAGACGTCGCTTTGTGGAAATGTTACTGGAATTTATATTCTTACATGAAGTTCAAGCCTCACACAATAGACAGACGTCGCTTGCGACGGGGGTAAAAGCTAGTATTAAATATATTGTTACGAATTTGCGGGCGTCTGAATATACAAAAATTATAATTATGAAATATTAACCGGAATTAGCATGAAAGATCGCATATCCCTGTATTAATATCTCGGCGACATGAAATAAACTAACGGATGTTTACGCTGCATAACTTGTTACGCGCATTTCTGGAATATCACACAATAAAGAATGCATAAACAAATAGGGTCCGCGTAGATTTGTTATTGTTTATGTGTGATCTTTCTAGAACCAAATACTACGCATAATACTTTGTTTTGGTTGCTGAAGAGGATACTTGCTACGTGCACACAAGCCGTCTCCGCGCCCAGTAAAATTGTAACAATATATACTCGTATATATATATATGTATATATATATATATATATACTCGTATATATATATATGTATATATATATATATATATATATATATATATATATATATATATATATATATATATATATATATATTATCAGTATATACAGGGTGTCCCAATGTTCAACGATAAGCGGGTACCAGAGGGTGGTCCTTCATAAGAAAAAATGAAAAAAAAACATTTATCTCATTTTGCTTAGGTATTAGAAAAAGAAATATTTTTTTTCGAAAACTGAAACACTTTAAGATACACCAATAATATTATTATTATGTTAAATTAATTGTTCGCTTTTCGGCTTTACAATCTACATTCTTAATACATTTCATAGAACTTCAACTTGAAATTAATTTTAAACTATTCTAGACCTTTTTATTACCAAAAGTACTTTCTGCTTCTTCTTCTCTTGACGCTCTTCCTTCATTTTCCCTAGTTTTTTTTCTTTCTCACCGTTTCCTCACCTCTTGTCTTCTTTGTCACCTCTCGACAAACCGTTTCCTGCTTCTCCTACCTTATTGCCTGTATCATTGCCTGTCATCTATCACCTCTTGCCTTCCTTGTCTCCTCTCGACACACCCTTTATTATCTTTTCACTATACTTCCTGCCTTCTCTCTTCGTTTTCACTTCTCCCCTTATGTCTATTACAGGCATAAACACTCTATCGTTACTATTTCCTCTGACTCTCTTACTTTACTCTTTTTTCTTGACTCTCTACCTATACTATGTTATTATTGTCCCTATCTCCGTCATCTACGTCTTGTCCTTATCTCTTTTCCGAAAATACTCTATTTCCTCAAAATCCTCTGGACTGAAGTTTAACCTCGCTACTTTGTTCTTTCTCCTGATCACTCCTTTCACTGCCTCTTTTAGTACTTCCTCTCTCTTCCTGTTCATAATGCAACCCAGCCACAATCTTATATATTGTCCTGTTTTTCCTTTCCTTTTTACTATTTCCGCCATCCACCTCTTTTTTTCAATGCCTCCCTTTAATAGCTATCCATTATTCCTTTTGCTCACTACTTTTTCCTTACACTCAAACTTAATGTGATCTAGTGTTTCGTCCTCCGTCCCGCACACTCTACACTTTCTTTCCTTACTACTTTCCCAGTATCTGTTCCTTTTTCCTCATTTCCCAATCTAAACCTTGCTGTCTTTCTTATGTGTTTTATATCTTTTTCTATAAGGTATACTGAGGTACATTACTTTCCCAAATCCTTTTATATCTTGTATTGTAGTTGCTTTTTTTGATTTTTCCCATTCTCTCCTGTTGTTGTATCTCCTTATCCCTTCTCCTTAGCTCCTCTTCCACACTTGCGCCTGCTTCTCTTCTCCTCTCTGCCACCTCGATCGCCATTCTATTCCTTTTAAAATATTCCTTTCTCTTTTTTGGACCTCCTCCCACCCATTCTTTATACTTTCATCCCTTATTTTCTTTAAAATTCTGCTTTTAGCACTGCTCATTTTCTCCTTATATTTTATTGCTCTTCCACCTGCTTTAATTCTTATCTTGTCCCCTTTTTGGCTCCTCCATGATCAACTAGTTTTCTGCTAGCACCAGAGATCTGCACCGTTAGTGGCTTCAGGCAGTGTCACAACCTGAACTTTCTGCGCAGACTCCCGCGACCCTCCTACTCCTATTGTGATTTTATAACAAGTATAAACTAAATCATTGAAAATATTTATTGATTTTACAGATTCATCTAGTCTTTTGGCAACTAGATTCATAAGGTAGTTTCTTTGTTTTTTTTTAACATTATAAAAACAGCAATCAAAACTAACTTTATTTAAATATACCAACAAAATTAAGTAAAAATAACCAATCTTTAACAATAATAATTAACTTAAGTGTATTGCTCTAATATCCAAAAAGCCTCTTTTAGTTCCTCAATTATTTAGCGTTGCTGACCGATAACGTGAAATAGGTAAAGGGATAAGCAAGGAATTACAAACAAACTGATTTTCATCGCGAAAGTACTCCATTAGTTAGAAACAAGTAACAGTGTTCAGTGTTCAAGTTTCCTTCGCTGAAAACTGATTATAGATAAGCCTCTCCCTCTATTGAACTAGTGAAAGGGATGATTGGTTATAAAAAACTAAATTAATTTATAGTTACACTTTTATCTACAGACGTATGAAACATATTTTGAATACAAACGTATCAAATACATACTTCTACAGCTCAGTGGTGTATTAATAAATAATATAACATAAACTTTCTCTTATGATAAAGAGCGCTAAGGTGATTACACCATATTGAAAAGTTATAGATCATAGGTATATACACAGCCAAGGTACCAACACAATTACGTTCTCAACCGGTTTGGGACTCGCGTTGCAAATCAGTCGACTCGTGTGCGGACGCGCTAAGACTTCAACGAGCTTATGAACCATGTGTTCATTTGTATAAAACTGTACTATGTATACAAAAGGTCAATATTAAATATCGGACTACCTATGTGGACATCAAGTGTTTGTTATTGTGTAATTATTAGTTGTAATATTAAAAAAGATGTTTACAATTCAAATAGTCATTTTGCCCTTTCACCGTTAAAGGAATCAAAAAAATATAATCTTATGACGTCTATATCGTTCTATGAATTTCAATGTCTGTTATACAAAATAGTTTTAAAAAAAAATTATAATAGTAAATACTTAACGTCTCAAACAACTTGCAGCTGTCTCGAATAATACATAGAGTAACAAGTAAAAATTCATTGTTTATTACAGTCCCGCGAATCTATAGTACGCGTGCCAGAGATAACACGTACGAAAATTTTGCTGGTACATGAACGATTTATTATTAAATTGGATTTAATATAGATTGATTTTAAAATTAAACCATGTTTTGGATGAAGTTGCGTGTGCTGTTGAGAAATGAACTCGTCCTTGTGTAAGGCATGATTCACGAAGGCAACAAACCAGTGTGTGTTTTATGTTCCATGACAGTAAAACGGCATTATAGCACAAATCATAAATCACTCTCTGAAAAAAGAAAATAAGAAGAAATACAATTAATTGCTCGAGAAATTTAACTTAGAAATACTCAGTCAACATCTCTATTAAAATTTATGGAAAAGTTCTTCCAAGATTCGTTGATTGTTTAGATATAATTAGACTTTTTTTAAAAAACGAGAAATTAATTGAAAAATATAACCAATTAATGGACATTGAATGAATTTCAAAACTCATGTTTTTTATTGACCTGTGTTCGCACTTAAATGAATTAAAAATGAAACTGCAACGTGGAACTAAGACAATTATAATAATGTTTGTTATTAATAAGCTTTTAAAACTTAATTAGAAATTTTTAATCGGGACATTATTTCAAACATATATAAATATTTTCCATTCACTAGTTAACTCCTTGCAAATTTAGATTTCCAAAAAAAAATGACTAAATCAACAAAAGAAATTTCTGAAATTATTTAGCCTCTAATGAACGAATTTAATTAGGGTTTAAAGAATTCAATACATGTGCAGAAACATCAAAACTCATTATGTTCCCAGACACGGTATCGGAAGATAAACTTAATATAAATATTTTTGAGTGGCTCAATTTAGATGTCATTTGGAAACAAAAGTTTGTCGATTTGAGAAATGAACTGAAAACTATTGAAAAGAATCGATTACTGACTATCAGAATGCAGAAGAAGAATTATCAAAAACAAGGAATGCCATTCCTGCAATATTTAGTTTTTTCAAAAAAGTGGAAATATCTATTCTATCAACTTTTTCTTTCACATATGCGTGTGAATCAGTTTTTTCTGAATTGAATTTTATAAAAAACAAATTTAAAAATAAAACGACTGAAAAATCCAGTGCAGCATGTGTTTTATTATAAGAATAAAAATATGATCCTGACATTAAATATTTGTCTACCAATAAACAACAACAAAAATCCCATTGACTGTTATAATTTACCAACAATTAGAATTCTTTAACTTGAATTTTTTTCTTTTCCTTTTTTTTCGATTAGCAGAAGTATTGTTCTAATCTAGGAGAATTGTGATTGTGAAAATCGGAGTTGATGAAAAATTCCAAAATTATATTAAATTTTTCTTTAGATTTTAAAATGTTTGATCTCTCTGCAAATGAATAAGTATGATGTTTAATTGGTCAATTTTGATACTGGTAATATATTCCTATTTTTGCTTAGTCCTATTGCTCTTGTACGGCTTGAAAACTATTATTACGTATTCACATTTTGTAGTGTTAGTAATTTTTTTTTAAAATTTATTTGTACATCCACAGATTGTTACTATGAAGCTACAAGGTAAAAGGATTATGTATAAAAGCATAATATATGTTTAGTTTAGATTTTGTATAATAATTTTTGTAATTGTCTAAATAATATTCTGAAACTTCTATTATTATATCAATTTTTTCTAATTAAAAACTGTCCGGCACGGCTACCCGATAAATAATATTTGTAATTTTCTGGAATGCGCACATAAAAAGGTTCACCACCACTGGCTTGTTAGATCACAACCTTCAATAGTAAATGAGTGATGTCATAACTTCGACTAATAATTATGCGGTAAAACAGAAATTGAAATGTCGAAATTTCGGTATTTGAAAAAAATATGAAAGCCAATGGAGCCAATATTTAAATAACTTTTAACAGATCTGACCAAAGATAAGTAGTTTACCCGCCTTTTGCTAACACATTTAAAAAAGCTTATTGCAAACCCAATACATTTGGACAAAATAACATTAGCACCATCTATGGTTCAAAACCATAGTACAATTGTTTTGATATTTCTGATTTTAAATGATAGATGTACCTGTTATTTGCTCCCTATTACCCCCACCCTAAGGAATTCAGATTCTCCTTTACCTAAACGTGTTTATGGCTTAAGCTAGTTCATTATTTTCTACACTCAAGTGAGATCGTACCATGCATAAATACTTTCTTTACCTAATTTAACTACCTACAAATAATAATTGTGAAACCAGGTTCTTCGACATTATATTTATTATAAAACCGCTGAAGTATCAAAGAAGAATCGTTACACTGAAGACTAGCTCGCTGCCATCCGACTCTACCATCTAGACAATCAGGTACGTGTCCAGCTTATCTTATTTAACATCCTTTCTATAATTTCATTTCTTAATCTTGATCCTTTATTTACAAAATCTCGCAACTTCGCATCGTACAAGTTAGACATATTTAAGGACGGACTAGAATTTTCAAAAAATCGATTTTTTTAATTTTTTATATTTCGAAAGTATTGTCTGTTGAATATGTGATTTTAATTTTTTTTAAGAATATTGCCGATAGCTTCCTTTCCACAGCCTTTTTAGCATATATCTATAGCCATATAGCCATAGCATATTTAAAATTTTGATCTTATTTATTTCAAAACTACTTTTTTAGGAATGGTGTTGTAGAAAAAAATGAAACTATTCAACCGAATTGTCGTAAATTTTAATGGGGTATTCACAACATCAATAGCTATCATTGGAACTAGAATCATTTCTTTATTTCAATAATTTGGTATCTTTTCGTTAAGTAACTGGTAAAACAACACAGTTTATAGAATTCCAATTTCACAAGCGCGCCATTTTGTCAATTTTCAATGTTTTTTTTTTCTCTATATTCTCTATATTTGTGAATTTCAAAACATCTTTTCAAGCAAATGTTTGTATGTAGAATAAGTGTAATAATAAGTCTAGAAAGTTAAAATATCGTTTTTCGTTAATTTTATTATAGAAATACAATCCTAAAAATAACTTAAATATTCGATCTCTAGACCACCGTCTCTCCTTAAGTACCAGACGATAAATACCTCAACACAATCCTTTGACCGGACGCCTCCATTTTTATTAAACTTAAGGGATCAGGTAGCAACCCTCAATAAATACCCTATTTAAATTTAATTTATAACTGCACTTAAACATTTCTAAAAACTGCTATATTAAACCCCATTCACTTCATTCTCTATTAAAATATTCCATCATGTCAGCACTAAACAAATTAAAAAGTAAAAGCGCTACATTAAAGGAAGACTTATTGCCACATGGTACGTATTGTGAAACCTCTGACAAACCTAATCGCAATAACTATGATCTTTGTATTATTAAGATAAAAAAGGCCTATCTTGTTCCGCTCTTAGAGCAATTTAAGCACATGGAAATAAATAAACAAAGTAGGGTTATAGGTTTTCAAGAAAGTTACTTTAAAATTGTAGCCAAGTATGATAAACTAATTGCATTTGAATAATCATCCTCATCCTTTAAGTTCAATAGTCAATCAGATGTTAGATGACGGGGGTAAACTCTAGTCTTATTTAAAATATACCAGGTATATATTTATGATCTTATAATCTTATTAGAGTTTACCTTTAATTCTATTTTTAAATTGAAATAATAAACTTGCACACATATACATTGACACATATAAATTGACTAAAAAAATATATTTTTTTATCAAAATAAAAAATATTTTCAATTTATGCGTTATTTGACCAACTTTTTTTCAGAATTTGGTATTTTTTTTTTCGATTCGTAAATAAGTTACCATGGTCCTATATACAAAATTTCAACTTTCTACCACAATTTTTACTGTCGGCAAATACAGCCCCCTACCATAATAATTTAATTTACTCGTACCAAATATTCTCTCTACATACTAAAATTCAAAATTAATCTCTATTGCAAAACTGTTCTTGCCACCACTTCCCCAAATTCGCGCCCTTACAGACGTCAATTTTCTTTCGAAATTATAGCAAATATCCACATACACAGTTTTTATTTTTCTTATTTTGTCTTTGGGGTTGGGTTATTGACTATCTTTCCTCTTCTCCTCTTCTCCTCTTTCTGACTTCCGATTTTGTAACACTTTATTGCAAACGCACTAAATATCATTCGAATTCTACTAGTGGATGTAAATTGAATATCAAACATATAAAGAACAATTTTTCTTTTATTTAGTATTCTACATGCAAAATATCATCGTTACATTTAAAGAAATGTAGTTTATTCATATATTTTTTTTTATTGTCAATCTTTATCCGCATACTAAATTACAGCTTTGTATTTATATTTTAGCATACTTATACGTACTCCTCAGATACCTCTGCTACTAAACAAATTTGTCAAATTTTAGCCCGGATATCTACTTCGATTGTATCTAACAACATATATTCTAAACTATAGCTTTTCATGTCTATATATTTGCTAGTTCTGGTTTTTGCTCACAGCGCCCGCCGCCTCTGGAAATTTGCAGTTTTCATTAGTTTGTCTTTAATGACCCTCTATATTGGACTTACGTCCTAAATTTCAACGTTCTAGCTCTGTTGCGACATTTTCCCAAAAAATTCACGCCGCTACTGCATTAAAATTTTGGTATTCCAATTATTAACAAACATGCACAATTACTGTCTAAATACATACCACAAGTTTTAATATATTTTTTTTTATATTTGAAGCTAGGGGTTGTCTATTTTTTTTCATTAATTACTGTCTACAGCGAGCCTACATAATAAATTTTAACGTTATAACTCTATTTTAACAATGTCCCCAGAAATTCGCGCCGCTACTGAACTCAAATTTTAAATCTCCAACTATTGGCAATTGTGCACAATTATGATCTTGACACACACACAAAATTTCAGTTTTCTATCTTTTCCTGTTCGTCAGAAAATTGCAAAAGTAATTTTTCGGATTCTCCTGTTCTTCCAGGAAAAGTTTTTTCACGGAAATTCAGGGGCGTAGAAAGTCTTAGAAATTCGTCCTTTACATAATATCAAAATTTAAAAAACTTTGTAAGCGCCGTTTAGAAGATACCATATACGATTTTGACTCCGGATATATATATATATATATATATATATATATATATATATATATATATATATATATATATATATATATATATATATATATATATATATATATATATATATATATATATATATATATATATATGTATTAGGTATATTGAGACTGTAAAAGCCAGAAATATTGAAAATGAAAATGAGATTTTAAAGAAAATATACTTTCTCCAAAGTTTCATACCGGTCCTCCTAATTTTCTCAACGTCCCCTTTTTTTAATTTTTAATTTTTGAAAAATGTCAATTTGCTTCTACCACCAACATCTGCACAAATTCCTAGTATGCTAGTAATTTTGAAAATATTGGTCAACAAAACATTCCATATTTGTATTAGTAGAATGCTATATTATGTACAATCATGTACAAAATCTTTGAGTAATATTATCGAATACTCAATATATTTTTAAGTCTTAAGCGTAAGTTTGAGAACCATAAGGTTTTAAAATTATGACAAACCATTAGAAATATTACTGGGCATATATAAATTGGAATTGAATTTTAAAATAGAAGAATATTCAATCTCAAAACATTATTTTGTTTTACCAAAATCATTAAAAGTCAGTAAAAGAAAGCTTAAAATGTAGATACGCTACTCATCTAACGGTTTGCAGCTTTAGATTTTGATTCGCGTTTATAGTTATTTACATAAATCGATTTAAACATAAAAAACATGGTTCTTTTGATAATATTTAACCTGCTGTATAGTATCGCCATCTATATTTCGCGAATCAAAAATGGCCAAGTATCGTTTCACCTTAAAGAAAAATAAGTTTTAAAAATTCTTTCTTTGAACCAGTATGTTTATCCCTTTATTCGATATCTCTCTCTCTCTCTCTTCGTTTTTTTTTCTTTCTCTCTTTAATGCACGAAAGTTCAGACTTTAGTTTAATTTAATCCAACACCCATTTGTTTTAATTTAACCGCTTAGTTTTTAGCCATTTTTGAAGTGTCCGAAAAGTCTGTTGAATAAATAAAAAATCAAGTCGCGATTTTATTTATTTTTGTTAATCACATTTATAATATCAAAACATATGTTTCTTACGACAGATGTATATGATGTTTTTCTACCTTTTCACAATGGTCTTGTAAACTCTTTTAGATGTTAATAAATGTATATTGGCGTTTTTATTTTATTAAATATCTAAATGTTGACTGGAATAGATACTATTTTTGACTACAATTAACTTAAAAGGAATTGTAATTTCACTTTAACAATTTTAAAACCACTAGCAAAAATTTTAAAATTTGTTTATACTTTTCGACTGACTTTTCCACTGACTTTTTATAACCTAAATTAATTTTTATAAATTTTGTATTTTTTCTTGCAGAATGGTGCAGAAGATTAGAAAAGCACATACCCCGAAACAATTCGTGCAAGAAGTTGTGAGGCCTGTGACTCAAATAAATGTGGTAAAACCATCTGCGACTGTTGCCGAAACGGTAAAATCACAAGTGACTGTGCTGCATGAGTCTGAATCACAAATGGCTGTACGACAAGAGTCTAAATCACTCTTGCGTGGCTCTTTTACACCTAAACAGCCCCCACGAATGACTCCAGTGCTTCCATCGCTGCAACTTCGACCTACTCCATCATATACTGTTAGAAATGATAATCTTGATGTCTGTGCGAAGCAGATTTTCAATAAGGAGTTCGTCTCAGAAGCCTGTAATAAATTGAGTGTTGCTACAGAACGTAGATCATCATGTTCTAGCAGTTCAGGCAGTTCTAGCAATTCAGGCAGTTCTAGCAATTCAGGCAGTTCAAGCTCTAGCTCTAGCTCCAGCTCTGAGTCTGATTCCAGCTCGGACTCTGAGTCAGACTCTGATTCAGATGTAGGATCCAGCAAGCAAGGTCGTTCAGATAGCTTAGCAAAAATACAACCATTAAATTTATCACGAAGTTCAGACTCTGAAGATGATAAAAATGTGGAGGAAAATGAAAGTAATAGCAACAGATTTGCTCAGCAAATAAATAAAGATAGCATCAAGAGTGAGTAAAGTTATTGTTATTCCAAATGATTCAAAATATTTATACGATTCCCCAAAAGATTTGAATGGTAGTTTCAATGTTGTAGAATCAGCATAATGTAGAAATTATGGAACTAAATTCACAAAATAAAATAAATAAATTCAATGTTTTTCATTATGTTACAGTCTCTCCAAAAACTTCAACACGCAAGAAAAATGAAAAGTCTGTTTCATTACCAGAAACTCACAGACGCCATGACAATATGTTGGCTTCCTCCAGAAGCTGTAATAACCTTAGTGCTTTATTTGACTTGGAAAATATTCAGTTACAACCTCTTGAAAGTGCAGAAAAATTTAATTTGAATAAAAATATTGGCGACTCCACAAGTGAAATTTTATTTGAAAACAATACTCATATTGTCGAAGATGAAAACTCACAACAAGAACTAGCACAACAAATAGCAACACAAGAAATAACAACACAAGAAATAGCAGCAGAAGAGAAAGTGGAAGACGTAAAAGATGAAATAGCAGACTCACAAAATTCGTTTTTGGATTTAGTAAGTTATATAAATGGTGAAGATGGATCTAAAGAGCCAGATTTAAATGGCTCTTTCGTTGTAGCAGATATGCTATACGAATTAACACGTAGTACTTTTCTTGAAACATTCATGGATATTCAATATACTCCAAGTAGAATAGAAAGCAAAGTTCCTCCTATACGAACACCTGTTCGAGATAGAAATACCGAAAATATTTCTAAACTTACAAATTATACACCATGTAATTCTAAAGATACTGAAGATGAATGCGTGGACGTAGAATCAATTTGTGCAGACCAGATGTTTAATACATGCAAAGATTCAGTTCCATCTAAACATAATCCCGTAAGTTATTTTCTTTCCTAGATATAATTCAATAATTATGAAAGTGGTACCAATAGAAAAAATTTAGAAATAAACTTTTTACATCCATTTAGTTAGCTATATATTTTCGTTTACTTACTAATCACAGTTTTATTATACAGTAGCTAATGATTGTACTCTACCTTTTATAATTATGGAATTTATATTAGAAGATAAATTTTTCGTTTATATATATTTACCAAATTGTTACATTCCTTCTTTATATTTTTAGGAAATTAATCATAGCCTAAAACCAGCGAAAAGTAAAAAACGTCAATACGGCATTGGTAAAAAAATTTCATTAGACGATCCTGTGGGTGAACAACCGCCAATATTCCTTAGTGACGATGAGTGCGCAGTTATTGAAAAAGAAACTAGTAAAACCAAAAATATAAATAGTCATCAAAATTGTGATATTAGTGAAATAAACAGTAAAATAGACAATAAAAAAATAGATAGTAAAATAAACGAGGAAATTCAATTTCCTCCTAGAAGTTATGAAGTTTCTGCAGGTGATAATAAAGTTAAAGTATCTAGTGATAACAAAATTGGTAAAAGGAACTGTAGACTAAAGAAAATAAAAAAACAAAATAATATTAGAAAAGATAAGTTACTAAACAAGGTTACTAAATTACATGAGAGTGAAGGCAAAGTGACACAAGTGAAAAAACAAGAAAAGGAAACATCTAGAATTGCTGGATCTAACAATGTCGTCGATAATATAAATGAAAAGCATATGAAAAGTCAATTACTTAATACTGAATCAATAAAGGAAGAAGTTTCACAGAAAAAGAACGAATCTTCGGGTGGCAGTCATAAATCTCGTGCAGTTTCTCGGGAAAAATTAAATCAGCAGAAAACATGGAAAAAGAAAAACATTTATCAAAATTCGAAATCGTTAATTTCGCAACCAGAGTTTGAGAAAGCAACAAGTAAGAAATCAATTTCCACTATTACATTTGAAGCTGCATTAGAACGTCACAACTACAGGAAGGAGAAAAATGTAGAAAAGACGCGGACGAAAACCATTAATAATTATACGGAAACCGACAAAAAATTGACTGAGGTAAAAGTCAAAATTACTTCAACGCAAATGGATAATAAAATACACCATAATGATTTGACAGCAAAATGTACAAAGTTATCCAACAATATTTCAGCAAAAAAAAAATGAGGTTCTTAAATCTGTATTTTTGAAAGAAGAACGATCGTTACAATACGGAACTGTCTCAAGTGATATTAAAACAAAAAATAATAACTCACAAGACGGAAATATACCGTCGAAAGATAGACACATCAAATTAGGTGAAAATAAAACAAAACAAAATTCGTTATTAAATAGAAATAATTTTAAACAAAATTTTATACAACATACAGATAATTATAGAAACCCTGTGCTAGTTAATACCATTGAAACCAAAAAGTCTCACCCGATTGTTAAAGAGTCAATTCAAACTGTGCAATACTTAAAAATGTCAAAGACTACAAGCGGACGCATAAAAACAGTTGGTGTAAACAATAAACAGTTATTGACACCGTATAATGATCTACCAAAAGTAGAATCACAGCCTCCAAATTTCGTGCAGATGAAAATTACTTCTAAGACAGCACAATACTTGATCAATAAGAAAAACAATAAGAAAGTTCTTCAAGATGAAGTGGTAATACCTGTGACTTCAACACGCGAAATTCAATCTCTGATTGAAAACTCCAGTAAACAAACTAATACTGAAGTAACATCAAAAATATGTAAAGGATCAGTTTTATCTAATGTTAAGCAAAGGATATGTTTTTCAATAGCGTGCAATACTGAGATCACATATAATCCACGTGAGAAAGATGCAGACGTGTCTTCAACTTCAAAAATATGTAAGCCTGTTCAAGAAGATAAAACAATAAGCTACGATAATGATGAGCCACGTGAAAGTAAGATAGAGACAATTTCTAAATCTACGCAAACACCACAGAGCAAAACAATTGAGTCAATTTGCAGTCAATCACCAATACGAAAATATTCTCAACATCGTAGAAGATCACCAGAAGAAAAACGTAGAAAATATTCGCGAGGTCACACTCGAGAGTCTTCTAAATATGATCATCTGGCTACATATCGAAGTAGCTATTCACGTGAAAGGAGTGCAAGTCGTTTAGTATCTACTAATAATAAAAGTCTAAAGAGATCATCGTCAAGATCAAGATGTGATGGAAGTTATAGTAGATCACCATCGCAATCACGAAACAAGTAATAAACAGATCTATTAATTTAATTAAATTTTCTAAACTAACGAAAAGTAAAATAATTTTTTTTTTTTTAGTCAAACCGGATCGGATTCTTATGCAGAAGAAGCTGAGGGCCAACGTTTCCGTGATTCGGTTTACAAACCAATGAAACGACCAGTACTGCGTTCCCCAAGCCCTGTACCACATTCCAAGAGATACATTTATGATTATGAAAGGAGGCGGCAGGGGGTTTATGATGATTCATCCCCTCGACCATATGTGAAAAGACGTAAATATGACGATGAAGACGAACGGAAGACAATATATATCGGTGATATAAAGAGAGAATACACGAAAGAAGAATATCAAGAGTTCTTCAAAATGTGTGGAGTAGTTCAATCAGCAAAGCACTGTAGACAATACGGGTAATTTCTTAATTATATTGTAGATTTTCTTAATTATATATAGGTACGATTATCTGAAAGATCTACAGACATCTACAATAAATGTTTGTTTTATAGAGTCCTATGCGGTTTTGTGAAGTTCTCTAGTCAAAATGCATCTAATAAAGCCAAGGATTTCGCACCCCGTGTAAGCGTGTTTAGAGGATGTAATTTTGGTTATGGAAACTGACGCGTTTTCTGTGGAACTGACAAATACTCTGACTTGGGTAAGTAGTAAAAGCCATAAATATTAGCAAATGTGTAAAAGTTATATAGGAAACTGAATAAATGTCGGATGAACTGTACATGAAAAGTACAGTTATGTAACGTTATAACAATAAATCCTATATTATAATGTTCCAACTGTATGTTTATATGTTTCTATGTTTATATGTTTATTTTCTTATGTTTTTAAAAAAATTTTTTTTAATTTGTTCATTATTTGACCAACTTTTTTTTCAAAATTTGGGATTTTCTTTTTCGGTTTCTAAATTAGGTACCAAAGTTAGCTCATATACAAAATTTCAACTTTCTAGTTCAATTTTTTACTCTCGGTTAAAACCGCCTCTGTGCCTCCAAATAAATTTTTGTCTTTTTTTTTCTCAATATCATATTCAATTACTGCACAATCCAAAATTTGAGGTTTCTCCAAAGTTTCCTACCGAGCCCCCTAATTTTCTCAACGCCCCCTTTTTTCATTTTTTAGTTTCTAAATTTCCAAAAATATTACCATTGAACACCGTAACTCATATGGAAAATGTCAACTTTCTATCTTTTACGAATCTACGAGGAAGTCAAAAGTCTTAGAATTCTTTTCTCTACGATAGACAATTTTCAGGAAAATTCGCGGAGCCGTTTTTGAGCCACCATACGAATCGCGTAAACATATAAACAAACAATCATATAAACAAATAAACATGTCCCTTGATATAATGTTTATAATATAGGATTTTCTTATATTATTATATATTATTAATTGTGTGCCTTTCGGCTTTCCCGTCTACCGTGTTCTATTTCTTTAAACTTTATTTAATTTTATTGGCAAAATCGTACATAAGCTAATTTACAAATCGAAAAAAAAATTCACAAATTTTGAAAAAAAGTTGATCAAATAATGAACAAATTAAAAAAAATATTTTTTTTGAGTCAGTTTATATAAAAAATTATTTGTTATATGTAAAATAAATATGGAACGAGTTAAATATTTCAATTTAAAAATGGCATTAAAATTTGATGGCATGAAATTCAATAGACGCTTAGAAATTAATTCGTCGCTTGCCGGGGGTAAACTTTAGTATATTGCGTTATACTAAATAAATAATAACAAATAAAATACCGATTGTGTAATATAATAATTCCATCATAATTATATACTACTAGCTGACCCGGCCACGCGTTGCTGTGGCTAACGTTTTTGGCATATTACATTGTTGTAAACTATTTAAGAGGAACGGTAGGAGAACATCAGACATGGGCACTACCATGCTTCTTTACATAGATGTCATTTGTAAAAAAAACATGGCGACCTTCATGACTGATTTTATACTACCGTTACCCCTTATTACAATGAAATTATTATTTACGAACGAAGACGAAAACGTTAAAGCTGGTATTAAAAATTACTGGTTTGGGATTTGAAGGGGAAGGACTTTAAACACAATTCATTAAAATTTTCGTATAGTTGATTTAAAGCAAAAATCAATACAAAAGAATTAAATTCAAAATTCATTATTATTTTTATTCAAGTTTGTAACAAATGAGTACATTACGAAGTTTTTAGTAAATAACATGTAACACTCAAACTTATAAATGAGGTAGGTAGGGTGGCAACAATAATATTTATTATTCTGAATTATAAATACTTTCAATTTCAATTTAATGTAGCACCAATTGGTGCACAATATTTTTGGTTAACCTGTCTTTAGCTAACACAAATAGGTTTGACGGTTTTCCTACACGTGAACATGCAACATATAGCTGCCCATGAGAAAAACATGGATTTTCCAAATGTAAACCACAAATGGACATTGTTTGGCCTTGAGACTTATTTATAGACATGGCAAAAGCTAAACGAATTGGAAACTGTAATCTTCTAAAGGGTATGGTAGAATCTGACGGTATCATTGGAATACGTGGCAATAGGACCACTTTCCCTTTAAACTTTCCACTTAAAATAGTTGCTTCAATAATATTTCCGGTGATCTTTTTGATGACCAAACGCGTACCGTTGCATAATTGAGGTGGATTCAAATTACGCAGGAGAATAATAGGTGAACCAATCTTTAATCGAAGATTATGTGGTGGCATTCCAGGTATATCTAGTGAATTTAAAAATTCAATTGGAAAATTTACACTATCATTTTCATTAACAACAGTATCTATTGATTTGAAAGACATCAGATTGCCTGGTAACAACTGTTGTATCTGGAAGTTAATTTCGTCAACATCAACATTTTTGGCTGCCAAAATAGCCCGATGACTGAGCCAGTTATGATTTAAGTAATTACTCTGTATATCCGGAAAAATACTCTGAATCAATTCATTTTTTCCCTGGAAAACAGTGCAGAAATTGTCTGGCAGTTTAATGCATTGCGTATTTGGTTGCAGTTCTATTTTACCGTTCCCAATATCTAGTAATTGTTCGGAAAATATTTGTGCTGATGGATCATTTTGCAATCGTACGCGCATGTTTATGGTCAATGGAAGTGTTTCAACATTTCGCCATAAGAATGATTGTTTCAAACATGCATTAATTTCATCCGTGAAAGTGGAGCGAGGTATAACTGGTAGGGTCTGGCGGAAATCACCAGACAAAAGTAAAAGAGCACCACCGAAAAGTTTATCATTGCCGTTTAAATCTTGCATAGTTCAATGCTATGCTTCGAGTGAATATTTGTGAGCCATTGTGCACTCATCCCAAATTATAATTGAACTCTTCCGCAACACTGCAGCTATTCCACTATTTTTTTTTTATGATACATATTGCATTTGGTTTATGATGAATGTCCAATGGCAGCTTGAATGTTGAATGTGCCGTTCGAAAAATATCAGATTGTTGACACAATGTAAAAAATTCAGTTAGTGTCGTTTTTGGAGCCTCAATCGCTCTTTGGAGAACATTTCCTTCAGTAAAGTATACACGTTGACCGTTTTCAAGATGTATTGCTAGATGCTGGACAGAAGGGTCTCTTTCGTGTATGGGAAAGCTAAGAATATGCCAAATAGCTTCGTTGCTGTTAATGTACCTACCCATTTGGTATCGTGCTATTTCGTCATTTTTATTTACATTTTGTACTTCAAATATAGCTAAATCATTGCCTTTATTTACATATTTACAAATGTACTTAATAGATTTTACAGAACTGCAAAGCTCAACATTGATATGAGCCTGATAAGTTTTTGAAAGTAATGGTGAGTATGGTACCACCCACTGATTATCAAATTCAACTTGATTTGTAAAATTCGGCAGTCGTATTGTGAATGTGTGGCCACCATTCTCAGTATTTCTACGGCGATTACATTGGATAACCGTCAATATCCGTGATAGTGTCATTCGTATGCGGCTTTGGGAAATTTTTCTTACATTTACCATTTTCCATGCATGGTGACGTTATGTTGAAAGCACCGCACGGCCCGTGGATCATGTGTTTGGTAACAATATCAAATAATTCTTGATCAATTGATGGGTCTGGAATTTCGGCTGATATTATTTGATCAATTTCTTCTGGACGGATTTTATCTTGAAGCCAAATTAAAATGTGGGCATGAGGCAAACCTCGCTTTTGCCACTCAATCGAATACAGCCAACAACGTGTGATACCAAAAGCTGAATATTTAACAATAAAATCAATTAAGGATTTCAATTTTTGTTTAAACACACGTGCAGTTATATCATGACGATGAAGTGCTTGTTGTCCTGGTGATAGTAAAGTTTGTATCTCTTTCCAATTTGGATTACATGTGAATGTAATAAACAAATCCGGTCGGCCGTAATGACGTACGTAAGTCATCGCATCTTGTATGTATTCCTGCATGTTCCGTGGACTGCCGATGTAGCTTGAAGGTAAAATGAAAGCATTACCGATGTCATTGGGGTTTAAATTTCCGTCGATGTTTCCAACAACAGCATCTCGTAAGTGAATGTATTCTTCTGATCGTAATTTAGCCTGGTTATATCGAAGAAATCGCAAGCCTTCGCTTTCAACCTTAGCATACATATCAACAATGTACTGATGGAATAGCTGACGATATCGAAGGATATAGTTGTCCTGATTTAGTCTAACCATCAATCGGTGTGCGTAGTAGTTCATAGAACTAACTTTTTTATTTCCATTAGCGCCTAAAAAAATAAAGAATAAAATGAAAAAAGAAATCAAAATTCGTTCATACAGTTAGGAAATACATAGTTAATAGTCAAATTTACCGGTATTTGGATCACACTGTTTGATATTAATATGATATTCATCCTGTCCTTGCCAAAATATTATTGGATATTGTAGTGCATCATATGAACGGTGAAGATCTGAAATCGTACTGACAGTGTTGTCTCGCCGTGTAATTTTTATAGCTCTGTTGTCAACTGGATCACCAACCATAATAACAGCAACCTCGTCAACAGTTGGAGCATTGAATCTACCAGCATTTTCACCTAATGGTACTTTGTCGGCTTTTATGACGATTTGATAGTTGTCATTTTGCAATCGTGGCGAAACTCTTTTAAACAATCGAATTAGTTGATTCTGATCTTCTAAAAAATTTTCCAGCAACATCACGATTGCTCTTTCCTCTGCTTGTTCAATGAAATTATACTGGCACCGAGTTGTTACGCGCTCTTCACAATTGCCCATAAAATAAATTTGGAGAAATTTCGAATCATTATCAGGCATCGGCATCAATGATCCGATTTTATGGTACACTTGGCCTTGTATTTTGAATGTAGTTTCAAAATTACGTCCATGGGATGCGAGATCGCAAATTTTAGTTGCCCCAAATGACGTCATTTGGAAGCAAGAATTAAATTTGCGTATCTTACGCAAAAATAATTTTGAATCATCTGAATCACCAGCAAGAAGGGATAATAAAGGTTCCGGCGGAGTGGGTATAGGTGACAGCACAACTTTTCCCGATGCGCAGCACATGCCGGGTGTTTCATTTTGAAATTTCAATGCCTGACAATATTGGCATACTTTATCCATTGCACCGATAGCAATTTTTGAATGCGCAGAGTAGTTAATATCTGGTGCATATTCGAAAGCAAGACGAACAAATGATGCACGTGTTAATGAGCAGCTGATCCGCTGCCTCTGTCGTTCTCGTACTCGTGCTGTAGCTATGTTTCGTTCTCGTGCCGCTCTTGTTCTTGCAATATTCTGTCGCAGACGTTCGTTACGCTGTTCTTGGCATTCTTGTGCACGACGCTCTACATTTGCTGCATTTCTTATTGTGATTTGTTCTGCCGACTGATGAGCTCTTTCAACGCGTTTGCGTCGTGCCTTTGTGCTCCTCGCGTTGTTGAGGTTAGATTTCTTCGGTGGCATTCGACTGAAAATAAACAAAAAATATAGAAAAAAAGAAGAAAAAAAAACTGAAAAACACGCTATTATAGCGCATTGAAACAATATATATAATGATATAATTATGTGATAATACTTACATGTAAAATTCACTGTATTCACTGTACATTATAAATTTAACCTGTACTTTAGACGTTTGACATAGCGCCATCTATTGAATATTGAATATTTAGTCAATCTAGTCAACAGATTTCGATTTACTCAACAGAATATTTACTCAATCTAATCAACAGATGTCAACAACGTGACACGTAATTTATATATATTAGTAAGATAAATGTATATAAAAAAATTGTAAGTTAAGTAAAGTTTATATTATGTACATAAAAAATTTAAATGTAATTTAAAAAAAATAATTTTTCATAGATTGTATTATTTTCGCCGAGTACTTTTTTATGCAGGGTTTGTATGAGATATGCAGCGGTGGTAGGGTGGTGTGTGTAAGGCGTGGTATTGTTGCTGTGGGAGGTGGGGTCGGTGTGTACGCCGGGGTTCGATGCACGGTGGGTTTTGGTGGGGGGGGAAGGGGTTGCAGCAGTTTTTTTTTTAGTTTATATGGATCAGCCGGGATACGATCGCATGGCCGTACGGTTACGAAGCAACGACGCTAGCCCTGAGCCATGGGGCTCGTTGCTAGGATTAAAAAAAAACTTATATTTGCGCCATCATCGTCGCCAGATGTCATATGTCATATACAGATAATTAATAGACAAATAATTAGCAATAAGATAAATAAATTGAGATGTAAGGTATCCTATCTTTCAAGTTGGATCAAACTGGACACGGTGTACAAATTTCATTAAAATCGGTTAAGTAGTTTAGGAGTCCATAGGGAACAACACAGTGACACGTAATTTATATATATTAAGATAATTGTAGTATTAGCTTCGCAGTCTTCTTCCACACTATCATTTGCTAACCTTTATCATCACTGTGCAAGAGACTTACAAAAGAGATGTAGAAATAAACGTTAAAGCTATGGCAGCTGTTGCATCGACCCATATTCTTTCAATAATCGGAATAGCCAACGAAAAATAAATAAGATTACTCATATTTCAAAGTCATCAACTATGACGTCACGCAGCTAAATAAAATTTAAACTTTATATAAATATTAATAAAATATAAACGCCAATATACGTTTAATAATCAAAATTTCATTAAAGTATTAAAAAATTGAGCCCTAAAATGAGTTCACAACCTTATTGTATATTTTCATAATAGGGATCCCCGCTATATTGTGATGTATGTATTTTAATATAGTTTTGAATTAGATTAAATCCTAATTCGCCCATCACCATTGTCACACATTTGAAAGCAAAAAAAATCTTATTGTGTTTTCTGGTCTTAATTATTTTTTGTGTCTTTTGGAATGTTTATAAAACCGAGGATTTCTTCCATAGCAATCTAATAATAGTTCTGTTAATTTCAGATGAAAAAATGTGCAATGACGAGAGCAACGTGGAGCCGATTGATAACTTCAGAGAACAAATAACCGATTATAACAACTTATTAGAAACATTTAAAATGAAAAAAATCCACGAAAATAAAAATCTTCTGCTACATGATAAAACGTTAATTTTAGGAAAGTGAAAATGTTAGTTAAAAATAATATGCAAATATACTGCATATCATTATTTAGAAATTATAATTATCTAAACGGTTATTTTCTGGTGAGGATAGATTCTGCAATAAAATAGTCTCAGGGACAAGAATTGTATATAAATTACTACTTATTCTCAATTAAATATATAAGTTATACATATACTTGCAGAAGTTATATATATATTTCATTATTTAAAAACAAGATAAAGATTTATGAAGGTATATTATTTATATATACTTCTGCAAGTATACAATTAAAATTATATAACCTAATTACAAAGAAAATAACTTAAATTTTTATTAAATATTCCTATATTTTAACAAAGAGATTGTTTAAATAAAAAAACAATCATTTTATATAATCTATTTTTCAATTAAACAAATTTTAAAAAGTATTCAATTGAATTTTAAAGATAAAGTAATTCTTATATAAAATATTATTTATTTATAAAAATAAATATTTATTACTTATAATTTTTTAAATATAATAAGCTATGTGATAATTTAGTTAAAACCTAGCAATTATTTTAATTTATATTTTACCATTTTCATTTGATAATAAAAAATATTAACAATGTAACTGTGTTCTGTGTCTTTAAAAGACTTAAAACTAAGAACTAGTCTTTTTTATAGACAATTGTATAAAGAAAAATAAATGCAAAGTTATTATGTTAAATATATATATTAATATAAAAAGATTTATTGAAGACTGAAAAAATAAACTAAATAAATAAACGAAACTAAACGTATCTTTTGCTATATATAGACAATTTTAAAATGGTTTTTCAAGTAATTTTGTGAACTAAATTTGCATAATAATAGATACTGCCTTAGTAGTGGACCAGTAACAAAAACTTGATTGTTAATTGTAAAATATAATTTATTTATCAATATTTAACGATAGTTGATCAAATTGTATATAAGTTTATTTAAATATTTATTAAAAAATTAAAGAATCACACAAGCTGGCCATTTTTGTGTAAACTAGAGGTTTACAAGTTACAGGGTTTTAGATTCAGACATACATTTATTTTAAAATTTAGTAATAGAAGATATTTCTAGTCAGGTCAATTATTTATGTTTATGTTCTAGTAAAATAAATGACTAAGAAATTCAAATATCATGATGGATGATTAGTTGTTTTTTAACAAAATTTAAATTAAAAAATTACTTTTTTGAGAAAAAGTAAATGAAAGTAACAATTATTTTTATGGTTCGATGATAGGAGCTCTAGGAGTGTTTTAGGGTACTCTCACATTGGCTCCAGTTGTTTAGCATAAACACACTTTATCATGAGTAACTTAATGTTTATCAAGACACTGTTTTGTATCAAAGAAGTCTGTAGTTCATACGTCTCTACGTTCTACACGGACTCTTATATTTCTAAACTCTCTAGGATAGATGCAACTTCGTACAGAACGATTGCGGTCCACTTTGTATGTACGATTTCATGGACAGCGGATAGTTAATACTGTGGTGTATTCCTAAATATTATAGTAGAAACTTGAGCTCATGCTAAAGTGTGCTAATGCGAATCAATGCTACAGTCACTGTGTGACAGCATCCTTAGTTCGCTAATACGTAATTCAAAAACTAAAAGAAACGTGACAACATGTTAGAATCCCTATATTAATATCAGGATTGCAAAACCTAACAAAAACGCACAATGGAAATGCACACAGAAAATAAAATCATTTTTGATCACTCACTGGACATGATAGAACAAGTCCTGCATGTATAGTTCAAATTGCAAGAGTGCGTAGGTCAGCCTCTCATGCTTTATGAGAGTTTATAAGAGCCGTTTAAATCTACGATATAATGGTGAAGTTTCACAGTATACAATATAAATAATTTAGTGAGACGGTAATGTTATATTTAGCAGAAATAAACTAATATTTTATATTAATTAGGTTTATTTTATTAACTTAATGTACACTTGCATTAAGATGTCACAGAGTATAGAATTACATAGTACAGTATTACAGAGTACAGTATTACCTACAGTATTACCGAGTGTAAAAAGAAAGATAGAAGAGTAGTAGTGTCAATCCCGAGAGGGCGCTAAATTTAAATCCAACACTCAACACAATTTGTTAGAGTTCTTGAAGAGCCTGTATCTATTAATAATTTGGTATTGGAAACTGTGCTAATAATATTTAGTAATAATGCCGGTGCGTGGGTTATATATTTTTTGCATTTCTGCGAAAATATTATTCTTGGCTTTCTTCTTTAACATAGAAGGTTTGTTCTTGGTTTTCTTCTTCAACGTAAAAGGTTTTATCGAAGTTTCTATCGTTTCGAACAGGTTTTTAGGGATATGTATATTGGGGTACATATAGCTTTTGCATACTGCTTTGGAGTACATACTGGGGACATGCTGTTCAAACTAAACATGTGGTTTATTATATTGACGATAGCTGTCGGTTAATTCGTTAATATTAAATTTTAAATTATCACATTTATTGGTTCTAGATTCGTACATATTTCTGCTTTGGTTTTTCATATATGTGAGAGTGTCTTCCATATTTGTGGATCTTGATGTTCTGGTAAATTGCCCCATTGGTTCTTTTAGTCCCACTAAAAATGATTCCAGAATCAATTCATCCTATTGTTTACTTTAAATATTAAAATTTTCTATTAATTCGTACGTTATGCACCGTAAATATAAAGTTGTCTTCAGGTGTTGGCATCTATTATGAAATTGTTTGTGAAACAATCTCTCAACAGTGTAGTTACGGATCGTTGGTCTCCGAAGCTATCAGACAAAATTGTTCGCAATTCTCTCCAGGAGTTATTATCGCGTCCACTTGTTACTATATTTGCATCTCCTGTTAATTTCGATTTGCATAGTACCAACAAAAATATATTAGTTTCACTATGTGCATTTGTGGTGTCGCCACGCCTTTGCATAAGCAATTCGCAATATTCCAAATAGTTCTAATCCTAAAATTTACTTAAATTTATTAAGCACATTATTGAACAATGTCTAGTGCCCCGCCTCTAAACCCCTATCATCACCTCTTGGGTCTATAGGTCTCTATCACTCCGGCTGTTTTAATTTAATTCCTCCGTACCTCCGCCAGAGAGCGCCCACTTACAGCACCTTGGCACATGCTCAGCAGCCCTGTATCACTCCTTCTCTGAGCATCGTCGGTCCTTGGAGCACTTTTCCAGCGCTCCTTCCGACCTCTGCGTACCACTCTCTTCACAATTAATTTTCAAAATTATTACTTTACATATTACATACTAAATTTCATCCTTAGAAGTACATTATTTTTATAATTTATGTTTACTCATATCCTTGCACACCTAATTAACTTCTGTTTTAACAGTGCCAAGCGCCTCGTTCCTAATCATCTCTAACCCCAGCGCCTCCTTTTCTTATTTTCTAGCCCTTATCTATTGCAAAGCTGTCCCAGCTCCCACTTCCCCAAATTCGCACCGCTACTAAGGTTATTTTTTTTCGCAATTATGGAAAATATGCACACACATAGTTTTAATTTTGTTTTATTTGTTATTTGGGGTTATTGACTATATCCCCTCTGCCCATCTCCCTCCCGTCCGATTTCGTAGCACTCTGCCTGCAAACGCACCAAATATCAATCCAGTTGTATGTAATTTTAATATCTAACGTATAGAGAACTATTTTGCTTCAATTTAATACTCTACATGATGAAATGTTTTTTTAAATACTCTGCATACTAAATTTGACCTCTGTATTTATATTATAACATTAGTGCCCCCATATAACTCCCCACAAAACTAAATTTGTCAAATTTTTGGCAAAGAGATCTATTTTGTTTGTATATAGAACACTAGCTGTCCCGGCCACGCGTTGCTGTGCCTAACGTTTTTGTCATATTACATTACATAGCGCCATCTATTGAATATTTACTCAATCTAGTCAACAGATTTCGATTTACTCAACAGAATATTTACTCAATCTAGTCAACAGATGTCGCCATCATCGTCGCCCGATGTCATATGTCATATACAGATAATTAATAGACAAATAATTAGCCAATAAGATAAATAAATTGAGATGTAAGCTATCCTATCTTTCAAGTTGGGTCAAACTGCACACGGTGTACAAATTTCATTAAAATCGGTTAAGTAGTTTAGGAGTCCATAGCGGACAACACAGTGACACGTAATTTATATATATTTAGATAATCTACATGAAAACAAAAAAGTGTTATTATTGTGAAACTAAATACTATCCTAAAACAAATAAAGTACCTACTATATAGAAAACAACTACAAAATGAAACTGTGTTTAAAAAGTAATATTACGATGATAATTATATCGCATAAACAAATTAGCGCTGCATTCAACCGTTCAGTAGGGAGCCGACCGCGCGAGTGCGCCGCGCGGCATGGTATCTCGTTGAGCTACACCCCCCTCCCGGCTTGCCCGCAAGCACCGCCTCTCTCCCGCCGCGCCGGCCAGCGCAGAGAGCGAGTTGGTTTTGTTTCGGAGTTATTTATCATTATTTATCATTGTAATCATTAAAGTTTTTTGTTGAAATTAAGTTATGTCAAAGACAATTTTATTCACAATGAAGTACTCTTAACCAACAACATATTTATTTGAATAAAGATTAATATTATTATGTTGATACAACTTAAACAAATTATTTCGACCAAATTAGGTACCATAAAAACGGTTTTTGTGAGTTAATCTTAAAAGATAGACATATACTATCGCGGACTGTTTTTTAGATCATTAAAAGAGCTATTATTCTTTAATACATATTTTTTGTGTATCTTGAACCGTTTTCACAACGCACGCAACGGAAGGCTTCAAAGATGAAATAATTTCTCCCGTTTTTTACACATTTACCACTATATCTTTGCTCCTATTGGTCGTAGCGTGATGTTATATAGCCTATAGCCTTCCTCGATAACTGGACTATCCAACACAAAAAGAATTATTCAATTCGAACCAGTAGTTTCGGAGATTAGCGCGTTCAAACAAACAAACTCTGTCGCTTTATAATATTAGTATAGATATGTATTAGATAATAGTCTTTCATATCTTTATTTTTGATAATTCTCGTTTTTGATCCCGCCGCCAATGGAAATTTGCAGTGTTCTATAGTTTTTCTTTAATTGGGGGTAGTTACGCCCTTAAACTATCTACAAAATGGGCCAAGCAGTCAGATAGTTATGCACTTAAATCATCTACAAAATGGGCCAAGCAGTTAAGTAGTTATGCACTTAAACTATCTACAAAATGGGTCAAGCAGTCAACTATGCTCTTAAACTATATACAAATATTCTTAAAAAAGAAAAAATTCCTTTAAATTTTTGACAGTCTGTACATGGACTTGTCGTTTTTGGAACTTTTTTTGTAACAGCGAGTTGCATTTGTTGCTATCTGTAATTGCAGCTTCGCCAAGGAACTAGCCAGGAAATTGCCTCCAAACACTTTTGCAGCGTTTTGTATTTTTTTAAATGTGTTTGTCTACAACGCTCTATCTGCACGATATTTTTGGTATGAAGAGCTATGCTTTATATCTGTAAAGTTGACATACCAGTAGAAAAGCATGGAGTTATGCTTTTTCTGAAAGAAGAAGTTTCTTCGGATATTTGAAGATATTGAACACAAAGATTCTACGAAGAATCTTCGAAGATTTTGCCTTTGTTGCTGCTTAAATAAAGACTTCCCTTATATGTATATTATGCTTCACAATTTACATTTTCTTATTTACTGTTGTTGTTGGTTTTTTACTTTGCTATTATATTTTCAACTCCAAGGGATTGTTTTGTATATATTTTGCTTGATCCTGGGAAAACACATATTTAATGTAGATACAATGCATTAAATTTATGTCTAATAAGTTTCTTGCCTTAACCTATTAGTTTTTTGTTTTGATTTTTAATCCATACCTTGACGTTATGGTATGTTTGATGGGGTACAACAGTTCGGTATTACGGTTATTTGACGAAATCTTTATAATTATTGCAAGAATATTTGAAATACTTTCTTCTTAATTTGAAAACATTTTTACTTTACTTTATACGTCTATTTTATTACGGAAATTTACTTATATTGCGTAAAATATATTTATAATTGTGTATAATTAATTTTTCTATCAACATTTTAATTTCTCCAAGGTGGTTTTTCCGTAATTTGTTATTTATATTTGAAACTAGTTAATGTTTTATATTATGCTACTTTAATACAGAAAAGGTGTAAATCTATTATATTTTTGAGTAGGGCTTTTATACTGAAGTTTTTTTTGGTTCGGATCCGCGGCGGTGAATTCATATTGATTTGTATCTTGGATTACAGTAATGGGCTTGGACCTCATTTTTTAGTGGTCGATTTTTTAATTGTTGAAAGAAATTGATGTTAATTTGAATTGTTGTTTAAGCGCTAGAAAAGGTCGGCCATATTTGTATGACGTCATTGACGAATGCATTTTATCGCCAGTTATTTGTTGAGTAGGTCAGTGCCGTGGTAATGTTTTGTAGCCGTTGGTAGTCGAAAGATCGATGCTCAGAGAAGGAGCGATATAGGGATACATTGTTCAATACAGTGCTCAATTAGGGAAAATGATAGGATTAGAACAAAATCAAGGAACATAAGTTTTAAAAAATATATATTTCAGAAAAAATTACTAAAAAAATATTTCGCATTAAGTTGAATTTAGAAAATAACTTATATTAAAACACAAATATTATATATACGTCGCTTTGCGACGGAGCGGAGCACTACTTAATATATAATATTCCAGGTGTATCTGACTTGTTTATATGTTTATAAGTTTGGTACTGAATTTTGTATGGTGGCTCAAAATCGGCTTCTACAATGTTTTTGAAAGTTTTATTTCGTAGAGAAAAAAATTCTAAGACTTTTGGCTTCCCAGGATTTTTCCCTGAATTTCCTGGAAATCCGTGTAAAAAATTTGTATATAAAATGTTATGTAAAAAATGTAATGTAAAAAATTGTAATGTAAAATGTAAAAAGTTGAAACACACATTCTACTTGTCATGTCAATTGAAATTAAAATTATTTTGTATAAAATTGTCAATACGATTTTTTCAAACTTTCGTTTCAGTCCCAAATTTGAATTTTTGAAATTGGCCCTTTTAGGACCATATTAATCTCATTTGGATCAGCGATCAGTGCCAGAAGGGGCAAATGGAATATTTATCTACCCTGTTTACAATAGATAAAATACAACTTCAGATTTTGCGGAAAGGATGATAACTCCTACTTATTTTTCGGGTGATTTAAATTATATAATTTATAATTAATAAAAGTTAATAATAAAACAGGAATGAGGTTAGCAGTGGCGTAGCTAGGTAACCAAGGGCTCCGGTGCAAAAAACAAAATCTGGCCCCTAACTAAACTGTTTAGGTTTTTCAAGTCAGATATAAATATATATAAATACTTTAAAGGTACAAAGCTTTAAATGGCACAGCAAAACTACTTACTGCATGTATGTGTGTGTGTGTCTTGTGTGAGCTTTAGTGATCGCCTAGGTGAAGAGTTTAGGAACGTATACTTGGATTTATAATATTGGCATTAATCAATAAAACGAAGTAAATTAAAAGATTTATGCATGTATGTATGTAAAACAGTTTATTGTACATAAAACATTAATAGTATATTACACACCGAGTGAAGAAAGTAGGACATTTCAACCGGCGAGTAAAATTGACTGCCTATCCGAAGGTAAGGGTAACCTACCTATTATACTGATGTGTATACTGATAACAAAATAACAATTTAGTTTATAATCTTTTCCTAGCCTTAGTTTTTTCGCAAAAGGATCAATGACTTCGGTTAAATCGAACTTTGATGCGGCTTTGTTTTCGACTGTTATTAGCGATAAATGTCGGAGTCGAGCTTGGCCCATAGTATTCCTTAAATAATTTTAATTTGCTAAATGATCTTTCAGCTTCTGCCGAAGTGACAGGGATTGTATCGAACAATAACATTGCTGTAAATACTTCTGTTAGGTCGCATTCTAGAACTCCATATTTTCTCATTATTTCTTTACAGAATTGATAATTAGATAATTCAGGTATAAGTAGGTGGTAAATATTAAAAAATTGAATGGAAAAGTTGGGGATTATATCAGAATATTTACTTTGGAATTGGTCACACATTTGTAATAAAGTTGTTTCACCTACATCCAGTAAAAATTTGCTGTTAGAAAATTGAATATTTGACTAACTGCACTCATATCACTAAAACGTGCTTTTAATTGACCTATTTTCTATTGTGTCTAGTACATTATTGAAAATAGTAATTTTAAATATTTTTTCCCTGCTTCGAAATCGGTAATCAGAAACTAATTGTTATATTTAGCAGAGATAAACTATTAATTTATATTAATCAGATTTATTATATTTAATTAAATGTACACTTGCGTTAAGATGTCACAGAGTATATAATAACTACTTAGTAGGACGGTATTGCAGAGTACAGTATTACCTACAGTATTACCGAGTGTAAAAAGAAAGATAAAATAGTGTCAGTCCCGAGAGGGCGCTAAATTTAAATCCAACACTCCCTCTAAATTTAGACATTCTAACAACAAATCATAATTAATTGAGTGTCAAAAAAACATGAAAATATTAATCAAGTTATACTACAAGATATTCTAACATATCACTTAACAAAAGAGTTGTAGTTAAACATACCAAGTTTAGATCTTAAGAATTGGAATTTATCTTTTGACAATGCTTTAGTTAATATATCTGCATATTGCTCAGCAGTGCTTACAGATTTAAGATCTATAATCTTTTGAGAATATTTTTCTTTTATGAAGTGATACTTAATATCAATATCTTTACATCTTTTATGAAAATTTATATTTTTGATTACACTGATGGCACTTTGATTGTCCAAATGTAAACACATAATGTCTTGTTTATATTCACCAATATCACATAACACTTGCTTTATCCACATAGCTTCTTTTGTTGCAGCACAGGCTGCCATAAATTCAGCTTCTGTTGTTGACAGAGCAACCGTCTGTTGGCGTTGGCTCGACCATGTCACAGCAGTACCATTCTTTATGAAGACTTAGCAAGTAACTGAGCGTCTTGTATCAATATCATTTGCATAATCAGCATCACTATAACCAGTAACAGCTGGTGGCTTTGATGTTGATGAGTAGTTCAGGCCATAATCTTTAGTATCCTTCAGGTACTTGAAGATCTTCGTGACAGCATTCCAGTGTGATTTGTTATAGCAACTTAAAAATCGACTCACCAGGCTTACGGCAAACATAATTTCTGGTCGACTGACTGTAGCCAGATGCATAAGAGAACCTACAGCTTCTCTTATGCACTGCACAGTGCATCCTAAGTGCGTTTATTGCACTGACTACTAATGCACTTACGTCACATAAAGGTCTACTTACGGTCTATGGTACAAATCGATATATTACGTATTTGATATATATAAGTATATTATATTATTGGTTATATTATATATGTAAGAAATGCCTATTGTATGCAAACGTTTAACATACAAAATTCTCTATTTTTTATTTTCTGCTCTAGTAACAAATTAAGCAACTATAATTATTAACAGAATATAAATTTACATATTTCTAATATATTTCTCTTATTTTTACTTATTTCCAATAATTATTGTGTTTAGAATTTATATTTTCTCTCTTCCGCAATTTGTTATTCTTCAACACGTTAACAGTGATATCTTCGTAAAGAGGAGTCAACTTGGCAATGGTTCGTTTGTTGAACCAAGTACTTTAAGGAAACAAAACATGTACAAACTAACTTAAAAGTCTAATCTTAAAAATTGATGGTAGTTAAAGGAGAGAGTAGTAAGAGGAAAGTAACTCATGCACCGTAGTTTTGTAAAACTTACAATCTCTTTTAAACATATTTGTATTAAATTATAGTACTCTAATAATTTTGTGTCGTTTGTAGTATTTTAATATTTAATTAACCCAAGATTCGTGCAGATTGGATTAAAACTTACTGCCTGTATTTAGAAAAAAAGTTCAATTGTTTAGTGTGACAATGTCAAGGTCCGTTTGTCGTGTGAATATAACGTTACCATGTGTGATAATCCTATCCTACTTAAAAAAAGGCGAGAAATTTATGTGAAAAACTTTGCAAACATAGTTCCCATGTATGCCCATATGGGATATGCCATTTCTTTTACACAACAGAGACGCATACGGCTATGTGTGTGATGCGTCATTTACTACTACCAGTTGGGTTTTGTATGTCATTAATTATTATATTACGATGGTTGAAAAAAAGGAAAAATAATCCCAATTACTTAATCAAACGGCAAAACCGTTTGAAATTTAAATACAATATAGCTATAACTTTGTCAACTTTTGGATAATAAAAAAAAAAACGTCAATATATATATTAAAAAAAAGATCATTTCCCCTTAAAAAGTAAAAATGGTTACTATTGCAAAAGAAATTAATAATTTATCTATACTTTTTGGGGCACCCTCTCCTAAGTTGCCTGTGCTTAAAAGGGGCCCTAATAGTCGAATAAGAAGTGTAGCAACAACTGCAGCTTTTTTAATAATGTAAGGCACGAAATGAACATAAATTCTATAGAATTTGTAATTACTGCACTAAAGTGGTATGGCCGTGACAATCGGAGACAGAAGTATAGTCCGACAGTCAATTCCAAAACTTTAAAATACTTTATGGTAGACTAATTTCTTTTTATTGGAGACGACTGTACTGGTGACATAGAGACTTTCATATGCAGGCAAACCATACAATCACACACATACTATTACAATCACACTACACGGCTATTATCTTTTTTTATATTTATACTTTAAATAATAATATCTTTTCAACAAATCAATAAAGGAAAAGTATTTTTACATCTGAATTTTCCAATTTCTTTGTTTTATTAAATATTAGCTTTTTAGAGCATTCCTAAAAATCGTTTTTCAGATATACAAGATATAAAGACAAAGAGGCACAGGCCTTTATGTCTTTTCCTTTTATACTTTATCGACCCGTTGCAGGTTAATTATGTGCATTTTACGAGATATGCAAAAATTATAAATAAATAAATGTAGTTTTAAAATTTTATATTAAAAGATTTATAATAGTTAATAAACACAAAAATGACAAATATTAATAATGATAAACTAAAGTACATGAATGTCTTAAAAGACATACGCATACAATGGCGCCAGGCGCGAGATTCAAATACATATATAGTAATGGCTTTTTCTACTTGGATTATTGTGCGAGAATGCGAAGTCCCTACGAGAATGAGACCCCGGCGGTTGCTACGCTTGCCACCCTCTAACCACCACTGGCTGTATTAACAGTGGTTTAACCCGGTAAATAAACGTTAAGACTTGTAGTAATGAATACACCAAATAAAAATCAAGCAATAGATTAATAATCATTTAAATAACGCAATATTTTTAGTACATTAAACTTAAATTATATAAAAGTAAATTGCTGCTTTCAATTTCCTAAGTATTGTTACTATCACTTCAGAAAGAGAGTATGGCATTTTGTGTATTGGTGCCTTAGATTGTGTAATTTTTTCTATTAACTATCTTTGGTTGAAATATGTACAGGTTCCAGTATGGTGATCGCGTCCACAGCCATGTTTAACTTTGAGGCCATTTTAATGTGTACTAACTGTGTACAAATGTGTAGAAAACTATAATTTGTTTGTTAATTCTAAAGCCTTACTTGATTATTACTATTAAACTTTATTAGATTTTATTGTTCCTCGGTAGTTTTTTTTCACTTCGAAATCTATTTATTCACTGATATCATTTACATTGGGTTCTGTTTTTAGCATTATTTCTTAGAAAACGTTAATTGGGCTCATCATAATAGGTTCTTTGGGTTCATTTGTGATTAATTTCGCATTCAATTTTCAATAATCGCGCTCAAATATAGGTAACCGTGTATCAGCTTTCATTTGCCATGTCAATGCTAGATGGTAAGATAAGGCATTGGATACAACTAAGCATTTCTGAATGATGGTTTGAGATCTTCAGAAACATAAACTCTATCCAGTCTTGATGCTATGTTCATTCCCCTAAAGTAAGTGAAGCCCTGTTGAGTTTTATTCTTGAGGATCCAAATATCTGATAGACCTCTTTCAGTTATTAACCTATTTAATCCAGAACAGAAGTTTAGATTCCCAAGTTGGGCTCTCTGATTCAGCACACAGTTAAAATGCCAGCAATTATTAGAGGTAGTCTAAAGTTAATATGTTTGACAATAGTTTCATTGGCAAGCTTTATGCGTTGTTGTCTAAATTTGGATTCAGAAAAATTAAATATATTAACTAATCTATGAACTTCAATAGTTACCGATAGGATACGTCCATCTTCTACACATTTGGTATCTGTAGCTTCTATCCCCGGCCTTAACAAAAGAGAAGTTCCTCTATTATTTATGCCAATGTTTGAAATGTAGGAATATGGTTTGAAGAAACTTAATAATAACTTCTTAAATAATATTAACTTCTTGTAATAAAATTATGTCCAAATCGTGGTCTATAATAAATTGTTTCAGCATAATTTTAGATGATGAAGAAGATATTCCATTGATGTTAAATGTTACAAATGTTCTTACTACCATTTAATAATATATTGAAGAGATAATTAACTAAAATATTACATCTTTTCTATCAACTCCTTTTCCTACCATTTTGCTGTTTTTTTTAAAATATTTTTTTCTAATACTATTTCCATTTTGGATGTGGTGGAATTATCTAAGCAATCTTCTTCCATCTCAGAATTAGCTAAAGTACCTTTATTTGATGATGATTCTACAATTTTTCTCTTATATTCCTTGTGTGCTATAGGAATTTTGGACAACATCTCATAATTTTTAATAATCTCAATAGAATCATCATTAATATCTGTTGACATGATTTTAGTCGCACTGTTTGCTGTTGTTCCATTTTGCGTACTCTTTGCCATTCAAGGTGGAATAGTATTATTGACAAAACTTAATTCTTCATTCTTTGTTTCATTTGAAATAACACAATCAGTTACCGTTTTTACAAGCATTGTATTTCCCGCAAAGGCTGCATAGCTAAGCGTGATGCTATTACCATTAATTCTTTTGCTTATTTTCGCTAGGCAATCTTGTCCTTAATGATCTTCCTTATCACGGAATCTACAAGTTTTCTTTTAGCTAGCATAGCTAACACAAACCTTTCTGCCAAATGGTACATACGAAGAGATTTCTTTCTTCAACATCATTTGTTTAACCTTGTACCATTATTGACTGGGAAGGGCATAACTTTACCACATGTTTCTTTCTTAAGCATATAACCGTACCATATCCTTTTAATGCATTTTAATTGTAATATCCTGAATTTCATATTTAAATTGTGCATTTGAACTATTGAAAATTTATCTGCTCTTTCTATATAAACATTAAACATATTGTCATCCGTGCCTTTATAATTAATTCTCCCATTGGTCATCTCAATAAATTCAATAAATCAATAAATGGTAACCAATTTTTACCAGCATCTTGTTTCCAATAATCTGTACTGCCATAACATCCTCAACCGATAATTTTAAATAATTTTTCAATAACATTTGTAATTCAGTAAATGTCATTTTATAAGTCACTTCGACGAATCTATTATCATGTTCCATTTTTTCTTTCAAAATCAATTTCTAACACTTTTTTAATAATTCATAATAACTTATTCAAATAGTGTGCACTATTTAAACTTTTTTTAAATGCATTTAATTTTTCATGCATGCAAAAGAAGTTGATTCCAAGAAAAACAAATGACTTATCCGGTAGTAGAAACCGTTTTACTTGTTTCGTTGTTCATAAATACAGTAAATTTCAATACAGCGGACGGAATAGCAACATGTCCCGAGACGTTCGTATTGATAAGGGTGCAATTCTACCCACCCACACTTCATAAATTTATTTTAATAAAACAATAATTCGATTTATGCATTCCATTCATTATAAACAATATTAAATTGAAACAAGCATTTAAAGCATGATCTTTGTAATGTAATGAAAATTATCGATTTCATTTTTCATTTCATCAATTTATTTTTCAACCCCTGTTTTGAAGACCTCTCGCGGATATCGGGGCATTGCCCCTGTTGCCACCAGCCTAATTACGCCTTTGGTGTTAACAAAATAATAGCACAGTTTGCGAATGATTTTAAATCATTGATCTATAGAACAATACATAAATAATTTATGCGCAGTAATTTTTTAATTTTATTTTATCTTTAATTAAGTCATAACTCTAAACCAATAAGGTCATAAAGTTTGCCATTTTGACGCCTATTAAGAACCCAGTAAATATTTGGTGAAGTGTCCCTTTTTGTGACACTTCACTTCACTTCAATTATAGTTCGCATCAACTTTATCTTCATTTTTATTATATTTATTATCAAAAAAAAATTATACGCATCTCCAATATGATGATAAAGTGACTCCAAAATGCTCCTGGATGCCAAATGTTTACTGGGAAGTCTTTTAACTAACTACAATATTTGAATTCCCATTTTTTCAGTTAAATTCTATTTTCTGTTCAAGAGAAATGGTTCATGTTTACATATTTCTTACAAAGAAAAACCTAAATCAACAACTCTAATAGATTAATAGATAGACTCTGCACATTACCGTTAGAAGTCATGTTAAGCAACAGCTATTCTATTTAGAAGCACAACTTGACCTAAGGTAAGATTAAAACCCTTTGTTTATTGCTGAAACTACGACGACTGGATTGGAGAATCTGCAGAACCTCAGCTTGTCTCTTGCCATGAACCATAAAGATTGTACGCTAAGAAAATTACAGCTTCCAATAAATAACTTGCATCAAATATTGCTGATAATCAGAATGCCTTGGAAAATCTTACTTTAGGACATAAAGCAGAAATACAGGTCAACCAGTGTTGTCTCAATTTCTATTACAGGCCTATACAAACCACTACAAACTATAATATTTAGAACACTAAATGAGCGTAAAATAACAGATGCCGCTTAAGTGATAAATGCTCTAAATGTCATCTTGCAACACACACACACACTTTTGTAGCAAATCAAATGGCAAATTGAAACTATTAGTAAACCTGATCAGCGCAATAGACATCTTACTCTATGGCTGACCTCTGAGAAGACAAATTCATGAGACTAAACGACTGAAGTTTTCTAAATATATCACCTGAATTTAAAAAATTAATTACATTCTAAATACTAAATATTTGTTAAATAAAATGTAACAATACTTAAAAAGCCAAAAAAAAGTAAGGTTCTGTCCTTAAATAATATTTAGCAAATAAAAATACAAAAAGTAAAATGATTTTTAAATAAATTTTATTTAAAAATCAACTGTTACATTATCAATTTAGAATTTAAGAATTTACAAAAACATATTCGAAAATTGAATCTTAAATAATTACGACAATGTATAAATATGAACAATTGCAATCTTCCTGTGTATTACGTATAATTTGGAGGATGACATCTGGCAGAAACTGAAACAAAAATAATATTATTAGAACAAGCACACAAAAACAAACATTTAAATCATTTTCTTTTTAAGCAGTTACGAGTATATTCCCATTTACATTCGCATAATAACAGTTTCAGTCTATTCAATCACATTATAATGTCTTTGCCACTCTTCTAGCTTCATGGGCGCTATATATGAATTGAATTGGATTGAAATGAAATTACAAACTGTTAGTTTCACCGCAATGTCCATTTCTTCAGCTCTCATGAGATATAAATGCGTTCTATATAAATTATTGCAGTCATTTTCGCATCTGAGGACTTTTCGTGAGAATTTATTACAAAATTGTGAATCGTTCAATATTAACCAACTTTTATTTTGTATAATATATATATATTTTATTGTAGCAATGTTTAGCATTGCTAATTTCTTAGAATAAATGCTTTTATTCGCTTAAGAATTATATTTCCAGAACACGTTCATCCATTTTGGAACGAAACGTTTTGCTACATAACCTACAAATCTTAAACTAACCCGTTGTTCTTAAACAGACTAACTTAAAACTAAAGGGATAGTTAGATTTACCTTAGTAGAAATATCGAGCTCCTAACGGCGCCAATAGGACGATGAGGTTGTTAACGCAGACAAGAGAAACCTCTGTAAAAGAAATTGTGTTTTCGTTATTAAAAAAACAAAGAATGTCTGCAATTGAGTTGTACACCATATATGAATTCTTATATATTGCTGTAGACATATACAATTCCGTGTACGTCATTCTACATTATGAAAATCTACACGTAATGCATTTTTCATGTTTTGTTACATGGAGCAACTGTCAAAAGTACGTCTGTTTACTTTGAAAACAAAAAACGTCATTCTAGTCCTTTTAATCATTACGTCATATAACAATACTAGATTTTTGACGCCATTACTCTACCTGCCTCCTTTTGTCCAGATATGGCATATTTATACTATGAGTTTGTCAAGTCAACTGTTTTTATAGCTGTCAAGCAGTCGGCTACCTTATTAGCCAAAAGAAACGAATATTGGAAGTACATAGATGTTTTTCTTAGCTGACATACGATATCAACTGTATCTAGTGACAATTTCTTTACACGCCGGGCGAGTTTATTTCAGTTTAAAATACGTATACAACAATAAATAACCTTGATTACTTATGACGCACTGTGTGCCGAGAGTAGCGACGTATGACGCCAAAAATCCGAATCAAATTTCAATCCAAACGAAAAATATTCATATATGTTACAGTAAAAATTCAAAATATTCAAAGATAAAAAGGCTCAATACTTACTGCTGCTTCCAGTAGTTTCTTCTTCTTCCTTAGGCACGGGATAATCTGAATTTAGTTTAACCAAAGACAAAACAAATCGTTATTAGATTTTAAATAAATATTAACTATAAATAATACGGTGGACGGTGTCTACGCTTCAATGATGTTGACAGGAGAACGACTTACTTTCTGAGAGTGAGACGAAATGTTTATCAAAATGTGACATTTTTATACAATTGTTTATTTGACTTAAAGCGGTACTAACCACCTGTTTCACAGTAATAGTATTGGTTGGGAACAAACAATTTGTAAAATAATGTGGCTTAAGTAGGATAATATTGTAATTAAACGAAAGAAAGAACCATCCACATGAACACAGAAAAAGGAACTTACAACCTGGAGCTATGTATAAAATATAATAAGTGTCAAGTCATTTTAAGTGTAATCGGATACACAATCCTGGAAACGATATCCTGAGATTGAAAATAAAATACCAAAGAATATATTTTGAATCATTGAACAAGAACTTACCATCATCTTCCCTTTCTATGTGAAACGAAATTTTATGATTAAAATAAGATTTGTTTGTTTTAAGCAGGTGTATAATTTAGATGACCGTGCACCTTTGGTAAATGAGAGGCAATTTTTAAAGTAAAACTATTTAAGTGCTATAAAGATTCATCGCTATTGATGTTGTATGACGAAATACTGAGAATAAAATGAATAATTTTCAATAGAACGGGATTAAAATAGATTAATATTGTTACTATTTTTAACGGTGTGCATGCAAACAGAAACACTAAGTATTGAGTACTTATAATCAATCAATAGTAGAAAACAATGTATTTATTACGTCCAATGTGAAAACCGCGAACAATTTTGAACCAATTTTTGTCTTTCAAGATGAATTCTTCTAATATACATACTGATGATTTTAGAGTTATTTATTATTAAATAATTTAATCGTTGAAACGTACGACTGTTGCTAAAGAATAGACTTCTACAAAATAAGAAAACACTAACGGATCATATCTCCAAGTATTCAACTTCAATTAGTGGTCGCTGTAGTTGTTATAGATACTTTTCTTTTGTATTGGATTTTTAATTACTATTTCCTATACAGAATTTAACACTTACTACCTGTAATGTTGAAACCAATTAGAAGAATATTACTTTCTTAGATAGCGGACAACACTACTGCTTAATTGTACTAAACAACCAACCCTTCTAATCGTTGAATATACGCACTGAACCATTTAGTTGAAAAAGAGCTAAGTGAAAAAGGAGGACAGATATATGCAATGTTCATCGACCTTAAAGCGGCGTTTGACATGGTCGACAGACAGAAATTGTGGAAGTACATGAGAAAGAAAAAAATAGATGAGGACATAATGAAATGTATTGAAGAAATTTACGAAGAAACAAGAATGAGAATAAGAGTTGGGGGTGAAGAATCAGAAGAATTCTGGACAGACAAGGGGTTGAGGCAAGGTTGTCCTCTGAGCCCCATTTTATTTGCGATATATACAGCAGACTTGGAGGGGGTAATGGAAAGAGGACAAGACGGGGGGGTGCTAATAGGAAGGCACTACAAGATATGGACTTTAGCATACGCTGACGATATAGTCCTGTTGGCAAAAAGGGAAGGAGAGCTGCAGGAGATGGCACACCGGCTAGGGAGGTATATAGACAGGAAAGGACTAGAGTTAAACGTGGAAAAGACAAAAATTATGGTATTTAAAAAAGGGGGTGGAAAAAGGAGACTTAAAAGGTGGAAATACAAGACAGAGGACATTGAGGAAGTTGAAGAATTTAAATATCTGGGCTACACTTTTAAAAAAAATAATGGAGAAGAGGCGCATATAAGGGAGGTGGCAAAGAAGGCAGAGCAAGCAATGCGACGGGTATGGGGACTAGGGGAAAAGGTATTTGGGGGGGACATACAAAAGAGAATATGGATATACGAGAGACTGATAGCCAGTATGATGTCGTATGGAGCAGAGGTTTGGGGGTGGAAGGAACAAGAAAAGTTGGAAAGAATACAGGTAAGATATATGAAATGGGTTCTAGGGCTGGACAGGTGCACGCCAGGATACATGGTGATGGAGGAGCTAAAGAGGGACAAGATACGAATTAAAACAGGGGAAAGAGCGGTAAAATACGAGGAGAAATTGAACAGAGCGGAAAGCAAAATCTTAAAGAAAATAAGAGAGGATTACATAAAGAATGGGGGGAAAGGAGGTCCAAAAAAGAGAAAAGAATACTTTGAAAGGAATGGAATGGCGATCGAGGAGGCAGAGAGGAGAAGAGAAGGTGGCGCAAGTGTGGCAGAGGAGCTAAGGAGAAGGGATAAGGAGACACAACAGCAGGAGAGAATGGGAAAAATAGAAAAAAGTAACTACAATAAAAGATATAAGAGGTTATGGGAAAATAATGTGCCTCAGTACCTTATAGAAAAGGACATAAAACACATAAGAAGAACAGCAAGGTTTAGATTGGGAAATGAGGAAAAAGGAAACAGATACTGGGAAAAGAGTGAAGAAAGAAAGTGTAGAATGTGTGGAGCGGAGGACGAAACACTGGAGCACATTAAGTTTGAGTGTAAGGAAAAAGTAGCAAGCGAAAGGAATATTGGACAGCTATTAAAGGGAGGCAGTGAAGGAAAGAGGTGGATGGCGGAAATAGTAAGAAGAAAAGGAAAAACAGGAGAATAAATAATCTAGTGGAGAATAATAGAGAGGGTCAAAAGAAGAAGAAGCAGAAAGCACTTTTGGAAGTAGTAAAAGTCGAGAAGATTTTAAGTTTATTTTAAGTTTAGTTTTTAAGTTTGGAATGTATATAGGAATGAAATGTATTAGAAATATAATACTGTAGATTGTAAAGCCGAAAGGCATACACAATTAATATATAAATAAAAAAAATTTAATCGTTGAAACGTACGACTGTTGCTAAAGAATAGACTTCTACAAAATAAGAAAACACTAACGGATCATATCTCCAAGTATTCAACTTCAATTAGTGGTCGCTGTAGTTGTTATAGATACTTTTCTTTTGTATTGGATTTTTAATTACTATTTCCTATACAGAATTTAACACTTACTACCTGTAATGTTGAAACCAATTAGAAGAATATTACTTTCTTAGATAGCGGACAACACTACTGCTTAATTGTACTAAACAACCAACCCTTGAAACTACAGGGTTAGTTCTCAATTGAACTCGAGGTCCGACATTCTGTATATGTAATTTCAAGATTTTGAAGAAATTACTTTCTTTTGGCAAATGAAGAGCTAACTTAATAAAGGATTTGCATGAAACCACAACTTTTAAGGAGACTTCGCCATACTTTTAAATTACAATGCCACTTCGCGTTGGTGTGAAACTTCTTTCGACGGCACTGCACACAGGCACATGAACCGAACCATGTGTCCAATAATCCTAAAATAGAATGGATTGCATTTGTTTTCTCTCGTTCCATGTATTTCTACCCTTCCGCTGCTTTCCAATCGCAGGAACAAATTTTGTTAACATCTCCCTTTTTACAACAAAATTTGTTTTCGATGTCAAGGCAAGTTCTAGTGTCAGTGGCATTGGTATTGCTACAGCGAGTCTCTGTTTACAGCAGCGTCGTTTTTAGTTAATCTTTTATGACATTTTCACATTACAAATTGTATTCAAGTTAAACATTGATATAAACTTACGTGCTACTATTGGTGGTGCTGGCGCTACATAAGCAAATAAACAAAGTTGTTAACACGAGTACATGAAAAAATTAATTCAGATGCACATGTGTATAATGAGAATTCAAAAAGGTGCAGTGGCATACAACTGAATAGAATACTATAGGAGAATTTTTTTATATTTTGAGAAGAAAATCATAATTAAAAAATTTTCCTATGATTGGAAAATTATTATCGATTTAGAGAACGTTACATCAGAGAATTAATCTTCCAATTTTATGGCAATAACATCTAATTGATCAGTTTACCGTACCGTTTTGTACTTTGTACTGTTAAAAATAATTTATTTTAAATTTAAAATATTATTTTGTTAAAGTCGGTAAGTAAAATTATCCGGAGTCGTAAATTTTTTTACCGACTCCCTGGTTATTTTTGATAATTTACACAAAACATTTATAATTGTTGCGTGACTTGAAAGAGACGTCGGTGCTAATTTTTGCATAAGAGTTTATAGGAGTCAGCTAAGTGTAAAAAATTGAATAAAACAAAAAATATAAATGACACTCGTTTACTTAGTTGCTGTAAAGATGAATCCCAAGACAACGAGAATCCAAAGTGGTGAGATAATAATTAAATTAGTGACAACCTTACATTTTGTATTTTATTTATTCGTAAGATATATTTAAAATCTCTTCAGAATACCTAATGTGGGAAGAGGTAAAGAAAAACAACTTGAGAAGATTTGAGAGCGATAAGGTGGGAGGAAAAAATGAAGAACGCAGCCCGCGGACTGGAGGAAGTGATAAGTGAACATATTAAAATTGGAAAAAATTATTACGAAGATAGAATGATATTGGCGGTGGAGGAAGGAAAAGAGGTACGGAATCTGATAAAGAAAATAGGTGGTGTAGAGGTCCAACAACATTAAAGGAGGAAGAGGATAAATGAAGCAAAGCACTAAAAGAATGTAGCAATACCTGAAAAAAACAGGGAGGTAATGAAAAGAAAATAATCGCGAGGTTTAGACTAGGGAATAAATAAAGGGGTACTGCACTGTATGTAGGGTGATGCTGTATAATTATGATGTGTGCCAAGGTATGACGTGTAGGGAGAAGTTGGGTAGAAGGAGAAAACGAAATGGATGATTGAAGTTAAGAGTAAGTAAAGGGTAATTTATTCACAGGAAGATGAAGCACGATATTAAACTGATAAACGAAGAATATTTTCTATGTTTTTTCTAATTAGAAAGTAGATCAATGGAGTTTTGTAGGGTTTAGCTTGGAACGGCTAAGAAACTAACGCACTGCGCTAAAACTTTTACCGTAAAACAGTAATGAACTTCCTATGGATTTAATTGTTTTGTAGAAAGAGTAATTGAAGTAATCACTGCACAGTGCATCCGAAGTGCGTTTACTGCACTGACTACTAATGCATTTACGTCACATAAAGGTCTACTTACGGTCTATGGTACAAATCGATATATTACGTATTTGATATTTTTTACTCAAATAACAAATTAAGCAACTATAATTATTAACAGAATATAAATTTTCTCAATTTCAAGTAAATTTCTCTTATTTTTACTTATTTTCAATCATTATTGTGTTTAGTATTTATGTTTTCTGTCTTCCCCTATTTGTTATTCTTCAACACGTTAACTGTGCATTTGATATCTTCGTAAAGAGGAGTCTACTTGGGGAATGGTTCGTTTGTTGAACCAAGGAGGCAATTCATATACAAAGTAAACTTAAAAGTCTAATCTTAAAAAATGATGGTAGTTGAAGGAGAGGTAGTTAAGAAGAGTAGTAAGAGAATGGTAGTAGTAAGAGGAAAGTAACTCATGCATCGTAGTTTTGTAAAACTTACAATCTTTTTTAAACATATTTGTATTAAATTATAGTACTCTAATAATTTTGTGTCGTTTGTAGTATATTTTAATATTTAATTAACCCAAGATTCGTGCAGATTGGTTTAAAACTTACTGCCTGTATTTAGAAAAAAACAATTCAATTGTTTAGTGTGACAATGTCAAGGTCCGTTTGTCATGTGAATATAACGTTACCATGTGTGATAATCCTATCCTGCTTGGGATAATTCTATCCTATGATATCCTACTTAAAAAATGGCGAGAAATTTATGTGAAAAACTTTGCAAACATAGTTCCCATGTAGGTATTAATTTCAAAATAAATAGAAAAAATTTCTTGTCTAGCACGTGTTATTCCAAAAACAGTTGCTAATGATAGAAAGGAGAATAAATTAATAAAAGGGAAGTTTAAATCCTTTAAATATCAGCAACTCATAACTTCAATTACGGGTAGTTCTTCAGGAAATGGCATTACGTCTCACAGTACATGTTAATTACCAGTTTCATCCCTTAGTAAATAACTTTTTATTCTTCTTATTATATGTCTTAACAGTAATTTTGTCTTTATCAGTTGACGAAACTAAGATGACGTAAGTAAATACACACCGTCTGTTGTAGTAATGGAAAGTAATGCAATTCCAAAGCGTAATTTGTAAAAAAGAAACTGGTTTAGATAGAACATGGTTTTATAATATATTGCAGAGTCTCTCAGAGGAAATATGAGAATCTGATATTTTTGAGGTCCTAAAATCTTACTAAATAAGATCCGGAGCAACAGCTCCTTTTACATCTTCTTCTGCTCTTTCCTTTGAAAGGCTCAACAATTATTAAAATCAATAACAGTTAGTAGATTTATTTACTAGCAATAATTTAAGCGATTAAACTTGCCTTGGCCTACACATAAAACGTTAATATAATGATAGGTTGTAAAAATACAAACAAACAAACAAACTGCGATGAAGTTGGCATACTCACAAACTACGCACAAACGATGGAAAATTATTTTATTGTGTGTTTGTAAAAAAAATGGTGGAAAAAGAATACATAAAATGTGGAAATACAAAATAGAGGTCATTGAGGTAGTAGAAGAATTTAGATATCTGGGTTACACTTTTAAAAAGAACAATGGAGAAGATGCTCAGATAAGGGAGGCAGCAAAAAAGGCAGAGTTAGCAATGCGACGGGTGTGGGGATTAGGAGAAAAGGTATTTGGGGGAGACATACAAAAGAGACAATGGATGTTCGACAGATTAATAACCAGTATGATGGTGTATGGAACAGAGATATAAGGGTGGAAGGAGCAAGAGAAGTTGGAAATACAGAAGAGATGCAATTAAATGGATACTAGGGCTGGACAGGTGCACGCCAGGTTTACATGGACATGGAGGAGCTAAAAAGGGACAAGATAAGAATTAAAGCAGGTGAAAGAGCAATAAAATATGAGGAGAAAATGAGCAGTGCTGAAAGCAAAATTTTAAAAGAAAATAAGGGAGGAGAGCATAAAGAAAGGGGAAGGGAGGCCCGAAAAAAAAAAGGAGTATTTTGAGAGGAATGGAATGGAGATCGAGGAGACATAGAGAAGGAGAGAAGGAGGCACAAGAGTGGAAGAGTAGCTAAGGAGAAGGGATAAGGAGATACAGCAACAGGAAAAAATGGGAAAAATCGAGAAGAGCTATTGTAATTACAATACAAAATATAAAAGGATTTGGGAAAGAAATATACTTCAGTACTTAATAGAAAAAGACATAAAAAACATAAGGGCAGCAAGGTTTAGATTGGGAAATGAGGAAAAAGGAAACAGATACTGGGAAAGTAGAGAAGAAAGAATGTGTAGTGTGTGGAACGGATTACGAAACACTAAAGCACATTAAGTTTGATTGTAAGGAAAAAGTAGTGAGCGAAATGAATATTGGGCAGCTCTTAAAAGAGGGAAGGAAGTGAACAGATGTATGGCAGAAATAACTAGAAGAAGGAAGGCTGAAGCTATTTAAATTTTTTGAAAATGTGCAAAACCATGTACTTTCTTGTAGATATTAGGAGATTTGAGGTTTTTGTTTTTGGTTCTGGTAGAAGGAAATTATATTATTCCTATTATTATATATATATATATATATATATATATATATATATATATATATATATATATATATATGAGTATATAAAAAAAAAAAAATAAGATGAAAATGTATTGTATTAAGGCAGAAGAATGTAATGCCGAAAGGTAAAACATTAAATAAATAAATAATAATAATAGTAAATAAAAATATTTACCACCTGTTTTAGTAACCGTTTTTGGAAAATAAATGAAAGTTACAAATGGAAATAGGTGAAAGATTCTCCGAATGACAAAAAGTAAAGAAATAAAATAAACAGAAGCATTGAATTGCAACATGTTGCATTAAACGACGATGCTACTTACATTCTAGAAGAAAATGACTATAAAAACACGGTAAGTAGAATAGCCTCTGATAATTATAATATGTTCGATGGTGGACACATCAATACATCGCATATAAGTATCAATTAATCTAAATAATAATAATAATCGTTATCAAAATCTATGTTCAATTAAAAAAGGTTCATTAATAAAAGATAAATATAGAAAGATAAAGATTAGAAAAGGTAATTTTACTAATGACAATAACAATTTTTGGTTTACTTACGATTGTCTGCTTTGCGCGTAATTTTTTGATAGTAATAAACATTTGCGTCAGATGGAATTAAAATGCTAACTAGTGCGGTGTTTATATTATTCAGTGTTAGGGTTTGGGGTAGTAATGTAAGTTTGGTAAAAAGGTGAAGAACAATATATACTAATTTTTTTTTTTGTTAATTTAAAAAGATACAGAAATAAAATCATTAATATTAAATACAATAATTTATATTAATTAAAGATATTAATTATTGCAAAATGGTGCATATTAGTAACGCATGAGTTCATAAGTTCAAAATTACATTTAAGGTAAAAACCTTTAATTAAAACTAAGAACAGTGAGTGGGAATAGGGCTTCGCTCAAAACATTTTAAACATTTGTGATTTATTTTTGAATCTTATTCTTTAGCAGTCTTGACTATTCTTATGAATCTTTTAGTTGAAACGGTCGTTACTCGCGTAATTTGTTGATAGAATCGAGAAACAAACATTTGAATTAATGCCACGTACTGATAACCCATAGATAGCTATGTAGTCAACGACAAGAACATTGCATAACATATTTAACCATCAATTAATAAGAAAGGAATTTGTCAACACAATTTCTAACATTTGTGATTTATTTCTGAATCTTATTCTTTAACAGATGTGATTATAGCATACGCTTTTATTAGAAGACGACGAATCCGAGGTAGGATGTATTGGCTTCATTCATATATCGAAAAGAACATTAACCGCAGATTGTTTGCTGCTGCAAAAGAGTTATCAGAGAATGATTCAATACTTCAGTTAACACACCGAATGGCTATTGTTCAATAATATGAACAGAAGTGACCGCCGAGTCCGTCGTTTTTAAAAGAATATTACGTCTATGCGTCGTGCAGTACGCCTAGAGCTATAACATGCTGCAACCCAGGCTGCATGACGAGTGCTTGCCACTAAGCAAATGTGACGTTGCAGCTCCTTTGCTTAAATAAAAGCTACAAGAGCAGAGGCGGCCTTAGGGGGTGGCAAGCAGGGCAACCTCCCAGTGCCTCGCATTCTCGCGCAACAACCAAAGTAGAACAATTTATTACTATATATGTATTTGAATCTCGCGTCTCGCTCTCTTTAGAAATCCCACTAGAATCACTGCATATATCTTTTTAGGCATTCATGTACCTTAGTTTATTTGATCAAAGATCTGCCTCCCCGGAGCCTCGCAAAAATCTGCTGCCCGGGGCCTCGCAATAATTAAGGCCGCCCCTGTACAAGAGCTTCTAGCGTAGAAAGATTTTTGCATATTGCCTACGTCACAATTTACTTTAGGTTATGTAAGAACATAACATTAAATAATGGATTGTGTAAAAATTTAAACAATTATTACTTCCCTTAAAATACAACTTATAAGAAAGTCGTGACAATTTTCGCCTGCTTTTGACTAGTACCACTACCCAGTAAACAAATAAATAGAAGACCGGACGTCTTCTGTATAATAACTCAAAACTTTTCACAATAATATTTGTCACATTACAAGTTCAAAGTTTCAGACCTTGCTTGTTTCTGTTTCCAGCTTTGTGGATAAAGCGTTCAGTGTTTGGAGGATCATTAAGGCGATTCTGATCCCACTTTTATTCGTCTCCTTCTCTTTCACCTACTCAAAAGGGGTAACCTCTTCTCCTGTGAAGTATAGAAGCGGTAGAAAAGCAGAGGATATCCCCTTCATGTTGCGGATGGTTTAAGTTTATTTGGATCAAAGATTTTGGTCGTATCACAGTCACAGTGAGTACCATCAGTGAGGTTCGTAGAATTATTTATATGATGAGTTTACAAAGCGGCATAGCTCAGCGGGTAAGAGACCAGAAACATGAGATTTTTTAGTTTACTTACTCTTCTTCTACTCCCGTAATTTGTTGATAGAAACGGGAAACAAAAATTAGAATTAATGACACGTACTGATAGCCCATAGATAACTATGTAGTCAACGATAGTAACATTGCATAACATATTTAACCATCAATTAATAAGAAAGGAAATTATCAGCACAATTTCTAAATTTGTGTTTTATTTTTGAATCTTATTTTAAAGCAATCTTGACTACTCTATCTTACGACTCTTTTAGTTTACTTACGTTCTATAATCGCGTAATTTGTTGATAGAAACAGGAAACAAAAATTTGAATTAATGACACGTACTGATAGCCCATAGATAACTATGTAGTCAACGACAGAAACATTGCATAACATATTTAATTATCAATTAATAAGAAAGGAAATTATCAGTACAATTTCTAACATTTGTGATTTATTTTTGAATCTTGTTCTTAAGCAATCTTGACTACTCTATCTTGCTAGTCTTTTAGTTTACTTACGTTCTATAATCGCGTAATTTGTAGATAGAAACGAAAAACAAAGCGTAGTGTTAATGTCAGTTTATGATATTCAATGGATAACTATTCCGCGAGCACAAGATTTAAATAAGTTTTAAATAATGGACCAGCGATTTTCAATCTTTCTCAGCATCAATTTTTCACATTGGCAGATTAGTAACTAGAACTTGTACTACTTCCTAAACACTTCCGCTTCTTTGTTAGTAACGTCTTTATACACATAATGCATTGTCACTTTCATGTTAGTCCAATCAATTGTATCTTTAAAAGTACAATATTTATTACATAAATTCTTAATTTACGACGGTGGATTAAATATACATTCGTGTTTTAAAAACTCCTTTTAGGGCAAAGTCTCTTTTTCTTACCGAATCGGTGAATAATAATTCACTATAGTACTGCCCCGTGATTAAGACAGCTATTTCTTGTAAAATGTTGATTTCCGACACGCCCATGGCTTCTTTTGTGTCGCGCATAGAACTTTATTATACGATATCTTCAGTAATCACGTCTCTTAAATTCGTTGAACCAATGATTGTCAGAGAAGGTGAAGGATCCCCATAGACATCTTGAAATTTATTTCTTTGCACGTTTAGTTTATTCAATCAAAAATAAAAAAACAAATTATGGATCAAAACTAACCCATGAAGTAATCTGAATTTATAGCGTCGTTTGAAAGGTGGTGGTACACCTGAGCCATGCATGCTACCTTCCAATTTGGGTGCTTAATATTGTTATATAAGTAAACTAGCAAACCCGGCGAACTCCGTTTCGCCATCAGATGGCTTCGTTTTATGTAACATTTCGGTTGGTGATTAAAAGATGAAGAAAAATTTTTTTTTTGTTTTATATTTGAAAAGGAAAAATTTTATTTCATTTCACAACAGTAATGAATTCATTTCGATTAGTGTTATTTAGTTGAACTTCTCTAAGTAAATGAAAGTGAATCCAAAGTAAATACTGAATCGAAGCGTTATACGTGTCCGCAAATTATCCGTTTCATTGAAGTGCTCTTTGGTAAACCACATTTTTTGTTTTTTGGTCTGACGTTAACACAAACAAAGCGGATGGTTTCCCAACTCGTGAACACGCAACGTATAACTGCCCATGTGAAAAACAATGATTTTCTAAATTTATCCCGCAAACACTAAGCGATTGGCCTTGCGACTTGTTAATTGTCATTGCGAACGCAAGGCGAACTGGAAATTGCAATCGTTTGAAGTCAAACGGAAGATCAGTCGGAATCATTGGTATTTGAGGAATACATACATTTTCACCTGCGTACTTTCCGTTAATAATGGTTGCCTCAACCAAATTCGGCATATAGTTTCCTTTACATTAGTATATATATTATAGAAATATGTATATAATATTGTCAGACGAGGTATGCATATAAATCAATATTGTTATACGAGGTTAATATATAGTATATGTATAGGCCTACCGAAGGTAGGCCTATACATATACTATATATTAATGGATGCCGAAGGAAAAAGAAAAGAAAATTACATAAATGTAGTCATTCATATTGATGGTATGAGTGTCTACAAACATTCAAAAAGCCAAGTGTGGCCAATTTTGATGAAAATTCATCACCCAAAATATAGTTGTGAGCCAATTTTAGTAGCGATATTCTGTGGTGATGCGAAACCAAAAAATGTAAAGGATTTATTGGATGATTTTATAGAAGAAACTATACTTTTAGAGCACGAAGGAATAGTGATAAATAAAACATCGTATGCTTTTAAATTGCTATGTTTAATTGCTGATGGCCAAGCTCGTGCCTATCTAAAATGTATTAAAAATCCTGGCTCATTTTTTTGTTGTGAAAGATGTACAATTGAAGGTATAACTATTAGTAACAGACGTGTATATCCACAGGTTGATTGTAGTAAACGAACGAAGCAATCTTTTATCGATCAAACTCAATTGAAACATCACCAACCAGATATAATTACACCTCTAATCAGACTGCCAAATTTTGACCCTGTTGATGATGTTTTACTAGACTCAATGCACTTAATGTATTTAGGGGCGATGAAAAATTTATTGGAAAAGTGGTTCGTGAAGGGTAGCCGTTACAGATTGGAAAAAAATAAAAGAAATATTTTTAAAAAGTTGATGGATTCTATTACTCCGTTTATTCCTAATGAATTTCAACGAAAAATATTTGATGTAGATGATATTTCTCATTGGAAAGCCACTCAATACAGATTTATTCTTCTGTATTGTGGACCTATAGTTTTGAAATTTGTATTATCTACTCTGCAATATCAACATTTTCTTTTATTCCATATTGGTGCACGAATTCTCTGTAGTAACGAAATGGCTGTACAACATGTAGATTTTGCAGAGGCACAGCTTACAAAGTTTCATATATTATTACCGACTATTTACGGCGATGAAACACAAATCATGACTTTTCACAGTTTGATTCATTTGCCGGACGATGTACGCCGCATGAATGGACCTCTAAGTAATTATTCGGCGTTTTGGGGAGAAAATTTTCTTGGGAAAATTGGTAAATTTGTCCACTCAGCTGCTAAGCCTTTGCCTCAAATTGTTAATCGACTCAACGCTATGGAATCTTTAGATAATATGAAAATTAAAGCTCATTCGTCTATTGGAAATTATGATATTGATCTTATTGAAAAAAATATTAAAATTAATGAACGTTCATTTATAAATATTACATTTTTAGAGTATAATAGCATGTACCTTAGTAGTAACATGCCAAATAATATAGTCCAACTACATAATGATAAGATCTTTGTTATTAATAAAATCTTATTAAAGAAAGAAAATTATACATCAAATGTTAAAAAAATCGATGATTTCTTTCTTTTTGGAATTGAAGCTATTTTACATGAAAATATTTTCACAAGTCCATGTCCTTCAAAAAATGTAGGTATAACTCGAATAAACAAATTCTCTGAATCAATGAAATTGTTTGCAATGAAAGAAATTAAAGCAAAATGTTTATTGTTAAAAATTGATAATGAAACATTTGTTGTTTCATTGCTTCACTCCGCAGAAATGTAAAACATTTATTATCTTTAGTATTTTTTGAAATTATAAATTTTTTCATCAATAAATCCTTAAATGTATTACCTCACAATTATTCTGATTTTGTTTATTTAATAATAAAGTGCATACACTTACTCATAAATTGATTTACATTTATATACATAAAACATAATTAAAAATTTTTAATAACTATAAGGGTATAACTATCAGGGTATAATTGTATATTAATCTTAAATAAATAAAAAAGTTAAGATATCTCTTCTGTAAAGATAAGTCAAGAAATAATAGTCTGAAAATATTTTGATAAATTAATTTCGTTATGTAGTAAGGTTCAAGCCTGGCTGTAGCTTGGGTTAAGCTTAGTATCCAAGACTTGATTTGAACTTATAAGCCAAGATTGGGTCAAGCTTGGTAGCCAAAGCTTGGGCCAGGCTTGTTAACCAAGGTTTGATAGTTAACGACGGGGCCACGGCTTGGGCCAGGCCTGGTATCCAAGGCTTGGTATTTAACAATGGGGCCAAGACTCGCCCAGTTATAAGCATTGGGAGTTCCTACCTGGGTTAACCAAGCATAATTCTGATAATTCTCACTAATGTTTGGGAAAACATTTTCAATAAGAGCTAATTGAGAGTCTACAAATCGGCAAAAGTCGTTTGTAAGAGTAATTAAGCCAGATGTCGCATCCACTGGGACTTTTCCATTTCCAACAGCTAACAATTGTTTGGAAAATTGTGCAGCACTTTGATCGTTTTGAAGTTGAACTCTCATATTAGTGGTTAGCGATAATGTTTTTACGTTATTCCATAAAGGTGATGCCTTCAGGCAAGCATTCAATTCATCTGCAGGCGTTCCACGGGGAATTACTGGCAACGTCTGCCTGAAATCGACTGCCAACAATATCATCAAGCCGCCAAAGATGTTGTTATTTCGCCGAAGATCCTTCAGTGTGAAGTTAGGTGCTTCAAGTGATTTCTTATGTACATCAGCGTCGCTGCGAATGGATCTGCTTCACACATTGCAAAGAAGCTAGTCAATGTTGTCGATGGTGGTCTCTCAGCTCGTTGTGCCGCATTAGCCTCAGTAAAGTAAACTCTTTGGCCATTTTCCAAATGCACTGCTAAATGTACAACTGTGGGATATCTTTCATGAATTTGAAATGACAATAATCGCCACAGTGCTCCATTAGTACTGACGTATCTGCCCATTTGGAAGTTGCTGATTTCGTCATTCGCATTTTCCGACGCAATACCAAACACAGCCATGTCGCTGCCTTTTGTGACGTACTTGCACAAATATTTGATTGATTTGGCCGAATGACAACTCTCAACGTTTGCATGTGTTTTGAAAATTCGTGATAGCAGCGGGCAATATGGTACAATGAATTCATTTCCGATCTCAATCTCATGATTTTTAACTTTAACTGTGATAGTTCGACAATTATCTTCTTTTGAACGGCGACGATAAACTGGATATCCATCGTTCCCTGTGACTGTTTCAGCAACTAACGGTCGCGGATATCGTTTTGTGCACTTTCCATCAGCCATGCAAGGCGATAATGGATTTAATGCACAGCACGGTCCATGCACCATCTGTGTCGTCACAATGTCGTGTAGATGGGGATCAGTGACTGCATCAGGAATTTAAGCTGATATGATGTCATCCACTTCATTTGAATGTAATTTGTTCAGCAACCAAATTAGGATATAAGCATGCGGTAGTCCACGCTTCTGCCATTCCACCGAGTACATATAACAACGTGTGTCACCAAAAACTTGATACTTAGTAAGCACATCCATCATAACCTTGAGTTTTTGCTGAAATACTCTGGCGATTATGTCATGGCGATCTTGCGGTTTTTGGCCCGGTTCCAACTCACGTTCAATTTCCGTCCACTTCGGATTGCATGTGAACGTAATAAATAAATCCGGAGTTCCATAATTTCGCACGTACGTCATAGCGTCTTGAGCGTATTCGTGCATGTGTCGTGGGCTTCCAATGTAAGATGATGGGAGAATCGTCAGACGTCCAATATTCTGAACATCACCATCTGAATGAATAGCATCACGCAAGTGTATATAGTCCTCAGATCGTAGCTTTGCCTGATTGAATCGGATGAACGCTAAACGTTCGGTCTCGACTTTGACATACATGTCGACAGCGAATTGCTGGAATAGCCGACGGCACTTCAGAATGACATTCTCCTCATGTGTACGAATCATTATACGATACGCATAGTAATTCATTGCGCTTAGATTTTTATTCGTTGATACACCTGAAAATGCAAAATTAAATGAATTGTTAATGGAAACCAATAATAGCAATAATAGCAATAATTAGTGTGTGAATATTGTACCAGTAATTGGATCGACCATCTTCAACGTGATGTCGTATCCGTCTTGACCTTGCCAATAAATGATTGGATATTGTAACGCATCGTACAAACGATGTGTCTCGTTTACACGATGCATGATATTGCTTCTTCGCTGAACGACAATGTCTCGCGATTTAGTTGGATCGCCAACAATAATTGCAGCAACATCATTAACGGTGGGTGCATTGAATCTTCGCACATGTTCACCTGTTGGGGTACAATCCGCTCTTATGACAAATTTGTGCGTATCCGATGGCATTCGTTCCAATGCTGTTTTGAACATATTAACCACAGCATTATTAGCGTGAAAAAATGCTTGCAACTGTTCAATAATTCGTCTCTTTAACTGTTGTGTTCCCTGTATATTGCACCGCACATTCAGCTGATCCACCATCGACGAAATGAAATATATTTGCAGAAATTGATGCGGTTCATCTGGTGTTGGCACCATTGAACCATGCAAATGATATATTTGTCCTTGTATCTGTAATTGCAAACAATCATTTGTTGAAGAATAGGGTGTAACTTCTGATCGTGTGATGGTGTAGTATGTGGTGTATATGTAGTTGTTATGTGTTGCAATTCATTGTGTTGGTGTGAGTGATTGGTTATTTGTGTTGTATCTTTTACCTTGCAAGTCGGCATGAAGCCGTCTTCTCGAATGATATTAGCTCCAAAGGAAGTCATGCGAAAGCAGTTATTGTATTCAAGGATGTGTTGAAGAAAATGGCTGGAATCGGGATCAATTCCATCGAACAATGGTTTCAGTGGCTGTGGTGGTGTAAGTAATGGATCCAGTTTGACTTTTCCACTTGCGCAGCACAATCCAGCCGTTTCTCTTTTGAACTTTAACGCATTGCAATATCGGCATATAGTCGTCGTTCGTCCAATATCTAAATTTTCATCATCACTGTAGTTCGCAGTGGGATCATATTCGAATGCCAAGCGATTGTATGATGCCAATGATCTTCGTGTGCTCACGCGTTGTCTCAATCGGGCATTTTCTGTTATTATATTTTGTCTTTCTTCGCTTAAGTTCTGTGAATACAGTTGTTGCTGGTTCGCACGTCGTCCTCTAGGCATTTTGGACTATGGACAGAGTGGTGAATGTAACCTTAAATGCACGATCCACATAATTTACACAGTTCAACTTACCACCTTAAAGACAAATGCCTGCTGTTGAAATTGAATAAAAATTTGCACAATACACGTGATTGATTTGATGGTTTCCAATTTAAATGTTAGGAAATGAATAACTTATTTTTTTAACTTTTCTTTCACAATTTCACAATGAACACAATACCGGTTTGTCACATGAAATTAATTAACTGAGCAGAGAATAATGAGTAGAATTAACTTTTGATTTACTGAAGTTAATAAAAAAAACAATTTAATTAACTTTAAACAATTATTTTATTGATATATTTATTACAAGACCTTCTGGCAATTCAGAGGTTGGAGTAAGACTGGTGGTCCGAGATTACATGGTTACTTATATACTAACTTAATTGTAATTCTATCCCAGGATGTTTAGATTAGATAAGGGGATATGTTGGGTGGCCTTTAGAGCTGGCACGCGTGGTAACATCTACCACCGAAGATACAACTTTATGCTGTAAAAGTAGCAAAAGGTGTATGATTCTCTGTGTCTAATGGTTCAATTATATTGATTTCTTTATTTTTATTTTTCCTACAATATCTATATGTTATGTATATAATTATGGTTATTATTATAGTCATAAAAAATGGGGTTATTATAGGGTGTATAATATGTATATTATGGGGTAGTTCATTAATCTTGAGATCTCTTGGTAGTAGAGCTAGAGTATGTTGTAGTTTCTCGATGTTGTGTAGATCTAAGTGTTCCATGGTAAATGATGCGTCGATGGGTTTGTTTTGTATTTCGGGTACACTAGGTAAAGGCATCAGATTCCAGGTTTCCACAGTTTCTTTAATCTTAATATGTTGAATTATTCTACCTGAAACATAAAGTTTACATTGATCTGCAAGGTTTAATATATAGGTTCCTTGTAGGTTCATCATCTTTGTGTCTTCGCATTGTAGAGTGCTGTTAATTTTTTCATTTGAAATGATGATCCAGGTGTTAGGGTCGATGTTCTGAATTTTCAGTCCTTTTAGTTCTATTGTCAAGGGTTGACGTTGTGTTGGGGGTTGTCCTCTCAGGAGTTCTGTCTCGCAGGTGTGTTCTGTATTCATTGTTTCTCTGAGTTCGCATAAATATTGATTATTATTTATTTTAGTGCATGGTGAATTTGATTCAATATGTGAGTAGTCATTAACAAGTAGGTATTTGGATTTAGGAATTAATATTTGGAATTGATTATAGTATGGTATTGGTAATGGATAGTTTTCGTAATATGTGAATATTTTAGGGTTGGTAAGGGGTATTTTTATTACAAATACAATAGTCACATGTTGTGTATATGCTGTCACTTGACTGATTTCTTCATAAGTATGAACGTTTTCTAGCGTTATTTTGAAGGGTAGTTTAATGTGTTCAGTCGAATTGAGGTAATTCTCTATTTCTTTAAGTTCTCCTAGTAGGTGTCCGGGTTCTAGGATGGATACGCTAATTGTTCTAAGTCTAGCGAAGGTAATATCTTTTTCAATTCTTTCCAGTAGATGCATTAGTAATTGCATGGACTGGGCGATGAGTCCGATTGATTCCGTGATGAGTATGTGTCTCATGTTTACTGCTTGTGCTTGGTTGATTGCAGTTGTTAGGGTTTTAATCCGTTCGTTTGATTTTTCTTGATTTTTGTTGAGAGTTTCTAGCGCTGGTTTAAACTCGTCTGTTATGGTGTTGGCTAATTTTATTTGTTTATTAATAGTTTTCTTTATTTGTAGCTGGTTTCCTTCTAAGGTCTGGAGTGCGAGGTTTATTCTTTTCCCGTCTTCTTGGTCTAAATTTCCTCCTATGTATTTCCAAAAAGTACCTATAGCGTCGATACTTCGTTTATTTCGTCTTGTAGGTAATATTTGTCGAATTTTCTTGTTTATTTCCGAGTCTAGGATATCTAGGATATCGGTAGAATGGCCATGTAAATGTTTTTCTATATATTTTATTTGTTCTTGCATTGATATCTTAAGGTTATGAGCGTTTTGATGATATTTTATTAACGGTTCCATATCAATTTTCTTAATTATTGTCCAGTGTTCTCTGATGTTTTGGGCTGTACCTCTTTGTATGGGGTAGAGTCCTGGATTGTCTGTGATTTTGTGGAGTTTGCATTCGTTGGTAGTAGTAGTCGTGATAGTGGTGATCCTGTAACAAGGAATTTGTTGTTTTTATTTTATCACTCTATTTTATGCATTATATATGTATGTTTTGATGTACCGTGGTTTGAAAATACGGTTTCAATTTCATCTTTAGTTCGTTTGAAAAGTCCTTGCCCTAAGGCTGGCATTCTGATGGTGTATACCATTGGTTCTTTTTCAAAGAGAGTTAGGAATGATTTTAGTTTCTCTAAACAATTTTCTTTATTACATACTATATTAATAGTTTTGCCGAATGTTTTTCCTTCGGTTATGGTGTAGAGACCTTTTTTCAGGTTTTTTAAACGTTTTTCTTTATTTAGTATAAATTCATAATATGGTGTGTCCAAAGCTATTAGTTTGGCGAATCCTTGGTAGTGTGAGGGTTCGTTGTCTTTTAACGTGTAACGATCATGTACTAGGTGTAGAATGAAATCGGTTTTTTCGTTTGAAGGAAGTTTTCCGTTTTCTATCTGAAGTACTGATTTTACTTTGAGTGGGGTTGTCATTAGGTTGTCTAAATGATTAGTTCTAGTGACGTGTGTTTTAAGGTGTTTAATCGTAGCTATATTCTTATCTGATACTTCTAAGACTTCATATGGTCCTGTGTTTTTTGGTTTACTTTTGGTTTGATTTTTAATTTTCTTATTTAAATACACTATATCAGTAGGTTTCACTTTTGGTTTAGGAATGTCTTTATTTATACGATTTATAGTTTGTTCTTTCTTCTGTTGTATTTGGTTTTTAACTTGTTCATATATTTTCGTAGTTCGGTCTCGATGGTTCTGCATGTAAAGATCCATAAGTGTCATATCTTGGTTTAATAGTAAAGGTGATTTAGTACATAGATGTCCGTTTATTAGTTCCCGAGGTTTGTACTGGGTGGTGGAATGAGGTGTCTCATTGTATCCTATAAGGGTGTACTTCATAAGTAGTCTTGGGGGAAGATCGTGTTCTGTTTTCACGATTCTGTACATTTCAAGTAAAGTAGAATGTAGTCTTTCTACAGGGGCGTTACTTTCGTGACGATAGGGTGTAGTTATATGCATTTCTATTTTGTGTAGATTTAGTAATTCTTTAATGATGTTATTATTAAATTCTGCACCGCCATCCATGGTTATATGTTTGGGTATGCCATGGTGGGTGAAATAGGTCAATAGTTTTTCTGTTACTTCTATTGCTGTTCTAGCTATGATGTCATATGCCTGTGCGTATTTGGAAAATAAATCTATTATAGTTAGAAATTTCTGTCCGTCTACTTCGAAAGTATCAATGTATATTTTTTCAAATGGATTTTCCGGTGTTTCCGTGATGTTGAGTGGTGCTTGTATCGGATGTCGATTGTATTTTTGTTGTTTACAAGTGAGACAATTGTTAATATAATTCTCTACTTGCTTTTTCATACCGCTCCAGGTATATCGTTCTTGAATCATTTTTCGTGTGGTGTCAATGCCTCTATGGTGGGTCTTCCCTTCGTGTATTTGTAGTATAATATAGAGTTGGTCTTCTAATTCAGTTATAATATCAACTCGGTTTAAGCATCTTATTATCTTATAACGAATAAATGTTTCAATTTTCAATTTATTATAAATTTCGTATATTTCATTGTCACAGAAAAGGTAGTATGTTATATCTGGGTCAAGTTTTTCTAACGTGAGGATAAATAGTTCTTGATGTATATGGTCTTGATGTATTTCAAGATGTATTTGTTGTTTGTTGTCTATTTTTCGTATTTTGCTTGTTGTTTTTCCGAGAGTTTGAGTAATAATTATTTGGTTTTTCTTGGTTTCCAAAGGATCAGTTGTTATGGGTATTCCGGTGTTAGAATCTTCTTGCGAGTGTATGGTATCTGTATCGCTTATTTCGATTATTTCTGATTCCTTATTGATTTCTATAGGGTCATTGGGGATCGGTGTTGGTACTGGTGTATTTAGTATATCCGTTGGTTCATTTTTATTCACAGTTGTTATAGGGGTTTCTGTACGTAGAGTTGTGGGTGTAGGGGTGTTGGTATTTTCCTTAAGTACATCATTTATTTCTGCGATGAGTTCTTCCCATCTAGTATCAAAGTCAGGATTATTAATAATGCTCACATTATCGTTGTCTAATGCATTTAATTTGATACGGCTTAATGCATCTGCGTTGGTGTTTTCTAATCCTTTCTTATACTCTATTTTGTAGTCATAATCAGACAATTTGATTTTCCATCTGATTAATTTCATGTTTGGTTCTTTGAGCGAATCAAGCCACACCAATGGTTTATGGTCTGTGATCAGGGTAAATTTTCTTCCATATAGATATGGTCTGAAATATTTAGTTGCCCATACTAAAGCTAATAGTTCTTTTTCTATAGCTGAGTAATTCTGTTCTGATTCGTTTAGAGTTCTGGATGCGTATGCTATTGGTTTATCAGAGCTGGTATTACCTTGTGATAATATACCGCCTATTGCATAGTTGGATGCATCAGTTGTAAGTTTGAATTCTTTGCTGAAATCAGGGTATTGTAACAGGGGTGCATTGCTCAAGATGTTTTTCATTAGTTCAAAAGATTTGACAAATTCTTCCGTGTGTGTGATTGTTGTACCTTTCTTCAAATATTTTGTCATAGCTTTGGTTAATTTCGCGAAGTCTTGTATAAATTTGCGATAGTAACCAACGAGTCCTAAAAATGATTTTATTTCTGTCACTGTTTTTGGTATAGGAAATGTTTTGATTGCATGTACCTTGTTAGGGTTTGGTTTAACGCCTTCTGGTGTAACGACGTGTCCCAGAAATTCCGTTTCTTTCTTGAGGAATTCGGATTTATCTATTTGAATCTTAAGATTCGCTTTTCTGAGCCTATCAAGTACATTTCTTAGTTTCTCCATGTGTTCTTGTAAGGAGGTGGAATATATAAGTATATCGTCGAGATATACAAGACATGTGTTTGGTACTAGATCTCTTAGTACATCGTCCATGACCCTTTGAAAAGTGGCTGGGGCGTTTTTGAGTCCAAACGGCATTCTAGTAAACTCGTAGTGACCGTTCTCGACGTTGAATGCTGTTTTCTTTATGTCTTGTTCATCTACTTCGATCTGGTGGAATCCTGAGTCTAAGTCAAGGGTAGTGAAGTATTGACTTCTACCTAACTTGTCTAAGATTTCAGAGATGTTCGGGATAGGGTATCTATCATCCACTGTTTTATTATTCAGGTTTCTATAATCGATCACCATTCTAAATTTTTTCTTTCCACTGGCATCGTCTTTCTTAGGTACGATCCAGACGGGTGAAGACCAGGGTGAATTAGATGGTTTAATTATTTCGTCATTTAATAGTTTTTCAATTTGACTATTAATTTCGTTCTTATGGACGTAAGGATATCTATAGTTCTTACTATAAATAGGGTCTTCGTTGGTGGTGGTAATCTTGTGTTTGATATGATTCGTGAAGCTGAGTTTTTCATGGTTTTCTCTAAAGAGGTCAGGGTAGTTTTTTAAGAGTTCACATAATTGATGTTTCTCTTCACGATTCATATGTTCATTTCTTATTTGTATCTCATGTATTTGTGTGTCGCAAGCATCTTGGAAATAAATAGGTATAATAGCTTTTTCTGTAATCAATTGTTTGTTTTCAAAATCGATTTTTGCTTTTTCTGTATTTAATAGATCAGAGCCTATAAGGCCGTCATATTTTTTGATAAATCTAAATAAATACATTTTACATTTATTTTCCGAATTAAATACTGGAAATGTTTGTACATGAGCTACTTGGTTGTGTTTCGTAGTTCCATGTGCAGTTTTGATGGTGAAAATTTCATTTTCTATCATTTCTGGTATGGTGGTGTATGCTAGTTTTGGATTTATAATTGTTCTGTTGCTGCCTGTATCTAATAAGAGTTTTATATTTAGTACTGGATCTATTATGTAAGGCAGAGAGTCATGTTGAATGTTATTTAGTACTATATGTTCTCTGTGGGTCCCAGGTGTTCGAGAAAATCCTGAGTATTTTCCTCTTGGTTTTCATATGCATAATATTCTTCATTTTCTTCAACTCTTTCATATTCTTGCTCTTCTTCGAACTCTCCTTCTATGTTATTTAGTTCTTCGGCTACATAGTTTAAGCCTGGTGTACTAAAAGTTGGCTTCCAGTTGTTGGTTGGTCTGACCGTAGAAGTTGTATCCATAGGAGTCCAATGTTTTCGAATGGGCATTTGGGGTTTTTTGTTCCAAACATTCGTTTGCTTTGTTTGTTGAGATTGAGGCTTTTTAAAAGGTTGATAAGAGGTTGATGGTTCAGCTCTTTGGTTAGAGTAGGGTGGTCTATTTTGTTAAAATGGGTTATAATTATTTTGGTTGGGATACCATGATTTACTTTGAGATGTTTGTTGTGGTGGATTATAATTATTTTGAGGGTGGTATGATGGTCTATATTGTGGTCTTTGGGGTGGAGGTCTCTGAGGGTAAAATTGTTTAGGTATATCACCCATCAGTTTCAGTTGTTGAATTCTATTTGTTTTTAGAGTGTCTTCTCTCATGATTATTTTTAGAATCTCCTCCATTTTTGTAATATTCTGAACTCTGAGTTGTGATCCTAATGGTTCATTAAGACCAGTCAAAAAGGCTTCTAGTGTTAAGTTATCATACAATTTTAATTTATGAGTCTTCACTAGGGGGTCTAATCCTCCAATTTGTGCTACATTATATAAATCATTTCTGATTTTGTTGCATTTGTCGTAAAAGATCATTGCAGTATCTCCTCTTTGCCGGAGTAACATCAGTTCTCTTGTTAATGTCGTTTCCGATTTGTTTTCATTGTAGTTCGATATTAGTATAGCTCTTAAGTCATCCCAAGTATGGGTGTTTCTATACTCTATTAATGCGTTTGCTTTTCCAACTATTTTACTTTTTATTGCAAGTAATAGTAACGCGTTGTCTGCAGCGTTTGCAGGAATATCCGGTAAAGCAAATTTCTTAATCACGTTATCACAACTTTGTAAGAACGTTGATAGTGAATTGTCACCGTTGAATTCTTTAATGTACGATATAAATGTGTTATACGCCATTATAATGTATATTTTTTCTCAATATTCTTATATTTATGTATTATTTAATTATCAGAGGGAATAATAAAAGAAGGGATACTTGAAAATGGTACTCACATTGAGATCATTACAGCCAGTTCTAGAAGCATGATGATTCCAGGTCGTCTAGTTGTATGTCTTGTGCTCCCGTGTTCCTTTTTTATTATTTCACTCACTCACTTATTTATTTATTTTCACTTTAACTATTTATTAAGTTTAACTGTATTATTGTGTAGGTTTTTTCGAATTATTAAGTTAATCCATTAAAATGGAAAAATTTACAGCGATTTGTAATTTCTTAATATCCGTACGACTGCGCCAATTAACTTTTGATTTACTGAAGTTAATAAAAAAAACAATTTAATTAACTTTAAACAATTATTTTATTGATATATTTATTACAAGACCTTCTGGCAATTCAGAGGTTGGAGTAAGACTGGTGGTCCGAGATTACATGGTTACTTATATACTAACTTAATTGTAATTCTATCCCAGGATGTTTAGATTAGATAAGGGGATATGTTGGGTGGCCTTTAGAGCTGGCACGCGTGGTAACAGTAGCTGTCAAACAATGTATCACGCACCGGCGCCTACTACTTAAAACACCGGTCTACTTAAAATATTGGTTTGTATATATGCTATGTATCAGAGTAGGCGCTGTATGTGAAAAAAGATTTTCCCGCTTTTCTGTTGAAAATTTTCCTGAATTCCTGAATTTTCTTAGCTATAAACCTCACGGAGCCTGAGACCTTTCCAACGAATGCAAAACCGTGGAAATCGGTTCGTGCGTTCTGGAGTTATAACGTCAGGAAGGAAAACCCGACTTATTTTTATATAGTAGATATAAATATAAAAATTATTATTGCGCGGAAGACCGGCGCTGTCGAAAATCAAATTGGTACGCATGTCCAGTAACGAATTCTTAAAATGGCAGATAGATTTGCTTAGTCTGGCATCGAATAGGTCTCGTTCTATTTTTTGACGCTGGTTTTTATCACCGTTAATAGTTTTTAAATATTTATTTTAGACAATTTGTGGATAAAAATAATAATTATTAATTATGTTATATGTGGACATAAATGTATTTAATTATATAAATAATAATTTGCTGGTAATTTTTTAATTCTCTTCTTAAAAACATGCTTCAAATAATATTACACAAATGCACGAGTAAAGGACCGAATAATTTGGGTACAACTTTTCTTCGAACGATTTACGATCGGCGCCGGTGATGAAAATTTATTATTTTTTCTTTATTGTTTTAATAGAAAATGAAGAACAAATGATCTTTGTTATTAAAATATCCGCTAATGAAAAATACGATAATATTTTGTTATAACATAATTAGCGGAAATATGGAATAACCAAATTCAGGCTCAAAATTTGGCTTAAATATTATTTATTTACAGATTTTTTACTGTTAACTTACTTTGGCGGTCTGCGTCAGTGTCCATTCAAATATATTAATAGTAACACAAAGTAAACAAACAAATTAATGTTATTGATCATATTATACATATAATCCAATCCAAATAGAAACAAGTAATAAATATCTAAATATAATGGAAATCAGTATATGAATCAGCATGTCTTTAGTATTGATGAAAAACTAAATTGGTTTTTATTTCCTTAATAGAAAATAAGGAACATAAGATCTTTCATATTAAAATATCTTCTAATGAAAAATACGATATTTTGTTATAACATAATTAGCGGAAATATGGAATAACCAAATTCTGGCTCAAAGTTTGGCTTAAATATTATTTATTTACAGATTTTTTACTGTTGACTTACTGGTGGTACAAGGTTCGTCTGTGTCCATTCAAATATATTAATAGTAACACAAAGTAAACAAACGAATTAATGTTATTGATCATATTAAACGTTTAACAGAGAAAAAAAAACAGGTAAGAAATTTCTCTTTAAAATGAGTGTATACTTAGATCAAATTTATCTCGTGAATCGAATTACTCTTACTTACATATTGCGACTGTTTAAGAATTTAATGAGAAATAGTATATTAAAATTTGTTTTAATTATTTAAATTGTGGCACCACTTATCAGAGCCGCATCTTACCCACTGAAAAACAATTTAAGAAATTGCAAATAAGTTTCTGAGATAACAATGTTATTATTCAGTTAAAAGTCCAAAGACAATTACTGGGTTTAAAAAAGAATTACTTCTTGGAAAAGTAAAAACAAAGAAGATTTGTCACTCTTTGTCTGAGGATGGTACGTACTTCAGGAAGATACGTGTAGCTGTTGAGCGAAAGTATCAAGTATTACATACAGAATAACGGAAAGATGCAGAAATTCTCTATACAAGGATTTGTAAAGAAGTGTTTAAATTACATCCAGAATGTGTTCTTGCTCCAAATTTTTCATAAGTGAAGACCTGTTTTTCAGATACGACAGATTTCAGATACGATATCCTTGTGTTGAAATAAAGCATTTTCTTTAAAAAGCGTAAAAAGTTATTTAGATATTAAGGATATTAAAAGACTTTTATTGCAATCAAGAATCAAGTACACCAATTTAGCAATTTATTTGATTAATTTTCCGTTTTAATGCCATATTATCCACATATAAATTCTCCTCCTGGCTTTGTTACTAATCTATGGATTTTTGTATTTTGATATTGTATTGAATTCTGTTCGTTACCATAGAATGTATTTCAATTACTTCTTTGAAACATTTAAAAAAATACAAAATGAAGCATTCTTACTTTCTACAAAAATAACGTTTCATTAAAGTTTTAATCTTTAAGGCAACTGTCATGCGGGCCAACGACCTTGAACTTTGAACTTACCGGCTATGCAATAAATTATTTATATTTTATGTTACATCGTTATATTTATTAAGTTTTATATCGCAATAACAATGATACTGCCCAGAAAAGTTGGATATACATACTATCAGAGATGTGCGTTTTTCAAATACATATACTCAAAATGCAAATACAAAATAGTAAATACCTATTTTCTATTTTGTATTTAAATATCTTTTAAGAGTATAGAATTTTATATTTTATTTGAAAACTTTTACAAACCTATTTCCTATTTGGAAAAAACAAAATACTTTTTTCATTTTTGTTACTTCAGAGTATTAATCAGTAAATTATATTTTTTAATTTAAAGTTAAAACCCCTCCAATATTAGCACCATCTATAATCTAAAAGTATCTACACAATTGTCTTAATACCCCCCATACTACCCCTACATGCGACATCCAACCTATATATATTTTCATTCATAAGTTGAACATTATTTAGACATGAGTATTTTTTAAACATATTATGCGACATAAACATGCTACACTAATAAAACCCCTACTTTTGCTATTTTTTTAAATTCTAGGTAGTATTTTTATGAAACAAAACTGTTTCAAAACAAAGTCGATCTTTATCAACGAGAATTCTCATAATTATTAGAAAAAAATAACATTTATATTAATAACATAAAGAGTATTCTATTTTCTCAAAAGTATTTTTAAAATACGTATTTTGTATTTAAATACTAACATGAAATTTATTTTGTATTTGAAATAGAAAAATAACGATGTATTTGCATTTTGTATTTAAATGCTTTTCTCTGCATACTATATTCAAGATACACATTACATGGTATATTGCATATGCTATGTATATGCTGTTGTGATGTAGTTTGCACTGAATTCAATAATAACACAGTTCCATTCCTTACTTAAGCGTCCCCTTTCCATTTTCAGTGACGGAGCTGCCCTTCTATTTTTACTTCCCATTATGCTGATTATTATCGTACGCTGACTCTGATTTACACAATTTCGAAACTACGACGTTAAAACGGCATTGCAGTGAAACGGCAATTAGCGTTACACACTCCGGACCATTGCTAACAATCAAACTATTTATACATGTCAAACACTGGGCACTTCAGGCACAGTACAGTACGTAAATAACTAATTGCCTATGAAAATGTCTTACCATCTGTGCATTGAAGACGTAGTGAAGTAGTGGAAATGGTAATCACGAGAAGGGATGAAAAAACAAATTGACTTTAATACATGATTTTTCTAGTTCCAGATAGAAAATTATCTTGCAGTACAAGTTTCACTCTTGCTAGCTTGCTACAAATTAGATTCAAGGATCAATTTCTACTTCTCTTTCAGAAATTATCCAACAGACCAAATTTCACACTTACTAGTTTACTACAAGCCAATTGTGATACATTTTCTACCTGGGTTTTGTATTTTTTATAAATTTTCAGATTAGTTATAAAATTTTAAATTATTTTATTTGTTTTATATTGAAGCAGTGAAACAAAGTCTGTGGCGCAGTTTTAGAATATATAGAGTTGTACAAGTCTATGAATGAAATCGAAAACACCGCCCATACCAAAATGGATTCGAGCGTCCACAGTGAAGATATTGTCCGAATCGAGTTAAATGGTGGGATTTTACTATTGGGAAACACTAAAAGTAAAATGAAGTGCAACAAACAAATATTACTCTACTCATTTTACTCTAAACCTACCAATTACATCAATTAATTTCTGTATTAAAAAATGCACAAAGTTAAGCTTCTAATTTCTTAAAAATTTTAAAAATTGACAGTTATTTGGTATATATATTTTTATTAGAAAATGTACCTTTTCATATTAGCTAATGATTAAAAACCAATATTGTTATTATTTATAAATTTTATTATATTATAAGTAGCGATGGTAAACAGCTGTTATTGCACATTAATAACATTTACACTTTTACAATGAACAAACGCAAACTTCTCCAAATTATTGTACATAATATTTGCGTGTTATGTTTAAAGAATTAAAAAATTTTATCATGATGATATGTTTCATTTAAATAAATTTCGTTGTCTATGAAATCTCTTAGCTGCAGTAAACGAGGTAACCTTGGCATTCGAAGAATCTGAAAAACAAAATTCATTAGAATATTATAAAGTTGAAATGACAAAAATGTGTAAATACATGTAGTTGCAGAATGCAGTTGTATTATCTCTAGTGAGTGTTCCCAACTAAAGAAATATAATTTCTTTACATAATCTTACATAAAATTCTTTATTAATTTATGTCGAAAAATATCTTTTATTATGTATCCTTACATATTATTAAGCAAAAAATATTATGTAATAGGTAAACTTTTTTATGATAAATGAACCGCAAAAATATGTTATTGTAACTAGTAACTATATTACAAGATTAACATATTCTATCACGCCATCTCTGCACCGATTTAAACTGGGTTACATAAAACCAAATCGTTTAAAATATCTGCTTAATTTGTACATACCCCTTTCAGTTGTTGAAAATAAAATGGCAAAGTCACTGTTAAAATCTGCTTCCGGTCAGTCTGATGATTGATTTTATCCACTATTCTTTTAACCATCGTAGTAAAATCGTCATTGGCGTATTCAAAATTAAAGTTTACGAATTCAATAAACTGTGAACAAACAAATCAGAATAAATTATATAGTAGAAACCTATTTTATTATTTTGAAATTTACAAAAAAAAACTGATGCGTCCTAATCTTTTATATTTTCTGTTCTGTCTTTGTTGTGTATAGGATAACAGATAAATCAGACTAACTAATAAAAATAATTAAAAAATAGTCAAATAATCTAACACATAAAGAGAATAATATACGTTTAAGTAACACGTAAAATACTTAAACAAGCTGTTGTTGGCTTGTAGCGTAAAAACAGTTTAAAATTGAAACATTCAATAAAGCTTTAACATATCCAATTTTAAAAATAGGAATCTTCCTAATTAAATTTTAAATTGTTGACGAAAGAAATTAGTCAGTGTTGATACTTACTCTTAGTGTGTCATTCACCAGCAGCGGTAATGAAAAGTTTTCTTCAATAACTGTACAACATATCACTTTAACAGTTTCCAAAGTTTTACATCCACTTAAAATGGTCAGACAGTCCGCGTTAAATAATTCTCCTGCATAAAGTATACTAAATTTTTTTAATTGCGGTAGTTTAACAAGGTGCGCTACTCCTTCTTTTGAAAGATTTATCGGTTCGAATAAATTAATATCTTTTAAATTTAGACAATTTTCGGAAATCACTTTTAATATGCTGTCAATTTCTATAACCGGTACATTTAATCGAAAAGTTGTTAGTTTTGTTAATTCTCTTAGTGACTGGAATGACATCGATTGAAACACAGGAAGCGTAAGTGTCCGTAAGTTAGGTAATAGTTCCACTAAACTTCGAACGAAGTTGTATTGAAGTTCATGTAAAAGTGTTATTTGCAAAGAATCCAGATCCAAGATTATCAAACGCTCAAATAATATGTTATCACTAAATAGAAAGTTTCCTTTGAGACTAAGTTTTTTCAGTTTTAGAGGCAAATATCTAAAGAAGTGACTACATGGTTCAGCAAATATCAATTCAACATGTAACTCGACAAGTTGAGGATTATTTTGTAATAATATTTGTAACATTGAGTCATCTGTCAATTCAATATGCAGTGATTTAAAACTGGTGTGTCTACTTAATATGCGCATCTGGTCTGGTTTTAATTTGGTTTCTAAATATAGTGATTCCAACTGCCAATTTTCCATGCACCTTAAAAGTATGTTAAGATTTAGTTTTCTGAATCCAATCAATGTTAGTGACTTAAGTGAGCTTCCTAATTTCTCAAAACACATTCCATTAACAGGTGTGTCATTAAAGTCACGAATAGTCACTTCCTGAAGCCCGGGATTACTTTGAAATAACGGTCCCAACACATAATCATCAACATCATCGCAGGTAATTGAAAGTGACTTCAACGTGGTCAGACTGCTTAATGCTACCACATCTTCATTTATCAATGGTATCCCGGGTATGTTCAAAACTTCTATTTGTTGACAATGTGTGCTGATGGAAATAGGAAGTTCTTCAAACTCTTCTAAATATCGCTTTCTAGTTAACTTCAGTGTCCGTAAATTCTTAATCAATGATAAATCAATTGTAGAGATTTGGTTGTCTAGAAATTCGTCAACATCGAGCACTCGAAGACTCTGCCAATGTTTATCAACAGGTTCGACTTGTCCACGAAACACTGTACTAAAATTAAGTACATCGTTGTACTGTAGATATGACAGTATCGGCAACACACTATAAGTATCTAAAGTTTCCATAGACATGACGGTTGCGTTGAGGAGATCTTGATTACACCTATAAAAATGTAAATGTGAATTTAAAATTAAATTTATCGCTAGAAAAGTCGTAACAGAACAGTTAGCTTATGTACTACATTTTAAAAATTCCCGGGGCGGGGTGGCCCTTTCATTGCTTAATTTTAATGGTCATTACAGCAATAGTTATCTGGACGTGAAATTAATTGTTTTATTAATTATAATATAATATATTAATAGTTTTAAAATTAAATTATAATTTATAACCCTACTTTGTTTTGTCACTTTCAGTGATAGAACTGTTTATTTTCATGTGCTTAAATTGCTCTAAGAGCGCAACACGATAGGCCTTTCTTATCTTAATCTCACAAAGATAGTAGTTATTGCGTTTAGGCATGTCAGGGGTTTCACAATACGTACCATGTGACGATAAGTCTTCCTTTAACGCAGCGCTCCTAATTTCTAACTTATTTAGTGCCGACAGGATGCAATAAATTAATAAAGAATGAAGTGAAAGGGGTTTAATATGGCAGTTTTGAGAAATGTTTAGGTGTAGTTATAAATTGAATTTAAATAGGGTATTTATTGAGGGTTGCTACCCGATCCCTTAAGGGGAGACGGTGGTCTAGAACTTAGAAAAAAAGATTTTTGTTTCTTTTCTTGATATTTTGAAAGTATCGTCTGTCAAGAATATATTGCCAAATTTTTGTGAGTATATTGAAAATAGTTTTGTTTTTGCAGCCGTTTTAGCATATATCAATAGTAGTATAGCCATAGCATACTTAAAACTTTCATCAATTTTATTCCAAAACTACTTTTTTCGAAATGGTGTTGTAGAAAAAAAAACTATTCTTGCTTAATAACTTAATAGTTATTGTTGGAACTAGAATCTTTTTTTATTTCAACAATTTCGTATTTTTTTCTTTGAATAACAGATTTTAAAAACCCAGTTTTTAGAATTTCAATTTCAAATGCGCGCCATTTTGTCAATTTTCCATATTTTGTTTTCTAACTAATTAATAATTTTCAAGGTTTTTATTATTCAGAAAAATAGAAGTGCCGAAATTGGCAACACCGTCCAGGGCCAATTTTTTGACAGGGTTAAAAAGATTTTCTTATATGTACAATCAGTGTAATAATAAACCTAAAAAGTAAAATATCGTTTTTCATTATTTCTATATAAAAAAACAATCCTAAAAAATACCTTAAATTTTCGAGCTCTAGACCATCGTTCCCCCTTAAGTTTAATAGAGTGGAGCTGTCGCGTCAAAGGATTGTGTTTAGGTATTTATCGTCTGGTACTTAAGGGGGGCGGTGGTCTAGAGCAAGCAAATTTAAGGTGTTTTGAAGATTGCATTTTTATAATAATAATGAAAAACGATATTTTAACTTTGTAGGCTTATTATTACACTTATTTTACATAAAAAAGTTCTTTTTTATTTACAAATATTGTAACCCTGTCAAAATATTAGACCTGGACAATGTTGCCGAATTTGGCTCTTCTATATATCTGAGAAATAAAAACCAAAAAATAATTAATTACTATGGTAATGGTAATGAAAATTAAAAATATTAAATATTGATATTGATTAAATATTGAAAATTGACAAAATGCTCTTGAAACTAAAATTCTAAAAGCTAGTTATTTAATGAAAAAAATACGAAGATACGAAATTATTGAAATAAAAAAATGATTCCAGTTCCAACGATAGCTATTGATGTTGTGAATAACGTATCAAAATTTTACACAATTTGATTGAATAGTTTCTTTTTTTTCTACAACACCATTCTGAAAAAAGTATTTTTGAAATAAAGAAAATCAAAGTTTTATTTATGCTATACGGCTGTAGAAACGAACCAATAGGCAATATCTTTACAAAAATTTAACATTATATTCTTACAAGACGTTACTTTCGAAATATCGAAAGGAACAAAAATCGATATTTTGAAAATTCTAGTCCCACCTTTAATATGTTTTACATGAACGATGCGATGTTCCCAGATTTTGTAAGGAATTAAAGAAAGGATGTTGAAGAAGATAAGCTGGACACGTACCTGATTGTCTAGATTGTAGACTCGGATGGCAGCAAGCTAGTCTTCAGTGTAATGTTTCTTCTTCGATTAGTTCAGCGGTATTGTGATATATATAATGTCGAAGAACCTGGTTTCACAATTATGATTTGTAGGTAGTTGAATTTGGTAAAGAACGTATTTATGCATGTGCATTTGAGTAGGATTGAACAGGTTTGTGTTGGTACGATCTCACTTGAGTGTAGAAAATAATGAACCAGCTTAAGCCATAAACACGTTTAGGTAAAGGAGAATCAAAATATTTTAGGGTGGGGGAAATAGGGAGGGTTACTAACAGGTACATCTATCATTTCCATTCAGAAATATCAAAACAATTGTACTATGGTTTTGAACCATAGATGGTGCTAAGGTTGGTTTTGTCCAATTGTAATGGGTTTGCAATACGCTTTTTTAAATGTGTTAGCAAAAGGCTGGTAAACTTCTTATCTTTGGTCAGATCTGTTAAAAGTTATTTAAATATATCTATTGGCTTTCATATTTTTTTCAAATACCGAAATTTCGACATTTCAATTTCTGTTTTAACGCATAATTATTAGTCAAAGTTATGACGTCACTCATTTACTATTTAAGTTTGTGATCTAATAAGCCAGAGGTGGCGAACCTTTTTATGTGAGCATTCCAGAAAATTACAAATATTATTTATCGGGTTGCCGTGCCGGACAGTTGTTAATTAGAAAAAATTGATATAATAATAGAGCTTTCAGAATTTTATTTAGACAATTACAAAAATTATTATACAAAATCTAAACTAAACAAATATTATGCTTTTATACATAATCCTTTTACCTTGTAGCTTCATAGTAACAATCTGTGGATGTACAAATAAATTTAAAAAAACAAATACTAACGCTACAAAATGTGAATACGTAATAATGGTTTCCAAGACGTACAAGAACATGGTGACTAAGCAAAAATAGGAATATATTACCAGTATCAAAATTGACAAATTAAACATCATACTTATTCATTTGCTGAGAGATCAAAAATTTTAAAATCTAAAAAAAATTTAATATAATTTTGAAATTTTTCATCAACGCCGATTTTCACAATCACAATTCTCCTAGATTAGAACAATACTTCTGCTAATCGAAAAAAAAGTAAAAGAAAAATATTTAAGTAAAAGAATTCTAATTGTTGGTAAATTATAACAGTCAATGGGATTTTTGTTGTTGTTTATTGGTAGACAAATATTTAATGTCAGGATCATATTTTTATACTTATAATAAAACACATGCTGCACTGGATTCTTCAGTCGGTTTATTTCTAAATTTGTTTTTTGTACAATTCAATTCAGAAAAAACTGATTCACACGCATATGTGAAAGAAAAAGTTGATAGAATAGCTATTTCCAGTTTCTTGGAAGAACTAAATATTTCAGGAATGGCATTCCTTGTTTTTGATAATTCTTCTTCTGCATTCTGATAGCCAGTAATCGATTATTTTCAATAGTTTCCGGTTCATTTCTTAAATCGACATACTTTTGTTTCCATATGGAATTGGATTGAAATCAAACATCTAAATTGAGCCACTCAATAATCTTTATATTAAGTTTATCTTCCGATATCGTGTCTGGGAACATAATGAATTTCGATGTTTCTGCACATGTATTTTTTGAATTCTTTAAATCTTAAAGTAATTTCGTTCATTAGAGGCTGAATAATTTCAGAAATTTTTTTTGTTGATTTAGTCATTTTTTTTTGGATATCTAAATTTGCAAAGAGTTTACTTGTGTATGGAAAATATTTGTATATGTTTGAAATATTGTCCCGATTGAAAATTTCTAATTTAGTTTCGAAAGCTTATTAATAACAAATATTATAATAATTGTCTTAGTACCACCTTGCAGTTTCATTTTTAATTCATTTAAGTGCGAACACAGGTCAATAAAAATCATGAGTTTGGAAATCCATTCAATGTCCATTAATTGGTTATATTTTTCAATTAATTTCTCGTTTTTTAAAAAAAGTCTAATTATATCTAAACAATCAACGATTCTTTGAAGAACTTTTCCATAAATTTTAATAGAGATGTTGACTGAGTATTTCTAAGTTTAATTTCTCAAACAATTAATACTTTTTGTTTTAATTTTCTTTTTTCAGAGAGGGATTTATGATTTGTGCTATAATACCATTTTACTGTCTTAGAGCATAAAACACATACTGCTTTATTGCCTGTGTGAATCATGCCTTACACACGGACGGGTTAATTTCTCAACAGCACACGCAACTTCATCCAAAACATGGTTTAATTTTAAAATCAATCTATTTTAAATCCAATAAATCCAATAATAAATCGTTCATGTACCAGCAAAATTTTCGTACGTGTTATCTCTGGCACGCGTACTATAGGTTCGTTGGCTCTGCAATAAACAATGGATTTTTATTTTTTACTCTATGTATTACTCGAGACAGCTGCAAGTAGTATGAGACGTTAAGTAATTACAATTATAATTTTTTTTAAAACTATGTTGTATAAGAGACATGGAAATTCATAGAACGACATAGACGTCATAAGATTATATGTCTTTGATTCCTTTAACGGTAAAAGGGGCAAAATGACTATTTGAATTGTAAACAATATTTTTTAATAATGCAACTAATAATTACACAATAATAAACACTTGAGGTCCACATAGGTAGTTCGATATTTAATATTGACTTTTTGTATACATAGTACAGTTTTATACAAATGAACACATGGTTTATAAGCTCGTTGAAGTCTTAGCGCGTCCGCACACGGGTCGACTGATTTGCAACGCGAGTCCCAAACCGGTTGAGAACGTAATTGTGTTGGTACCTTGGCTGTGTATATACCTGTGATCAATAACTTTTCAATAGGGTGTAATCACCTTAGCGCTCTTTATCATAAGAGAAAGTTTATATTATGTTATTTATTAATACACCACTGAACTGTAAAATCCAAATCGAATAAGGTTACTTGTTTTTAACTAATGGAGTAGTTTCGCGATGCAAATCAGTTTGTTTGTAATCCCTTGCTTATCCCTTTACTTATTCCACGTTATCTGTCAGCAACGCTAAATAATTGAGGAACTGAAAGAGGCTCTTTTATATTAGAGCAAAACACTTAAGTTATATATTATTGTTAAAGATTATTTATTTTTACTTAATTCTGTTGGTATATTTAAATAAAGTTAGTTTTGATTGCAGTTTTTATAATGTTAAAAAAAAACAAAGAAACTACCTTATGAATTTAGTTATGCCATTAGACTAGATGAACCTGTAAAATCAATAAATATTTTCAATGATTTAGTTTATACTTGTTATAAATTCCCAATAGGAGAAGGAGGGTCGCGGTAGAAAGGAGTATTTTGAAAGGAATAGACTGGCAATCGAGGAGGCAGAGAAAAGAAGAGAAGAAGGCGAAAGTGTAGAAAAGGAGCTAAGATGAAGAGATAAGGAGATACAGCAACAGGAAAGAATGGGAAAAATCAAGAAAAGCAATAACTATACAAGAAATAAAAGGATTTTGGAAAGTAAAATATCTCAGTACTTAATAGAAAAATAGTTATTACCTAATAGTTATTACTACAAATAAATCTGGATTTTATGTTACTATTACTAGAACATATTTTTACCTATTCCACAAGTTGTTTTTCACACTTGCAACACTCTTATAACTGAAAAATAAAAAAATTAAATATAAAGTGAAAATGAAAATGGATGTTATTAAGGAAAGGGGGCGTATGGAGTTGATTTTCCATATCAGATGCTTTTGTAGATGGAAATAGTCCTGTTTTGCAACATTAAAATTGGTAAAGAGTTACATCACCAAACGAGGCCGCTCTGCAGGAACGCCTGGCAATGTCCAGGAACAAAAGGACATTACCTTACAGCTCATAAATCTCTGCTATATGTATTTATATATCAAAATATCAAATATTATTTACAGCTATTTCAAGGAACAATCAAATTTCAATATTATGTCTGCCGTAACAGGGTGAAATAAAATAAAAACTTATTCTTCTTTGCTAACTAAAGCATACGTACTAGTTACACAGGACTACCAACAGCTACAAAACATTACCACAGGACAGACCTAATTAACAAATAACTGACCTATCTACCTTGTCACGTTATAAATATAGCTGACATCTGCAGCGCTAAAACTACAATTCAAATTATTAATTACTATATCTTCGTCAACATTTAAATATTTTGCAAAATAGGCACGCCAATACACATTTATTAACATCAATTTCAATTAAGGAGAGATAGGACTGGTTCCTGGGCTAGAAGTCTCAGTTATCAATTAGCAATAAACTACTGTTATACAAGGTCATACTGAAGCCAATATGGACATATGGTATAGAGTTATGGGGCAGTGCTAGCAATTCTAATATAGAAATCCTACAAAGGTTTCAAAATAAACCTTTTAAAGCAAATCCTTAAAGTGCCGCGATTCGTTCCAAACTGGTTAACACATCAAGATCTTGGGGTTCCAGACATAAGAAGTGAAATTAAGGATATCAGCAAGAAGTACGTACAAAAATTAGAAGTTCATCCAAATGAATCAGCTGTACAACTTTTCCAACATAAACCGGTTAGACGACTGAAACGTAAAAATCCAATTGACCTACCAAATATGGTGTAGAATAGGTTCCAAATGTACTTAATATTAATGTAATAGGTTAAGTCAAAGGGTGAGTCATCGATGGATGGCAAGCTCGCATGTCATATTTATATATATTCCCAAAATTTAATTAATGTTCTTCGAGGATAGATTGTAAATTATGTATGTTGTAAAATAAAATTAAAAAAAAAAAAAAAATTTCAATCAACAATTGAAAAATCAACCCCTAAAAACTAAGTACACAAGCCCATAAAATTTAGCAAGCCGGCTGCAGCGTCGGTTAAACGTTACATTATCAACTAGATTAATAGTTACAGTTACATATATTTAAGGTTGATTTCTCATAAAAAAAACTTACCTATTACATAACATTTTTTTGTTTAATAATATGTAAAGTTACATAAAAAAAAATATCTTTCGACATAAATTAATAAAGATTTTTATGTAAGATTATATAATGATAAATTATTTATTAGTGACAGATATTTAAAATCTTTTGACTTTGTGTGGCAATACAGAGGAAGATGGGGGAATGGCGGTCACTTAAGCAGTTATCGAAATATTTTCTTATTTTCAGGACTAAGTAACTGACTTTTTACATAGCTTTTTTAATGGACTTTAGATGAATACGATACGCATGATCAATCTATTAGGCGTTTGTTATTTTTCTATCGTTCCCAGTAAACATTTTGGAGTAAATTCGACTTAATTTCCATTACATATCATGAGTTTTTTGTCTGGAACGTGTTCGTTTTCTATTCACTCGTTCATAGGAAATGGCCTATTTATGAGCTACAGACATTGCAACGACGGTTCACTGGTGAATTAAAAGCGGAGTCGGTTTATGATTTATGACCGGAGTTATAAATTATAATTTATGCCCTGCTGTGATTGGACAGAGAAATTACAATAAAATTAAGCGGGAAGTTTAAACAGAGTATTTATTTTAAAAAATTAAATCGATTTTTATTAGAAAACAAATTTATAATGAAACTTATTTATAAATAACTTTATGTAAGAATTTTATTAATATTTTATTAAATTTAATTTATTTAAAGCATTACTTTTGATCAATTGTTAATATAACATTAGTCTACATTGTTAAACATTAAATAATCATACACTAAGTATTCTATATACTTGAATATACACTGGGCTTGAACTTTAGCTTTAGTTTTATCTAGGAGACAGTTTCTGAAAATGAAATTACATGTACTTTACATATTTATATAGTAATAACTCTTATAAATAATATCTTGTAAGGATACCATTTTATTTACCAGTAATCAAATCAAATCAGTAGATCAAATCTTGATTTGTAATTAAGTTCTTCTTATTTCTCCTTACAACAATTTTTGGGTACCGTCTAATTTTGTGTCTGAAATATAAGAGAAAAATTAAAACAAATTTCTGAATGAAAAATGTTGAAATATATGTAGATGAAGAAACGTATATAAGATGCTTCATAAAATGGCGACTGAATATCATTATAATTATAATGTCCCAGGTGTATATTTATATTCTTATGATCTTATATTCTTATATGTTTATATGTTTGGTTCAAATTTTGTATGGCATCTCGAAAACGGCTCCAGGGAAGTTTTTAAAAATTTCCTATTTCGTAGAGAAAAAAATTCTAAGACTTTTGGCGTCCCTGGATTTTTCCCTGAATTTCCTGGAAACCCGTTATTTTGGAAAAACTGGAAAAAAAAGTGATCCTTTTTTGCTGTATTACTTTTAAGTCGTAAAAGATAGAAAGTTGAAATTTTGCATGTGTATTAAGCTATTTAAGGCAGATATTTCTCAAAAATTAGAAATTCAAAAATTGAAAAAGTGGGGGTTAAAGAAATTCGGGGGCCCGGTAGGAAACTTTGGAGAAAGTTCATATTCTGAATTCTAGAATAATTAAGTATATTGTTAATGAAAAAAAATTCTAAATTTCAAAATTTTATTTGGGGGCACAAGGGCAGTATTTTCCGAGAGTAAAAATTGTGCTAGAAAGTTGAAATTTTGTATGTAGGCTAACCTTGGTAACTTATTTACGAATCGAAAAAAAAAATTCCAAATTTTGAAAAAAAGTTGGTCAAATAACACATAAATTGAAAATATTTTTTATTTTGATAAAAAAAATACATTTTTTAGTCAATTTATATGTGTCAATGTATATGTGCGAGTTTATTTATTATTTCAATTTAAAAATAGAACAGTTAAATATGAAATTTAATTACGAATTATTTTATTGGATTCAAATGATACACGCCAAAAAGACGTCGCATTGCGACGGGGGTAAACTCAAGTATATTATAATGTCCCAGGTGTATATTTATATTCTCATATGTTTATGTGTTTATATGTTTGGTTCGAATTTTGTATGGCATCTCGAAAACGGCTCCTGGGAAGTTTTTAAAAATTTCCTATTTCGTAGAGAAAAAAATTCTAAGACTTTTGGCGTCCCCGGATTTTCCCCTGAATTTTCTGGAAACCCGTAATTTTGGAAAAACTGGAAAAAAAGTGATCCCTTTTTTGCTGTATTACTTTTAATTCGTATAAGATAGAAAGTTGAAAGTTTGCATGTGTTTTAAGGTATTCAATGCTGACATTTCTCAAAAATTAGAAATTCAAAAATTGAAAAAGGGGGGGTTAAAGAAATTCGGGGGCCCGGTAGGGAACTTTGGAGAAAATTCATTTTCTGGATTCTAGAATAATTAAGTATATTATTAATAAAAAAAAATTCAAAATTTTAAAATTTTATTGGGGGGCACGGGGACAATATTTGCCGAGAGTAAAAATTGTGCTAGAAAGTTGAAATTTTGTATATAGGCTAACCTTGGCAACTTATTTACGAATCGAAAAAAAAATCCCAAATTTTGAAAAAAAAGTTGTTCAAATATCGCATAAATTCAAAATATTTTTTATTTTGATATAAAAAATGTATTTTCTTAGTCAGTTTGTATGAAAAATTAATTGTTATTAAATATTAAATCAATATAGGACGAGTTTATTTATTATTTCAATTTAAAAATGGAATTAAATTTTGACTTGAAATTCAAGCCACTCACAAAAAACAAACGTCGCTTGCGACGGGGGTAAAAGCTAGTATATTATAATGTCCCAGGTGTATATTTATATTCTTATATTCTTATATTCTTATTTTCTTATATGTTTATATGTTTGGTTCAAATTTTGTATGGCATCTCGAAAACGGCTCCAGGGAAGTTTTTGAAAATTGCCTATTTCGTAGAGAAAAAAATTCTAAGACATTTGGCGTCCCCGGATTTTTCCCTGAATTTCCTGGAAACCCGTAATTTTGGAAAAACTGGAAAAAAAGTGATCCCTTTTTTGCTGTATTACTTTCAAGTCGTAAAAGATAGAAAGTTGAAATTTTGCATGTGTATTAAGCTATTTAATGCTGACATTTCTCAAAAATTAGAATTTCAAAAATAGAAAAAGGGGGGGTTGAAGAAATTCGGGGGCCCGGTAGGGAACTTTGGAGAAAGTTCATATTCTGGATTGTAGAATAATTAAGTATATTATTAATAAAAAAAAATTCAAAATTTCAAAATTTTATTTGGGGGCACGGGGGCAGTATTTTCCGAGAGTAAAAATTGTGCTAGAAAGTTGAAATTTTGTATATAGGCTAACCTTGGTAACTTATTTACGAATCGAAAAAAAAAATCCCAAATTTTGAAAAAAAGTTGGTCAAATAACGCATAAATTGAAAATATTTTTTATTTTGATAAAAAAATAATATTTTTTTAGTCAATTTATATGTGTGTATATGTGCGCGAGTTTATTTATTATTTCAATTTAAAAATAGAACAGTTAAATATGAAATCTAATTACGAATTATTTTATTGGATTCAAATGATACACGCCAAAAAGACGTCGCATTGCGACGGGGGTAAACTCAAGTATATTATAATGTCCCAAGTGTATATTATATTCTTATATGTTTATGTGTTTATATGTTTGGTTCGAATTTTGTATGGCATCTCGAAAACGGCTCCAGGGAAGTTTTTAAAAATTTCCTATTTCGTAGAGAAAAAAATTCTAAGACTTTTGGCGTCCCCGGATTTTTCCCTGAATTTCCTGGAAACCCGTAATTTTGGAAAAACTGGAAAAAAAGTGATCCTTTTTTGCTGTATTACTTTTAATTCGTATAAGATAGAAAGTTGAAATTTTGCATGTGTATTAAGGTATTCAATGCTGACATTTCTCAAAAATTAGAAATTCAAAAATTGAAAAAGGGCGGGTTAAAGAAATTCGGGGGCCCGGCAAGGAACTTTGGAGAAAATTCATTTTCTGGATTCTAGAATAATTAAGTATATTATTAATAAAAAAAAAATTTAAAATTTTAAAATTTTATTGGGGGGCACGGGGGCAGTATTTGCCGAGAGTAAAAATTGTGCTAGAAAGTTGAAATTTTGTATATAGGCTAACCTTGGTAACTTATTTACGAATCAAAAAAAAAATCACAAATTTTGAAAAAAAGTTGTTCAAATATCGCATAAATTTAAAATATTTTTTATTTTGATATAAAAAATGTATTTTCTTAGTCAGTTTGTATGAAAAATTAATTGTTATTAAATGTAAAATCAATATAGGACGAGTTCATTTATTATTTCAATTTAAAAATGGAATTAAATTTTGACATGAAATTCAAGCCACTCATAAAAAACAAACGTCGCTTGCGACGGGGGTAAAAGCTAGTCCTATATTATAATGTCCGAGGTGTATGTTTGTTTTCTTATATGTTTATATGTTTACGCGATTCGTATGGTAGCTCGAAAACGGCTCCAGGGAAGTTTTTAAAAATTTCCTATTTCGTAGAGAAAAAAATTCTAAGACTTTTGGCGTCCTCGGATTTTTCCCTGAATTTCCTGGAAACCCGTAATTTTGGAAAAACTGGAAAAAAAGTGAACCCTTTTTTGCTGTATTACTTTTAATTCGTAAAAGATAGAAAGTTGAAATTTTGCATGTGTATTAAGGTATTCAATGCTGACATTTCTCAAAAATTAGAAATTCAAAAAGTGAAAAAGGGGGGGTTGAAGAAATTCGGGGGCCCGGTAGGGAACTTTGGAGAAAGTTCATATTCTGGATTCTAGAATAATTAAGTATATTATTATTAAAAAAAAATTCAAAATTTCAAAATTTTATTTGGGGGCACGGGGGCAGTATTTGCCGAGAGTAAAAATTGTGCTAGAAAGTTGAAATTTTGTATATAGGCTAACCTTGGTAACTTATTTACGAATCAAAAAAAAAATTCCCAAATTTTGAAAAAAAGTTGGTCAAATAACGCATAAATTGAAAATATTTTTTATTTTGACAAAAAAAATTATTTCTTTAGTCAATTTATATGTGTTAATGTATATGTGCGCGAGTTTATTTATTATTTCAATTTAAAAATAGAACAGTGAAATATGAAATTTAATTACGAATTATTTTATTGGATTCAAATGATACACGCATAAAAAAGACGTCGCATTGCGACGGGGGTAAACTCAAGTATATTATAATGTCCCAGGTGTATATTTATATTCTTATATGTTTATGTGTTTATATGTTTGGTTCGAATTTTGTATGGCATCTCGAAAACGGCTCCAGGGAAGTTTTTAAAAATTTCCTATTTCGTAGAGAAAAAAATTCTAAGACTTTTGGCGTCCCCGGATTTTTCCCTGAATTTCCTGGAAACCCGTAATTTTGGAAAAACTGGAAAAAAGTGACCCGTATAAGATAGAAAGTTGAAATTTGGCATGTGTATTAAGGTATTCAATGCTGACATTTCTCAAAAATTAGAAATTCAAAAATTGAAAAAGGGGGGTTAAAGATATTCGGGGGCCCGGTAGAGAACTTTGGAGAAAATTCATTTTCTGGATTCTAGAATAATTAAGTATATTATTAATAAAAAAAAAATTCAATATTTCAAAATTTTATTGGGGGGCACGGGGGCAGTATTTGCCGAGAGTAAAAATTGTGCTAGAAAGTTTAAATTTTGTATATAGGCTAACCTTGGTAAATTATTTACGAATCGAAAAAAAAATCACACATTTTGAAAAAAAGTTGTCCAAATATCGCATAAATTCAAAATATTTTTTATTTTGATATAAAAAATGCATTTTCTTAGTCAGTTTGTATGAAAAATTAATTGTTATTAAATTTAAAATCAATATAGGACGAGTTTATTTATAATTTCAATTTAAAAATGGAATTAAATTTTGACCTGAAATTCAAGCCACTCATAAAAAACAAACGTCGCTTGCGACGGGGGTAAAAGCTAGTATATGTATAACTTACCAAACATTTAATTTAAGAAACTTATAATTTCTTTGAACACTATTTTATATTATTGTTTTTTTAATGCAGTATTAAAACTGATTAAGAACATATATTATTTCACAAAACTATCAAAATATTACACAAAGAAACTTAGTAACTGACAGCGACAGGACACTAGGACCAGAGATAATAGTTAGGTTCCACTTGTTGGGGATGATCAGGGGTATAAAACTTAATGAATTCCATTTTTTTAAATTTGCAAAATATAAATATTTAAATTAAGAAATAAATTGATGTAATCTTTAGTACGGATCGTGATTTTTTTAATGAATATTTTTCATCTTTAACAATTCTGGTTATATTAGTTTTTTACATTGTTCTGGTGATTCAAAAATCTACGATCGGCAGATCTGCGTTAGGTTTAAAACCTCTGTCTTAACAACGCTGAATAGATCTTCGTTTATTCTCGGGGATTGAGGGAGACAGCGTCTGTTTATTACCATTAGAGAAATATTTGTTGAAAAAGGATAGCATATACTTTATACGTACTGTCCTGAACGAAATACTTTATAAGTATACAAGTGTAACGGTGAAAAATATATTTTGCTTGTCTAACACATCTCGTTTCTCTCTCACTTTAATTGTACTTTGTAATAAATGAACTGAATGTGAAGTTATAAAAAATATATCGATGTGTGAAAGGAACAGAAATACTTAATGAATGATGTTGGAAAAAGAAAGAATATTATTATGAAATATCTGTGACAAGTAGAGAATGAATTTTAACTAAAAGCGACTTTTGTGTACCACTTTTGAACTATTAACGAACTTGCTAAGACTACATACATCAGATTTTATTTCACAAAATCTTGACAGGTAGGGAATAAATTTTAACTAAAATTGGTTTCTGTGTTGTTGCTTCGAACTTGTAAAGCGTTAGAATAAAATTGTACGAGTGACTCGAACGTCACTAAATAGGACACTTCACCAAATTGTTTACTGGGGTTTTTTTAAACCATCCGTTGACTATTCAACTATTGGGGCATTACTGTTCATTCGAAATTAGTCAATTCTTAATACTTTATTGCATTCCATAATGTTACAAATGTGTTAAGATATGTTTAGGTAGTAAATTAACACAGCTTTACTTCTAAAATGAAGTAATTAATTTATTTTTTATTTCTCCTATGGTTTGAGCAATCTGTCTAAGTAGGCAATAAGCTTCTTACCTGAATAATTAATTAAGACATGTAAGAGAAACATTCCAGTGAATGCCCTCTTGTTTTTATATACAATAAACTAGTACAATATATGATACATTGTACACTATTCCCTATCGAGGACCTAAAGCTAAGTCTACTGGTTGATATCGCCTTAATCTGCGTGGTTCCCTGTTGTCACACACGTTCAGTTGATTCGCCAACGCATTGGGATGGTTGATTAATCTATCACTATATTTTGTACTGGGTAGATATATTTCATCTTTGATGGATGCTATTGGGATGTCTTTCTGGATGACTTCGTTAGTGACGTAGTATGGTGCATCTACAATGAGTCGTAGTACTTTATTTTGAAATCGCTGCATGCAACTCCAATATAGCCATAAAGTAATTAATAAAAACTATCTTTTTTTTTTATTTTAACCGTACATGTTCTTTATTTTTTATATTTTAACCAAAATTAACCAAAACATTATTTTTTTATAATAAACCAAACATATTATTATTATTTTTATATTTCAACTATGAAAATTACCTACAGCTTAAGAACTCTCCCTTTGCTCTCACAATAATCGCATAGATTCAGTGACCGCTATTACCCGCTAAGAATGACTGCCATACCCCAAAAATCGATAATTTTTTTTTGATTGATCACTGAAAACGTAAAGAAATCCAACAAGCCCATAGGAACACTAATATGTGGGTAATAATTGACTTTTATAATTTGTATTAATCATTTTAAGCTTATATTCATCGAATTATTAATATTTTTATAACAAAACACGTCCTAACTTTTACACAGCTGTGCAACTCACTGCGCGCGATGCAAAATGACGGTGTTTGGTAAATAAGTATACTTAAGCGTATACTAGACGGTGGTACTAGTAGCGTTAGCGAAATGTATTTGGAAATTTTAGATTTTAACGTGACCAGCATACCCACTGACTGCCATTTTTCCTCTCCGCCCGATAAATAACAAAACCGAACATTAGGTGAAAATCATTACTATAAATAATGAGTTTTCGTTTTGATTATACGAGGTCGGTTCAAAAAATAAGATGAATTTTTGAAAAAGGTCAAATTTTGCGGGCTACGGATATTCGATTATCGATTTCTTTATTTTGTTATGTTGGTACACTTGCCTCGAACACATGTTCACAGTTTTAGCTATATAGCACATTTAGTTTGTTTGTGAGAGGCATAAAAGTTAGAAGTGTTTTGCGTGTTCGGCGATTTTCTGCGAATATCTAAAACATGAATCATAGAGTTTGCATTAAGTTTTGTGTGAAAAATGGTATCAAGTGCTCCAAAACACTTGAAATGTTAAAAGTAGAATACGGCGAGTCTACTTTAAGCCAAATTGTCTACTTTAAGAAAATGTTTACAAGTGGTACAAGCTTTGCACAGAAGGTCGAGAAGATGTGAATGACGACGCTCGCTCCAGACGCCCCAGCACATCAACAACCGATGAAAATGTTGAGGAAGTGAAGAAAATTGTTATGCTGAGGATGTCGGCATATCGGTTGGCTCATGCCATGCAATTTTTTCGGAAATTTTGGCATGAAGCGTGTGGCAGCGAAGTTTGTTCCAAAATTACTGAATTTTGACCAAAAAAATTTTAATTTTTAATTAATTACAATTTCTAATTTGTAATTTTTTGGCCAAAAGCAGCACCGTAATCATGTCTCAGCCACCGTATTCACAAGATTTGGCCCCCTGCGATTTTTCCAGTTCCCAAGTTTGTAGAGACCATGAAAGGACGGCGTTTTGAGACGATTGAGGAGATACAAACCGAATCGCTGAGAGAGCTCAAGAGCATAGCAAAAAGTGCATATCAGAACTGCTTTGAGGATTGGAAAAAACGCTGGCACAAGTTTATTATATCTGAGTTTGAGTCTACTTTGAAAGGGACAAAATAGAAATTGATGAATAAATAAATATTTTTTTGAGAAAAATAATAATTCTCCTTATTTTTTTAACAGACTACGTATAGAGTATTTAAGCCGTTTTGTTTTATCACTTTTACCGGTCAGGTATAGCTCTCTCATTTCAACTTTATAACATTGTTATGAATTTTGTTTTCCAGATTGTTCGGCTGCCAAGGTTACCTTCTTTAATGCAGCTGAGAGATTTCATAGACGAAGAACTTTACTTAAATGAAACACTTCGCCGCTTTCACTTTTTTTAATCATTTAAACACAGCACGTAAATATTACATGCAATAATTTGGAGAAGTTTGCTTTAGCAAATTTACTAACTCTAATTAGACGTATGATCACGATAAAAGTGTTCGAGAATAATAAAGTGCGAAGCAAGTGAATTAGGATATATGCTCAGGACTACTATACAGTCGGGGCTACTGCCCCGGGGCATCCACAATAGAAATCAAAGCTAAATTTTGGAAATACCTGACGGTAAAAAATTGTTCCTTTTATTCGGAAAATACTTAAGAGCCTCCGTTCTTTCGTTGCCCCAGGACCTCCACACCTCTAAATCCGGCACTGTATATGCACGTAACTTTTTTTTACTTAAAGTATAATAAAAATGTATTAATAATATTATTATTAGTTTTTAATCATTAGCTAATAGGAAAGGCTAAAAAAATTATAATAACAATTAAAAGAAACATTTTGTCTCTGTAATTATTAAAGGGATCCAGTGTTATACAAATTTCTAACGCATTTCTAATTTCTAATCACGTGCACAGATTTGCCATTTCTTTTACACAACAGAGACGCATACGGCTATGTGTGTGATGCGTCATTTACTACTACTACTTTGTATGTCATCAATTATTATATTACGATGGTTGAAAAAAAGAAAAAATAAGCCCAATTACTTAATCATACGGCAAAACCGTTTGAAATTTAAATATAATATAGCTCTAACTTTGTCAACTTTTGGATATTAAAAAAAAAACGTCAATGTACATATTAAAAAAAAGATCATTTCCCCTTAAAAAGTAAAAATGGTTACTATTGCAAAAGAAATTAATAATTTATCTATACTTTTTGGGGCACCCTCTCCCAAGTTGCCTGTGCTTAAAAGGAGCCCTAAGAGTCGAATAAGAAGTGTAGCAACAACTGCAGCTTTTTTAATAATGTAAGGCACGAAATGAACATAAATTCTATGGAATTTGTAATTACTGCACTAAAGTGGTATGGCCGTGACAATCGGAGACAGAAGTATAGTCCGACAGTCAATACCAAAACTTTAAAATACTTTATGGTAGACTAATTTCTTTTTATTGGAGACGACTGTACTGGTGACATAGAGACTTTCATATGCAGGCAAACCATACAATCACACACATACTATTACAATCACACTACACGGCTATTATCTTTTTTTATATTTATACTTTAAATAATAATGTCTTTTCAACAAATCAATAAAGAAAAAGTATTTTTACATCTGAATTTTCCTATTTCTTTGTTTTATTAAATATTAGCTTTTTAGAGCATTCCTAAAAATCGTTTCTCAGATATACAAGATATAAAGACAAAGAGGCACAGGCCTTTATGTTTTTTCCTTTTATACTTTATCGACCCGTTGCAGGTTAATTATGTGCATTTTACGAGATATGCAAAAATTATAAATAAATAAATGTAGAGTTTTAAAATTTTATATTAAAAGATTTATAATAGTTAATAAACACAAAAATGACAAATATTAATAATGATAAACTAAAGTACATGAATGTCTTAAAAGACATTGGCACGCATACAATGGCGCGAGATTCAAATACATATATAGTAATGGCTTTTTCTACTTGGATTATTGTGCGAGAATGCGAAGTCCCTACGAGAATGAGACCCCGACGGTTGCTACGCTTGCCACCCTCTAACCACCACTGGCTGTATTAACAGTGGTTTATCCCGGTAAATAAACGTTAAGACTTGTAGTAATGAATACACCAAATAAAAATCAAGCAATAGATTAATAATCATTTAAATAACGCAATATTTTTAGTACATTAAACTTAAATTATATAAAAGTAAATTTCTGCTTTCAATTTCCTAAGTATTGTTACTATCACTTTATAAAAAGAGTATGTGACAGATATTTTGTGTATTGGTGCCTTAGATTGTGTAATTTTTTCTATTAACTATCTTTGGTTGAAATATGTACAGGTTACAGTATGGTGATCGCGTCCACAGCCTTGTTTAACTTTGAGGCAATTTTAATGTGTACTAACTGTGTACAAATGTGTAGAAAACTAGTATTTGTTTGTTAATTCTAAAGCCTTAGTTGATTATTATTATTAAACTTTATTAGATTTTATTGTTCCTCGGTAGTTTTTTTTCACTTCGAAATCTATTTATTCACGGATATCATTTACATTTGGTTCTGTTTTTAGCGTTATTTCTTAGAAAACGTTCATTGGGCTCATCATAATAGGTTCTTTGCGTTCATTTGTGATTAATTTCGCATTGAATTTCCAATAACCGCGCTCAAATATAGGTAACCTTGTATCAGTTTTCATTTGCCATATCAATGCTAGATGGTCAGATAAGGCAGTGGATACAACTAAGCATTTCTGAATGATGGTTTGAGATCTTCAGAAACATAAACTCTATCCAGTCTTGATGCTATGTTCGTTCCCCTAAAGTAAGTGAACCCCTGTTAAGTTTTATTCTTGAGGATTCAAATATCTGATAGAGATCTTTCAGTTATTAACCTATTTAATCCAGAACAGAAGTTTAGATTCCCAAGTTGGGCTCTCTGGTTCAGCACACAGTTAAAATCGCCAGCAATTATTAGAGGTAGTCTAAAGTTAATATGTTCGACAATAGTTTCATTGGCAAGCTTTATGCGTTGTTGTCTAAATTTGGATTCAGAAAAATTAAATATATTAACTAATCTATGAACTTCAATAGTTACCGATAGGATACGTCCACATCTTCTTCACATTTGGTATCTGTAGTTTCTATCCCCGGCCTTAACAAAAGAGCAGTTCCTCTATTATGTATGTCAATGTTTGAAATATAGGAATATGGTTTTGATAGGTATTATGGTAATAATAACTTCTTAAATAATATTAACTTCTTGTAATAAAATTATGTCCAAATCGTGGTCTATAATAAATTGTTTCAGCATAATTTTAGATGTTAAAAAGGATATTCCTTTGATGTTAAATGGTACAAATGTTTTTACTACCATTTAATAATATATTGAAGAGATAAGGTTATTAACTAAATTGTTTTATCTTTTCCACCAACTGCTTTTCCTACCATTTTCCGTTTTTTTTTAAATTTTTTTTTCTAATACTATTTCTATTTTGTATGTGGTGGAATTATCTGAGCAATCTTCTTAAATCTCAGAATTAGCTAAAGTACCTTCATTTGATGATGATTCTACAATTTTTCTCTTATATTCCTTGTGTGCTATAGGAATTTTGGACAACATCTCATTATTTTTAACAATCTCAATAGAATCATCATTAATAGTTGACATGATTTTAGTCGCACTGTTTGCTGTTGTTCCATTTTGCGTAGTCTTTGCCATTCAAGGTGGAAAAATTGTATTATTGACAAAACTTAATTCTTCATTCTTTGTTTCATTTGAAATAACACAATCAGTTACCGTTTTTACACGCTTTGTATTTCCCGCAAAGGCTGCAAAGCTAAGCGCGATGCTATTACCATTAATTCTATTGTTTATTTTAGCAGGGCAATCTTGTCTTAAATGATCTTCCTTATCACAAAATCTACAAGTTTTCTTTTAGCTAGCATAGCTAACACAAACCTTTCTGCCAAATGATACATACGAAGGGATTTCTTTCTTCAACATCATTTGTTTAACCTTGTTCCATTACAGACTTGGAAGGGCATAATTTTACCCCATGTTTCTTTCTAAATGCAAATAATCGTACCATATCCTTTTTAATGCATTTTAATTGTAATATCCTGAATTTCATATTCAATATTGTGCATTCGAACTATTGAAAATTTATCTGCTCTTTCTATATAAACATTATACATATATCATCCGTGCCTTTATAATTAATTCTCCCATTGGTCATCTCAATAAATTCAATAAATCTATAAATGGTAACCAATTTTTACCAGCATCTTGTTTCCATTAATCTGTTTTGCCATAACATCCTCAACCGATAATTTTAAATAATTTTTCAAAAACATATGTAATTCAGTAAATGTCATTTTATAAGTCACTTCGACGAAATCTATTATCATGTTCCATTCTTTCTTTCAAAATCAATTTCTAACACTTTTTTAATAATTCATAATAACTTATTTAAAAGCATTTAATTTTTCATACATGGAAAGGAAGTTTATTCCACGAAAAATAAATGACTTTTCCGGTAGTAGAAACCGTTTTACTGTTGTTTTCGTTGTTCATAAATACAGTAAATTTCAATACAGCGGACGGAGTAGCAACATGTCACGAAATATTCGTATTGATAATAGTGCAATCCTCCCCTCCCACACTTCATAAATTTATTTTCAATAAAACAATGATATTCGATTTATGCATATTATTGTTTATTATAAACAATATTAAATTGAAACAAGCATTTAAAGCATGATCTTTAATAAGGTAATAAAAATTACCGATTTCATTTTTCATTACATCAACTTACTTTTTATCCTCTGTCTTGGAGAACTCTCGCGGATATCGGGGCATGGCCCCGGTTGCCACCAGCCTAATTACGCCCTTGGTGTTAACAAAATAATAACACAGTTTGCGAATGATTTTAAATCATTGATCTATAGAAAAATACATAAATAATTTATGCGCAGTAATTTTTTAATATTATTTTATCTTTAATAACTCTACAACTCATAACTCTAAAACAATAAGGTAATAAAGTTTGCTATTATGACACCTATTAAGAACCCAGTAAACATTTGGTGAATTGTGTCTTTTTGTTACGTTTCTATCACTATTTCACTTCAATTATAGTTCGCATCAACTTTATCTTTATTTGTATTCCGACAGGTGGAGTGGTTCCGTCATCTGTAGCCGATAATATAGACATTTCATATGAACGATTGTAAAAAACTGAACTATAAATGAACTCTTTCATGACAAAAAAATCATACGCATCTCCAATATGATGTCAAAGTGACTCCAAAATGCTCCAAAATGTTTACTGGGAAGTCTTTTAACTGACTACAATATTTGAATTTCCATTTTTTCAGTTAAATTCTTTTTTCTGTTCAAGAGAAATGGTTCAAGTTAACATATTTCTTAAAAAGAAAAACGTAAATCAACAACTCTAATAGATTAATAGATAGATCTGTAGTCTGTAATCTGCACGTTACCGTTAGAAGTCATGTTAAGCAACAGCTATTCTATTTACAACACAAGTTAACCTAAGGTAAGATGAAAACCCTTTGTTTATTGATAAAACTACTACGACTGGCATTGGAGAATCTGCAGAACCTCAGCTTGTCTCTTGCCATGAACCATAAAGATCGTACAAGCTAAGGAAATTATAGCTTCCAATAAATAACTTGCATCAAATATTAATCATATTCAGAATGTTTTGGAATATCTTACTTTAGGACATAAAGCAGAAATACAGGTGAACCAGTGTTGTCTCAATTTCTATTATAGGCCTATACAAACCAATACAAACTATAATATTTAGAACACTAAATGAGCGTAAAATAACTGATGCCGCTTATGTGATAAATGCTCCAAATGTCATCTTGCACACACACACACACTTGTAAGCACACACACTTTTGTAGCAAGTCAAATCGCAAATTGAAACTATTAGTAAACCTGATCAGCGGAATAGACATCTTACTCTATGAGAAATTTACGAAGCAATGCACCGAGAATACAAAGTCATGAAACTAAACGAACTGAAGTTTTCTAAATATATCACCAGAATTCAAAAAAATTAATTACATTCTAAATACTTAATATTTCCTAAATATAAAGCCAACCAAAAATCAGGTTTTGTCCTTAAATAATATTTAGCAAATAAGAATACAAAAAAGAAAAATGATTTTTAAATAAATTTTATTTAAAAATCAACTGTTACATTATCAATTTAGAATTTAAGAATTTACAAAAACATATTCGAAAAGTGAATCCAAAATAATTACGACAATGTATAAATATGAACAATTGCAATCTCCCTGGGTACTACGTATAATTTGGAGGATGACATCTGGCAGAAACTGAAACAAAAATAATATTATTAGAACAAACACACAAAAACAAACATTTAAATCATTTTCTTTTTAAGCAGTTACGAGTATATTCCCATTTACATTCGCATAATAACAGTTTCAGTCTATTCAATCACATTATAATTTCTTTGCCACTCTTCTAGCTTCATGGGACCTATATATGAATTGAATTGGACTGAAATGAAATTACAAACTGTTAGTTTCACCGAAATGTCCATTTTTCTTCAGCTCCCATGAGATATAAATGCGTTCTAAATAAATTATTGTAGTCATTTTCGCATCTGAGGACTTTTCGTGAGAATTTTTTACAAAATTTGGAATCGTTCAATATTAACCAACTTATATTTTGTATATATATATATATATATATATATATATATATATATATATATATATATATATATTTTATTGTAGCAATGTTTAGCGTTCTTCATTTCTTAGAATAAATGCTTTTATTCGCTTAAGAATTATATTTCCAGAACACGTTCATCCATTTTGGAACGAAACGTTTAGCTACATAACCTACAAATCTTAAACTAACCCGTTGTTCTTAAATAGACTAACTTAAAACTAAAGGGATAGTTAGATTTACCTTAGTAGAAATATCGAGCTCCTAACGGCGCCAATAGGACGATGAGGTTGTTAACGCAGACAAGAGAAACCTCTGTAAAAGAAATTGTGTTTTCGTTATTAAAAAAACAAAGAATGTCTGCAATTGAGTTGTACACCATATATGAATTCTTATATATTGCTGTAGACATATACAATTCCGTGTACGTCATTCTACATTATCAAAATCTACACGTAATGCATTTTTCATGTTTTGTTACATGGAGCAACTGTCAAAAGTACGTCTGTTTACTTTGAAAACAAAAAACGCCATTCTAGTCCTTTTAATCATTACGTCATATAACAATACTAGATTTTTGACGCCATTACTCTACCTGCCTCCTTTTGTCCAGATATGGCATATTTATACTATGAGTTTGTCAAGTCAACTGTTTTTATAGCTGTCAAGCAGTCGGCTACCTTATTAGCCAAAAGAAACGAATATTGGAAGTACATAGATGTTTTTCTTAGCTGACATACGATATCAACTGTATCTAGTGACAATTTCTTTACACGCCGGACGAGTTTATTTCAGTTTAAAATACGTATACAACAATAAATAACCTTGATTACTTATGACGCACTGTGTGCCGAGAGTAGCGACGCATGACGCCAAAAATCCGAATCAAATTTCAATCCAAACGAAAAATATTCATATATGTTACAGTAAAAATTCAAAATATTCAAAGATAAAAAGGCTCAATACTTACTGCTGCTTCCAGTAGTTTCTTCTTCTTCCTTAGGCACGGGATAATCTGAATTTAGTTTAACCAAAGACAAAACAAATCGTTATTAGATTTTAAATAAATATTAACTATAAATAATACGGTGGACGGTGTCTACGCTTCAATGATGTTGACAGGAGAACGACTTACTTTCTGAGAGTGAGGGACGAAATGTTTATCAAAATGTGACATTTTTATACAATTGTTTATTTGACTTAAAGCGGTACTAACCACCTGTTTCACAGTAATAGTATTGGTTGGGAACAAACAATTTGTAAAATAATGTGGCTTAAGTAGGATAATATTGTAATTAAACGAAAGAAAGAACCATCCACATGAATGTTCTGCATGCACATTATAGTCAGAAAGAGGAACTTACAACCTGGAGCTATGTATAAAATATAATAAGTGTCAAGTCATTTTAAGTGTAATCAGATACACAATCCTGGAAACAATATCCTGAGATTGAAAATAAAATACCAAAGAATATATTTTGAATCATTGAACAAGAACTTACCATTGTCCCTTTCTATGGGAAACAGAATTTTATGATTAAAATTAGATTTGATTGTTTTACACAGGTATTTAATTTAGATGATCGTGCTCCGTTTGGCAAATGAGAGGCAACTGTTAAAGTAGAACTACTTAAGTGCTATATAGATTCATCGCAATTGATGTTGTATGACAATAAAATGAATAATTTTCAATAGAACGGGTTTAAAATAAATTAATATTGCTACTATTTTTAACGGTGTGCGTGCAAACAGAAACACTAAGTATTGAGTACTTATAATCAATCAATAGTAGAAAAAAATGTATTTATTACGTCCAATGTGAAAATTACGAATAATTTTGAACCAATATTTGTCTTTCAAGATGAATTCTTCTAAAATACATACTGATGATTTTTTATAGTTATTCATTATTAAATAATTAAATCGTTGAAACGTACGACTGTGGCTAAAGAATAGACTTCCACAAAATAAGAAAACGCTAATGGATCTTATCTGCAAGTACTTTAACTTCAATTAGTGGTCGCTGTAGTTGTTATAGATACTTCTCTTTTGTATTTGGATTTTTAATTACTATTTCCTATACAGATTTTAACTAAAACTTACTACCTGTAATGTAGAAACCAATTAGAAGAATATTACTTTCTTAGATAGCGGACAACACTACTGCTTAATTGTACTAAACAACCAACCCTTGAAACTACCGGGTCAGTTCTCAATTGAATTCGAAGTCCAACATTCTGTATATGTAATTTCAAGATTTTGAAGAAATTACTTTCTTTTGGCAAATGAAGAGCTAACTTAATGAAGGATTTTCATGCAACCACAACTTTTATGAGAGACTTCGCCTTACTTTTAAATTACAATGCCACTTCGCGTTAGTGTGAAACTTCTTTCGACGGCACTGCACACAGGCACATGAACCGAACCATGTGTCCAATAATCCTAAAATAGAATGAATAGCATTTGTTTTCTCTCGTTCCATGTATTTCTACCTTTCCGCTGCTTTCCAATCGCAGGAACAAATTTTGTTAACATCTCTCTTTTTACAACAAAATTTGCCTTCGATGTCAAGGCAAGTTCTAGTGTCAGTGATGTTAGTATTGCTACAGCGAGTCTCTGTTTACAGCAGCGTCGTTTTTAGTGAATCTTTCATGACATTTTCACATTACAAATTGTATTCAAGTTAAACATTGATATAAACTTACGTGCTACTATTGGTGTTGCTACCGCTACATAAGCAAATAAACAAAGTTGTTAACACGAGTACATAAAAAAATTAATTCAGATGCAAATGTGTATAATGAGAATTCAAAAAGGTGCAGTGGAATACAACTGAATAGAATACTATAGGAGAATTTTTTTATATTTTGAGAAGAAAATCATAATTAAAAAATTTTCCTATGATTGGAAAATTATTATCGATTTAGAGAACGTTACATCAGAGAATTAATCTTCCAATTTTATAGCAATAACATCTAATTGATCAGTTTACCGTACCGTTTTGTACTTTGTACTGTGAAAAATAATTTTTTTTAAATTTAAAATATAATTTTGTTAAAGTCGGTAAGTAAAATTATCCGGAGTCGTAAATTTTTTTGCCAAATCCCTGGTTATTTTTGATAATTTACACAAAACATTTATAATTGTTGCGTGACTTGAAAGAGACGTCGGTGCTAATTTTTGCATAAGAGTTTATAGGGGTCAGCTAAGTGTAAAAAATTGAATAAAAGAAAAATATAAATGACACTGGTTTACTTACTTGCTGTAAAGATGAATCCCAAGACAACGAGAATCCAAAGTGGTAAGATAATATTAATTTAATTAGTGACAACCTTACATTTTGTATTTTATATATTCGTAAGATATATTTAAAATCACTTTAGAATACCTAATGTGGGAAGAAGTAAAGAAGAACAACTTGAGAAGGTTTGAGAGCGATAAGGTGGGAGGAAAAAGTGAAGAGCGCATCGCGCGGACTGGAGAAAGTGATGAGTGAACAAATTAAAATTGGAAAAAATTATTACGAAGATAGCATGATATTGGCGGTGGAGGAAGGAAAAGAGGTACGGAATCTGATAAAGAAAATAAGTGGTGTAGAGGTCCAACAACATTATAGGAGGAAGAGGATGGATGAAGCAAAGCACTAAAAGAATGTAGCAATACCTAAAAAAAAACAGGGAGGTAATGAAAAGAAAATGATCGCGAGGTTTAGACTAGGGAATAAATAAAATGGTACTGCACTGGAGTGCAGAGAAGGTGATGCTGTATAAATATGATGTGTGGCAAGGCTTGACGTGTAGGGAGAGGTTGGGTAGAAGGGAGGAATGAAATGGATGATTGAAGTTAAGAGTAAGTGAAGGGTAATTTATTTACAGGAAGATAAAGCACGATATTAAAACTAATAAACAAAGAATATTTTCTAATTAGGAAGTAGATCAATGGAGTTCTCTAGGGTTTAGCTTGGAACGGCTAAGAAACTAACGAACTGAGGTAAATGGATTTAATTGATTTGTAGAATAAGTAATTGAAGTAATCACTGCAGAGTGCATCCGAAGTGTGTTTATTGCACTGACTACTAATACACTTACGTCACATAAAGGTCTACTTACGGTCTATGGTACAAATCGATATATTACGTATTTCATAAATATAGGTATATTATATTATTGTTTATATTATATATGTAAGAAATGCCTATTGTATGCAAACGTTTAACATACAAAATCCTCTATTTTTTTATTTTCTGCTCTAGTAACAAATTAAGCAACTATAATTATTAACAGAATATAAATTTTCTCAATTTCAAGTAAATTTCTCTTATTTTTACTTATTTCCAATAATTATTGTGTTTAGTATTTATGTTTTCTGTCTTCCCCAATTTGTTATTTTTCAACACGTTAACAGTGCATTTGATAACTTCGTAAAGAGGAGTCTACTTGGGCAATGGTTCGTTTGTTGAACCTAATCTTAAAAAATGAAGGTAGTTGAAGGAGAGGTAGTTAAGAAGAGTAAAAGTAAGAGAATGGTAGTAGTAAGAGGAAAGTAACTCATGCACCGTATAATTGTAAAACTTACACTCTTTTTTAAACATATTTGTATTAAATTATAGTACTCTAATAATTTTGTGTCGTTTGTAGTATTTTAAAATTTAATTAACCCAAGATTCGTGCAGGTTGATTTAAAACTTACCGCCTGCATTTAGAAAGAAACAATTCAATTGTTTAGTGTGACAATGTGAAGGTCCGTTTGCCATGTGACTATACCATGTCTTATAATTCTGTTCTGTTTGGGATAATCCTATCCTGTTTGAAAAATAGCGAGAGATTTATGTGAAAAACTTTGCAATCATAGTTGTCATGTAGGTATTACTTTCAAAATAAATAGAAATAATTTCTTGTCTAGCACGTGTTATTTCAAAAACAGTTGCTAGTGATAGAAAGGAGAATAAATTACCAAAGGGAAGTTTAAATCCTTTAAATATCAGCAACTCATAGGTTCAATTACGGGTAGTTCTTCAGGAAATGGCATAACGTCTCACAGTACATGTTAATTATCAGTTTCATCCCTTAATTAATAACTTTTTATTCTTCTTATTTTATGTCGTAACAGTAACTTTGTCTTTATCAGTTGACGAAACTAAGATAACATAAGTAAACGTTTACACACCGTCTGTTGTAGTAATGGAAAGTCATGCAATTCCAAAGCGTAATTTGTAAAAAAGAACACATGATTTAAAGAGAACGTATAGTATATGGCAGAGTCTCTCAGAGGAAATATGAGAATCTGATATTTTTGAGGTCCTAAAATCTTACTAAATAAGATCCGGAGCAATAGCTCCTTTTACTTCTTCTTCTGCTCTTTCCTCTGAAAGGCTCAACAATTATTAAAATCAATAGCACTTAGTAGATTTATTAAATAGCAATAATTTAAGCGGTTAAACTTGCCTAGGCCTACACATAAAACATTAATATAATGAAAGGCGTTGTAAAAATACAAGCAAACTGCGATGAAGTTGGCATACTCACAAACTACGCACAAACGATGGAAAATTATTTTATTGGTGTGTTTATGTGTATTTAAAAAAAGTGGAGGAAAAAAAATACATAAAATGTGGAAATACAAAACAGAGGTCATTGAGGAAGTAGAAGAATTTAGATATCTGGGTTACACTTTTAAAAAAAACAATGCAAAAGATGCTCAGATAAGGAAGGTAGCAAAGAAGGCGGAGTTAGCAATGCGACGAGTGTGGTGATTAGGAGAAAAGGTATTTGGGGGGGACATACAAAAGAGACTTTGGACCCGAAAAAGAGAATGGAGTATTTTGAAAGGAATGGAATGGAGATCGAAGAGGCATAGAAAAGAAGAGAAGGAGGCAGAAGAGTGGGAGAGTAGCTAAGGAGAAGGGATAAGAAGATACAGCAACAGGAAAGAATCGAGAAATGCAATTACAATACAAGATATAAAAGGATTTGGGAAAGAAATATACCTCAGTACTTAATAGAAAGAGACATAAAAAACATAAGGACAGCAAGGTTTAGATTGGGAAATGAGGAAAAAAGAAACAGATACTGGGAAAGTAGAGAGGAAAGAATGTGTAGAGTGTGCGGAACAGAGGACGAAACACTGGAGCACATTAAGTTTGATTGTAAGGAAAAAGTAGGGAGTGAGATGAATATTGGGCAGCTCTTAAAAGGGGGAAGGAAGTGAACAGATGGATGGCAGAAATAACTAGAAGAAGGAAGGCTGAAGGTATTTAAATCTTTTGAAAATGTGCAAAACCATGTCTTTTCTTGTAGATATTAGGAGAATTGAGGTTTTTGTTTTTAGTTTTGGTAGAAGGAAATTATATATATATATATACGAGTATATAAAAAAAATATTAAAATAAGATTAAAATGTATTGTATTAAGGCAGAAGAATGTAATGCCGAAAGGTAAAACATTAAATAAATAAATAATAATAATAGTAAATAAGAATATTTACCACCTGTTTTAGTAACCGTTTTTTGGAAAATAAATAAAGGTTACAAATGGAAATAAGTGAAAGATTCTCCGAATGACAAAAAGTAAGCAAATGAAATAAACTGAAGCATTGAACTGCAGCATGTTGCATTAAACGACGATGCTACTTACATTCTAGAAGAAAATGACAATAAAAACATGGTAAGAAGAATAGTAAGCCTCTGATAATTATAATTTGTTCGATGGTGACACATCCATAGATCGCATATAAGTATCAATAAATCTAAATAATAATAATAATCGTTATCAAAATCTATGTTCAATTAAAAAAGGTTCATTAATAAAAGGTAAAATTAGAAAAGGTTATTTTACTAACGACAATAACAATTTTTGGCTTACTTACGATTGTCTGCTTTGCGCGTAATTTTTTGATAGTAATAAACATTTGCGTCAGATGGAATTAAAATGCTAATTCGTGCGGTGTTTATATTATTCAGTGTTAGGGTTTTATAGGGTGTTAAGGGTAGTAATGTAAGTTTGGTAAAAAGGTGAAGAACAATATATATATAAGTAAATTAGAGATTTAGCACATTTGTTTTAAATAAACTTAATTGGAGTCACTTTGAATAGAATTTATATTTTAATCTAATACATCATGATCTTTAATAATTCATCATTATATATTAAGTTAGTGCTAATAGTGGCTAAAACATACAGTTAATAAAATGTTTTAATTTGCTTGCTAAAAGCCTCAGTCCCACTCATTGAGTTTTAGTGATAATGTAAAAAGTTACAGAAATAAAATCATTAATATTAAATACAATAATTTATATTAAATAAAGATATTAATTATTGCAAAATAGTGTATATTAGTGACGCATGGGTTCATAAGTTCAAAATTACATTTAAGGTAAAAACCTTTAATTAAAACTAAAAACATTGAGTGTGAATAGGGCTTCGCTCAAAACATTTTAAACATTTGTGATTTATTTTTGAATCTTATTCCTTAGGTGTCTTGACTACTCTATCTTACGACTCTTTTAGTTTACTTACCGGTCGCTACTCGAGTAATTTGTTGATAGAAACGGGAAACAAACATTTGAATTAATGACACGTACTGATAGCCCATAGATAGCTATGTAGTCAACGACAAGAACATTGCATAACATATTTAACCATCAATTAATAAGAAAGGAAATTGTCAGCACAATTTCTAACATTTGTGATTTATATTTGAATCTTGTTCTTAAGCAGATGTGATTATAGCATACGCTTTTATTAGAAGACGACGAATCAGACGTAGAATGTATTGGTTTCATCAATACATCGAAAAGAACATTAACCGCAGATTGTTTGTTGCTGCAAGAGAGTTATCAGAGGATGATTCAGTATTTCAGTCAATATACCGAATGACTATTGTTCAATAATATGAACAGAACTGGCCGCCGAGTCCGTCGTTTTTAAAAGAATATTACGTCTATGCGTCGTGCAGTACCCCTAGAGCTATGACATGCTGCAACCCAGGCTGCATGACGAGTGCTTGCCACTAAGCAAATGTGACGTTGCAGCTCCTTTGTTTAAATAAAAGCTACGAGAGCAGAGGCGGCCTTAGGGGGTGGCAAGCAGGGCAACCGCCCGGGGCCTCGCATTCTCGCGCAACAACCAAAGTAGAACAATTTATTACTATATATGTACTTAAATCTCGCGACTCGCTCTTTTTAGAAATTCCATTAGAATCACTGCGTATATCTTTTTGGGCATTCATGTACCTTAGTTATCTTCATTAATATTTGTCGTCTTTGTGCTTGTTAACTTTTATAACACTTCAAATATAAAATTTTATTTCTCTTCAATTATCATCAAAAATACTTACTTACAATTTACAAAAATTATACAAAGAACAAGTGCCTCGCAAAAATCTGCTGCCCGGGGCCTCGCAATGGTTAAGGCCGCCCCTGTATAAGAGCTTCTAGCGTAGAAAGATTTTTGCACATTGCCTACGTCACAATTTACTTTAGGTTACGTAAGAACATAACATTAAATAATGGATTGTGTAAAAATTTAAACAATTATTACTTCCCTTAAAATACAACTTATAAGAAAGTCGTGACAATTTTCGCCTGCTTTTGACTTGTACCACTACCCTATAAACAAATAAATAGAAGACCGGTCGTCTTCTGTATAATAACTCAAAACTTATCACAATAATATTTGTCACATTACAAGTTCAAAGTTTCAGACCTTGCTTGTTTCTGTTTCCAGCTTTGTGGATAAAACGTTCAGTGTTTGGAGGATCATTAAGGCGATTCTGACCCCACTCTTATTCGTCTCCTTCTCTTTCACCTACTCAAAAGGGGTAACCTCTTCTCCTGTGAAGTATAGAAGCGGTAGAAAAGCAGAGGATATCCCCTTCATGTTGCGGAAGGCTTAAGTTTATTTGGATCAAAGATTTTGATCGTACCACAGTCACAGTAAGTACCATCAGTGAGGTTCGTAGAATTATTTATATGATGGCTTTACAAAGGGGTATAGCTCAACGGGTCAGAGACCAGAGACTTAAGTTTACTTACGCTCTTCTACTCCCGTAATTTGTTGATAGAAACGGGAAACAAACATTTGAATTAATGACACGTACTGATAGCCCATAGATAACTATGTAGTCAACGACAGAAACATTGCATAACATATTTAATTATCAATTAATAAGAAAGGAAATTATCAGTACAATTTCTAACATTTGTGATTTATTTTTGAATCTTGTTCTTAAGCAATCTTGACTACTCTATCTTGCTAGTCTTTTAGTTTACTTACGTTCTATAATCGCGTAATTTGTAGATAGAAACGAAAAACAAAGCGTAGTGTTAATGTCAGTTTATGATATTCAATGGATAACTATTCCGCGAGCACAAGATTTAAATAAGTTTTAAATAAGGACCAGCGATTTTCAATCTTTCTCAGCATCAATCTTTCACATTGGCAGATTAGTAACTAGAACTTGTACTACTTCTAAACACTTCCGCTTCTTTTAAATGTTTGTTAGAAACGTCTTTATACACATAATGTATTGTCATTTTCATGTTAGTCCAATCAATTGTATTTTTAAAATTACAATTATTATTACATCAATTCTTAATTTACGACGGTGGATTAAATATATATTCGTGTTCCAAAACCTCCTTTTAGGGCAAAGTCTCTCTTTCTCACCGAATCGGTCCAATAATTCACTATAGTACAGCCCCGTGATTAAGACAGCTATTTCTTATAAAATGTTGATTGACAACGCGCCTATGGCTTCTGTTGTGTCGCGCATAGGACTTTATTATACGATTTCTTCAGTAATTACGTCTGTTAAATTCGTTGAACCAATGATTATCATAGAAGGTGAAGGATCCCCATAGACATCTTGGAATTTATTTGTTTGCACGTTTAGTTTATTTATTCAAAAATAAAAAAACAAATTATGGATCAAAAATAACCCATGAAGTAATCTGGATTTATAGCGTCGTTTGAAAGATGGTGGTACACCTGAGTCATGCAAGCTACCTTCCAATTTGGGTGCTTAATATTCTTATATAAGTAAATATAAATATAAAAATCATTGTAAATATATTATTCCTAATTCCGCATTTACATTAGCAATTTTGCGCGGAAGACCTGCGCTGTCGAAAATCAAATTGGAACGCATGCCCAGTAACGAATTCTTAAAATGGCAGATAGATTTGCTTAGTCGGCATCGAATAGGTCTCGTTCTATTTTTTGACGCTGGTTTTTATCACTGTAAATAGTTTTTAAATATTTATTTTAGACAATTTGTGGATAAAAATAATAATTATTAATTATGTTATATGTTGACATAAATGTATTTAATTATATAAATAATAATTTGCTGGTAATTTTTTTAATCTCTTCTTAAAAACATGCTTCAAATAATATTACACAAATGCACGAGTAAAGGACCGAATAATTTGGGTACAACTTTTCTTCGAACGATTTACGATCGGCGCCGGTGATGAAAATTTATTATTTTTTCTTTATTGTTTTAATAGAAAATGAAGAACAAATGATCTTTGTTATTAAAATATCCTCTAATGAAAAATACGATAATATTTTGTTATAACATAATTAGCGGAAATATGGAATAATCAAATTCAGGCTCAAAGTTTGGCTTAAATATTATTTATTTACAGATTTTTTTACTGTTGACTTACTTTGGCGGTCTGCGTCAGTGTCCATTCAAATATATTAATAGTAACACAAAGCAAACAAACGAATTAATGTTATTGATCATATTAAACGTTTAACAGAGAAAAAAAAACAGGTAAGAAATATCTCTTTAAAATGAGTGTATACTTAGATCAAATTTATCTCGTGAATCGAATTACTCGTACTTACATATTGCGACTGTTTAAGAATTTAATGAGAAATAGTATATTAAAATTTGTTTTAATAATTTAAATTGTGGCACCACTTATCAGAGCCGCATCTTACCCACTGAAAAACAATTTAAGAAATTGCAAATAAGTTTCTGAGATAACAATGTTATTATTCAGTTAAAAGTCCAAAGACAATTACTGGGTTTAAAAAAGAATTACTTCTTGGAAAAGTAAAAACAAAGAAGATTTGTCACTCTTCTCGAGACTGAGGATGGTACGTACTTCAGGAAGATACGTGTAGCTGTTGAGCGAAAGTATCAAGTATTACATACAGAATAACGGAAAGATGCAGAAATTCTCTATACAAGGATTTGTAAAGAAGTGTTTAAATTACATCCAGAATGTGTTCTTGCTCCAAATTTTTCATAAGTGAAGACCTGTTTTTCAGATACGACAGATTTCAGATACGATATCCTTGTGTTGAAATAAAGCATTTTCTTTAAAAAGCGTAAAAAGTTATTTAGATATTAAGGATATTAAAAGACTTTTATTGCAATCAAGAATCAAGTACACCAATTTAGCAATTTATTTGATTAATTTTCCGTTTTAATGCCATATTATCCACATATAAATTCTCCTCCTGACTTTGTTACTAATCTATGGATTTTTGTATTTTGATATTGTATTGAATTCTGTTCGTTACCATAGAATGTATTTCAATTACTTCTTTAAAACATTTAAAAAAATACAAAATGAAGCATTCTTACTTTCTACAAAAATAACGTTTCATTAAAGTTTTAATCTTTAAGGCAACTGTCATGCGGGCCAACGACCTTGAACTTTGAACTTACCGGCTATGCAATAAATTATTTATATTTTATGTTACATCGTTATATTTATTAAGTTTTATATCGCAATAACAATGATACTGCCCAGAAAAGTTGGATATACATACTATCAGAGATGTGCGTTTTTCAAATACATATACTCAAAATGCAAATACAAAATAGTAAATACCTATTTTCTATTTTGTATTTAAATTATCTTTTAAGAGTATAGAATTTTATATTTTATTTGAAAACTTTTACAAACCTATTTCCTATTTGGAAAATACAAAATACTTTTTTCATTTTTGTTACTTCAGAGTATTAATCAGTAAATATTATTTTTTAATTTAAAGTTAAAACCCCTCCAAATTAGCACCATCTATGATCTAAAAGTATCTACACAATTGTCTTAATACCCCCCATACTACCACTACATGCGACATCCAACCTATATATATTTTCATTCATAAGTTGAACATTATTTAGACATGAGTATTTTTTAAACATATTATGCGACATAAACATGCTACACTAATAAAACCCCTACTTTTGCTATTTTTTTAAATTCTAGGTAGTATTTTTATGAAACAAAACTGTTTCAAAACAAAGTCGATCTTTATCAACGAGAATTCTCATAATTATTAGAAAAAAATAACATTTATATTAATAACATAAAGAGTATTCTATTTTCTCAAAAGTATTTTTAAAATAGGTATTTTGTATTTAAATACTAACATGAAATTTATTTTGTATTTGAAATAGAAAAATAACGAGGTATTTGCATTTTGTATTTAAATGCTTTTGAAAAGCATTTGTGCACATCTCTGCATACTATATTCAAGATACACATTACATGGTATATTGCATATGCTATGTATATGCTGTTGTGATGTAGTTTGCACTGAATTCAATAATAACACAGTTCCATTCCTTACTTAAGCGTCCCCTTTCCATAATTCAGTGACGGAGCTGCCCTTCTATTTTTACTTCCCATTATGCTGATTATTATCGTACGCTGACTCTGATTTACCCAATTTCGAAACTACGACGTTAAAACGGCATTGCAGTGAAACGGCAATTAGCGTTACACACTCCGGACCATTGCTAACAATCAAACTATTTATACATATCAAACACTAAGCACTTCAGGCACAGTACAGTACGTAAATAACTAATTGCCTATGAAAATGTCTTACCATCTGTGCATTGAAGACGTAGTGAAGTAGTGGAAATGGTAATCACGAGAAGGGATGAAAAAACAAATTGACTTTAATACATGATTTTTCTAGTTCCAGATAGAAAATTATCTTGCAGTACAAGTTTCACTCTTGATAGCTTGCTACAAATTAGATTCAAGGATCAATTTCTGCTTCTCTTTCATAAATTATTTAACGGAGCAAATTTTACACTTACTAGTTTACTACAAGCCAACTGTGATACATTTTCTACCTGGGTTTTGTATTTTTTATAAATTTTCAGATTAGTTATAAAATTTTAAATTATTTTATTTGTTTTATATTGAAGCAGTGAAACAAAGTCTGTGGCGCAGTTTTAGAATATATAGAGTTGTACAAGTCTATGAATGAAATCGAAAACACCGCCCATACCAAAATGGATTCGAGCGTCCACAGTGAAGATATTGTACGAATCGAGTTAAATGGTGGGATTTTACTATTGGGAAACACTAAAAGTAAAATGAAGTGCAACAAACAAATATTATTTCAAATGCAAAGGATTCACTCATTTTACTCTAAACCTACCAATTACATCAATTAATTTCTGTATTAAAAAATGCACAAAGTTAAGCATCTAATTTCTTAAAAATTTTAAAAATTGACAGTTATTTGGTATATATATTTTTATTAGAAAATGTACCTTTTCTTATTAGCTAATGATTAAAAACCAATAATGTTATTATTTATAAATTTTATTATATTATAAGTAGCGATGGTAAACAGCTGTTATTGCACATTAATAACATTTACACTTTTACAATGAACAAACGCAAACTTCTCCAAATTATTGTACATAATATTTGCGTGTTATGTTTAAAGAATTAAAAAATTTTATCATGATGATATGTTTCATTTAAATAAATTTCGTTGTCTATGAAATCTCTTAGCTGCAGTAAACGAGGTAACCTTGGCATTCGAAGAATCTGAAAAACAAAATTCATTAGAATATTATAAAGTTGAAATGACAAAAATGTGTAAATACATGTAGTTGCAGAATGCAGTTGTAATATCTCTAGTGAGTGTTCCCAACTAAAGAAATATAATTTCTTTACATAATCTTACATAAAATTCTTTATTAATTTATGTCGAAAAATATCTTTTATTATGTATCCTTACATATTATTAAGCAAAATATATTATGTAATAGGTAAACTTTTTTATGATAAATGAACCGCAAAAATATGTTATTGTAACTAGTAACTATAGTACAAGATTTACATATTCTATCACGCCATCTCTGCACCGATTTTAAACTGGGTTACATAAAACCAAATCGTTTAAAATATCTGCTTAATTTGTACATACCCCTTTCAGTTGTTGAAAATAAAATGGCAAAGTCACTGTTAAAATCTGCTTCCGGTCAGTCTGATGATTGATTTTATCCACTATTCTTTTAACCATCGTTGTAAAATCGTCATTGGCGTATTCAAAATTAAAGTTTACGAATTCAATAAACTGTGAACAAACAAATCAGAATAAATTATATAGTAGAAACCTATTTTATTATTTTGAAATTTACAAAAAAAAACTGATGCGTCCTAATCTTTTATATTTTCTGTTCTGTCTTTGTTGTGTATAGGATAACAGATAAATCAGACTAACTAATAAAAATAATTAAAAAATAGTCAAATAATCTAACACATAAAGAGAATAATATACGTTTAAGTAACACGTAAAATACTTAAACAAGCTGTTGTTGGCTTGTAGCGTAAAAACAGTTTAAAATTGAAACATTCAATAAAGCTTTAACATATCCAATTTTAAAAATAGGAATCTTCCTAATTAAATTTTAAATTGTTGACGAAAGAAATTAGTTAGTGTTGATACTTACTCTTAGTGTGTCATTCACCAGCAGCGGTAATGAAAAGTTTTCTTCAATAACTGTACAACATATCACTTTAACAGTTTTCAAAGTTTTACATCCACTTAAAATGGTCAGACAGTCCGCGTTAAATAATTCTCCTGCATAAAGTATACTAAATTTTTTTAATTGCGGTAGTTTAACAAGGTGCGCTACTCCTTCTTTTGAAAGATTTATCGGTTCGAATAAATTAATATCTTTTAAATTTAGACAATTTTCGGAAATCACTTTTAATATGCTGTCAATTTCTATAACCGGTACATTTAATCGAAAAGTTGTTAGTTTTGTTAATTCTCTTAGTGACTGGAATGACATCGATTGAAACACAGGAAGCGTAAGTGTCCGTAAGTTAGGTAATAGTTCCACTAAACTTCGAACGAAGTTGTATTGAAGTTCATGTAAAAGTGTTATTTGCAAAGAATCCAGATCCAAGATTATCAAACGCTCAAATAATATGTTATCACTAAATAGAAAGTTTCCTTTGAGACTAAGTTTTTTCAGTTTTAGAGGCAAATATCTAAAGAAGTGACTACATGGTTCAGCAAATATCAATTCAACATGTAACTCGACAAGTTGAGGATTATTTTGTAATAATATTTGTAACATTGAGTCATCTGTCAATTCAATATGCAGTGATTTAAAACTGGTGTGTCTACTTAATATGCGCATCTGGTCTGGTTTTAATTTGGTTTCTAAATATAGTGATTCCAACTGCCAATTTTCCATGCACCTTAAAAGTATGTTAAGATTTAGTTTTCTGAATCCAATCAATGTTAGTGACTTAAGTGAGCTTCCTAATTTCTCAAAACACATTCCATTAACAGGTGTGTCATTAAAGTCACGAATAGTCACTTCCTGAAGCCCGGGATTGCTTTGAAATAACTGTCTCAACACATAATCATCAACATCATCGCAGGTAATTGAAAGTGACTTCAACGTGGTCAGACTGCTTAATGCTACCACATCTTCATTTATCAATGGTATCCCGGGTATGTTCAAAACTTCTATTTGTTGACAATGTGTGCTGATGGAAATAGGAAGTTCTTCAAACTCTTCTAAATATCGCTTTCTAGTTAACTTCAGAGTCCGTAAATTCTTAATCAATGATAAATCAATTGTAGAGATTTGGTTGTCTAGAAATTCGTCAACATCGAGCACTCGAAGACTCTGCCAATGTTTATCCACAGGTTCGACTTGTCCACGAAACACTGTACTAAAATTAAGTACGTCGCTGTACTGTAGATATGACAGTATCGGCAACACACTATAAGTATCTAAAGTTTCCATAGACATGACGGTTGCGTTGAGGAGATCTTGATTACACCTATAAAAATGTAAATGTGAATTTAAAATTAAATTTATCGCTAGAAAAGTCGTAACAGAACAGTTAGCTTATGTACTACATTTTAAAAATTCCCAGGGCGGGGTGGCCCTTTCATTGTTTAATTTTAATGGTCATTACAGCAATAGTTATCTGGACGTGAAATTAATTGTTTTATTAATTATAATATAATATATTAATAGTTTTAAAATTAAATTATAATTTATAACCCTACTTTGTTTTTTGTCACTTTCAGTGATAGAACTGTTTATTTTCATGTGCTTAAATTGCTTTAAGAGCGCAACACGATAGGCCTTTCTTATCTTAATCTCACAAAGATCGTAGTTATTGCGTTTAGGCATGTCAGGGGTTTCACAATACGTACCATGTGACGATAAGTCTTCCTTTAACGCAGCGCTCCTAATTTCTAACTTATTTAGTGCCGACAGGATGCAATAAATTAATAAAGAATGAAGTGAAAGGGGTTTAATATGGCAGTTTTGAGAAATGTTTAGGTGTAGTTATAAATTGAATTTAAATAGGGTATTTATTGAGGGTTGCTACCTGATCCCTTAAGGGGAGACGGTGGTCTAGAACTTAGAAAAAAAGATTTTTGTTTCTTTTCTTGATATTTCGAAAGTATCGTCTGTCAAGAATATATTGTCAAATTTTTGTGAGTATATTGAAAATAGTTTTGTTTTTGCAGCCGTTTTAGCATATATCAATAGTAGTATAGCCATAGCATACTTAAAACTTTCATCAATTTTATTCCAAAACTACTTTTTTCGAAATGGTGTTGTAGAAAAAAAAACTATTCTTGCTTAATAACTTAATAGTTATTGTTGGAACTAGAATCTTTTTTTTATTTCAACAATTTCGTATTTTTTTCTTTGAATAACAGATTTTATAAACCCAGTTTTTAGAATTTCAATTTCAAATGCGCGCCATTTTGTCAGTTTTCCATATTTTGTTTTCTAACTAATTAATAATTTTCAAGGTTTTTATTATTCAGAAAAATAGAAGTGCCGAAATTGGCAACACCGTCCAGGGCCAATTTTTTGACAGGGTTAAAAAGATTTTCTTATATGTACAATCAGTGTAATAATAAACCTAAAAAGTAAAATATCGTTTTTCATTATTTCTATATAAAAAAACAATCCTAAAAAATACCTTAAATTTTCGAGCTCTAGACCATCGTTCCCCCTTAAGTTTAATAGAGTGGAGCTGTCGCGTCAAAGGATTGTGTTTAGGTATTTATCGTCTGGTACTTAAGGGGGGCGGTGGTCTAGAGCAAGCAAATTTAAGGTGTTTTCAAGATTGCATTTTTATAATATTAATGAAAAACGATATATGAACATTTTAGGCTTATTATTACACTTATTTTACATAAAAAAGTTCTTTTTTATTTACAAATATTGTAACCCTGTCAAAAAATTAGACCTGGACAATGTTGCCGAATTTGGCTCTTCTATATATCTGAGAAATAAAAATCAAAAAATAATTAATTACTATGGTAATGGTAATGAAAATTAAAAATATTAAATATTGATAATGATTAAATATTTAAATTTGACAAAATGGCGCGCTTTTGAAACTAAAATTCTAAAAGCTGGGTTTATTTACCAGTTAATTAATGAAAAAAATATGAAGATACGAAATTATTGAAATAAAAAAATGATTCTAGTTCCAACGATAGCTATTGATGTTGTGAATAACGTATCAAAATTTTACACAATTTGGTTGAATAGTTTCTTTTTTTTATACAACACCATTCTGAAAAAAGTATTTTTGAAATGAAGAAAATCAAAATTTTAAGTATGCTATACGGCTGTAGAAACGAACCAATAGGCAATATCTTTACAAAAATTTAACATTATATTCTTACAAGACGATACTTTCGAAATATCGAAAGGAACAAAAACCGATATTTTGAAAATTTTAGTCCCACCATTAACATGTCTTACATAAATTATGCGTCGTTCGCTGATTTTGTAAGGAATTAAAGAAAGGATGTTGAAGAAGATAAGCTGGACACGTACCTGATTGTCTAGATTGTAGACTCGGATAGCAGTAAGCTAGTCTTCAGTGTAACGTTTCTTCTTCGATTAGTACAGCGGTATTGTGATATATATAATGTCGAAGAACCTGGTTTTACAATTATTATTTGAAAGTAGTTAAATTAGGTAAAGAACGTATTTATGCATGTGCATTTATGTAGGATTGAAAAGGTTTGTGTTGGTACGATCTCACTTGAGTGTAGAAAATAATGAACCAGCTTAAGCCATGAACACGTTTTGGTAAAGAAGAATCAGAATAATTTAGGGTGGGGGTAATAGGGAGGGTTAACTAACAGGTACATCTATCATTTCCAATCAGAAATATCTAAACAATTGTACTCTGCTTTTGAACCATAGATGGTGCCAATGTTGGTTTTTGTCCAATTGTAATGGGCTTGGAATACACTTTTTTAAATGTGTTAGCAAAAGGCTGGTAAACTTCTTATCTTTGGTCAGATCTGTTAAAAGTTATTTAAATATGTCCATTGGCTTTCATATTTTTTTCAAATACCGAAATTTCGACATTTAAATTTCTGTTTTACCGCATAATTATTAGTCGAAGTTATGACGTCACTCATTTACTATTGAAGTTTGTGATCTAATAAGCCAGTGGTGGTGAACCTATTTATGTGCGCATACCAGAAAATTACAAATATTATTTATCGCGTTGCCGGGCCGGACTGTTTTTAATTAGAAGAAATTGATATAAGAATAGGAGTTTCAGAATTTTATTTAGACAATTTCAAAAATTATTATACAAAATCTAAACTAAACATATATTATGCTTTTATACATAATCCTTTTACCTTGTAGCTTCATAGTAACAATCTGTGGATGTACAAATAAATTTAAAGAAAAAAAAATACCAACGCTACAAAGTGTGAATGTAAATACTTAATTAAATAGTTTATAAAATAGTTTCCATCAGCTTAAATAGTTTAGATAGCTTATTAAATAGTTTCCATTAGCTTAAATAGTTTAGATAGCTTATTAAATAGTTTCCATTAGCTTAAATAGTTTAGATAGCTTATTAAATAGTTTCCAAGACGTACAAGAACAAGGGAACTAAGCAAAAATAGGAATATATTACGAGTATCAAAATTGGCAAAACAAACATCATACTTATTCATTTGCAGAAAGCTAAAAAAAATTTAAAATCCAAAGAAAATTTAATTTAATTTTGAATTTTTCATCAACGCCGATTTTCACAATTACTACACTCCTAGATTAAAAACAAATCGATAAGACTTGGAAGCAACTCAATTGAAACAAGGGCAATCAAATGAAATAGAATACTTACAAAATAAAGGGCCTACATTAAAAAATTGTTAATAGACAATTATATTGTTGTAAGTATACGTACAATATCGTACTTATCTTTTTATTTTCAATATAAATGTTATTTATTATACAAGAATTGTATTATGTTAGCTTCAATTTTAATATTGAAAGCATAACAAATTATTATTTAAATTAAGCGTTTTAAATATTGGCGCTGGTCTGTGGGACATTTTGTATTGTTTCAATCTTAGGTAACACTAAATTGGTGTTATACGATTGTAATGAGGCCAGAACGCCAGTGGTAGGAACAGTGTGGTTCTAGAAATAGAAGCATCAGCAGGTCTCTGACAGTGAGAACCGGTGTTCATACGTTATTATATTTGTTGAACACGTTTTTCTATTAATTAAATATTATACAAGAATTGATATATTAAGTTAAATATTTAGCATCCTTTTTAATTAAGTGAAACTAATTGATTACTTTTCTTTTTTTTTTATATTTAATTTCTTCTTTGCCTTGACTTTCTTTAGTCATAGCCACCATCAAATAATTTTTTAACATCTTTTATAATTTATAATTCAATTTTACACATTTCTAAATATTTCAATAATTCAGTAATTAATTTTGAATCACTTAACAAAAATTTAGTATTAACAGGAAAAGTTTTAATCACATCTAATATACCACTATTCAATTTTGATCTTTCTAAACTATAATTTATGCATTCAAATATAATATGATCCAAAGTTCCTTCTTCACCACATTGACATCTGTCGTCAGATTTAATATTAATTTTGTACATGTGAGCTGGAGTTTTGCAATGATTACTTTTGATTCTGATTATAGTTGATATAATTTTGCGGGACTCATTTCTAAACCATCTCTTCTTACTTAAATTTGGATGCAACATATAATAATCTCTTCCTTTTAACTGACTTTTGTTAATGAAATCTGTGTTTCTTAAATTGAAGTTAAATTTTTTGATTATATTAAAAATTTCATATGAAGGTAATTTCACTCTCATCTCAATTTCCAAATTTATTGATTCCTTTGCCAACTTTGATTAATTGATTACTTATTTTAATAAAAAGTGTTTAATTAATAGTACCAAAGATATTAATTCTTCGACAAGGTATGTTGGATGCAAGGCCACTTTAGCCGCTCGAGGTAGTCTCTATTTCAACAATACTCTTCGAACAAGAAATCTATTAAACCAGCTTAAAAGAATAAATCTTATCTGGTGGATAATCGTCTACGGAAGAATGTACAACTCAGAAGCTAGCAACCCTGCGGGATGTAATAGGCTGAAGGAAGGAATCCCCACATCAACGAGCATCCACCATTCTACTCACAACAGTATACTGTGCAAATCCCCTAAATGTGAACAACACCCCACTCAAACTCGTTTGAACATCACTCAGACCCCAAATAAACCAAGTCAAATAACACATTCACTATCGATAAAAAAGAATATCTAACAATAATAGATCGCTTAGGTAAATACTGAAAGGCAAATACTATGTAAAAACAGTATAGAAAAAGTAAAAAATAATAATAGAGGTACTATCTACATTACCAATACCTCAAACTGTAATTATGGACAAAGGATCTGAATTTATAAATGTAGGAATAATAGAACTATTAGCTACACTAAAATAAAAATGCATTTTAGTACATCAGGACATCATAATGGAGAGACTACATAGCATACTGATAGAACATTATAGAATTACTAGATTTTACCCCCGTCGCATAGCGACGTCTTTTTGACGTGTGTGATTTGAAACCAATAAAATAATTCGTAATTACATTTCATATTTAATTCTATTTTTAAATTGAAATAATAAACTCGCACACATAGCCTTTACCACATATAAATTGTTTAAAAAAATATTTTTTTTATCAAAATAAAAAATATTTTCAATTTAGGCGTTATTTGGCCAAATATTTTTTTTTCAAAATTTGGAATTTTTTTTTTGATTCGTAAATAAGTTACCAAGGTTAGCATATATACAAAATTTCAACTTTCTAGTACAATTTTTACTCACGCCAAATAATGCCCCCGTGCCCCTAAATAAAATTTCGAAATTTTGAATTTCTTATTATTAATAATATACTTAATTATTTTAGAATCCAGAATATGAACTTTCTCCAAAGTTCCCTACCGGGCCCTAGAATTTCTTCAACCCCCCCTTTTTAATTTTTGAATTTCTAATTTTTGAGAAATGTCAGCATTGAATATCTTAATACACATGCATAATTTTAACTTTCTATCTTTCACGTATTAAAAGTAATACAGCAAAAAAGGGCTCACTTTTTTTTACAGTTTTTCCAAAATTAAGGGTTTCCAGGAAATTCAGGAAAAAATCCGGGGACGCCAAAAGTCTTAGAAGTCTTAAAAGTCTTTTTTCTCTACAAAATAGGAAATTTTGCCATACAAAATTCAGTACCAAACATATAAGAATATAAGATTATAAGAATATAAACATACAGTTAGAACATTATAATATAGGATCGAAAAAACTAACAACACTATCTCACTTACAATAAAAATGAACAAATGCATATTACCTTATAATCATACTATACATTCAACCACTGGTATGACTCCTTCAAGTGTATACACAGATCAACAAGACGAAACATATTTGATTTGAAAATATAAAAAGAAATAACCCAAGACAAGATAAAAGATCATCCTTATAAGATAGAGAGAATACAGGACAAAGTACACGAAAATAGTGTTAATCCAAAAAATTTTACTATCGAACAAATTAACAATAAAATAAAACCAACTAAATTTCATAGAGGAGATTTTGTTTAAATAAAAAAGAACCAAATAAATAAATAATTTCCAATTAAAAAGGGACAATATATAATTAAACAAATAAATAGACAAACTAATGTAATTCTAAAGAATTGATAAAATTGAAACACCTTTCTTCAACAGATCAATAGGACCACTTGGAAGTATAATTAAAATTATATCAGGAAACATAGATGCTAACGATGGTACAAGATATGCGGTGGCGACCTTTGGGGGTGGCAAGTAGGGCAACTTACTAGGGAGCCTCACACCCTGATGTTATTACTATATATGTATTTGAATCTCACGCTTTAGAAAACCCATTTGAACGCACGGTTTCGTTATACACGAGTGGCGCGTGCGAGTGAAAACATATTATAGAAACTAGCCCTCTCCTGTCTAGGTATCTCAATAGTCGGTTTACCATCTTCTGCAGTTCTCCCTCCCCTTTCGCCAAAAGGAGTATGTCGTCTGCGTAGGCTAAGGTCCATATCTTTTTGTTACTTCCTATTACCACTTTCCATCTTGTCCCCTTTCCATAACTTCCTCCATATCTGCTATGTTTATTGAAAATAAAATATGGCACAAAGGGCAACCTTGCCTTACACCCTTGTCTTTCCAGAACTTTTCCGTCTCTTCACCACCAACTTATAAGATTTATTTAATTCTTTCAACTATGTTTCATCCACTTTTTTCCTTCTCATATATTCCCATAACTTCTCCCTGTTTACCATATCGAATGCTGCTTTCAGGTCAACAAACATAACATCTATAGCATCATAGCACTATATAGTTCTGCGCATATATGTTCTTCATCGTACCTCTCCCTTTTCTGAACTCTGCTTGACTATCTGGAATCATTCTTTTTTGTTTTGCATCTTCTTCCAGTCTTTCTCGCACTATCCCTGCATATTCTGTATCCCGTGTTCAATAGTGTAATTCCCCTATAGTTCTTGGCTTCGTGTCTGTTTCCCTTTTTGTATATTGGATTTATTATCCCTTCTCTCCAAGGGATAACTAATCCATTTCTATCTGGTGCTTTCTTTTCCTTAAGTTTTTGTATTTGTGTTCTTAGCTCATTTAGTTATATTTCATTTTCTTTCTCTTTCTCTTTGTTGGCCTCCTTTATACTCTCGTTTTTTTTCTGTTCTCCTAGCACTCCCATAAAGTTTTTAGTACACACTTTTATTTTTATTTCCTTACTTGGCTCTTTCATTTGGCTATTCTCCATATTTATGTATTCCCAGGCCTGTCTTGTTGTTTTTATCTCTTCTATTTCGTTTTCTATTTTTTTTTCTGAACTACTTTTTTTTATCTTTCATCTTAATGTTATATTCGCTTTGCTTCCTCTTAAAGTCTTCTATACTTGACTCTCCTCTTTTCCACTTTCATTCTGTCTACCTTCTTTTCTCCTCCCAGCGTTGTCACCAAGTAATCGATCACTGCATCCCCTCTGCCTCCCACATAGGTATATTCTCCTCTCTCAACTCAATCCCTGTTCCCATTCAACACAATCCATCCTTGTTCTTCTAGCATTTCCCTTAGTTCTTTTCCTTCAGCGTTTATTGTTTTCTTCTTAGTTTTTCTTTTTTTTTTTACTATTTACCCATTCTTCGTCCAACTCCCCCAACTGCCTAATTCTCGTGTTGAATTCCCCTCCAATTATTAGGTTTTCCTGTTTTTCATCTTCAAATACTTCTTTTATTTCCTTTTTTCGTTTCCTTTATATTTCCTTTACTGTATATTGTTACTATCTCCCGTGTCTCTTCTCCCAGTGGAACCGTCCACCTTACTGCTGTTTCTCTTCTGTCTGCTACTTCTTCCTCTTTTAACTCACTATGTACACCCGTTATAATTCCACCTCTTGCTCTCCCTTTCTTATGCTCTCTAACATATTATTTTAATATTAATTATAATTATAGCCGTCACTGGACGACTATTTCTTATCTAGGTTAAATTTCATTTTTAGCATAGGTACTTATTGTTCATACTTATTGTAACAGATTGTAACGTGGCATATTATTACAAAATAGAAAAAATTAAAAATGTATTTAATATTTATTTGTTAAAATCTTATCAAAGAAAAATATTTGAAAATAATAATTCATAAAACTATTACAAATTGATTAGGAAATCGAAAAGTCTAAACTATTAAAGTCGATCACAAAGTCGAAAATCGAATTTTAAGCAGACTTCTACATTCCTAAGAATTTGTTTCTAAGAGATTCAAATCTAGCGCTTAATTCTAAAATTCTTTAAAAAAAACGTTTAATATTTTTTCGAAAATTGGCAGTTATTTGGTATATATACATTTTTATTAGAAAATGTACCTTTTCTTATTATCTAATGATTAAAAACCAATAATGTTATTATTTATAAATTTTATTATATTATAAGTAGCGATGGTAAACAGCTGTTATTGCACAATAATAATATTTACACTTTTACAATGAACAAACGCAAACTTCTCCAAATTATTGTACATAATATTTGCGTGTTATGTTTAAAGAATTAAAAAATTTCATCATGATGATATATTTCATTTAAATAAATTTCGTTGTCTATGAAATCTCTTAGCTGCAGTAAACGAGGTAACCTTGGCATTCGAAGAATCTGAAAAACAAAATTTATTAAAATATTATAAAGTTGAAATAACAAAAATGTGTAAATACATGTAGTTGCAGAATGCAGTTGTAATATCTCTGGTGAGTGTTCCAAATTAAAGAAATATAATTTCTTTACATAATCTTACATAAAATTCTTTATTAATTTATGTCGAAAAATATTTTTTATTATGTATCCTTACATATTATTAAGCAAAAAATATTATGTAATAGGTAAACTTTTTTATGATAAATGAACCGCAAAAATATGTTATTGTAACTAGTAACTATATTACAAGATTAACATATTCTATCACGCCATCTCTGCACCGATTTTAAACTGGGTTACATAAAACCAAATCGTTTAAAATATCTAATTTATACATACCCCGTTGAGTTGTAGAAAATAATATGGAAAAGTCACTGTTAAAATCTGCTTCCGTTCAGTCTGTTGATTGATTTTATCCACTATTCTTTCAACCATCTTAAAAAAATTGTCATTGGAGTATTCAAATTCATCGTCCACGAATTCAATAAACTGTGAACAAAAAAATCAGAATAGATTATTTAGTAGAAACCTATTTTATTATTTTAAAATTTACAAAAAAAAAAAAACTGATGCGTCCTAATCTTTTATATTTTCTGTTCTGTCTTTGTTGTGTATAGGATAACAGATAAATCAGACTAACTAATAAAAATAATTAAAAAATAGTCAAATAATCTAACACATGAACAGAATATTAAATACTCTTAAGTAACATTTTAAATATTTAAACAAGCTGTTGTTGGCTTATAGCGTAAAAACAGTTTTAAATTGAAACATTCAATAACGCTTTAACATATCCAATTTGAAAAATAGGAATCTACCCAATTAAATTTTAAATTGATGACGAAAGAAATTAGTCAGTGTTGATACTTACTCTTAGTGTGTCATTCACCAGCAGCGGTAATGAAAAGCTTTGTTCAATAACTGCACAATGTCCAATTCTAACCATTTCCAAAGTTTTGCATCCACTTAAAATGGTCAGACAGTCTGCGTTAAATAATTCACCCGCATAAAATATACTAAATTTCTTTAATTTTGGTAATTTAACAAGATGATCTACTCCTTCTTTTGAAAGATTTGTAGGTTCGAATAAATCAATATCTTCTAAATTTAGACAATTTTCGGAAATCACTTTTAATACGTTGTCAATTTCTATAATCGGTATATGCAATCGAAGAGTTGTTAGTTTTGTTAATTCTCTTAGTGACTGGAATGACATCGATTGAAACACAGGAAGCGTAAGTGTCCGTAAGTTAGGTAATAGTTCCACTAAACTTCTAACGAAGTTGTATTCAAGTTCGTGAGTAAATGGTACATCCTCACATATCTGCAAGGAATCCAGATCTAAGATTTTCAAACGCTCAAAGAATATGTTATCACTAAATAGAAAGTTTCCTTTAAGACTAAGTTTTTTCAATTTTAGAGGCAAATATCTAAAGAAGTGACTACTTGGTTCCGCAACCAACAATTTAACATGTAACTCGACAAGTTGAGGATTATTTTGTAATAATATTTGTAACATTGAGTCATCTGTCAATTCAATATGCAGTGATTTGAAACTGGTGTGTCTACTTAATATTCGCTACTGGTCTAGATCTAATTTGGTGTCTAAATACAGTGATTCCAACTGCCAATTTTTCATGCACCTTAAAAGTATGTTAAGATTTAGTTGTCTGAATCCAATCAATGTTTGTGACTTAATTGACTTTCGTAATTTCTTAAAACACATTCCATCAATAGGTGTATAATTAAAATCACGAATGGTAACTTCTCGAAGCCCGGGATTGCTTTGAAATAACTGTCCCAACACATAATCATCAACATCTTCGCAGGTAATTGAAAGTGACTTCAACGTGGTCAGACTGCTTAATGCTACCACATCTTCATTTATCAACGGTATCCCGGGTATGTTCAAAACTTCTATTTGATGACAATGTGTACTGATGGCAGTAACAAGGTTTTCAAACTCATATAAATATCGCTTTCTAGTTAACTTCAGAGTCCGTAAATTCATAATCAATGATAAATCAATTGTAGAGATTTGGTTGTCTAGAAATTCGTCAACATCGAGCACTCGAAGACTCTGCCAATGTTTATCCACAGGTTCGACTTGTACACAAAACACTGTATTAAAATTAAGTACGTCGTTGTACTGTAGATATGACAGTATCAGCAACACACTATAAGTATCTAAAGTTTCCATGGACGTTTCCATGACGATTGCGTTGAGGAGATCTTGTTACACCTATAAAAATGTAAATGTGAATTTAAAATTAAATTTGTCGCTAGAAAAGTTTTAACAGAACAGTTAGCTTATGTACTACATTTTAAAAATTGCCGGAGCGGAGTGGCCCTTGCATTGTTTAATTTTAATGCAATAGTTATCTGGACGTGAAATTAATTGTTTTATTAATTATAATATAATATATTAATTGTTTTAAAATTATATTATAATTTATAACCCTACTATGTTTTTTGTCACTTTCAGTGATAGAACTGTTTATTTTAATGTGCTTAAATTGCTTTAATAGCGCAACACGATAGGCCTTTTTTATCTTAATCACACAAAGATCGTAGTTACTGCGTTTAGGTATGTCAGAGGTTTCACAATACGTACCATGTGACGATAAGTCTTCCTTTAACGCAGCGCTCCTAATTTCTAACTTATTTAGTGCCGACAGGATGCAATAATTGAATAGAGAATGAAGTAAATGGGGTTTAATATGGCAGTTTTGAGAAATGTTTAGGTGTAGTTATAAATTAAATTTAAATAGGGTATTTATAGAGGGTTGCTACCTGCTCCCTTAAGGGAAGACGGTGGTTCCAGAATTAAAAAAAAAAGATTTTTGTTTCTTTTCTTGATATTTCGAAAGTATCGTCTGTTAAGAATATATTGTCAAATTTTTGTGAGTATATTGAAAATAATTTTGTTTCTACAGCAGTTTTAGCATATATCAATAGCCATAGCATATTTTAATAGAGAATGAAGTGACTGGGCTTTAATATGTCAGTTTTTAGAAATGTTTAAGTGCAGTTATCAATTGAATTTAAATAGGGTATTTATTGAGGGTTGCTACCTGATCCCTTAAGTTTAATAAAAATGGCGCCGTCCGGTCAAAGGATTGTGTTGAGGTATTTATCGTCTGGTACTTAAGGAGAGACGGTGGTCTATAGCTCGAAAGTTTAAAGTATTTTGAGGATTGTATTTCTATAATAAAATTAACGAAAAACGATATTTTAACTTTCTAGACTTATTATTACACTTATTCTACATACAAACATTTTTTTAAGCAAAAGTTTTGAAATCAAAAATATAGAAACCCTAAATAAAGTAGATACTGTCAAAAAATTAGACCTGGGCGGCGTTGCCGATTTTGGCTCTTCTATTTATCTAAGAAATAAATACCAAGACTATTATTAATTAGTATTAGTATAGTTATGGTCGGAACAAGAAAGAAAAAAAAATATTAAAATTTAACAAAATGGCGAGCTTTTGAAATTGGAATTCTATAAACGGTGTTTTTTTACCAGTTGCTTAACGAAAAAGATACCAAATTATTGAAATAAAGAAATGATTCTAGTTCCAACGATAGCTATTGATGTTGTGAATAACGTATTAAAGTTTACGACAATTCCAATTCCATTCCAAAAAAAAGTATTTTTTTTTTTTTTTTTTATTTAGGCTTTGGCTTATTCAATTTTCTTGCCGATCATATTTTTAATTTGTCTTAATATTAATTAATAATAATTTTTAATCAGTCTTTCTAATTTGTTTCACATGTAACGTGTTTTTTTAACACCATATCTACAGAGTGTTTATACGATTCAAATTCTTATCTTATTTGTTTTAATACTATCAAATTAATTTCATAATAACCAAACCCAGAAAATATCTATCTGGTCCGGGGATCGAACCCGAAGACACAGCAGTCGGCGTCAAGCATCAATGCTCTCGCCCACTGTGTCGTCCCAAAAAACAAAAATAATAATTTTGAATTAAATAAGATGAAAGTTTTAAATATGCTATAGCTATGCTATGGCTATAGATATATGCTAAAACGGCTGTGGAAACGAAGCTATCGGCAATATTCTTAAAAAAAATTAAAATCACATTCTTAACAGACAATACTTTCGAAATATCAAAAATTAAAAAAATCGATTTTTTGAAAATTCTAGTCCCTCCTTAAATATGTCTAACATGTACGATGCGAAGTTGCAAGATTTTGTAAGGAAAGGATCAAGATGTATGATGGCATGTGGATATTAAATTAAAGAAAGGATGTTGAATAAGACAAGCTGGACACGTACCTGATTGTCTAGATTGTAGACTCGGATGGCAGCAAGCAAGTCTTCAGTGTAACTTTTCTCCTTCTATATAATGTCGAAGAACTGGTTTCACAATTATTATTTGTAGGTAGTTGAATTAGGTAAAGAAAGTATTTATGCATGTGCATTTGAGTAGAATTGAAAAGGTTTGTGTTTGTACGATCTCACTTGAGCCATAAACACGTTTAGGTAAAGGAGAATCTGAATATCTTAGGGTGGGGGTAATAGGGAGGGTAACTAACAGGTACATCTATCATATCCACTGAGAAATATCAAAACAATTGTACTCTGCTTTTAAACCATAGATGGTGCTAACGTTGATTTTGTCCGATTGTATTGGGTTTGCAATACGCTTTTTTAAATGTGTTAGCAAAAGGCTGGTAAACTTCTTATCTTTTGTCAGATCTGTTAAAAGTTATTTATTATAAGTTTTTTCAAATACCAAAATTTTGACATTTCAATTTTTGTTTTACCGCATAATTATTAGTCAAAGTTATGACGTCACTCATTTACTACTGAAGGTTGTGATCTAATAAGCCAGTGGTGGTGAACCTATTTATGTGCACATTCCTGAAAATTACAAATATTATTTATCGGGTTGCCCTGCCGGACAGTTTTTAATTAGAAAAAATTGATAACAGAATAGGAGTTTCAAAATTTTAATTAGACAATTACAAAAATTATTATACAAAAACTAAACTAAACATATATTATGCTTTTATACATAATCGTTTTACCTTGTAGCTTCATAGTAACAATCTGTGGATGTACAAATAAATTTAAAAAAAACGTGAATACGTAATAGTAGTTTCCAAGACGTACAAGAACAAGGGGACTAAGCAAAAATAGGAATATATTACCAGTATCAAAATTGACAAATTAAACATCATACTTATTCATTTGCAGAGAGATCAAAAATTTTAAAATCTAAAGAAAAATTTAATATAATTTTGGAATTTTTCATCAACGCCGATTTTCACAATCACAATTTTCTTAAATTAGAACAATACTTTTGCTAATCGAAAAAAAAGTTTAAAAAAAAATTTAAGTAAAAAAATTCTAATTGTTTATAAATTATAACAGTCAATGGGATTTTTGTTGTTGTTTATTGGTAGACAAATATTTAATGTCAGGATCATATTTTTATACTTATAATAAAACACATGCTGCACTGGATTCTTCAGTCGTTTTATTTCTAAATTTGTTTTATATACAATTCAATTCAGAAAAAGCTGATTCACACGCATGTGGAAGAAAAAGTTGATAGAATAGCTATTTCCAGTTTGTTGGAAGAACTAAATATTGCAGGAATATCATTCCTTGTTATTGACAATTCTTCTTCCGTATTCTGATAGTCAATAATCGATTCTTTTCAATAGTTTCCAGTTCATTTCTTAAATCGACAAACTTTTGTTTCCATATTGAATTGGATTGAAATCAATCAATTGCATATCAACATCTAAATTGAGCCACTCAATAATCTTTATATTAAGTTTATCTTCCGATATCGTGTCTGGGAACATAATGAATTTTGATATTTTGCACATGTTTTGAATTCTTTAAACCTTAATTAAATTCGTTCATTAGAGGCTGAATAATTTTAGAAATTTTGTTTGTTGATTTAGTCATTTTTTTATGGAAATCTAAATTTGCAAAGAGTTAACTTGTGTATGGAAAATATTTATATATGTTTGAAATAATGTGCCGATTAAAAATTTCAAATTTAGTTTCGAAAGCTTATTAATAACAAATATTATAATAAGTGTCTTAGTACCACCTTGCAGTTTCATATTTAATTCATTTAAGTGCGAGCTCACGTCGATAAAGAACATGAGTTTTGAAATCAATTCAATGTCCATTAATTGGTTATATATTTTAATTAATTTCTCGTTATTTAAAAGAAGTCTAATTTCATCTAAACAATCAACGAGTCTTTGAAGAACTCTTCCACAACTTAACCATCGGACGTTGTTGTACATCAGTAAAATATCGTGTGCAGATATTAAATTGACTAGTTGTGTAACAAGAATCATAATACCGTCCAGTTACTTTAAACCGGCCTTTGCAGACAAAGCCTGTTGGTGTATGATACAATGGAAACCCAGAATATATTGCGGGCACCATCAGTCTTTACTGAAATAATTCTGGAAGGATCAATTTCTTTTTCATCCTATCTATTCCTTTTGTTGTTGTTGCTAATAATGTTAGACTAACCATTTCTTCTTTGATATTATTTCGAACTGCGTAACGAATAAAAATTGCTAAACGCGCTGATCCAGTTATAACAATGCTCTCATCAAGACAGAGAGAAAATATACCGGAAGAATTTATGCCTATTTTTGCTGGAGACTTATATTTGTAGCCATTTCCAAGATTCTGTCTTTCACAGCGTTTCTAGCCAAACGCATATCTTTTTTTCTTTTGGTGTGTTTTCATTGTTTTTAAAATGTTCAAACAAAATTGGTATTCGCCAACAATAAATGATTTTCCGTGTTGCCCAATTACATTCGAGGCAACAAAAGATGCACCAAATATATTGAACTACTATTCATAAATAGGGAAGTAAACGAATATGATCTCACAAGATTATATTTTTTTGATTCCTTTAACGGTGAAAGGGGCAAAATGACTATTTGAATTGTAAACATCTTTTTTAATATTGCAACTAATAATTACACAATAATAAACACTTGAGGTCCACATAGGTAGTTCGATATTTAATATTGACTTTTTGTATACATAGTACAGTTTTATACAAATGAACACATGGTTCATAAGCTCGTTGAAGTCTTAGCGCGTCCGCACACGAGTCGACTGATTTGCAACGCGAGCCCCAAACCGGTTGAGAATGTAATTGTGTTGGTACCTTGACTGTGTGATCTGGAACTTTTAATAGGATGTAATCGCATTAGCACTCTTTATCATAAGAGAAAGTATATATTATTTTATTTATTAATACACCACTGAGCTGTAGAAGTAAGTCTTTCATACGTTTGTATTCAAAATATGTTTCATACGTCTGTAGATAAAAGTGTATCCATAAATTAATTTAGCTCTTTATATCCAATCATTTGCTCACATATGTAAGGTGAGACGGCACTATAAATACTGCTAACATTATAAGAAGTCGTCATTATAAGTCCTCTTTAATTACTACCCCTAACATTGCCAGACTCTCCTACCAGTATAACAAAAAAATCTTCGGTTGTGCTTTTTTATAATATCCCAGCATTGCAATATCTTGTTTTCCACAGTCTTTATGCAATTTTTCCAATATGTCGTATCCACACTATTTCATTTTTCAGTCTACTTCTGCCAATGTTCTTGATGTAAAATTCTTTACAGTTGGCCTGTACAAAGTCAAGAGCATTGAAATTGCAGTGATAAGGTGAAAGATGGATGCAATACTTTGTGATCATGCTTCATTACGATGCAGTGAATTTCATACACTTTTGATAGACGGTTTTTTTTAGCAAGAAACGAAAGTTCGGTTTTTAGCATTTCTGGCGTGGTTGAGATATAATTTTTCGAAGATGAATAAGCAAATCGTTTTTTTCCATGTCGTATTAGGTAGTGGCCCAATATGTTTTCTGGTCACTCATCTTACAGTAATACATTTTCATAATTAATTCTTGATACATACTAAATTTCATCTTAGGAGCCACGTTAGCTTTAAATAACTGTTTTTTTTATAGATATTTTTACCCAATTCGTTTACCGTTTTTTACCCAACGTACCATTTACTCTAATACAATGTGTGGCTTGTTCATTTTTGCAAAATCCGGCATCTTGATGTCAAGCCAAATTTGAGAAAATGGCAAAACACTCGTAGGTTTCAAACTATATATTTTAGGACCTTCCGGGTTTTTTTTAATTTAAAAAAATCTTCTTATTTTGGTTAAAAGGTATGTTTATACAATAAGTTAATTGGTAATTTTATGTTTCACTACGAAGTTTCGAGATGTCAGGTTTTGAAACTTAAAGTCAAAGATGTTTGGTTTTGCAACAGTTTTGCCTGATTTTGTCAGGTTTTGCAACCGATTTTTTGTTTTTCTTTTCATATCAATTGCAAAACCTGTCATTTTTAATGTTTGCTTAAAACCCCCACCAATTATTCAAATTGTTAAAATGAAATGAAGAAAATATTATTATTATTACTGTTTTGTATTTTTAAAAGAATAAATTGACATTATAAATTTTCATCTAATTTGCAAGTACCTATACCTGACTAAAAAGAAAAATAGCTACATATCTACTTAATTGAAAAACATTTTAAAAAACAAAATATACACTATTACTAAAATGAAAAATACATTTAAAAATAATTTAAAACTTTTATCGACTAATATTACATATTGATTTTAAACAAATGCTACAAAATTCGGTGTAAAACTTAAATGAAGTCTTCCAAGAAATTATTCATCAATTCAAATTGTCCTACATCTTGACTATCTGTTTTGTTAAGCAACATTTCTTTTCCATTTTTTGGCCAATATTTTTTTTTTTAATTTCTGCATTTTGATCAAGTAGTTTCCTTAATATTATCAGCACCAACCACTTCACCATTCACAACAACAGGTTGTAGGTTACCTTAATTTATATCTACATGCAAAACATCTACTGCACCTTTAATTAGGTCAAATGCATCATTTTCTGCATTTTCAATTTCCATTTCTTTTAAAAATACAACATTAATTTATTTAAATAAAACAGTAAAAGAATTGCCAAAAGATTAATTAACAAAAGCCGGTCTATGAAACATTATAAACAAACACAAACTCTGCTCATTAAAATACAGGCTGCAGGGGAGACAACTGATTCTAAACAGTGCTGCCAACAAAACAAAACTGCCTTTATTAATAAAATTAGAGAATAAACCAGAATATTCCAAAAAATACTATTATTAATAAACTAAATTGCAGGTCTTGCTACCATATATACGCGACGGCCATATTGTGATCACCATTCAAACCAACTGTACCTAGTTTTGCATCCGTCCCACTTTATGTCTGGGTTTGTAATGTACCGAAGATAAGAGATACCTGGTTTTGCAACCGAACAGATTTTTTAATTTAACTTTTCTATTATTCAATGTTTGATTTTTCACTCGTAACCCTCAAGGATTTGTAGGAATTGTCGAGCTGATTCCACTGCATACCAATAACTCAATTTTTTATTTGTTGTCGGGTTTTGCAACTGGGCTACTCAATTAATACTTCAATGTAAACCTACAAACTAAATTTCATATTTATATCTACGTTTTTGTATTAATGCCACCGCCACTTCAAATTTAGGGTTTTCATATTTTTTCCCTTTTTTTTTTGCATTTTCATTTTTTATTCTTTCCATTTAGGAGATACGTATATTATCTACCATGGGTTATTTTGGGTTTTTACATTTTGAAAGTCAAACAAACATACCATTTCAGGATTACAAACATTATAAATAGTAGGCAACGATGATCACTTTAATGTATTCCTTACTATACCAATGTCTCCAATGTAATAAATAGAAAAATGCCACAAATAATAATTGTCTGCGTCAATGCCAATGCAATGTCAACTTAGCATCATGCCACGCGTTGTTTTCGGGTCGGATCTGTGTTAGAAGGCAAAGATTGAAAGGTTTTCTTTTGAATCTGGTAGGTTAAGACCAGTAGGTCACGGTTTGGATGGGTGAGCGAGGGTACCCGTTCAGATTGTGGTATGCGAATGAGGGTAAATCCGATGACATAGCACCACTCGTGACAGCGGTGAACAGTGTTCAGTTCAACACTATATTTCCTTCCCTGCTCAGGACGAACACACTTCAGTGATATGCATATTAGTTTGGAATGTATCTCTCTATACTACACACCTAATTTCCGTCTTCCGTGTACACATGCAGATGCAATTTCTGCACAATATTTCGCGAGTTTATGACCAATACAGGCTGACATCGCAAAGCTCTAGGAGTATAGGGAAATAAAACCATGATTTACTGCACACTGTTTTTAGAGTTTCTAAAGCAGTCTTTAACTTAAACTGTTTACGTTTTACAAGTATTTAATATTTACAACTAATAATGACATTTACAATTCTTATGTATGTACTCCTGTATCCCTTAAGAATTATGAAATTTAGTACATTCGCTAACTTTTCCATTCCAAATACCTTAATGAATATATTTATAAAAGACAGAATGAGCGAGAGCATTTAAACTTGACGCTAGACTGCTGTGTCTTTGGGTCCGTGCCCCGAACCAGCGTTATATTTTATAAACATATCGTAATAAACATAATAAACTGTTGCAACTGATATTTATAAAAAATTAAGAAGACTAATTTAATTAAATCTCATATTTACATTTTTGTGGGTGCAACCAACATTTCTTCAAGACGCCGCTACTTCGTGTTCTTATTGGCCAGCATTTCAATTCATCCTCCAATCGTCATGTCCAAAGAAAACCTAAATACTTATTGTGTGTCGTCAATTCTATCATATATAAAGTACACCAACATACTTAATTTTGGTAGAGTATTTGGTGGGCAATTCGAAGCTGTGGATACACACTGGATAAGCCTCCGAATGCTCGATGTTGACAAATTTGTAGACAACGAGGTCCCTGCAATTGATTTATCATTGACTATGAACTTACAGACTCTGAAGTTATCTGAAAAGCAATATTTGGAAGATTTTGAAGAACTTCCTACTGCCATCAACATACATTGCAAGAATATAGAAACTTTAAACATACCTGCTATAGCATTGAGCAGTCTGACCACGTTGAAGTCACTTTCAATTAACTGCAAAAAAGTTGATGACGGTATTGGGACAGTTATTTCAAAGCAATCCCGTGCTTCAGGAAGTGACCATTCGCGATTACGATAACAGACTTTATGGAATGTGTTTTGAGAATTTGCCAGTCTCTAAATTGTCACTAAATTGTCACCAGTCCAAATTGATTGCAATCTGAGAACTAAATCCAAATATTCTATTAAATTATATGGAAAATTGGAAAGTGCAAACACTGTATTTAAACGCCAAATTAGATCCACACCAGAGACGCATGTTCAGTAGACAAGTATTGGAAGGTCATCCTCCTAATCATCATCTTGTCGAATTACATGTCTATTTGTTGAATGTTGAACTAGTTAGTCGCTTGTTTAAATTTTTGCCCTTAAAATTGAAAAAACTTAAACTAAAAGGAAACTTAATATTTAATAATAATGTGTTTTTCAAACGTTTCAAAAGTTTGGATCTAGATTCTTTGGAGATTGGTGATAATTCATATTGTATTTATGAAGCACAGCCCCCCTCCCTCCCCTTCACTACCTTAATACAACTTTGTAAAAAGTTTAGTGAAACTACTACCAAACTTACAGCCACTTGCGCTTCCTCTGTGTACATCGGCGTCATTCCAGGCACTTAGAAAAATAACAAAACTAACAACTCTTAGATTGGATCCAGGTGATGTAGAAATTGAGAACGTATTAAAAGTGATGTCGGAAAATTGTCGAAATTTAGAAGACATAGACTTATATAAACCGAAGCGTCTTTTAAAATAAGGAGTAGAGCATCTTGTTAAACTATCGAAATTAGAGAGATTTAGTGCATCTTATGCTAGTGAATTATTTATCGGGGACTGTTTGACCATTTTAAGTGGATGCAAAACTTTAGAAACAGTTAGAATTATAGATAGGACAGTTATTGCAGAAAGCATTTCATTACCGCTGCTGGTGAATGACACACTAAGAGTAAGTATCAACCCTAATTAATATCTTTCGTTAGGTTATATAAGGACCCTTTTAAGATCTAAGATCTCAACAATTTAAAATTTAATTGAGTAAATTCCTATTCTTTTAATTATAGATATGTTAAAGCGTTATTGAATGTTTCAATTTAAAACAGTTCTTACGCCATAGGCTAACAACAGCTTGTTTAAATATTACAAGTATGGCATTTGTTGGTAACCCTCCTATTTATTATGTTATTTATGTGTTAGATTATTTAACAGTGTCTGAATTATTTGTTATCCTATACACAACTAAAACAGAAAAGTGAATTTAAGAAATTTGCATATAGGAGTTTCTTTTTATAATTTTCAAAAAAATAAAATAGGATTTTGCTAAATAATCTATTGTGATTTATTTGTTCCCAGTTTATTGAATTCGTGAACTTTAATTTTGAATACGCCAATGACGATTTTACGATGGTTGAAAGAATAGTGGATAAAATCAATCAACAGATTGACCGGAAGCAGATTTTAACAGCGACTTTGCCACTGTATTTTCGACATGTCTATGGAACGTTCACTGTTTGGAAAATCGTTGACGGGAGAAATTGAAAGTTTTTGACGACGAAAAATAGACAGAAGAATTCAAGTTTTAAATAGCTATATCTACTTCATGTTCTATAACTAAACAAATCAATATCCATATATTTGCATATGATTTAATAAATATTTAAATATTCAGCTACAAAAGCGTGGTTCACAATCCAATTGAACCGAAATTCTTCTAAATGTGCTTGTGTCCTATGTCTTCATTTTATAAAAGTGTACCAGATATTGATAAAGTGGGTTACTAGAACCTCGAATGTCCAATTATTTTTTAATAACTTCTTGTATGTTAAGAGATATTAACAAATAAAAAAGTCTTTTTGTCTCTTTAATTATTAAAGGGATTCAACGTTGTAAAATATTCCAAGACATATGGCCTCAGGTTCACCATGTTGCTATCTCTTTTATACAACAGAGCGTAAATTAGATATATTCTTGACAGAACTCTGACATATTTTCCAACCTTACAGCTCATCAATCTCTACTATGTGTATTTATATATCAAAATATCAAATATTATTTACAGCTATTTCGAGGAACAATCAAATTTCAATATTATGTCTGCCGTAACAGGGGGAAATAAAATAAAAACTTATTCTTCTTTGCTAACTAAAGCATACGTACTAGTTACACAGGACTACCAGCAGCTACAAAACATTACCACAGCACAAACCTAATCAACAAATAACTGACCTATCTACCTTGTCACGTCATAAATATGGCTTACATCTGCAGCGCTAAAACTACAATTCAAATTTTTAATTACTATATCTTCGTCAACATTTAAATATTTTATAAAATAGACAAGCCAATACACATTTATTAACATCAATTTCAATCAACAATTGAAAAATCGACCCTTAAAAACTGAGTATACAAGCCCATAAAATTTAGAAAGCCGGCTGCAGCGTCAATGGTTAAATCAACTAGATTAATAGTTACAGTTACCTATGTTTAATGTTGACTTTACATAAAAAAACTTACCTATTACATAACATTTTTTTGTTTAATAATATGTAAAGTTACATAACAAAAAATATCTTTCGACATAAATTAATAAAGATTTTATGTAAGATTATATAATGATAAATTAATTATTAGTTATAGATATTTAAAATCTTTTGACTTTGTGTGGCAATACAGGGGAAGATGGGGGAATGGCGGTCACTTAAGCAGTTATCGAAATATTTTCTTATTTTCAGGACTTTTACAGGACTAAGTAACTGACCTTTTACATAGCTTTTTTAATGGACTTTAGATGAATACGATACGCATGATCAATCTATTAAGCGTTTGTTATTTTTCTATCGTTTTTTTAAACCATCCGTTGACTATTCAGCTATTAGGGCATAACTGTTCCTTCGAAGTTAGTCCATTCTTAATACTTTATTGCATTCCATAATGTTACAAATGTGTTAAGATATGTTTAGGTAGTAAATTAACACGGCCTTCCTTCTAAAATGAAGTAATTAATTTTTTTTTTATTTCTCCTATGGTTTCAGCAATCTGCCTTAGTAGGCAATAAGCTTCTTACGTGATTAAGTAATTAAGACATGTAAGAGAAACATTCCAGTGAATGCCCTCTTGTTTTTATATACAATAAACTAGTATAATATATGATACATTGTACACTATTCCCTATCGAGGACCTAAAGCTATGTCTACTTGTTGATATCGCCTTAATCTGCAGGGTTCCCTGTTGTCACACACGTTCAGTTGATTCGCCAACGCATTGGGATGGTTGATTAATCTATCACTATATTTTGTACTGGATAGATATATTTCATCTTTGATGGATGCTATTGGGATGTCTTTCTGGATGACTTCGTTAGTGACGTAGTATGGTGCATCTACAATGAGTCGCAGTACCTTATTTTGAAATCGCTGCATGCATCTCCAATATAGCCATAAAGTAATTAATAAAAACTATCTTTTTTTTTATTTTAACCTTACATGTTCTTTATTTTTTATATTTTAACCAAAATTAACCAAAACGTTAATTTTTATAATAAACTAAACATATTATAGATCAAGACGCCTAAGAACTCTCCCTTTGCTCTCACAATAATCGCATAGATTCAGTGACCGCTATTACCCGCTAAGAATGACTGCCATACCCCAAAAATCGATAATAGTTTTTTTTGATTGATCACTGAAAACGTAAAGAACTTTCATAAAATCCAACAAGCACATAGGATACACTAATACGTGGGTAATAATTAACTTCTATAATTGGTATAAATCACTTTAAGCTTATATTCATCGAATTATTAATTTTTTTATAACAAAACACGTCCTAACTTTTACACAGCAGTCCAACTCACTGTGCGCGATGCAAAATGACGGTGTTTGGTAAATAAGTATACTTAAGCGTATACTAGACGGTGGTACTAGTAGCATTAGCGAAATGTATTTGGAAATTTTAGATTTCAATGTGACCAGCATACCCACTGACTGCTATTTTTCCTCTCCGCTACCCCTATTCGATAAATTCCAAAAATTCCTTCTCCTTCGGTAAATAACAAAACAATAACGGAACATTGGGTGAAAATCATTACCATAAATAATGAGTTTTCGTTTTGATTTCATAGAGTATTTAAGCCGTTTTGTTTTATCACTTTTACGGGTCAGGAATTTATAGCTCTCTCTTATTTCAACTTTATGATATTGTTATGAATTTTGTTTTTCAGACTGTTCGGCTGCCAAGGTTACCTCCTTTAATGCAGCTGAGAGATTTCATAGACGACGAACTTTACTTAAAAGAAACACTTCGCCGCTTTCACTTTTTAACACAGCACGTAAATATTACATGCAATAATTTGGAGAAGTTTGCTTAGCAAATTTACTAACTCCAATTAGACGAATGATCACGATAAAAGTGTTCAAGAATAATAAAGTGCAATGCATATTTAATTAGGATATATGCCCAGGGCCGTATTCGAGGGAGGGCAGTCGGGGCTACTGCCCCGGGGCATCCACAATAGAAATCGAAGCACTAAATTTTGGAAATACTTGACGGTAAAAAATTGTTCCTTTTATTCGGAAAATACTTAAGAGCCTCCGATCTCTCGTTGCCCCAGGACCTCCATACCTCTAAATCCGGCCCTGTATATGCATGTAACTCTTTTTTAATTAAAGTATAATATTTTTTTTATATTTATTTACTTATTTGCCTTGACTTTCTTTCGTCATAACCACCATCAAACATTTTTTATACACCTTTTATAATTTATAATTCAATTTTACAAATTTCTATATATTTCAATAATTCACTAATTCATTTTGAATGACTTAACAAAAATTTAGTATTAACAGGAAAAGTTTTAATCACATCTAATATCTCACTATTCAATTTTGATCTTTCAAAACAATAATTTATACATTCAAATACAATATGATCCAAAGTTCCTTCTTCACCACATTGACATCTATCATCAGATTTAATATTAATTTTGTACAGGTGAGCTGGAGTTTAAAGTATAATAAAAATGTACTAATAATATAATTATTAGTTTTTAATCATTAGCTAATATGAAAGGTATGTTTTCTTATATACCGAATTAAAAAAAAATTATATTTACAATTAAAAGAAACATTTTGTCTCTATAATTATTAAAGGGATCCAGTGTTATACAAATTTCTAATGCATTTCTAATTTCTAATCACGTGCACAGATTTGCATACGGCTATGTGTGTGATGCGTCATTTACTACTACTTGTTGGATTTTTTATGCCATCAAGTATTATATTACGATGGTTGAGAAAAAGGGAAAAATAATCTCAATTACTTAATCATACGGCAAAACCGTTTGAAATTTAAATACAATATAGCTATAACTTCGTCAACTTTTGGATATTAATAAAATATCGTCAACATATATACTAAAAAAAAGATCATTTCCCTTTAAAAAGTAAAAATGGTTGCTATTGCAAAAGAAATTAATAATTTATCTATACTTTTTGGGGCACCCTCTCCTAAGTTGCCTGTGCTTAAAAGGGGCCCTAAAAGGCGAATAAGAGTTGTAGCAACAACTGCAGCTTTCTTAATAATGTAAGGCACGAAATGAACATAAATTCTATGGTATAGTCCGACAGTCAATACCAAAACTTTAAAATACTTTATGGTAGACTAATTTATTTTTATTGGAGACGACTGCACTGGTGACATAGATACTTTTAGATGCAGGCAAACAATACAATCACACACATACTATTACAATCACAATACACGGCTATTATCTTTTTTAAATTTCTATTTAAAATTTCAATAAATCAATAGAGAAACCCAGTAAACATTTTGGAACGACTTTGCCATCATATTGGAGATGCGTATGATTTTTTTGTCATGAAAGAGTTCATTTATAGTTCAGTTTCTCACAATCGTTCATATGAAATGTCTGTTTTATCGGCTACAGATGACGGAACCACTCCACCTGCCGGAATACACATGTAGATAAAGTTGATGCGAACTATAATTGAAGTGAAATAGTGATAGAAACGTCACAAAACAGGGCACTTCACTAAATGTTTACTAAGAAAACTATTTTTACGTCTAAATTTTCCTAATTCTTTGTTTTATTAAATATTATCTTTTTAGAGCATTCATTTGCCTGTGCCTTTATGTCTTTTCCTTTTATACTTTATCGACTCGTTGCAGGTTAGTTATGTGCATTTTAATTATAAATATCTCGCTTTACAATCGATAGAAGAATTTCATTTTTTTTATGAATTAAATTCACCTAGATTAACACTATATTTAAATGTTATCAAACTCTTAAGAAAAGTGGGTTTACAGCCATACTAGCTTAAGAAATAGTACGGATGCTACTGTGTTCGGAATAGTTTGATCAAAGATGTTCCCAATGCTTAGTACACAATGTATGAGATTAGGGCTCGGATCCGCCGGGTTGTAGTACTAAAATAGCCTTGCGCTCAACACAAAACATAACGTTACCTTACCTTTACGAAATATTCAACTAACGAAACATAGTAATATTTAATCTAAAGTTATATAAGGGTATTATTATTTATTACATTTGTTTTCTATTTGTTGGTTTTGGTATTGATTGTCTGACAGCTGTAGTCAGCGGCGGCTTTAGCAATTGCGAGGCTCCGGAGCGGCCGATTTTTGCAAGGCCCTTGTTCTTTGTGAAATTTATGTAAATTTTAAGTATTTTTGATGATGATTGACGAGAAATACAAAAGTTATAAATAAATAAATGTAGTGTTTTAAAATTTTATATTGGAAGATTTATAATAGTTAATAAGAACAAAAATGACAAATATTAATGATAAACTAAAGTACATGAATGTCTTGAAAGACATTGGCACGCATAGAATGGCGCCAGGCGCGAGATTCAAATACATATATAGTAATGACTTTTTCTACTTGGATTATTGTGCGAGAATGCGAAGTCCTTACAACCCTGGCGGTTGCTACGCTTGCCACCCCCTAACCACCACTGGCTGTATTAAAAGTGGTTTAAACCGATAAAAAAACGTTTAAACTTATAGTAATGAATACACCAAATAAAAATCAAGAAAAAGATTAATAATCATTTAAATAATGCATGCTTTCAATGCATTTTAATTGTAATATTCTGAACTTCATATTCAATATTGTGCATTAGAATTATTGAAAATTTATCTGCTCTTTCTATATAAACATTATACATATTGTCATCCGTGCCTTTATAATAAATTCTCCCATTGGTCATCTCAATAATATCAATAAACCAATAAATAGTAACCAATTTTTACCAGCATCTTGTTTCCAATAGTCTGTATTGCCATAACATCCTCAACCGATAATTTTAAATAATTTTTCAAAAACATATGTAATTCAGTAAATGTCATTATATATGTCACTGCGACGAAATCTATTATCATGTTCCATTTTTTTTTCTAAAATCAATTTCTAACACTTTTTTAATAATTTATAATAACTTATTTAAATAGTATAAACTATTTAAACTTTTTTTAAATGCATTTAACTTTTCATGCAGGCAAAGCAAGTTTATTCCAAGTGATTCCAAGAAAAACAAATGACTTATCCGGTAGTAGAAACCGTTTTACTCGTTTCGTTGTTCATAAATACAGTAAATTACAATACAGCTGATGGAATAGCAACATGTCTCGAGACGTTCGTATTGATAACGGTGCAATCCTCCCGTCCCACACTTCATAAATTTATTTTAATAAAACAATAAGATATTCGATTTATGCATATTACTGTTCTTTATAAACAATATTAAATTGAAACTCTGTCTTGGAGAACTCTCGCGGATATCGGGCATTGCCCTGGTTGCAACCAGCCTAATTACGCCCTTGGTGTTAACAAAATAATAACACAGTTTGCGAATGATTTTAAATCATTGATCTATATAACAATACATTAAGTAATTTATGCGCAGTATTTTTTAAATTTAATTTTATCTTTAATTAAGTCAGAACTCTAAAACAATAAGGTAATAAAGTTTGCCATTTTGACGCCTATTAAGAACCCAGTAAATATTTGGTGAAGTGTCTCTTTTTGTGACGCCACTATTTCACTTCAATTATAGTTCGCATCACCTTTATCTTCATTTTTATTATCTTTATTATCACAAAAAAATTATACGCATCAAAATGTTTACTGGGAAGTCTATTAACTGACTATAATATTTGAATTCCCATTTTTTTAGTTAAATTCTTTTTTCTGTTCAAGAGAAATGGTTCATGTTTACATATTTCTTAAAAAGAAAAACCTAAATCAACAACTCTAATAGATTAATAGATAGACTCTGCACATTACCGTTAGAAGTCATGTTAAGCAACAGCTATTCTATTCTTTGTTTATTGCTGAAACTACGACGACTGGATTGGAGAATCTGCAGAACCTCAGCTTGTCTCTTGCCATGAACCATAAAGATTGTACAAGCTAAGGAAATTACAGCTTCCAATAAATAACTTGCATCAAATATTGCTGATAATCAGAATGCCTTGGAAAATCTTACTTTAGGACATAAAGCAGAAATACAGGTCAACCAGTGTTGTCTCAATTTCTATTACAGGCCTATACAAACCACTACAAACTATAATATTTAGAACACTAAATGAGCGTAAAATAACAGATGCCGCTTAAGTGATAAATGCTCCAAATGTCATCTTGCAACACACACACACACTTTTGTAGCAAATCAAATGGCAAATTGAAACTATTAGTAAACCTGATCAGCGCAATAGACATCTTACTCTATGGCTGACCTCTGAGAAGACAAATTCATGAGACTAAACGACTGAAGTTTTCTAAATATATCACCTGAATTTAAAAAATTAATTACATTCTAAATACTAAATATTTGTTAAATAAAATGTAACAATACTTAAAAAGCCAAAAAAAAGTCAGGTTCTGTCCTTAAATAATATTTAGCAAATAAAAATACAAAAAGTAAAATGATTTTTAAATAAATTTTATTTAAAAATCAACTGTTACATTATCAATTTAGAATTTAAGAATTTACAAAAACATATTCGAAAATTGAATCTTAAATAATTACGACAATGTATAAATATGAACAATTGCAATCTTCCTGGGTATTACGTATAATTTGGAGGATGACATCTGGCAGAAACTGAAACAAAAATAATATTATTAGAACAAGCACACAAAAACAAACATTTAAATCATTTTCTTTTTAAGCAGTTATATTCCCATTTACATTCGCATAATAACAGTTTCAGTCTATTCAATCACATTATAATTTCTTTGCCACTCATGGCCGGTATATATGAATTGAATTGGACTGAAATGAAATTACTAACTATAAGTTTCACCGATATGTCCATTTTTCTTCAGCTCCCATAAGGTATAAATGCGTTCTATATAAATTATTGTAGTCATTTTCGCATCTGTGGACTTTTCGTGAGAATTTATTACAAAATTGTGAATCGTTCAATATTAACCAACTTTTATTTTGTATAATATATATATATTTTATTGTAGCAATGTTTAGCATTGCTAATTTCTTAGAATAAATGCTTTTATTCGCTTAAGAATTATATTTCCAGAACACGTTCATCCATTTTGCAACGAAACGTTTAGCTACATAACCTACAAATCTTAAACTAACCCGTTGTTCTTAAACAGACTAACTTAAAACTAAAGGGATAGTTACATATACCTTAGTAGAAATATCGAGCTCCTAACGGCGCCAATAAGACGATGAGGTTGTTAACGCAGACAAGAGAAACCTCTGTAAAAGAAATTGTGTTTTCGTTATTAAAAAAACAAAGAATGTCTGCAATTGAGTTGTACACCATATATGAATTCTTATATATTGCTGTAGACATATACAATTCCGTGTACGTCATTCTACATTATCAAAATCTACACGTAATGCATTTTTCATGTTTTGTTACATGGAGCAACTGTCAAAAGTACGTCTGTTTACTTTGAAAACAAAAAACGTCATTCTAGTCCTTTTAATCATTACGTCATATAACAATACTAGATTTTTGACGCCATTACTCTACCTGCCTCCTTTTGTCCAGATATGGCATATTTATACTATGAGTTTGTCAAGTCAACTGTTTTTATAGCTGTCAAGCAGTCGGCTACCTTATTAGCCAAAAGAAACGAATATTGGAAGTACATAGATGTTTTTCTTAGCTGACATACGATATCAACTGTATCTAGTGACAATTTCTTTACACGCCGGACGAGTTTATTTCAGTTTAAAATACGTATACAACAATAAATAACCTTGATTACTTATGACGCACTGTGTGCCGAGAGTAGCGACGTATGACGCCAAAAATCCGAATCAAATTTCAATCCAAACGAAAAATATTCATATATGTTACAGTAAAAATTCAAAATATTCAAAGATAAAAAGGCTCAATACTTACTGCTGCTTCCAGTAGTTTCTTCTTCTTCCTTAGGCACGGGATAATCTGAATTTAGTTTAACCAAAGACAAAACAAATCGTTATTAGATTTTAAATAAATATTAATTATTAATAATACGGTGAACGGTGTCTACGTGACAGGAAAACGACTTACTTTCTGAGAGTGAGACGAAATGTTTATAAAAATGTGACATTTTTATACAATTGTTTATTTGACTTAAAGCGGTACTAACCACCTGTTTCACAGTAATAGTATTGGTTGGGAACAAACAATTTGTAAAATAATGTGGCTTAAGTAGGATAATATTGTAATTAAACGAAAGAAAGAACCATCCACATGAATGTTCTGTATGCACATTATAGTCAGAAAGAGGAACTTACAACCTGGAGCTATGTATAAAATATAATAAGTGTCAAGTCATTTTAAGTGTAATCGGATACACAATTCTGAAATCAACATCCTGAGATTGAAAATAAAATACCAAAGAATATATTTTGAATCATTGAACAAGAACTTACCTTCTGCTTCCCTTTCTATGGGAAACGAAATTTTATGATTAAAATTATATTTGTTTGTTTTAAGCAGGTGTATAATTTAGATGCTCGTGCTCCGTTTGGCAAATGAGAGGCAACTGTTAAAGTAGAACTACTTAAGTGCTATAAAGATGCTAATATTATCGATGTTGCATGACGAAATGCAGACAATAAAATGAATAATTTTCAATAGAACGGGATTAAAATAAATTAATATTGTTACTATTTTTAACGGTGTGCATGCAAACAGAAACACTAGGTATTGAGTACTTATAATCAATCAATAGTAGAAAAAAATGTATTTATTACGTCCAATGTGAAAACCACGAACAATTTTGAACCAATTTTTGTCTTTCAAGATGAATTACTCTAATATACATACTGATGATTTTTTAGAGTTATTCATTATTAAATAATTAAATCGTTGAAACGTAACACTGTTGCTAAAGAATAGACTTCTACAAAATAAGAAAACACTGATGGATCTTATCTGCAAGTACTTCAACTTCAATTAGTGATCGCTGTAGTTGGTATAGATACTTTTCTTTTGTATTGGATTTTTAATTACTATTTCCTATACAGAATTTAACTAAAACTTACTACCTGTAATGTAGAAACCAATTAGAAGAATATTGCTTTCTTAGATATTGAACAACACTACTGCTTAATGGCACTAAACAACCAACCCTTGAAACTATAGGGTTAGTTCTCAATTGAACTCGAAGTCCGAGATTCTGTATATGTTATTTTAAGGTTTTGAAGAAATTACTTTGTTTAGGTAAATGAATAGCAAACTCTATGAAGGATTTGCATGAAACCACAACTTTTAAGAAGACTTCGCCATACTTTTAAATTACAATGCCACTTCGCGTTGGTGTGAAACTACTTTCGACGGCACTGCACACAAGCACATGAACCGAACCATGTGTCTAATAATCCTAAAATAGAATGAATAGCATTTGTTTTCTCTCGTTCCATATATTTCTACCCTTCCGCTGCTTTCCAATCGCAGGAATAAATTTTGTTAACATCTCCCTTTTTACAACAAAATTTGCCTTCGATGTCAAGGCGTCCTAGTGTCAGTGGTGTTGGTATTGCTACAGCGAGTCTCTGTTTACAGCAGCGTCGTTTTTAGTGAATCTTTCATGACATTTTCACATTACAAATTGTATTCAAGTTAAACATTGATATAAACTTACGTGCTACTGCAGTTGCTAGCGCTACATAAGCAAATAAACAAAGTTGTTAACACGAGTACATGAAAATATTAATTCAGATGCAAATGTGTATAATGAGAATTCAAAAAGGTGCAGTGGAATACAACTGAATTTTTTTTATATTTTGAGAAGAAAATCATAATTAAGAATTTTTCCTATGATTGGAAAATTATTATCGATTAAGAGAACGTTACATCAGAGAACTTAATATTCCAATTTTATGGCAATAACATCTAATTGATCAGTTTACCGTACCGTTTTGTACTTTGTACTGTTAAAAATTCATTTAAAAAAATTTAAAATATAATTTTGTTAAAGTCGGTAAGTAAAATTATACGAAGTCGTAATTTTTTTTACCGACTCCCTGGGTATTTTTGATAATTTACACAAAACATTTATAATTGCTGCGTAACTTGAAAGAGACGTCGGTGCTAATTTTTACATAAGAGTTTATAGGAGTCAGCTAAGTGTAAAAAATTGAATAAAAAAAATATATAAATGACACTGGCTTACTTACTTGCTGTAAAGATGAATCCCAAGACAACGAGAATCCAAAGTGGTGAGATAATATTAATTTAATTAGTGACAACCTTACATTTTGTATTTTATATATTCGTAAGATATATTTAAAATCACTTTAGAATACCTAGTGTGGGAAGAGGTAAAGAAGAACAACTTGAGAAGGGATGAGAGCGATAAGGTGGGAGGAAAAAGTGAAGAACGCATCGCGCGGACTGGAGGAAGTGATAAGTGAACATATTAAAATTGGAAAAAATTATTACGAAGATAGAATGATATTGGCGGTGGAGGAAGGAAAAGAGGTACGGAATCTGATAAAGAAAATAAGTGGTGTAGAGGTCCAACAACATTATAGGAGGAAGAGGATGGATGAAGCAAAGCACTAAAAGAATGTGACAATACCTAAAAAAAACAGGGAGGTAATGAAAAGAAAATGATCGCGAGGTTTAGACTAGGGAATAAATAAAATAATGGATGATTGAAGTTAAGAGTAAGTGAAGGGTAATTTATTTACAGGAAGATGAAGCACGATATTAAACTAATAAACAAAGAATATTTTCTATGTTCTTCTTAATTAGGAAGTAGATCAATGGAGTTCTGTAGGGTTTAGCTTGGAACGGCTAAGAAACGCACTGAGGTAAAACTTTTACCGTAAAACACTAATGAACTTCATATGGATTTAATTGTTTTGTAGAAAGAGTAATTGAAGTAATGAGTGCACAGTGCATCCGAAGTGCGTTTATTGCACTGACTACTAATGCACTTACGTCACATAAAGGTCTACTTACGGTCTATGGTACAAATCGATATATTACGTATTTGATTATATTATTGGTTATATTATATATGTAAGAAATGCCTATTGTATGCAAACGTTTAACGTACAAAATCCTATTTTTTATTTTCTGCTCAAGTAACAAATTAAGCAACTATTATTATCAACAGAATATAAATTTACCCAATTTCTAATAAATTTCTCTTATATTTACTTATTTTCAATCATCACTGTTTTTCTTCCTCAATTTGTTATTCTTCAACACGTTAACAGTGCATTTGATATCTTCGTAAAGAGGAGTCTACTTGGGGAATGGTTCGTTTGTTGAACCAAGTACTTTAAGGAAGCAAAACATGTACAAACTAAACTTAAAAGTCTAATCTTAAAAAATGAAGGTAGTTGAAGGAGAGGTAGTTAAAAAGAGTAGTAAGAGAATGGTAGTAGTAAGAGGAAAGTAACTCATGCACCGTAGTTTTGTAAAACTTACAATCTTTTTTAAACATATTTGTATTAAATTATAGTACTCTAATAATTTTGTGTCGTTTGTAGTATTTTAAAATTTAATTGACTCAAGATTCGTGCAGATTGGTTTAAAACTTACCGCCTGCATTTAGAAAAAAAACAATTCAATTGTTTAGTGTGACAATGTCAAGGTCCGTGTGTCATGTGAATATAACGTTATCATGTGTGATAATCCTATCCTATGATATCCTACTTGAAAAATGGCGAGAAATTTTTGCGAAACAATTTGCAAACATAGTTGCCATGTAGGTATTACTTTCAAAATAAGTAGAAATAATTTCTTGTCCAGCACGTGTTATTCCAAAAACAGTTGCTAGTGATAGAAAGGAGAATAAATTAACAAAAGGGAAGTTTAAATCTTTTAAATATTAGCAACTTATAACTTCAATTACGGGTAACTACCCGTAATAGCATTACGTCTCACAGTGCATGTTAATTACCAGTTTCATCCCTTAATTAATAACTTTTCCTTCTTCTTATTATATGTCTTAACAGTAACTTTGTCTTTATCAGTTGACGAAACTAAGATGACGTAAGTAAATACACACCGTCTGTTGTAGTAATGGAAAGTCATGCAATGGTAAAGCGTAATTTGTAAAAAAGAACACAAGATTTAAAGAGAACGTATAGTATATGGCAGAGTCTCTCAGAGGAAATATGAGAATCTGATATTTTTGAGGTCCTAAAATCTTACTAAATAAGATCCGGAGCAATAGCTCCTTTTACTTTTTCTTCTGCTCTTTCCTCTGAAAGGCTCAACAATTATTAAAATCAATAACAGCTAGTAGATTTATTTACTAGCAATAATTTACGCGATTAAACTTGCCTAGGCCTACACATAAAACGTTAATATAATGAAAGGCGTTGTAAAAATACAAACAATCAAACAAACTGCGATGAAGTTGTCATACTCACAAACTACGCACAAACGATGGAAAATTATTTTATTGTGTGTTTGTGTGTATTTAAAAAAAGTGGAGGAAAAAAAATACATAAAATGTGGAAATACAAAACAGAGGTCATTGAGGAAGTAGAAGAATTTAGATATCTGGGTTACACTTTTAAAAAGAACAATGAAGAAGATGCTCAGATAAGGAAGGCAGCAAAAAAGGCAGAGTTAGCAATGCGACGGGTGTGGAGATTAGGAGAAAAGGTATTTGGGGGAGACATACAAAAGAGACTATGGATGTTCGACAGATTGATATCCAGTATGTATGGAACAGAGATATGGGGGTGGAAGGAGAAAGAGAAGTTGGAAAGAATCCAGGAGAGATACATTAAATGGATACTAGTGCTGGACAGGTGCACGCCAGGATACATGATCATGGAGGAGCTAAAAAGGGACAAGATAAGAATTAAAGCATGTGAAAGAGCAATAAAATATGAGGAAAAATAAGCAGTGCTGAAAGCAAAATTTTAAAGAAAATAAGGGAGGAGAGCATAAAGAAAGGGGGGAAGGGGGGAAAGGAGGCCCGAAAAAGAGAAAGGAGTATTTTGAAAGGAATGGAATGGAGATCGAGGAGGCATAGAGAAGAAGAGAAGGAGGCACAAGAGTGGGAGAGTAGCTAAGGAGAAGGGATAAGAAGATACAGCAACAGGAAAGAATCGAGAAATGCAATTACAATACAAGATATAAAAGGATTTGGGAAAGAAATATACCTCAGTACTTAATAGAAAAAGACATAAAAAACATAAGAAGGACTGCAAGGTTTAGATTGGGAAATAAGGAAAAAGGAAACAGATACTGGGAAAGAAGAGAGGAAAGAATGTGTAGTGTGTGGAACGGAGAACGAAACACTAAAGCACATTAAGTTTGATTGTAAGGAATAAGTAGGGATTGAGATGAATATTGGGCAGCTCTTAAAAGGGGGAAGGAAGTGAACAGATGGATGGCAGAAATAACTAGAAGAAGGAAGGCTGAAATTATTTAAATCTATTGAAAATGTGCAAAATTATGTATTTTCTTGTAGATATTAGGAGAATTGGTTTTTGTTTTTGGTTCTGGTAGAAAGAAATTATATATATATATATATATATATATATATATATATATATATATATATATATATATATATACGAGTATATATAAAAAAAAAAAAAAAGATTAAAATGTATTGTATTAAGGCAGAAGAATGTAATGCCGAAAGGTAAAACATTAAATAAATAAATAATAATAATAGTAAATAAGAATATTTACCACCTGTTTTAGTAACCGTTTTTTGGAAAATAAATAAAAGTTACAAATAGAAATAGGTGAGATTCTCCGAAGAACAAAAAGTAAACAAATTAAATGAACTGAAACATTGAACTGCAGCATGTTGCATTAAACGACGATGTTACTTACATTCTAGAAGAAAATGACAATAAAAACACGGTAAGAAGAATAGTAAGCCTCTGATAATTATAATCTGTTCGATGGTGGACACATCAATAGATCGCATAAAAGTATCAATAAATCTAAATAATAATAAAAATCGTTATCTAAATCTATGTTCAATTAAAAAAGGTTCATTAATAAAAGGTAAAATTAGAAAAGGTTATTTTACTAATGACAATTACAATTTTTGGTTTACTTACGATTGTCTGCTTTGCGCGTAATTTTTTGATAGTAATAAACATTTGCGTCAGATGGAATTAAAATGCTAATTAGTGCGGTGTTTATATTATTCAGTGTTAGGGTTTTATAGGGCGTTAAGGGTAGTAATGATAAGTTTGGTAAAAAGGTGAAGAACAATATATATATATATATATATATATATATATATATATATATATATATATATATATATATTAAGTAAATTCGAGACTTAGCACATTTGTTTTAAATCAACTTAATTAAGATCACTTTGAATAGAATTTATATTTTAATCTAATACATCATGATCTTTGATAATTCATCATTAAATTAAATTGGTGCTAATATTGTCTAAAACATACAGTTAATAAAATGTTTTAGTTTACTTGCTTAAAGCCTCAGTCCCACTCATTGAGTTTTAGTGTTAATTTAAGAAGTTACAGAAATAAAATCATTAATAATAAATACAATAATTTATATTAAATAAAGATATTAATTATTGCAAAATGGTGTATATTAGTAACGCATGAGTTCATAAGTTCAAGCTTACATTTAAGGTAAAAACCTTTAATTAAAACTAAAAACAGTGAGTGGGAATGGGGCTTCGCTCAAAACATTTTAAACATTTGTGATTTATTTTTGAATCTTATTCTTTAGCAGTCGTGACTACTCTATCTTACGACTCTTTTAGTTTACTTACCGGTCGCTACTCGCGTAATTTGTTGATAGAAACGAAACACAAAATTTTGAATTAATGCCACGTACTGATAACCCATAGATAGCTATGTAGTCAACGACAGTAACATTGCGTAACATATTTAACCATCAATTAATAAGAAAGGAAATTGTCAGCACAATTTCTAACATTTGTGTTTTATTTTTTAATCTTATTCTTTAGCAACCTTGACTACTCTATCTTGCGACTTTTTTCGTTTACTTACTGGCTATAATCGCGTAATTTGTTGATAGAAACGAAAAACAAAATTTTGAATTAATGCCACGTACTGATAGCCCATGGATAGCTATGTAGTCAACGACAGGAACATTGCATAATATATTTAACCATCAATTAATAAGAAAAGAAATTATCAGCACAATTTCTAACATACGTGATTTATATTTGAATCTTATTCTTAAGCAGATGTGATTATAGCGTACGCTTTTATTAGAAGACGACGAATCAGAGGTAGAATGTATTGGCTTCATCCATACATCGAAAAGAACATTAACCGCAGATTGTTTGTTGCTGCAAGAGAGTTATCAGAGAATGATTCAATATTATGAACAGAACTGACCGCCGAGTCCGTCGTTTTTAAAAGAATATTACGTCTATGCGTCGTGCAGTACGCCTAGATCTATGACATGCTGCAACGCAGGCTGCATGAAGAGTGCTTTCCACTAAGCAAATGTGACGTTGCAGCTCCTTTGTTTAAATGAAAGCTACAAAAGCAGAGGCGGCCTTAGGGGGTGGCAAGCAGGGCAACCGCACTGGGCCTCGCATTCTCGTGCAACAACCAAAGTAGAACAACTTATTACTATATATGTATTTGAATCTGGCGACTCGCTCTCTTTTGAAATCCACTAGAATCCCTGCGTATATCTTTTAAGGCATTCATGTGCTTTAATTGATCATCATTAATATTTGCCGTCTTTGTGTTTGTTAACTTTTATAACACTTTCAATATAAAATTTTATTTCTCTTCAATTATCATCAAAAGTACTTACTTACAATTATACAAAGAACAAGTGCCTCGCAAAGATCTGTTACCGGGGCCTCGCAAAAATCTGCCGACCCGGAGCCTCGCAAAAATCTGCTGCCTGGGGCAATGGTTAAGGCCGCCCCTGTACAAGAGCTTCTAACGTAGAAAGATTTTTGCATATTGCCTACGTCACAATTTACTTTAGGTTACGTAAGAACATAACATTATATAATGGTTTTGTGTAAAAATTTAAACAATTATTATTTCCCTTAAAATACAACTTATAAGAAAGTCGTTTGACAATTTCCGCCTGCTTTTGACTTGTACTACTACCCTATAAACGGATAAATAGAAGACTGACGGTCTTTTGTATAATAACTCAAAACTTATTTGTCACCTTACAACTTCAAAGTTTCAGACTTTGCTTGTTTCTGTTTCCAGCTTCGTGGATAAAGCGTTCAGTGTTTGGAGGATCATTAAGGCGATTCTGACCCCACTTTTAATCGTCTCCTTCTCTTTCAACTATTCAGAACGGGGGACCTCTTCTCCAGTGAAGTATAGGAGCGGTAGAAAATCAGAGGATATCCCCTTCATGTTGCGGATGGTTTAAGTTTATTTGGATCAAAGATTTTGGTCGTACCACAGTCACAGTAAGTACTATCAGTGAGGTTCGTAGAATTATTTATATGATGGGTTTACAAAGGGGTATAGCTCAGCTGGTAAGAAACCAGACACTTGCGACTCTTTAGTTTACTTACTCTCTGTTACTCGCGTAATTTGTTGATAGAAACGGGAAACAAAAATTTGAATTAATGACACGTACTGATAGCCCATAGATAGCTATGCAGTCAACGACAGGAACATTGCATAACATATTTAACCATCAATTATTAAGAAAGGAAATTATCAGCACAATTTCTAACATTTTTTATTTATTTTTGAATCTTATTCTTTAACAATCTTAACTATCTTGCGACTTTTTTAGTGTACTTACCGCCTATAATCGCGTAATTTGTAGATAGAAACGAGAAACAAACATTTGAATTAATGCCACGTACTGATACCCCATGGATAGCTATGTAGTCAACGACAGGAACATTGCATAACATATTTAACCATCAATTAATAAGAAAGAAAATTGTCAACAGAATTTCCAACATTTGAGATTTATTTTTGAATCTTGTTCTTAAGCAATCTTGACTACTCTATCTTGCGACTCTTTTAGTTTACTTACGTTCTATAATCGCGTAATTTGTTGATACAAATGAAAAACAAAGCGTAGTGTTAATGTCTGTTTATGATATTCAATGGATAACTATTCCGCGAGCACAAGACTTAAATAAGTTTTAAATAAGGGATCAGCGATTTTAAATCTTTCTCAGCATCAATCTTTCACATTGACAGATTAGTAACTGGAACTTGTACTACTTCTAAACACTTCCGCTTCTTGTAAATATTTGCTAGAAGCAGCTTTATACACATAATGCATTGTCACTTTCATGTTAGCCCAATCAATTGTATCTTTAAAATTACAATATTTATGACATAAATTCTTAATTTACGACGGTGGATTAAATATATATTCGTGTTTCAAAAACTCCTTTTAGGGCAAAGTCTCTCTTTCTCACCGAATCGGTCCAATAATTCACTATAGTACAGCCCCGTGATTAAGTAAAATGTTGATTGCCGACACGCCTATGGCTTCTATTGTGTCGCGCATAGAACTTTATTATACGATATCTTCAGTAATCACGTCTCTTAAATTCGTTGAACCAATGATTGTCAGAGAAGGTGAAGGATCCCCATAGACATCTTGGAATTTATTTCTTTGCACGTTTAGTTTATTCATTCAAAAATAAAAAAACAAATTATGGAGCCACGTCGTTTGAAAGGTGGTGGTACACCTGAGCCATGCATGCTACCTTCCAATTTGGGTGCTTAATATTGTTATATAAGTAAATATAAATATAAAAATTATTATTCCTAATTCCGCATTTACATTAGCAATTTTGCGCAGAAGACCGGCGCTGTCGAAAATCAAATTGATACGCATGCCCAGTAACGAATTCTTAAAATGGCAGATAGATTTGCTTAGTCCGGCATCGAATAGGTCTCGTTCTATTTTTTGACGCTGGTTTTTATCACCTTAAATAGTTTTTAAATATTTATTTTAGACAATTTGTGGATCAAAATAATAATTATTATTTTGAATTATGTTAAATAATTTGCTGGTAAATTTTTAATTCTCTTCTTAAAAACATGCTTCAAATAAAATTACACAAATGCACGAGTAAAGGACCGAATAATTTGGGCACAACTTTTCTTCGAACGATTTACGATCGGCGCCGGTGATGAGAATTTATTATTTTTTCTTTATTGTTTTAATAGAACATGAAGAACAAATGATCTTTGTTATTAAAATATCCTCTAATGAGAAATACGATAATATTTTGTTATAACATATTTAGCGGAAATATGGAATAACCTAATTCTGGCTCAAAGTTTGGCTTAAATATTATTTATTTACAGATTGTTTACTGTTGACTTACTTTGGCGGTCTGCGTCAGTGTCCATTCAAATATATTAATAGTAACACAAAGTAAACAAACAAATTAATGTTATTGATCATATTAAACATATAATGCAATCCAAACAGAAACAAATAAATAAATATCTAAATATAATGGAAATCAGTATATGAATTAGCATGTCTTTATATTGATGAAAAACTAAATTAGTTTTTATTGTTTTAATAGAAAATAAAGAACATATGATCTTTGATATCCTCTAATGAAAAATACGATAATATTTTGTTATAATATAATTAGCAGACAAATGAAATAACCAACAGTTTCCTTTCAAAATATTAGTTGCAGATTTTTTACTGTTGACTTACCTCCGGGTTCGTCTGTGTCCATTCAAATATATTAATAGTAACACAAAGCAAACAAACGAAGTAATGTTATTGATCATATTAAACGTTTAACAGAGAAAAGAAACAGGTAAGAAATATCTCTTTTCTTAGATCAAATTTATCTCGTGAATTCGAATTACTCGTGCTTACGTGTTGCGGCTGTTTAAGAATTTAATGAGAAATGGTATATTAAAATTTGTATTAAGTATATAAATTGTGGTACCACTTATCAGAGCCGCATCTTACCCACTTAAGAACAATTTAAGAAATTTCAAATAAGTTTCTGAGATAACAATGTTATTATTCAGTTAAAAGTCCAAAGACAATTACTGGGTTTAAAAAAGAATTACTTCTTGAAAAAGTGTAAAAACAAAGAAGATTTGCACTCTTCTCGAGACTGAGAATGGACCATACCGGAGCATTGGCGTATCTTAGAAGAATTAACATAGTGCAGGAAGATACGTGTAGCTGTTGAACGGAAGTATCCTGACATACAGAATGACGGAAGGATGCAGAAATTGTCTGTACAAGGATTTGTAAAGAAGTGTTTGGATTTGTCAACGAATGTTCAAGCTCTGCCCAAAAACAATGGCGGGATTTAAAGTTATTTAATATTATTGTAATGCAAGGGCAAGAAAGAGGACCCAAGTCCTAAGAAGCCCGGCAAATTATAATTAAAAATAGAATTAAAGAAAGATTGAAGATAGCACATTGGGTTTTGGAATACAAGTAAAGTTTGGTTCAGTGCATTGAAAGTAAGGTTCAACGGAATGGAATTACATCCAGAATGTTTTCTTGTTCCAAATTTTTCATAAGTGAAGACCTGTTTTTCAGATACGACAGATTTCAGATATGATATCCTTGTGTTGAAATAAAGCATTTTCTTTAAAAAACGAAACAAATTCTAGATATTTTTATTGCGATTATTAAAAGACTTGATTGCAATGAAAGCATTGCAATCAAGAATCAAGTACGCCAATTTCACACTTTATGAATTTATTGGATTAATTTTCCGTTTTAATGCCATATTATCCACATATAAATTCTCCTCCTGGCTTTGTTACTAATCTATGGATTTTTGTATTTTGATATTGTATTGAATTCTGTTCGTTACCATAGAATGTATTTCAATTACTGCTCTAAAACATTAAAAAAAAATATAAAATGAAGCATTCTTACTTTCTGCAAAAATAACGTTTCATTAAAGTTTTAATCTGCAAGGCAACTGTCATGCGGGCCAACGACCTTGAACTTTGAACTTACCGGCTATGCAATAAATTATTTATATTCTATGTTACATCGTTATATTTATTAAAATATTTACTAAACATTTACATTTACTTAAGTTTTATATCGCAATAACAGTAATGATACTGCGCAGAAAAGTTGGATATACATACTATCAGAGATGTGCGTTTTTCAAATACATATACTCAAAATGCAAATACAAAATAGTAAATACCTATTTTCTATTTTGTATTTAAATACCTTTTAAAAGAACAGAGTTTTATATTTTATTTGAAAACTTTTACTAACCTATTTTCTATTTGCAAAATACAAAATACTTTTTTCATTTTTGTTACTTCAGAGTATTAATCAGTAAATATTATTTTTATAAATTTTGTAAATATAATTTAAAGTTAAAACCCCACCAATATTAGCACCATCTATGATCTAAAAGTATCTACACAGTTGTCTTAATACCCCCCATACTACCCCCACATGCAACATCCAACCTTTATATATTTTCATTCATTCATTAGACATATTATGCGATATAAACATGTGACACTAATAAAACCCTTACTTTTGCTATTTTTAAAATTCCAGGTAGTATTTTTATGAAACAAAACTGTTTCAAAACGAAGTCGGTCTTTATCAAAGAAAATTCTCATAATTATTAAATATTAATAACATAAAGAGTATTCTATTTTCTCAAAAGTATTTTTAAAATATTTTGTATTTAAATACTAACATGAAATTTATTTTTTATTTTGTATTTGAAATAGGAAAATAACGAGGTTTTGCAATTTGTATGTAAATGCTTTTGAAAAGCATTTGTGCACATCTCTGCATACTATATTCAAGATATACACATTACATGGTATATTGCATATCCTATGTATATGCTGTTGTGATGTAGTTTGCACTGAATTCAATAATAATACACAGTTCCATTCCTTACTTAAGCGTCCCCTTTCCATAATTCAGTAACGGAGCTGCCCTTATATTTTTACTTCCCATTATGATTATTATTATCGTACGCTGACTCTGAATTACCCAATTTCGAAATTACGACGTTAAAACGGCATTGCAGTGAAACGGCAATTAGCGTTACACATTCCGGACCATCGCTAAGAATCAAACTATTTATACATATCAAACACTGGGCACTTCAGGCCTAAATAACCAATTGCCTATGAAAATGTCTTACCATCTGTGCATTGAAGACGCAGTGAAGTAGTGGAAATGGTAATCACGAGAAGGGATTAAAAAATAAATTTACTTTAATAAATGATTTTTCTAGTTCCAGATAGAAAATTAACTTGCAGTACAAGTTTCACTCTTGCTAGCTTGCTACAAATTAGTTTCAAGGATCAATTTCTGCTTCCCTTTCATAAATTATTTAACGGAGCAAATTTCATACTTTAGTGTTCACACTTTCACAGTTTACTACAAGCCAATTGTGTTAAATTTTCTACCTGGGTTCTGTATTTGTTATAAATTTTCAGATTAGTTACAAAATTTTAGTTTATTTGTTTTTTATTAAAACAATGAAACTAAATCTGTGGCTGTGGCACAGTTTTAGAAAATATGTACAATTGTACAACTCTATGAATGAAATCGAAAACACCGCCAATACCAAAATAAATTCGAGCATCCACAGTGAAGATATTGTCCGAATCGCGTTGAATGGCGTGATTTACTACTGGGAAACACTAAAAGCAAAATGAAGTGCAACAAACAAATATTAATTCAAATTCAGAGGGTTCACTCCTTCAATTAATTTCTGTATTAAAAAATACACAAAGTTAAACTTCTAATAGTTCCAATGCACTCTAGTCTTTATCGTTCTCGTTCTGGCACTTTAATAACTTTAATTTAATAACTCTACACCGCCGCCTCATATTAGCCGCCGTTATTCAGCACCACGGTTCGTGATCTACAGCGTCCCTACCTCATACAGACTCCGAGTCCCGCTGCCTCTTAGTGTACTAACCCCCCCCCTCCCCCGCTGCAATGCATTTTCAATACGATACTACAGCAATTCATTTAAATAATTAATACCGTACTGTAAACTTACCCTCTGTGGCAAAAAACGTTTAATCCAAATAACATGACATCAAACATTTATCTGATAACCCAGCAGTTTGCAAATAGTAAAATGACGTACTGGAATTCATTTAGCAAGTAAGTGTCATAGCATTTCATACATTAACCTCATTGAAACTATAAATTTAAATTAAGTTGCCAACAAAGATTAATGCTATGCTAGACGAGGGTAGGCTGAAAAATCAACTCGGCTGTTATCGAATTTTCAAATGCTGAATAAGTGACTTCTCTTATTTTATTAAATATATAGCTATAGTTATATATAAAAATTATTTCCTTTCTTTTGCTTCATTTTCTTCTTCCTTCTCTGACTTTTTTCAACATATAACTTAACTAAACTTGTATTCCTCTCTTCTATGCTCCGATGTCTCGTTTACACATTATGCAGAGCTTCTCCTCTATTTCTTCCCATTACTTCTTACTCTTCCTTCTTTCTTGTTACTTGTGCCACTCATCTGTTACCTTGCTTCTACAAACATCACTCATGTGTTACACCTCTAATATCTACTTTTATTTTCTTCGTTCCAATCTAAATCTTGCTGTTCTTCTTATCTTCTTTAAGTCATTCTCATTTCCCCTCACATACTCTGGTATCCCACTTTCACAATTATTTCTGTACCTAGCGTTATATCTACTGCTATAAATTTTGCCCATTTTTTCGTGCTTTTGTATCTCTCCTACCCTTCTGTCGCCATTCCCTTCCTTTTAAAGTAATCTTTTCTCGTTAAAAGGATGTTTATGGTGAGTTATAGACCGTAATTTTTGGCCGTTGCTAGTTCTACTGTAAATCAAACTTCAAGCGGACGACAACTGCAGCACAATTGGATATCGTAAAATCTGTGCACTCTCTTACTCTATGAAACCTGAAGTCTGAACCGATTCCACATTCTCCTTACTTGCCTGATCTTGCAACTTGCGATTTTTATTATTTTCCTCTACTTAAGAGATACTTCAAGGGTAATCAATTCACCTCAGATGATGAGGTGAAGGCAGCTGCAAAGTCCTGGATTCGAGAAAAGTCTGAAGAATTGTTCAGTGACGGAATAAAAAAACCTGTTATACGTTGGGATAAATATGTTAGCCTTAACGGTGACTATAATTAGAAGATTAGGACTTGTAATTTTTGCCCAATCTTGCGATTTGTTTTTATTCGTGATGTACAAGCATGTGTGCATTGCTTCTCAGCCTGCGCTCGTATCTAGCACTCGTACTGCATGTAGTAAAAACTCCATTACCACTATTCTTCATATAACAATACCAAAATTCAAAGCTGCTCATAAACAGTACTGATCAGAAATACAGATATAGCAATGTCCAAAAATCCATAAGAACATACGACAGTAGAAATATGAATAGTGAATCGAAAAGTTAGTATTTGTATCTTTCAATAGTTCTTCACTAAATGCTTGTTTTTAATTAATTTCATTATTAAATGTTTGTTTGTAAACAACAGTAGTCACGGTACTTTTACTATTAACATTTACGCTGATGACCATCCGCACACACTAACTGAATGTGTTGAAATGATATTCACAAGGTATCGAAGGATTAAGGCAGCACCATCTAACGCTTGTTCTCTAAACTAGTGATACTTACGGCCTGTAATTAAAAAGTATTTCGTATTTTTAATTTGTTATCTTTACTCAATAATTACTTCTAAACTTAGTTTGGAATGTTGAATGCCTTTGTATGTTATAAAACAAATGTTAAAATGGTTGCATTAGCTGATGACTTACATACTTTACAAAAAAAAAAAACAAAAAAAAATATGAAATAAACGAAACGATTAGATACTTAGTTTTTGTTTAAATTTATTTTTTGATTAATTTATTATTTACCAACTGATTAAGTACGTATAGAACTTATAATATCTCAATAATACAATTTCATAGATTAACATAATATTTGAACATTAAAAATGCGTTTAAAAAATGCCCTATAAAACTCACGCTCTGTAGTAAGCCAACAAATCAGGAGGTGTTAAAATATGTTACTTAACATCCACTAAGTTAAGGTAAGGTAAGTAAGGTATATTCATCACAGTTTAGTTGCTGTAGCACTAAAAGCAGTATGGATCAGAAGCAAATACGACATTCTCTGACATGACCTATTATCTATGAGTTATGGACCTCTATCTCGATAGAGATGGGTTTATTTTACCGGAAAAAAAACGGAGGCACCTAATGTTATCGATTAGCAATCAGTTTTACTTTTTAGGTCCACATATAAAACCATTGAAAAATGCAAATCAGTATAACCTCCTGCTCATTGTATAAAAGCCATGAGATATGATGACTGAAAAAAACACAGGATCATACTTAATAATAACAACAATTAATAATAAAATGTTCTCACTCCCTGTCCGCGTAATAATTAATTATCATAAATTCCATTCTTAATTTTGTTTAAATTATACATTACATTATTATATAATGTAAATTCTACTTTTCCTTTTCCAATATTAAAGACCAGCTGATACTCACAGTCTATTACATATGAGACGCAGGAATTGATTAGATTCAGGTACTAGTGAAACGTGCCAAACATCAATTTGATATTTAATCATTTATTTATGTTTTTTTTAATTTTCAGAATATTTAGCCAATGCTAATTGTATGTCGGAAAGTGTCCAGTACCTATTCAACCAAATATATCCAAATTTATTTTAGATATTCAATCATAAGTTAGCTATTAAAATGAAAATAAAATTTGAAATGAAATACTCTTTGCAAAGTCTCTTTCTTACTCTTTCTTAACAAGGGTGGCCACAAAAAAATGATTTCAAATTTCCATGATAATTTCAGATTTTCCAGTAAAGTTTTTCGTACTTTTCCCTGATATAGAAATTTTATTCGTATCAAATATTTAAAGTTTTAATAATTATTTTGTAATTGCCAATAATTAAATCTGGTATTGATATAAAAAATAAAAAAAATAATTAAAGCAGGCGTTTAATAAGTAATTAAATACTTCAGTTCAGCTTTTCTTGACACTAAATTTTTTTTCATTAGCTACACGTTTTCTTTTAAAATTATTAGATTCATTTCATTTTGAATTTTAAATGAAATATAATATACTATATATCAAATTCCCTGATATTTTTTTTAATTTTCTGATATTTATTTAAATTTCCTAAATTTTTCTAATATTCCCATAATATTTCCACGTTGCATTAAATTCCCTGATAATTCTCAGATTTCCAGGTTTTCCAGGTCTGTGGCCATCCTGTTACATATTTTCAATTTCTTTCACTACCTTTATAACATAACAAAGAAAACCACAACAGTAACCTCCCTTACATCCTCACCCTCCCCCTCTTTTGCCACTCCTCTTTTCCAAGTCATTTCACTATTTGATACTCTTACATTTTTTTTTTAAATCTTATCTGAGTAAATTATTTTACGGGTAAAGGAATGATTCGGGGTGATATTGTATTTGTTGAAGTGGAAGGAAACCAGTTTCATGTTCGGTTGTCAGATACTTACTTACTACTCAACCATAGTAATGTTTTAGAAATGAATCGGACCAATAGAAAAGAAATATGTTAAATGCTATTAAATTATAAGTTAAAAAATTAAAATATTGGCAACGTCAACGTTAGTTGAATGCAGTGCTATGTAAATTGCATCTGCACTTTGTTAATTCTTATGTTGACTGATTGCTAGAATTTAAATACTTACAGCCTTTAAATATTTGTACATTTTGTATTTGATGCCAAGAAATATTTAATAAACCTAAAAAGCTACAAAACTGTAAAGTAGGAATCTGTATTTCATAGAAATGCGTAATACTCAATTTAATGGCTAACACTTTTATATTTTTAATATGGTATCTTAACAAGTTGGAGCGTTGAAGTACAGTTAACATTGCAGATCTTATTAAAAGTTAGAAAATGACTGAAAGAAATTGAAAATACTCGTACAATGTGTTTAAGAAAGCACTAATTAGGAATAAGATATACTAAAGTAGCATCTCTTGTGGTATTATAACGTTAAGAACGTTATACATTTTAAATTAAGTACAAGTACATGCTTTACTTAACAACATGCTTTTCTAAGAAACGCAGTGAATTGCAGGGACTTCTATAGAAGATGATCAGGACAAGATTCTAAGGTTTTCAAATGTTTTAAAATAATAACTTGTTATAACTTGCAATCGTGGAACATTGCCCTCTTTCCATTTTACATCTGTTACAAACATAACTACCCGTAGGCTTTTAAAAATCATAGTCTAGAAGAACAAGGAATTGTCTTCCCACCAGAAATTGTTGATTAAGGCATAATTTAATTGATAAAATTTAAATAAAATTATAATTAAAACCCAATATCAAGTGGCTGTCATTATTAAAGTGTGCAGATTTAATTATTTTTTCAAAAAGTTGGAATCGCAATCAACAAACATAGAATTGTTATTTAAATTAAAGATTGCAATTCTTGTTGATAGATATTACCAGTGCCAGCTGAGTATACTTCTGAACCAGCGCTGGTGATATTACATGCGAAGGTTAGAGAAATTGTAAATTCGAGGTAAACCCATGAAATCGTTTACCAAAAGCAGATTCGTTTAACTCTTCAAATAAGATATTAGTTAAATCCTATTTGACGTCCTTTTATCCCTTTAAATAATTTATCAGGTGATAAAAGAACCAGAGTTATATTATCTGGGTTTGGTTGCAAACAGATTTAATTGATTATGTGCAAGCATAATCATGAATATGATTATATTACAAAAAGAAAAATTCGATAAAGAAAATAAACAGAGGTATAAAAGGAAAAAAAGAATAAAAACAGCTTTATAAGAAGAAATGGAGTAATAGTTGAAAGAGTAGATGTTGTGCATTGGGAGGAATGGAAGAAAGAATCAGGGAATGCAAAGAGTGACATCACAGTGGGCGATGTATCAGATCGTGATGCCATTATAGTTGAAATAGAAACAGGTAAGGACTATGATGAACATTTTGAAAGATAAATAAGGAAGTTATTAGGGAAAGATCGATTGAAGAATTTGAAATAGAATGGAGAAATAATAAATTTTATAGATTATGTCCTATAAAATGTTGATAAAATGTAATATATATTGGTTTAAGTACTACTAACTATCAATAGTTGAAGCACTATAAACAAATATAAAAAACAAAAAAAAAAGAAAAGATTAACGATCATAATTAAATATTCCTAAACATTTACACTTCAAGAACCGAGAAATTCATTGGGGGATGGTGCCAAAAGTTCGAACATAATAAAGCTGCTGGCCGTAATGTATATTGTGCGCAGCTCACAAATGCCCCCCGTGCAGAGTACAGAAGACGAAAGTAACTATTATAAATGCGGCTCTTGTCATGGCCATAGGGGATGCCCTATTTACATATATGAATTAGGGAAAAGATGATTAACCAGTAGCAGTAGTCAACATCTCTACTCAATGCACAAACAGTTCCCCCGATCCAGCAGCAAACTCCTGAATTACTGCAACCCAGCGAACTTTTATTTGATTATTTTAACTTAAAATTAGGTTACAAAGGAAACATAAAATAATAAGTGCATTAATTCAATTTAAGATAGTGCAATAGAATACAATTTCTAAGTAGAAAATTAATAATGGAATTAGCTTGTAGCAAGCCAGAAAGTTTGCGAAAACCATTGCGAGGCTCTGTGACGGCAGATCATTGCGAGGCAGTTGTTCTTTGTGTAATTTATGTAATTTGACGAGAAATGCAAAAGGTATAACTGGATAGATATAGAATTTTAAAATTTTATATTGGAAGATTTATAAAAGTTAACCAGCACAAAGACATGAGTGTCTTAAAAGATATACACAGTGCTTTAAGTGGGTTTCCTAAAGCTTGGGTGGGAGCGCGAGGATGCTGGGCCCTTGCAAGAGAGAGGCCCCGGGCGGTTTCCCTACTTGCACCCCTACTTGGAGTACATAGAAATTGACACCATTTTTCTCAAATGCAGGACATTTTGGATCTGGACCAGTTACAAGACAGCGGAAGTTGTCCATTAGTATATACCTTATTAACAAGTTATACAAGACATTGCGCTTACTGAATATAACAATTTATTTTTATAACCGCATTGAATGAGATACTTACACCCTGAGTAAACAAAGAGTTATTTGATATATCCAAAAAGTTAACATTGATTTGTACATGAATTGTATTTTTAATGGGCTTGTATAAGAGTCTTTTGTTTAATCTTTGATTAAAATAAATGTTAATCTATGTATATTGGCGTTTTTATTTTCTTAAATATACAATTGTTTACGTAGTTATAGCTATATCAAATTTGAACTTCAGTTTTGCTGCTTGTTTTACAAGAAATAAGCAGTAATAAGTAATAGAGATAATTTTTCCTTCTTGGCAACCATCGTTTGCTGTAAGCAGTAACACACACTCGTACGTGTCTGTTGTATAAAAGATTTGGCATTTAGACACATGTGACGTAACAAATATTGGAGTTCTCTATAACGTTGGATTCCTTTTAACAATTAAAGAAATTAATTAATTGTTAGTATCTGCTAATATATAAGGAGTTATTAAAAAATAATTGAGCATTTGAGGTTCTAGTAAACTCATTAAGACATTGTTCACAAGCCCATTGTTGTTCTGTATTTTTCCAAAAAAGGGATTTCTAGTAATTTTGATTACGCAAACTTACAAGCTGTTGAATGAAAAAATGTGCATGCAGCTTTATAAATTGTTCAAATTGATGCAGTTGTTAAACACAACAAAACAGAAACCTACGTTCTGATTTTAATATATTGAATAAAGCGAAGACGCAAACCAAATAGAAAACAAAAAAAAACATTAAAAAAAACGTTGAGTATTATATGGTGTTTGTATGGCTCATTTTTACTATCAAAGCACTACACAAAGTTACTGGGATTCGCCCACCATGGCTTACGTCAGCGGTTCTCAAAGCGTGGGGCGCGACCCCCAAGGGGGGCGCAATGAAGGCTCAGGGGGGGCTCAAAGCTTGGTTGAAAAATTTATTAAATTTACTTACAAAATAACAAAGCTAACTTTTTATTTTTAAAATCAGAACAAGTGTATAATTTTTAGTCAACGTCGTAAGTGTGCCAAACATTTTATTTCTTTTTAGTTTATCAGAAAATGCAGAAAAAAGATGCAAACCTTCTGCAGTGGACTGAAAAGTTGAAAAGCTTTGTAATGAAGCTAAGTTTGTACGAGGGCGGTCTGAAAAGTGATAATTTGGAGCTATTTCCTAATCTTAAAATTATGATTGAAGAAATGGATCTCAAACCTATTCCAACTAATGCAAGGAAATGCTCAAATTTCGTTTTGAAAAATATTGTAATGAGAACTTGGATGGTTTGGCATGGATTCAAAACCCGTTCAAACCATCAGTCGATGAGTGCTCCCTCAAAATGAAGGAAAAAGAAAATTTAATTGACCACCAAGGTGACACTGGGCTTGAAATGAAGTTTAAAAAATCTTCTCTCACATCCTTCTGGATTGGTGTACAAAAGGAACACCCAATTGTGAGTACTACTTATTCTTAGAACTACTTATTCTTGTGAAACTGGGTTTTCTGTTCTAGCTTCCATGAAGAGTAAATATCGCTCAAGACTGGATGTGACCAAGAAACTCAGAGTAGCGTTATCAGAACTGACACTGCGTTTCAAGAAATTATGCGCAGAAAAAAAACAAGCACATCCTTCACACTGAAGCTCTTTTTATTATTATAGCTTTGAGTTAGAAATAACAATTATGTACTATAGTAACTAAAATAATTAAATAAATTGTAATTCTTGTATAGAATTTGTTGTTTGATTACGATTAAACCGATTGCCCCATTAGAGTATGCATAGAATGTACAAAAATTAACTAAATAAAAATTGACTGTAAAATGTCAAATGCGACTCCCTTATAATAAATAATACGCTTACATGTAGGGGGGGCCCGGCTTACATCTGGATTATGCAAGGGCTCGTAGTAAAAAGTTTGAGAACCGCTGGCTTACGTTATAGCGCCTGATTATGCGTTTCATATCATGCGTGTATTATTATTTCGAATTAAGCACTGAGAATTCGCATTTTAGTATTTAGTAAAAGAAGAAATTGTTTTGTGTCTTCGAAGTACACGATGCGTAAATATTTAATGCCAATAATATCAGCAGCCATTTGTAGGATAGATTAGACACCAAAATAAGAAAATAACCAAATTTGCACGACAATAACTTACCAGCTGATAAATGAAAACAAGAGAGTGAGTTAGGAACAAACGATTACGCGTCCGCGTGTGTTCATCTGAGTTGAAGGACACGAGTTGGAGGTCTTCAGAAAGGTATTAGGTTTTCTATTTAGGTATTTTTGGTTGTTTAAGCGTCACACTTTGCTATTTTCATCTTTCTACTTTATTTCTAGACTCTTCTGTTGACTATCAATTTACTTATCAGCCTTCCTCCTTTTGGTTACTTTTGCCATCCATCTGTTATCTTCCTTGCTCCGCTTTAAGAACTGCTCCACCTTCCAATTGCTGAAAATATGCGGGATGATTGCCTTGGCATAAGGCACCTTTAAGGCAGTCAGCGGAGACGGTGGCAGTAAGATTTTGTGTGACCATATTGTTCACGTGTTTTATATTGGGGAATCTCATGTTTGGGGCGCGGTAATGCTTGATTGGCAATGGCTAATGGCAATGGATTTCTGGTTATTCTTTGTCTTATACTCCAATGGCATGACCAAGTTCAACTAGTAACTTTCTTCCTCAATTTCTGTTGGCTAAAACATATCTTTCAAAAGTACTTTAGAATTTCGTTCATTAGGTTTATATGTGTGGAACTCAGTTCCTTTTCTTCCAATTGTTTTCTAATTGATCTATACGCATGAGAAGTTATCGGTTGGATTTTAGCCTGTTCTTTCGCCTTCTCAGCTAGTAACTTAATTAAGTGTATGTTGCTCACTTTGTTGACAAATACGGGTAGCAGTTTGCTTGACTTGTCGCTCAACAGATAACGTCTCTAACAAAAGATATTTGAAGAAAGAAGAAGAGATGTGCTTTTGATAAACTCAATGTCTTAGGCGGTAAGGTGGTATTAGCCTAAACGAGAACAATTAAAATAAAATAAGTTCATAGGATGCGTAATTAGAAACTTAATAAATGAAGATATTTGGACAGTTTTAAAAAACACTGGCTTAAGCCGTATATACACCCGTAACTACAATTTAGTCAATGTCAGGCATTGTGGAATGTCGCGTGAAATCATCATCATCGCCATAAAGGCATCCATGTTAAAATCGTTGACGTGTGGGATGCATCGGATTTATGATTAAAGTTCAAGAGCACTTACTTTCTGAACAGCACAATACACAAATGATCAGTACCTACAATGTACATTATATACCTAAACCTGCACAATTCTATAATAAATGAGTTTATTTACCATCTGAAATTACGAAAAGAAATTCTCTTATTCAATGTTGTCAAGAACACGACAAATCTAGCAAACTTTACTTCAAAAATATTTCAACACGTCAAAATAAAAGGGTGACCTAAATTGTTTATGGTCCATTGTCTTCAAGGGCAATTAAAAGAACGGATTATCAGAATTTAAAGTAAATAGCTAAAATCCTGAGTGCTATTTGTCGTTGTTATCCTAATTGTTTATGACGGCTAATTTGGTATTACAAATTTCAAACAAATTAATGCATTTAGTACAAATAATATTGACCCTCATTCTGAAGGACTACATACCGCCTGTATGGAAAATGTCGTACGTAATGGAAAGTAAATGAAAGTTGTTGGAAAAAGAAGTAAAAGTCATTAGTTGTTTTACTAAATTACTTGAATTAACATAAAATATATACATCAAACAAATGAATCACTGTAAGATACAAGTAAAATGAGCAAATTAAATATTTTACAAAATCCGATCGCTGCAACGTGTGAAGTTTCCAATTTGCTGAAGTCACAAAAAAAAAACGGGAACAATAAAGGTGTTCACGATTCTGATCATTATTGTTATCTTCTTATTTTCTGTTAATTTATTGTGTAATTTATTTCGTATCGGTTCTTTATTATTTTGATTCATTACTGATATAATTCAAAATGTTTTAAAACGATCATACGTTTTTCTTAGCAACATACAGTACATTAAAGAGGTAACTGAGAAAAAGGCTCATAACTCAGCTTCTAACCCAAAAATATAAGTATTTATATCCGTACCAAATATTTAAACATCTATTTACATAATATGTAAAATCCAGGCGCTTGTAAATAATATTTGACTTATGGTGTTCATTAGAATATTGCTTTCCTGAATATCGTGAAAATAATATCCTGTATATGTATTGCATACATTTTTTTAATTTTTTTTTTTTATTTTACAACATACATAATTTACAATTAATCAAATTTTTAAAATATATATAAATATGGCATGCGAGCTTGCCATCCATCGATGACTCACCCTTTGACTTAACCTATTACATTAATATTTAGTGCATATGGAACCTATTCTACACCATATTTGGTAGGTCCATTGGGTTTTTACGTTTCAGTCGTCTAACCGGCTTATGCTGGAAAAGTTGTACAGCTGTTTCATTTGGATGAACTTCTAATCTTTGAACGTATTGCAAGTTATATATTTTCTGAGAGCCGAAAATATTTAACAAATTTATATTTTAGTAGATTAATTTACTTTATAAATTTATTGAGTCGTAGTTTTAAGAACGTTGTGCTAGTTCATATATCGTGGTCGTCGTTGTTTATAGGTTGTTAGTATTTGTTGACATTAATATTAGAATGAAAACATATATTTAAAAAAACTGTATTTTATTTAATAAAATTCAAATGCAAAGTTACACTTGTTGTTAGTTTTGATTATTATATAATTATGTAAGACGTTAATATTAATTGTTAGTTGGTTGATTATTTTAATACACTTATTTCTAATTTATTTGTTAATCTTTATTTTACTTGTTTCGTTTGTTTGTTTGATTCGTTTTTGAATCTTTCTTGTTTTGTGAATTAACACTTTTGTTTCTTTTGCAATTTGTGCTTTTGTCTTTTTCGACTTTTGTTTCTTTTGCAATTTGTGCTTTTGTCTTTTTCGACTTTTGTTTCTTAAATCTAATTGTGGCAATGTCAATAGTATGCGATAAAAATTGACTATTACTGAATCAAAATAACACGTACTGCTATAGTGGTGTTACTCTAGAGATTGATTGGAATGGTCTCACACAAATGTATTTATGTTGACTTTTTGTTTAGCTAAGCATTTTTTAAATAGGTCACAATGAACGCGTGGAAACGTTTATATTTCTGAGTAACACTTAAGGTTCTGATTTATAGTTATTTTTAATGGTCCTATTTTGTTTATAATGAAATGCGTTGCAAGTTATTTGTTATTTGAGTCAACATATATATTAGTTATTTAATATTTCAATTTATCATTCATAGTAGATGTAAAAATGTAAAATAATGATTTCATTTCCTATATATTAAATAAATATAACAATGATGTAATGTATTACGTAATCATATGTTAACTTGCATATACATGAAATGAATAAACATGGCAGTACATACTATGCACATGCAGCAATAACTAAATATGTACATTTGCACATACATATGACATACCGTCGGAAACTTTGAATTGAATTCGAATAAATATGAGTAAGAGCAATGAAACAGAGCAATAAAGTAGCTTGCAGATATGTAGCAAGGATGACTGTATTAGCATATGACGTATTGAAATTACATCTTTGTTTTTTGCAATAAGAATATTATAAGAAAATGTAAGTAGCAGATTTAAAAAATGAATTTTAATAACTGAAATGAAATTACTACAGTCATTTATGGTAGAATAAGTGGTAATGCAGATTCTATGACAATAAGATTGTGGACCTAGAAGCCATTCAAAATATTAAAGAAAGAAAAAATGTAAAAGTCATGAAAACGAAAACGCAAATATTGTACAAAGTTTAACGCTTAGAATGAAATACTTAATACAGTTAAGCAGTTACGATGCATATAAAGTTTAATAAATCACAGTAAATAAATCCAGTCCTTACATTCTGTTCAGACAAATTAAATGAACATATTACCATGAATAATTTCACCTAATTCTACGCCAACGGTTAAATCTTATACTTACTCGCTGTTTATAGGCACCCACATAACATTAGATATTCCCCGTATATTCATATATGCTTCTTAATGTGAAAATTATATCCTGTATATATACTGCATATACATTAAATGAATGAACATGGCTGTACATACTAGTGCTTTACAAACTACGTCACTAGAGCGCATGATGCGGCATTATGCTCAGCATTGAATGTTTTAACTATAGCAGTGCCTATGCTGTTATCCAAATGATGCTACGAACACCTTCCAACATTGGACGCTTGATGGTTGGACACATCGTATGGTCGATGTCGAAAATAAGTGTGTCTAATATCATGTGTCCAACGTTCACGTTGGAAGTTCGGGCTGTTGGAGGTCTTTTGACCCGCGTCAAAATGGTTTTTTTATCGCTAAGACACACGTGATCCTCATATGTCATGCACTGCTGCACGAATCGTCCAATAATGGAAAGTTTTTGTTAAACAGTGTCATTGTCATTAATTAATAAATTAATAAAATAAATAAATCGTGCGGATCAAACATTCGTTCCACCATGTAGTAGGAAGCTTGCCATGTCTCTACAAGTTAGTGGCAAACATTTGAATGAAACATTTGCGCACGATGTTCGCAGGTTATATGACCCAATTAACAGAACATGTAGAAATTTTTAATATTGTTGATAATTATATTACTATTTGCAATATCATTATATAAAATGATTTATACCTTTAAGATGAAATAGTACTTCCCCTGTACAAAAGTTGAATGCAAATGGCTGCTTTGTTTTAAAATTTAAATGTATTTACAAAATTATACTGGCAAACCGTGTTAGCTAAACAATTTAAAAGATAGCTCTTTAAAGAACAAAAGCACAAACTGTTAAAGAAATGTTGAAAACTTATTTTAAAAAAGAATATAACATTTAACGTTAACTTAATTTAATTTTGATTATCGTATTAAGTTTTATTAAGTTTTATGATGGTGTATTATTATTAAAAGAATTATTTATTACAACAAAATATAAAATATTTTCTATTTTCATTTTTTTCCGAATTTAGAATTTTTTTTAATGTGTAAATTAGGTACAAAAATTTCTACCGAACACCCTAATATTCTCAGTGCCCTTTTTATCTATAATTTTGAAATATGTTCGCATTCAATAGCGTAATACATATGTAAAATTTTAATTTTCTATCTTTTACGGTTTCCCGAAAATTCAGTAACATTTTACTCCTTGACAGCAAGTACAAAATAACAGTATTGCTGTTAAAACGAACCAAAGTACTCTACTTGTACTTCTGCTACCTAGGATTGTCTTTAAAACGTTTGTAACATATCACTTATTGTTAGTATCTTACCGACTACAATAATACGCATACAATATTAATTAATGTAGTAAAGTAGTAAATTTAAACATAACATTTACGTAACTATGGATTAATTGTACACTTATCGTCGCTTCATACGAAAACTCAGAATGAGCGATGTCATATTGCTCGAGCTTGTAAAATAACAGATTTACAAGATATCAAGGAACTGGTTCACTAAATAATTAAAAGGTGGTAAAAATGGTAGTCAAACCATGATTTCGATTAAAACAATGTATGTAATTGCAAAACGTGCAGTTACAAATTTGTTTTTGCCAAATCTTACATCAATGAACCTGTTACCTCCAACGAATTTATGTTCCAGAGTAAGAGAGTTCGGAAGATGAGTAGTGAAGATAAAATTTTCTACCACGTGACAAGATAAAAAAAATGTAATAAATGGGTGGAAAATGGGTTTGTTTATTGCACTTTGATGGCAATGGGTTAGATTGTTGTTAATGAACAAAATAAGTGAAATATTGTTTGTAAACTAGCTCTAATTAACTAGTTCTAGCTTAGTTCTAATCTAGGATATCATAGGATAATCTAGATAATGCAACGTATCTGTACTTACATTCAGGTGCTGTAAAGGAATGTATCATATTAGTCATAAAGATAAATTTATTGCACAAAAATTTAAGAAGTGTAATGATAACGCCGCATAGCTATATTAATAGTTTGGGTGGTTTTATTAACCATGCGCTCTTGCTATAAGATGTCAAAAAGGCTGACAAGTAGCGCACTCCTCCAGCTGAGAAAATGATCAGCTCCAAGAGTTCTGCCTCTATCTACTGTGTGGAAACCAAAAGTCTAGTGACACGAAAGTACTTTTTATTATTTATTGTTAATTTCGAGTGAATGAGAGTAAGATGTCGCTAAGAAAGTCGTGTAATAATATCCCAATGATTGTTCAAAAGCTTTTGTGTCTTCACGGCGATAGTACGATCAATACAGAGAATTCAAAAATTGTATTTAACTCAATTATATTTAACTTAACTTAAGGAGATCCTTGTGAAGTAACAAAGAATGGAGAACTTGCTAAAACTTTGTAAATTTGTTCTACGATAATCAATAATTTATAATAAAAAAAAAAATGATATAAGGGTACGTTTCCGAAAAAATGGAAATTTCATGTTCAAGTATATGGGGATTCATTATCTTGTACATTTGATTGACAATTTCATGAAAGTATCTATTAGAGAAAATTATTATTTCAATTGAATATGGTTCAGAAAAGATTCGATTAAAATAATAAAAATAGCATGCTTCCAAAGAAAAACCAAAAATAATAACAATAACAATAAATAACAATAAGAATAAATAACAATAATATTAAATAAATAAATAAAGGAATATTTTAAAAGACATTAGGTCTAAATTTTCAGGTTATGTACTAAGCGATAGAGTACCATATTTTTTTTAGTCAATTGAATGTTTATAAATTTTTAGTAATTAAATTTCTTTTTTAATTTATAGTGTAATATTATCTATAAATATTAAAATTATTTTTCATATGCATGAAAAGTGTAATAAGTAATATTTTATTGTTACGGGAATTATTTACACTCCGGTGGTACTAGGATCTCCTTAACTAAAACAAGTTTATACATCTTATAACCCCATAATTTATCTATACAAAATGCATTACTAATTTTTTACTTCTCACTCGAATTGGGAAAATTATTAAGAAATGCAACTGAAAATAAGTTTTTATTTTTGTGAAACAAAATTTCATGACGATTAAACGATTAGATTATTTATTTTCTTTCCAATCCTAGCTCTTTACAAATTATATTTCTTTTTCCTTTTTGTAAAAACATATTGATAACTGTATTACTTCGTTTTCATCTCTGTTATGAAGGGTTATTAATCTACATTATGAATTGTTTGTTATGTGGACATTTGACTAATTCATTAAAAACTGCAAACTTACCACCGTTCTCTCTTTGTTTTTCTGAAAATTATGAAACATACAACGTTAGTTATAATACAGTTACTGAATTAAATGAAGTTAACGATGAGTAATGAGCCATCACATTCGAATATTTGTCCAAGAAGACGGATAACAGTAAACATTGAAATATTCGCTAGATATTACAGGCCTATAGTAATTGTTCTAATTCTTGTCATGTTATTTCGTTATTCTGTATACTTTAATATACTAACCAATACGTCAATAGTTAGGTTACATAAAACCTTCTTGAAAATGCAACATTTTGTTTTTTTGTTAAAACAATGAATTCTTAATTGAATATTAAAGAAATGCAATTTAACTGTTATAATACAGTACAAGTATAGTATAAAGCATACCAGTATAGTATAAAGATTGCTTTTGTTTTTTGTTTCCTGTAAAGTGTCAATGATTTCTTTTAAATTAGTTATTAGAATTTACAAGCAATATCAACCTATTCATATTAAGTAAGTTTTGTGCCACTGGCTTCTATTTCATTTCGATATAGATATTTAATTCTAATTTATTTCCACGATGATTGTGATTGATGTTGTCTAATGCCTAGTACAGATTGATCCGACATAAACATGAGACATCCAACATTTATATATTTTCATTCATATGCATATGTAATTTTATGGTACAGACCAGTGCGACTTCAACATACGACACTACCATAATAAAAACTATTAGTATCTTTATGATATAAAAATGTTTCCAATACTTTGCGGTAAACTAGAAAAGATTGAGATTTTGAATTTGATCCCGAACAGGCAAAGCATTAAATTTAGTGAAAAAATATACCGTTGCGTTCATTTTCAATGCGTTCCAATGTTTTCCGTGCTGAACAATAGGCGCGTACCCTTGTAGAACAGATCCTATTGTTAAAGAACAGACTTTTATTAGTTTTCTTTAAACATACAAAACGGGTTGAATGAATTCGTTGAACTATAAAAGATACTGATGCATTACAGGTAACACCAGTTGTACAACTTCTTCCAATAAATATTGAATGTCGCACCAAACGGTACTGCGCATTATAGTGGCGCAATAGACATCACCATTGTAAAACAACGTATTAAAGGCAGGTCTGCCTTTCTGAAATCTTTTGAGTTTCGGTAAGACAATTCATACAGTCCTTCAAGATATAATTCACAATTCATACTCTTCCAGCTTACAACTATTATCACAATGTAGAAGTACTTACTAGATTTAGTTCTCTTGGTGGTAGATTCTGATAGAAAGTAACCATAGAAAATGAATAGAAAAGTAGATTTAAAACATGTTATCACGTTTGCAAATCTTTTAAATTGTATCCCCTCCACACACAAGATATTTTGCATTGGACGAACCTAGGTCTACCATATTCTAAAATAATCAAATACTTTGCGCTAAACCACAAAGCATTGCGATTTTAAATGTAATTTAGAACTTAAGCGTCGAGCAGGTTCTTAGATTCTAGCACAATCTCAGTAGTAGTTTTTATTCACACAAGCAGCCGCTGCAGAACATCTTTATTATTACACATGGTATATGAAACTGAGCTTCCAGGATTCGAAATCCAATGTCAAAACCAATTAAATAAAAAAAATATTATCCCTGCTTTGCAGTAAATGTTCACAGAGTGATCACCTACATGGAAAACAAGGAGCGCATTAAATTTAGTGAAAATAGATACCATTGCATTCATTTTCAATGCGTTCCAATGTTTTCCTTGGTAAACAATAGGCGCGTACCCTTGTAGAACAGACCCGATTGCTAAAAACTTTTAATACTCTTTTCAAAACATATAAAAATGGTTGAATGAATTCGTACGAACTATAAAATATGCTGATGTACTAAGTTACTGGTCACACCAGTTGTACAACTTCTTCCAATAAATATTGGATGTCGCATTAAAGTTGCGCACTAGACCATATCAAAAAAAAAAGCCTTTGTTATTTTTCTGAAATCTTTTAAGTTTGTGTAAGTCAATACATCAGTTCTTCTTCAAGATATGATTCACTATTCAATCTCTTCCAACTTACAACTATTAGCACAATGTAGAAGTACTTACTAGGTTTAGTACTATTGGTGGTAGATTCTGATAGAAAGTAACCATAGAAAATGAATAGAAAAGTAGAATTAAAAACATGTTTTCACGTTTGCAAATCTTTTTAATTGTATCCCCTCCACACACAAAATATTTTACATTGGACAAATCTAGTTATATTCTAAAGTAATCAAATACTTTGAAATTCAATAACATAACATGATAAGTTATATTATTACCTGAAAGAATTACGTAAATTACGAATATTAAATAAATGTGTTTCGCGGTACGCTTAAAGTATCTCCTCCGACAAATAAAATCCTATTGACTAAATTTTGAAAAACTACAGACGACTTATTACTGAATCAGAATAAGAACAAAATTTATTTTTGTCAGATCCTGTTTTTTCGCACCTTTCTTCATGAAATTGAGCATTATATTATAGTACATTAAAAATTTACACTATTTCAAACTTGACTGAACATGTTCATTTATATTTATAATGCCGGTTTTACACCAAGCAAGACAAAAACATGTTTTCTTATATTTTAAAACAGTTCTGTTTTACAAAACAGACTGAGTGTTTTTCTGTGTGAACCATAAAAATGTTTGACGACGATGTTTTTATAATTAAATGCGGTTCTTTTAAATAAATGACAAACAAATTAGAAAAAAACAGAGATATTGGGTCAGTTCTCTATAGAAAAGTAGAGTTCAGTATAGCACAGAAGAATTATTGCAAGATTTAAGTACCGACGACATTGTGGTAAATGGAGAATTTAGATCCTTCTTTCACAACTTTACAAGAATGTCAAGTACTAATTTTGAATTGTTAATTAATTTGGTAAAACCTAAAATCACCAATAAAAATACCATATTATAAAATATAGTTGAACCAAATAAACCAAATGAAAAACAACAACCAACAAGCGCAAATATTCACAAAGAACAAAAGTCAGTGTTCAAACCAAGCAGACTCAAAACCAACAACAAACGTGTTTTCCTTTGGTCTTAGTGACTCCATATGGGAATGTGTTTTGTTTACTAAAACAGTTTTTAAAGACAAAAATGTTTTACAAAACATTGGTGTTTTTGTTCAGAAAAACAGGTTTTGTTCGTGTATTGGTCTTTTGTCTCTCTGGTATAAAACAGACATAAGAATTACGATTTAACAAGTGAAATGAAGAGACCGACATTCATTGTTACGTATTGAATGCAATCAATATACGAGTACATTCTACTCATTGGAAGCAAACACAAGGAATACGGAATTGGGTTGTGAACCTCGACTGATAAAGTTTCCTATCAAAACCTCAAATATCCAATTATTTTCATTCAATTCGCAATATTATAGAAGTTATCAACGATTAAAATAGTTCCCTTTAATAATTAAACGGGTAAAACTTTATAAAAAGTGAAAGTACTTTCTTCCTCAGCTTCTTCAGCAGTACCATTTGCCAACCTTTACAATCATTGTTAAACAACAGAAGTGCAAGAAAGATGCCCAATTCTTTTCCTATAGAACACGTTGTTAAACTAAGTTGTCATTTAGTTTGCGTACCTAACTTAACAGTATGCAGCGTAAAATAAAGAAACTTTGTCTAGTAACTTTGCAAACTTACCAATTTGGCGTTCTTCGCTTAGTGCTGATTGGAAGGTAACCATAAATTAGGGAAGAACACATAATAAGTTAATAATGATTGCAAAATTAATTAATATTAAGATAGTCCCGTTAAACTTACTTTGTTCTGAACTGCTGTCCTCAAGTGCGCTGCTCACGCTCTCCTTTAAGACAGTGTCCTCATCTGAGCTACTACCTGCATGGCAAATAACGAAAAACAATAAAATAAAAATAATCATTGTTTAAATTATTTCAGTAATTAGTAAACATTATGGTATATAAAATAAGTACTTTTTGCATTACAAACACATCAAATCTAATTATTCATTTTACAAATGAAATTTAAGTCATATGAAAGTACGTAATTTCGTTCAAAAAACGTTCAGATACTTGAATAGGGTCTTTCAACAAGAGCGATCATTTCAAATCAATAGATAAAAGCAATATTTCCGTGACATTTGGCAAATATTGCGTTTCATTATTACTAATCTCAAAGTTTGCACTTTAGATTTAAATAAGTCACATTTTTCACGGATTTTCGATTGATTTAAAATCACCAGCAGACTTGTCTGAACTTGCAAAAAAAAATATTTGACAGTTTGCATTAAATGGTATCAAATTCATGTTCATTTGTAAAGAGTATCAGTAGCCTTACCTTTATTAGAGTATTCGGACGAGACGTCTGCGTTGAGAATAACCAAAGAAAATGAACATTTAAAATACAAATGTAAGTATTAGTACAGTGCGCATTCAAACATTTAACTAAATTCCAGAGGTTGCGGTATGTCACAACTTGTACAGTGTATTTACGTGTAGCATAGTTAGATAGACAGGTTACGGGTTCATTAACGTGCGTGTGTGCATTATAATTTTTAGTTGCATCCATGGCGTACACGGGACAGTAACGCGCTTTTTGTCTGCGTCGTTTATTTCGACTTCACTATCGATTGCGGAATTATGGTGAGGCGCCAAGTAATGCAACAATACTCTCGTAAATCCAGAGCTATAACACTTCCGGAAATACAGTGTGAGGATTAACCATCTGGGCGTCCTAGCATTGCAAGAACGTCTGAAACATTAAGTTTGTAGCAAACTCTGTGCGATGTCAACGTCGACTTAGCATTTGAAAGCGTCGTGCCTAATTAGGACTACCCAGAGCGACGGTACACCGCATATTGCAAATCGTGCAGTCAATAAATCATGTTGTAAGACTAAATTATTGTAACACAATGAAGATGTCTTTTCGAGAAGGAATGACATTGCAAGACCCTCTAGAAGCCCAGACCTTACTCCATGCCATTTTTTTCCTGGTGGATTCCTTAAACCAAATGTGTACGATAATGCCCCACAAACTTTAGCAGAGTTAAATACAAACATCACAGAAAAAATTGAGTCGATTCCTCGAGACCTCTTCTTTAAAAATAGTTATCTTTCTATGTATATGCAAGGCTTTATAATGAAAGGGAGCCCAATGAAAGTCATATTACTGAGACCCAATAAAATGAAAAAATACGCAATCTAATAATATTTTCTAAATCTCTATTCTTTTTAAATTTCATTGTTACCCCAATTGCAGTGTACCGAATTTATCCCTAATTTAATTGATTTAAAGGAAAGGAATCACACGTGTCACGTGCCTGATATACGAGTGTAAGGATTTGAAAAATTGATTTATTTTCAAGAAAAGTTATTTTCTCCATAGTAATAACCCATTACTTTTACTAACGGGTAAATAGTAATAAAAAATGATCATTTTCAATATTATCTAACAATAACACATTTTGCATAGTTAAAAAAATTAAAGTTGTGTCAGTCAAAGACAAATCTTGCATTAGGCATAGTGATAATTTTATTTACGTAGTAAAACTCATTTGCAATTAATTTCAATATTTCAGCTGAATCATCGCTCGCAATTGGACGTCTAGCATCTAGTAAATGAAGAAATTAGCTATCGATATTATAATAGGAATACGAAGAAGATGTTTGAAATTAGAATAATGCTATTGTAGAATGATGAAGTAAGAAGTAGAAGGGATGCAGATACAAGCATAGAAAGTGAAAGTAAAAGAACATGAATTAGGGAAAGTCATTTTAGGTAACTTCACAGAGGAAGAGATTGAAGAAGAAATTAGATAAAATGAGTTATAATAAGTCCTTTGTGTATAACTTTAAGTAAGTGGACAAAGCAGCACATATGGGCCAAAGCCTGGGAAGTGCTATAGAACTTAATAAATAAAATGAAGAACAATTTATTTCGCTCCCATGTATCAATCCAACCATAATTCCATAACGGCCGATCAGTATTGCAACATTAATGTTTTACGTTGTTAGTTGGAATTATTACTTTCAGTCGCAATTTGTCAACGCAATTTAACGATTGTTTTGATGCAAAATCTTCTGAAATTGAACCTCATATTGTATACAAGCATAAGGTATTTCTTGAATTAGGGAATGATTAGTAATTGATCGTAGAAGCTGATGCAAATGCAAGATCCTTTCTTTGGCATAGTGGAGAGCTCAATAACAGTGTAGACATTGAAATTGCCTTAATACAAAACAATTGGGAGATTGTAAATAAACCTGGAATGCCATACACTTTTCGCACCGTTAACGGGGAATTGATATTACCATTAAAAATATAAGAATTACACGAAATATTAAATTATGGAAAGTTGAAGATGAATAAACCACCAGTGACCATAGGTGCATTACAATGAAGTATTATGGAACGGACAAAAATAAAAAAAATACAACTATAAATAAAGTTGGGAACTACAATGTTAAAACTGCTAAATGGAAAGTTTTCCAACAAAAAATAGGTGAAGTTTTTAATAATGATTACCTAGAAGAATTCAAGCATTTGGACTGTGAGAGACAAACTCAGGAATTGATCAAAGTAATAATCTATAGAGAAGAGAACTAAAAAATATCCCGGAAGTGTGCTATGGTGGGATGCTGAACTTATTAATTTAAGAAATAAGTATAAAAATACTAGAAAGACATTCCAGTGGAGAAGGAGGAACCAGGTTCGGGAAGAGGAAATGGAAGTTTATAGAAGGAATTTAAAAAAAACTATCATTGAATACAAATAAAGCAATAAAAATGAAGACTCTTCTTAAAAATCAAGATCTCTGTGTCACGAATTTAGGCAATGCGAGTCCGTGGGGATTAATGTATGAACTCGGTGCTAACAAAATCAGAGGGGACAAAAAATTTTATTCAATACAGGATGGAGGTATTAATACAAGTTGGCAAGAAAAAACTGATTTATTGTTAAATAAAGTGGCACCAAATGATGATATGGAAAAAAATGAAGAACAGGCTCGAATTATTAATGAGAATTTAAATTATACTGTGATTGGTGAGAAGGAACATTTTATTTCTGAAGAAGTATTCGATGCTGTTATGAATACTAAGGGAATGGGAAATAACCAGCGAATGATAAAATAACATCTGAAATGGTTAAAAGTTTAACAGTTTATAACAATTGTTTAAAGGAAATGTATCCTAAAATCTGGAAGCTTGGAAAGGTTTTCCTGAAGAATAAGGATAAAGACCCTTCTGATGTTAACCCATCACGATGCTTCCTGTATTGGAGGCTTGCTAAGTGACTACTCGCTAATTATTATGTGCAAGGATTGGATGCTAAGATGCAATTTGGCTTTAAAAGGGAACATCCACAGAAGATGCGTTAGTGATGGCTCTGAACAAAGCAAACAAGCAGATGAAAAGTATGTAATGGGAATCTTTATTGATATTAAAAGTGCTTTTGATCTATATCTAGCTAATAACAAGCTAGATGTTCTAAACAACTATGTAGCATTATGGAAATTATATCTACCATAGGGAATTTGTATTACAAACGGGAAACAACATCATGAAGAAAGTCACTCAGAAGGGGTGCCCGAAAGATCAGTTTTAAGACCCATTTTATGTAATTTTGTTTTCGATGAGGACACATTAAATACGCATAATGGATATGTCATCATATGCTTCGCTGATGACAAATTAATTCTCTTCAAAGGGAATAGCAGGAAACAATTAGAAGAAAAAGCTGACCATATAATGCAGCAGATGAATAATTGGATGAATACATACAAAATGAAAATATCTACGAACACAACCAAACTAATGATGCTAAAAGGAAAATTTAAAAGAGCTCAAGAGCCCTAGATGAAAATCTAAATTTTGTTGAGCACGTTAAATATATGAGAAAAATTAAACCAATGCATTGGAAAACTGAACAGAGTAACAAGAAAGAATTGGAAAGCCAATAAGAAATAATAAAAACTTTAAGAAGAAATGGTTGTACCAATCATAAAGTACGGTGCTGCTGCTTGGTTAAGGAAGCAAATAAAACCAGTATAAGGATGAAGTTAAATGCAGCCCAATGAATTAATTTAATGATATCAAGAATCTGCAGAACAGTTTTAACAGATGCGCTACAAGTACTAACTGGTAGGTTGCCGATAGACTTGCAAGTAATCAAAACGGGAATGAATTAGAAAAAATTATTATTATTGAAACAATAGATGGGGATGGTGTAGACCATGGAAGAACAATTCTAAATAATAAAAGAGCAGTTAATGAGAAACTGTTGACTACATGGCACAACAGATGGGATTTGACGGAAAATGGGAAAACTTATCACCACATTAAGAATGTTAAGTTTGTAAAGCAGAATAAATACAAACGTTTCAAAATAAAATTCTGAGAGGAAATCTATAGCAACGAAGCAAGACTTGAGACTTCGAAACCACGAAAACATCACCATAACACAAATGTTGCTTGATAGTAATGATAAAACTAAACTAAACCCTCGGATCTAGTTATCTAATCATGTAGAATTGTTCATTGGAGCAATCTCTACCACACAAGTATATGAATCATAGAAAAATAAAAAAAAAATATGAAAGTATGGCTCCATCTTATTAAACTAGACAAAATATCACGAGAAGCATAAATCATAATTAAAAATTGCATAAGAAAGTTACTTACTGTTTCGTCCTTCGACTGATAGGGAATAACCACAACAAATAGAACACACAAAAATACAATGTAAGATAATTTGTCTATTTAGAAATAACTAGTTACAATATTAATGTATGAGAAAAAGAAAGTAGTTATATTTCTCATCCAAGTAATGATAAATATATCTAACTAGTATCTCTTTTTTGTGTAGAATTGCTTGTACGTATTCATTCAAAATGGAAACCACAACCAATTAGTGGTAATAATTTAAATAACGAAGCTCCTTCAATAATATTCAATAAATCAATTAATTCTTTAATTTATCTAGATAATTAAATCAAATTTTAATTTAATTAATTATGTAAAATTTTATGATACAAAAAATTAATGTGGAATAGACGCAACAAAAGAACAGAAGATGTAATAATAGATAAATATGTATATTTTAGTAATTTTGAAAAATAAGAAAATTGTGATCGAATATGAAAAACTATTAAAGAGCAAAATTTAGAATAACACGCAAAAAAGCAAAACGAATTAAAGCAAAAATTAACTACAATTTACAAAGCTCAACTATAATGCAATATATGTTACTATCAAATAAGCCATTCGAAAAGAATACAACGTCCAGGCTTCAAAACTAGACCACGTTAAACTTGAACTAAAACAATAAGTGACTAATTATTTTGAATAAGTGTAAAGCTGCTGTAACAATTTGATCACTTTGAAGTTGATAATCCTACACGGTATCAAAACAAACTGCTCAAACAAATCGTTATCCTTCTACGATATGTTCCAAACTGGCTTATGCACTAAGATCTTAGTATGCCTTATGTAAAAGAGGAAATTAAAGTCATCAGCAAGAAATATCTACGAAGATTAAGAGATCATCTAATTGAATCAACTGAATTATTACAATAGGTTAAACTGAAGAGTACGTCATCGATGGATGGCAAGTTCACGTGTCATTTTCATTGTCAGCAAAATGTAATAAATATCCTTTGGTTCAGATTGTAAACTATGAATTTAAATTAAATTACTAATCCCATCCCTTCTAGAAAGATACACTTGAAGTTAGAATAAAGCTCAAGTTAACTCACCGGTGTTAAACGCGTTGGCCATGAATAGAGCTACGAACACTGCGATCAGGCAGCTCAACGTTACTTTCAGAATAGTCGCCATAATTCAAATCACTTCACTATATTCACTTCAGTTAACACAAACTTTATTTATTTTCTTTAGTACATTAGCACTTTAATACTTTAGCACATTAGTATCAGGGGTATATGAATCACAACAATGCTATATTTTAAACCAATCCGGTGAAAGAATCACTGAGTAAATTAACAAAACACTAACAAAAATATTCGTTTTTAAGTAGGCTATAATTACAACGCCATCTTGATTTCAACCGAATAAACACATTTAAGCCTTATTTCCACTCACTGTTTTGATATTTAATTTACTGTTTTTGTCTAATATTTGAATCTAGATTTTAGGTTTTCAGAATAAGCATTCCTAGTCACATTCGAGTTTTAATTTGAGTTTAGTTAATTTAGTTGGTGAGCATAAGTCTTTAGTAAAATAAATTTTATCAGTTCGACCGTTGGACAAAATTGAAGGTGAAATAATTAAAATTGTTGTTTTTAATAACAATTAGTAATAGAATTTTTTTTTATTTCTTTATTTTAGTCATATAAAGAAAACAGGCTGTTCTAAGTCAAAGTAGAAGATCAATTCTCAAGTATTAAAAATATAAACGCTGGAGTTCCACAAGGAAGTGAACTAGGCCCTATCCTGTATAACTATAATCACAACGTTTGCAGATGATACGGCTATAATGGCTAATGATATGCCAGAAGCAACCACAAAAGTGCAGGAAGCCATGAACAACGTAAGTGCATGGTCAATGAAATGGAGGATTACATTAACCGAAACGAAATCGGTGCATGCTAATTTCACCAACAAAAGGACTAATTACATTCAGGCACTAATAAATGACCAAGCTATTCCGTATGCGAATACAGCAAAGTATCTAGGAATGACTTTAGATGCCAAACTTCGTTGGAAGGCTCACGTAAAGAAAAAGGGAGATGTACTGGGAATATGATATAAGAAAATGTACTGGCCAACGGGACGCAAATCCACATAATCTATATACAACGAGCTAATGCTGTATAAGCAAATATTGAAACCAGTTTGGACATATGGAATTTAGCTATGGGGCAGTACTAAGCAATGCAACATCATATGCATTCAGACTTTCCAAAATAAAGTTCTGAGGAACATAGTGAATGCACCATGGTATGTCCGCAATAGCGATATACATAGGGATCTCAAAGTAACTACAGTAGCTGAAGAAATTACGAAAATAGCAAGAAAGTACGAGCAACATCTCCAACAACATGTCAACGTGGAAGCGCTTCACCTGCTGCACACGGATGGACTGACAAGAAGATTAAAGAGAACTAAGCCATTTGAGCTAGTATGATGACCGACAGAAAAAGAGTATCAACAATGGTTAATACTCTGACTTCAAAAATATTACCATTATTAAATTAAATAGAAAAAATGTAATTTGATAGTTTATATAAACTAGTTATAACAATATAATAGGTAGAATTTTTTTTTATTTTTTTGACAAACTGACATTAAACTTCTTTTAAAAGTAAATCGTACTGCATTTTGACAGATTGTCACATTTTGAGGGTTATAGTATAATATAGTTTTTCCTAATTTAATATTTTTAATTTAAAACTTTGAACCTTGTAAAGTTCCAAAGAAAATAAAAAAACTTAAAAAATATATTAAATTAAAAATGATACTGTGAATGACTACGCGTATTACCATATGCTAAACAATTTAAATTAAATACAAAATAGAAAATTAAATTAAAGTAGTGAGTCCGATTACAACTAGAGGACATGCGGGGAATGCAGTAAAGAGACATCGCAGTGGATGCGATTTTTATGTCAGATCGTAGTGCAGTTGTTGAAATAAAAATGAATGAACTCATATATCAAACATAAAAATAAAATTAAAACTAATATTCCTTAAGGCTATAATTTTAAAAAATCGATTTTCTTTATGATATTTTGAAAGTATAGTCTTTTTAGAATATACTGTTAAATTTTTGTAAGGAGATTGACAATATTTTTGTTTCTACACCCGTATTGTATTTAGCATATACCATATTTTCGGCATGATGTTGTAGAAGCCGAAACTATTCAACCGAATCGTCTAAAATTTTAATATGTTATTCACAACATCAACAGCAATCGGTGGAACTATTATCATTTTCTTATTTCAATAATTTCGTATTTTATTTTCATTAAATTTTCGCGGTTTCACCCCGGTTTCTAGACTTTCAATTTTAAAAGCACGCCATTTTGTTAGTTTTTATTTTTTAGATAAATAGAAACGTCAAAATCGGCAACATCAAGGTCCAATTTTTTGTCAGGGTCTATTTCAGCGTCATTTTCAAAATAATTAACTTTTTTTTTTTAATTCAAAAAAGATTTTATTGTACATAGAAGGAGTGTAATAATAAGCCTAAAAATTTAAAATATCCGTTTTCATTATTTTTGTTGTAAAAAAACAATCCTCAAAATACCTTAAATTTTCGAACTCTACACCAACGCTCATTTCTTGTGTCCTATGTCTTAATTTCTATAAAAATGTACTATAAATTAATAAAGTTGGCTACAGAATCCTTAAATGCTCAAATATTTTTTTTTTTATAAATGGCTGTATTTTAGGAGATATTAACAATTTAAATAGTCATTTTTTCCCCTTCATTATTAAAAGGATTCAACGTTATACAAAATTCCAATGTATGCTATGTCACGTCCTGCAAATTGGCTATCTGTTTTGTACAACAGAGACGCATACTTGTCATGACGTGTGATTCGTCATGTACTACTTATAGCTGGGTTATGTATCACATAAAGTATTATATTACGAAGAATGCTAACTTCTTCTGTGACGTACTATGCATATCTAAAACATGCGGCAAAAGTTTCGCCGCAAAACTAAAATTCAAATTTGATATAACTAAAACTCACTCAACATTTGCATATTTAAAAAATACAAATGCCAATATACATATATTAAAATTAATGTTAATCGAAATTTAAAAAACGACAAAAAGAAATTCACAAGCCCAGCCCATTGGGTTGTAAACTCATTGTTTAGTGGTTTAGTTTTTAATTCTTCATTGAAACATCGTTTAATATACGTATGTCAGCGTTTTTGTTTTATTAACACGTTAATCGCCACGGTAATTTTAGAAAAATGGCCCTACCGTGGGCCATGGTAACTTTATTAGATAATTTAGTTAAAAATGTATCAAGGAAACTTAATGTATCACAGAAAAAAAATTTTTTTGCCAAAATTCCCGGAAAAACACTATTTTTTATGTCACACATATATGACTGACATGGCCCTATATTAAAACTTTTTTTCTCGACAAGCCGTGTCAGTCTTATATGTCTGACGCATCCAAACAAGATACAACAAGATACAACTACTCTAAGAAAAGGAATAAAATGGTACCGGAAGTTAGCAATAGAATATGTTCTTGGAATATCAGTAGTAAATGCTTATACAATATATAAAATCAATAATAAAAGCAACATAAGAATAAGACAATTTCGGGAAAATTTGGTCACTGAAATGCTTAGCTAGCTCGGACAAAACTAAAAACCCAAAAATTTCAACTCATATGCTAAAAATAATGTATACTGCTGAAAAAAAGAAAATAAGAAGAATGTGCACTGGATGTTACGCTCAAATAAAAAAAGCAGATGGTCGAGATGCAGCAAGAAAAAAAGGAAAAAAAGTTTCAACGTACTGCTCAGACTGCGAACAACAGCCCTTTTTTTGCATAGAATGTTTTGGACAGCATAATAAATGAATATAATTAATTATATCAAAATAAATATACCATTATCCATAATAAATATATACCATATACCATAAACAATATACCATTATATAACTATGTTTATTTCATTTTATTGTTTGTAGTAAGCCAAGAAATTTTCAGGTTTTGTCCCTGATAGGCCAAGCTTTCGAAACATTATGCAAATGTATCGTTTGCGTCGAACATCTGTGATTGACGTGGCCTTCTAAAAATTCGCGTATGTCAGACATATATGTCTGACATGGCTCATGTAGAACTCCTTAGCGTCAGACACATATGACTGACATGGCGATTAACGTGAAATTAACGAATATGGTATATATCTATTAAAGTTTAAATTTTACTGTTATCCTAATAGTTGATAATGCCACGTACTCGTTAAAATGTACATATTATTTATTTTTCGTTTTATATCACGATATTATATTGAAACATTGTTAATAGACGCAACAGCTGCTATAGCTTTGATGTTTAATTCTGCATCTCTTTTCCGCTTGTCTTGTTTAACAGTGAGAGTGAATGCAAATGTTGGTAAATGGCAGTAAGCAATGACGTGGTGTACTCGGTCATTTTTTGTAAACTTTTATCCCTTTAGTTATTAAAGTGAACAAAATGACTATTTCAATCGTTAATAACTTCTATAATATGGCCCATTGAATAAAAATAATAAATATTTGAGGTTTTGATAGCCAACTTTATAGATATACGGTGTAGTTTTATATAAATTAGGTTGTGGTTCACAACCCAACTGTAGTGCACCAGATTTCTGCAGCATAACTATATTGCTGTATAACTAAATTTCTATTCTAATGACTCTTTCTTCAGAAAGTGATTACTACAAGTGATATATATAAATAGCACTGTATGAGACCAGAATAGTTACATTCAAATCATGTTTTTATGAATCTCAAATATAATGCCAATAACAATCCCATGTTGTCTAGTGGTTAGGATACCTGGCTCTCACCCAGGAGGCCGGGGTTCGATTCCCCGCATGGGAATTATTATTTTTTATTATATTTCTTTATTTGGTCTTATTATTTTTACATACTTATCCTTAAATATGTTCATATAAAAAATCTACGATCTTTGGATTAATTGCACGGATGCTTGTAGTAGCCTTCCTTTCAGACTTTTAATGCGTGGTATACGTAAACGTATGGAGGTTTCCGTTTACATTTCCAAGTCATGTTCCGCGTAAGAACTAGCTTATACCAAAAGTCGTGTATTACTAGAGCCCAATATTGACACACTTCCACAGTGTTAAAAACTTCAATTACAAATAGTCGTAAACACCTAAACAAATAAAGTCGTAAACATCAAAAATAAAAAAAAATTTAAAAAAAATTTGCAAATAAATATTTATATTAAAATGTAATAAAAATGTTAAATGTTGTTCTAGTACACTACAAAAAATAGGAAGAGTTTTAATTATATGTATTACTGTTACTTATTTACGTTAGTTACAGTGAAATCGAAATTATCTTCTGCTTGTACATCATAGTTTTTAACACATGTAATATGGGTAACATGCACTTCAGGCGTAAAATCAATCTTTCCTGATTTATTAAATTTCTCAGTAGGATTCAGCACCCTATATAACATTGGCACTAAATAATTTTAATACCAAACAATACAATTTAAAATAAATAAGAGCGGTTTAACATTTTTGGCGCCATCTTGAATATCTTTTTCTACTGATCCGGTATTTTCTAATAGTAACAATAGTAGTCTACTATCCTCATTCTCTAGTGGTCGATTTTTCAATTGTTGATTGAAATTGAGGTTAATGCATGTGTATTGGCATGTCTATTTTATTAAATATCTAAATGTTGACGGAGATATAGGAATTAAAAGTTTTAGCACTAGAAATGGTCGGCCATATTTGTATGACGTGAAATGCATTTTAACAGTCAGTTATTTGTTGAGTAGGTCAGTGCTGTGGTAATGTTCTGTAGCTGTTGGTAGTCAAATAATCAAGTCAAATCAAAGAATAATAAGTTTTTATTTTATTTAACCCTGCTAAGGCAGACATAATATTGGAATTTGAGTGTTCTTTGAAATAGCTGTAAATAATATTTGTTATTTTGATATATAAATACATATAGCAGAGATTTATGAGCTGTAAGGTTGGTAACCTTACACAAGGATTGTGATGTCACATGCACTTGGAATGTGTACAACGTTGAATCCCTTTAATAATTAACGCAAATTAACGAGACGAGATGACTTTTTTAATTGTTAATATCTCTTAACATATAAGGAGTTATTACATTTTTTTTGAATATTTGAGGTTCTAGTAACCCACTTTATCAATATATAGTACACCTTTATTGAAATTAAGACATAGGACACAAGCCCATTGATTGCGTTGGCTGTTATCTATGTAGGTGTGGTCACTTTGTGAATAATTACCGCAAAATAAAGATAATACCTTATTTATTTAACTGGTTTTGATATTGGATTTGGAATCTAGTCAGTAGGCTCAGTTTAATATAATCAAATAAACAATGTGCGATAATGCAGATAGTGCGTTGGTAACGGCCTTTTTATAATAAGTACAACTACTGAGAACTCGAATCACATTCAAAATCGCAATCCTACCGACATGCTTTGAACACATTTCTGTGTAATAGAATAATCCGTAGTTTTAAAGATTGGCACAAGCAAAGAATTTATTAGTATCGCATGTTCAAGTAGACTAGTCTGGACGATAAATTTACTACACATTTTGAAAACATATACATTTTGGATGTCACATGTTTAAGTCGCACCAATGTGTATGTGGCATTATATAGAAAATATGAGAAAACCTTACTATCTATGTTTATTTTAATTTTATTATCAATTATGGAATATAAAAGTACAGGATTTATTACCAGTACTTATTATGTAAGAATAATTAAAAAAAGAATGTGTATTTCTTATTTTAAAAGAATAAAGCAAGTAGTGCAACAGGTTTCTGAACTCACTTTTACGGATCGTTTATTTTAAATACTGATTTTTTTTTTCAAAAAAAAAAAAATAAAAGTAACTGCGTTAATCGAAATATTTAAATATATTCAGTCAAATAACCAAAATGTACACATTTTTAATGTTACATTCTTTGAAGTTTAGCATTAATTAATCTGATTTTTGCCTCCATGCATTTATTTTCCAATTCAATATGCGAACTTCTTATATCTGATCTTGATCCCAATACTTTTGCTAGGTCAGTAACAGCAAACGTTAGTTTATTGATAGATTTTATCGTTGCAGATGATTTATTTGCATAACCTTCTGCTACCTGGCACAAGTAGTTAGACGCGTCGCTATGAGCTAAAAATAAAAGAAAAATATCATCGTTTTATGAGAAAATTATAAACAACATACAACTAAATTTTAAGCAATATTATTACTTTTTTTCTGACTTTTTATGTGTTCAGTTGTCTCCGAATTTTGTAAAGTGAATGGTGATTCAATATGTGTATGCTCGATTTCAACATCAGACTCCATCACGGATGATACTTCATTTACATTGATCATATCGTCCAGTAATTCCTTTAAATTATAAAAATGTTATAATAACAACTGTAAAATATAAAACCAAAATATAAGCACAACTCACAACATATGTAAAGACTTCTTTCATAGATTCATTAGAATCTGTTTCGTTCTGTAAAACATTATTAAATTATTATTATAAACCGCTGTATACAAATAGTAAATATAACAATGGATAAGTTACTTGAAAGTTTTCATTAACTAGTTGGTTTGCATATTCGTTTATATCCGTCGCGGAAATTAAATACAACAGTCTTAATTCCGCATCTGTTAGCTTCTTGCTTCCTGGTCTTTTGCCGGGCGTACGGACTTTTTTCCGCACCTCAAACTTCCAGCTTCTTAATATCTATAAACCAGTAATTAAGTTTAGTTTAATAACAATATTATATTTGAATTTTTTTGAAATTCTAACCTTTTTCCATTCATGAGCTTTTCTCTGTTTCCCTGAACCGCAGTTATTTAGCAGTTCTGTGAGTTCCAACCATTTATTTTGCAAATAACATGGCTCCAGTTTATTATCCTTGAACTTTGGATTTTGCTCCAAGAAGTCAACAAAAATACCAAATTGCTCCTGAGATGTACAAGAGCGTTGTTCAACTTTCTTTTTAGCGACCACATTCTTCTACGAAAATAAATAAATAAATTATATCTATCTATTATATCCTATTAAGCCAATCATTTAAGACTAAAAAAGAGATAAATCTTGGAGCGAAAGAGAATAAGCTAGAAACTTGTATAATTCTTTAATGTGACATTCTATAAGTTCTCTCAAAAATCGCGTGTGCGCAAATCGCAATTTTCAAAGATTTCTTATGCCTATATATGCCCATATATTTTTTGACATAACTAATTTTTAGTAGTGGTTTTAAAAGGTATAAATTGGATATTGCTTTAGCACAAATATCACACGGAAATGGTTTGAGTTGAAGTTGTAAGCTTCTTACAAATATCAAAATATTTTTATTAAAGTCCAAATGAAATCTATCATGTCTAATTGGCTAAGAATTCCAAATGATTTCTTACAAATGCTACAAGATAATAAGTTTAATATCCAAATGAATAATTTTATGTTATTTTAACCGATTTAACTTCCTAAATGTTTTTTTTACAAATGTACAAAGAAAACGGCCTAATGTTCGATGATGCTCTCGATTTCTTATCTTCACCGTAAATTTACTCCATATAGCACAGCAATATTTTACTGATCAAATAACTAAAATTAATATTTTTAAGTTACTTGAAGTAACAAATATTTTATTTAAAATGTCTTAAGAAAATAATTTCTCCTCCAAATGACTCTTGTTGTATTAAATAAAATGTTATTGCAAATCACTTATTACATACATGACAAGAAAAAGGTTTATTGACCAAGATAATACTCTTACGCAGCATTACCATCGCATTTCAAATAAATTACTGTAAATGTAACTAGCAAACTGTATAATATCCTATAAATGGCCGATTTTATGTAATTGACTTACGTTTATAAAAGATTTAGTTTAAATATAGCAAGGAAACAGTTTATTGTAAAATTGACAATTAATTTCTTTATATCACCTAAACTTAAAATGACTTATTACAAATGTTACAAGGAATTGGTTTCATGTGCAAATAAATATTTTAGAGATAAAGTTGCATTTGTTACAAATAAAACAGGCTTGCTTTAATAATACTTCATTAATGATCAACTTTGAACTCAAAAATAACTTTGTTAATGTAGAATTTATCACACTCATTACAAATATCTTAACAGAATCTTACCAGTGTACATGTTTAAATATTTTCACCACAGTATCAAATGACTTTCTACATACATTACAGATAATATTAGTACACTGGTTGAATTAATATTACCAGTTTTGTGATTGGCAACTAATATTTCTTTTCCCGATGGCCCGATTACTTGTGGTTTGAAGATGAAACTTCTATCATGATCACCTTCAGTCGAGACCTTAACGTTTTTGTTACTTCAACAAACAGGATTTAATTTACAGGAGTCGAGAAACACATTAACCCAACAGGATAATTATGGACTGAATCTCATTTAATATAAACGTCTGCCCAATCTGCTGATTAATTTGAACTAATTTCGATCTCATTTTTGATTTTTGTCTCTTATTTATTACTTGATGTTTTCCTTTGACAGTACATACCTCCACTATTTTCATATTTAGGCTCGTTGCAGTATCAACTTCCCATTTTATTTGTTGGAAATTACTCATTGCATAATTTACTGAAAAACAATGTTTACATATTACTATTAATAGATCTGTTCCACTGTTTCTGCAACACCTATTTTTTTAATAAGGTAATGTTTATTTACGCTTACAATTAAATTATTTGTACAATAACAGATTAATAAGCAAAAAATGAGCTGGATAAACATTAAGATAGAAAGAGTTGGTACATTGCTTTAAGTAATGTTTAAACAAAATATTAAATGTAGATAAGAATTTATTTCAACCATAAAGTAGCAGAAACTACATTACTGTTTATAAATATTCCTTCTTATTATATATATTTATTTCAGAATAGTATATTTATTAGAGTATATTTCCAGAATAACTATTCTTTTGTAGCGTTTTATGAAAATATATTACCTTTCTTTAACACTTGTTTGTAATCTTCAACTATGCGTGACATTAACCTCTTTCATAAAATAATGTTAAAATAAGTTGCCAATAATATACAGCCCGGGAATGAATTTAACTACGCATTGTTTTGCTTGTCAGAATTGCTCGAATTGACGCATTAAATGCTGGGGGATTTACAAAATTATTGTAACCGTGATGCTATGAAACACGTGAAGCCTATTTACATATTTCAAGAAAATAGAAGTAAACAATTAAGTATCATTCCCACTGATTCTTTTCATTTTAATTATATAGCATGTCATAATACGCGCAATCATTCCCTGCACAACTTTTAATTTATATTGTAGTTTTAGATATACGTATACTGTATATATTATAATATGAAAAAAAACTGTAACTATATTTATAACCATTTACATAGAATACAAATATATTTATGTATATACTATATAAGTATTGTTATATTTTTATAATATAACCTACAAATCGTGACTATCTGTCAAAAGTATTGACACTAACTCTAATGGATATTATTATTAAAAACAACACAAATATTTGTATTCATTTTATACACACGAAATTTTCAAAACATATGATACTTACTCACGAGCACACACACTAAGTAATAATTATTTATACAGTTAAAATATAGCAAGAAGTGTTAGGATTATATTCTCTTTAATACAAATAATTATAACAAATTACATGCAACGCATCTTCTCATCCATTGTATATGATTTGTCGCTATAAAAGCCAATAAAAGCTATGATTGTCATTTGATGGTCATATGTTATTCTTGACATCTTATGCCAATAACTTTCGTCAAGCTGCCACCATTGCTAGTAGACGGTGCCGAGAGTACCCAAATATTAGGGTTCCGTTCAGAGTCATCTTACATATGTCTATTCATAAAACATGAAATGTGTGACTGCAAAATTAATTCAAGTAATATTTCTGAACAACGTGAAACTTTGTATCGTACGTAAGATTTTAAGTATATTGACTAAATATCTAAAAGTTGGTGAGTTATAGAAAATACCACTGCATGGGTACATCACGTCCGATGATTTGCCATCACTTTTATACAACAGAGAAGCTGAGAGAAGCATAGAGTGTGGCATTTATAACAGCTCTGTGTTGTGTACCCCCTCCAGTTTTATATTACTATGGTTGTGAAAATGGAAAAATATTCTTGATTATTAACTTGCTAACAGAAGTGCAAAACTAAAACTCAAATTTGATACAGGTTTAGGGAGGGTAGGCGGCGCTACTGCCCCGGGGCCTACACAATAGAGATTAAAGCACTAATTTTTTGAAAGACTTGACGGAAAAAAATTGTTCATTTTATTCGGAAAAAAATTAAGGGGAGGGGAAGTAGGTATTGGAGAACCCAGAAGTGAAACGCTGCAGATAACAGGGATGATGAAACGCTGGACACATGTGGGGAGCAGGTGTAAGGAGAGAGTGGAAAACGAAAGCGAGCTAATAGAAATACTAAAAGGAAAAGAGAGCAGAATAAAATGGATAAAGGAGGTAAAAGGCACGAGAATGGAAAATGAAGACAGAAGGGAGAACGGATAGAGAAAAGTTAATGATAGGAGACAATGAAGGCAAGAAGTGAGTGGCGGAGGTGCAGGCAAGAAGAAAGGAGAAGCAGGAAACGGTGAGAATGAAGGAGGACTAGGGAACATGAAGAGAGAGGGTCAAAAGAAGAAGAATAACAGAAAATACTTTTGGAAGTTGATGTCACAAATGACTTATTACAAATTTCACAAGATAATGACATAGGCACTCCGCACACGAGTCGACTGATTCCAAACTAGTCGCGCAACGAAGTTTCCAACGAAAACGAAAAGCGAGCCATGTCGAGCCGTGTTTCGTGACTATATAAGTTTTAACAATAGCATAATAGGGGAATTTATTTGTATCGTATTATGAGGTATTTGTATGTATGTATGTATTTAAATACTTTTTAAAAGTATTTGTGCACATCTCTGCTCATGATGTCACCATCAATAGCATCCAACGTATAGTTGCCTTGTGATCGAAAAACACAGTCGCTCAAAACCAATTTGAAATCAATATAGTTTTGTTCGTGACGTGTGTTTTCTCTCACTCGTATACACGTGTTTGCATATCATAGTGCAAATGTGCGCTAGTTTGCAATCAGTCGACCCGTGTGCAGACGGCCTTAATATCCAAAGTGCTTTTCATGTTTGAATTGTTTTACCAATTTTTCTTGCATTTCAATAGCTTTAGTTACTAAATTAATAAATAATTATATAATAGTTTTAGATACTAATTAATCAATAATTAGCAAATTGGTCATATATTTTCACACTATAAAAAAATCGTACTTGTAGAAATAAAAATTTGTTTTATAACATGTAGTAGCTTAAAACGTTAAAAGTATTGCATATTATCTAGGCGTAATACAATTTGACCGCATGATACAGATCATAAAAATAAGAATAATGCTCCGTACACATTGGTGCGGCATAAACATGCGACATCCAACATTTATATATTTCCATTCAGAGTTATTAGACATGTGTGTACTAAATGTGTTGTAGTTTTAATGTACAAACTACTGCAACATCAACTTGCATGACACTAATAAAACCCTTACTTAGGCTTTCTATAAACTCTATGAGGTATTTTTATTATACAGAACTGTTTCACAGCTTCAGATGTAAATCACAAAGTATTGCGATTTTGAGTGTGATCTTGAACAAATGTGTCGAGTAGTTTTCAGTCTCTAGTATAATCTCAACGCGTTTTGATGTTTGTTTTAATTGTGTTTAGTAAATAAAAAAAAATAATTGAAATTGGGTTTGAAATGTAAAAATGAAATTTGTATAAGGTAATTGAAAACTATAGACAATATCAATGTCTTTAGAATCCTAAGGAAATGAAGTATAAAAACAGGGAACAGAATCTTGATACTTGGAGCAACATTTGCAAAGCAATAAAGTGTGAAAATAAAGAGGAAATAATTAAAATACTACGAAACTTGCAGGCACAGTTTTTTAGAGAGCATAAAATATACAGGAACATGAAAAAATCTGGAGCTGGATCCGGATTCGTTTCCAAATTCGTTCACAACTCCATATCTGAACTGGACATTCTCTTAAAAATTTTAAAGGAACCATCAGTCCATAATTCTCCACCGAGATGATCAAATCAGTTAATAAATTATTTACAGAATAATCTATTCTCCATTTTAGACCAGGACGAACACAGTATTTGCGTTTCCGTTTCCGCGATAATCTTGTAATTGTCCTTATTATCACACAAGCATCTGCTGACAACAGAACATCTTCATTATCACACGTTGTATATTTAAAACAATTAAACACACAAAATATTATCAAGTTTTCCCGTAAATGATCACAAAGGGGCCATGGAGAGCAGCCAACGCATTGAATTTACTGAAGGAAGTTACTGCTGAATATGCTTTGAATGCGTTTGTCTGCTATCCGTGCTCAATAATAGGCGTATACCCTTGTTGAACAGGGACCCTATTTTTCAAGACTACTACTTATTTTTTATTTACATACAAAACAGTTTACAATTCGTTTGTACTATAAAAGTTGTCGATGTATTAAGTTACATGTGACACTATTGTGGACATGTTGAGCAACTTCTTTCAACAAATGTTAGATGTCGCACCAATGTGTACGAGGCATTATGGTTACACATTGTCAATAAAGCAAAAATTTTATTATGGAACTACACCGATCAAAATATTTTTTTGATGTTATACCAAGTATATTAAATTACAAATATTTTATTAATTTTTTTTTTTTTTACATTTATTTACTTATTGGTCTTGACTTTCTTTCGTCATAGCCACCATCAAACATTTTTTATACATCTTTTATAATTTATAATTCAATTTTACATATTTCTAAATATTTCAATAATTCACTAATTAATTTTGAATCACTTAACAAAAATTTAGTATTAACAGGAAAAGTTTTAATCACATCTAATATTTCACTATTCAATTTTGATCTTTCTAAACTATAATTTATGCATTCAAATATAATATGATCCAAAGTTCCTTCTTCACCACATTGACATCTATCGTCAGATTTAATATTAATTTTGTACAGGTGAGCTGGAGTTTTGCAATGATTACTTTTGATTCTGAATATTCTTGATATAATTTTGTGGGACTCATTTCTAAACCATCTCTTCTTACTTAAATTTGGATGTAACATATAATTATCTCTTCCTTTATTCCTTATTAATTTAATTAATTTAAAGTAGAGTCATAGTCAGACAATACTAGACAGCATTAGTCAGTATGACTATAAAATTGAAGAACCGAAAAACCATCCAAAATGTAAAATTGGTAAAATTTCCATAACAAACTCGCCTGAAATATATGCAATTATTTTACCAATTTTTCTTGCTTTTCATTAGCTTTAGATCATTTTCAAACATTATATAATATTTTTTTCACACTATAAAAAAATCATTCTTGTAGAGATAAAAATTTGTCTTACAATATTTACCATAATAGCTTACGGCGTTAAAAGTATAGCATTCTATCTAGGCGCAGTATAATCTGACCGCATGACACAGATCTCAAACGAAAAAGTAAGAATAATATTCGCGCTTATAGTTAATAAGCAATGTATTTATTTGGCGCATGCGCTGTATTATTTCACGCACCATGCTGGTAAGCGCGGGCTGTGGGTAGGCAATATACTTGTAGTGACTCCAAGTGTATTTGTAAACTCATATGACGATTTAGTGGAAAAGTGAGACAATCGTAAGATGTTATGTTAAATTAATTTTTTACTTTCCTTTTCCGTTATTATACTTATGTTACAATCTACTTTGGTACCGGTAATTGGTGTTTAAACTGTATTAAGTTTACTTGAAATTTATAAACTGTTTAAAATAAAGTAATCGAAAAGGATTCTGCCTGATATAGATATCAATATGAGGCCGCTTTGCAATGAATTCAGTGGTATGGATCATTAAATTAAAAAATGTAATTAGGTAAAAGTTTTAAGTCATGGTTAAATATTTACAACAAATATAAAATATACTTAAGAAAATTTAGGCAGAACAAGGTATAACATTCGAACGATTGATTCTATTGGACATAGCTCACACTCAATACAAGACTGTCTGAAGGTTAAATTGCAAACGTTTTCTTTGCTTGTTCAGAGGATTCGTAGAATACATCTATCCGCTAAAACTAAATGAAACTTAGATTCTTCCTTAAATCGATTAATTTTTTAAAGACCGCGTAGTTCCATTTTGGCCTCTTTAAAATCAGTCATTTCTTTCATGTAGCCTATGAAGTACCTTGACAATGCCCCAGATTTTTCCTAAAATTTATTTTCCTAAAATTATTAATTATATATCGTACCTAATATATAAAAGTAATTAAGATATGGAAATAAATATCTATATGCTGTCCTTTTTTCTGTAAACTGGAAACTTACCACACGCCTCTCCCTTTTTACTAAGCCACGTGGTTTATAGAGGACCCCTAATCAGTTGTGCATATAATTAACAGGTAAATTTAATTTTTAAAAAGCAGCCACATATGCCACAAAGCGATGTATATTAAGTAATATTATTTACGTAACTTTTTATAGGGTCCATGAGTTTGGATTAAGTAAAATATAAGAAAGATTTTTTTTCACTTTTTCTTACTTACTTTGGAGTAATTCAAATATAAACACGTGTACAAAGCACAGCTTTGTTACGTGAATATAAGGTTAACCTAACATATAAGATACCGGTTAAGTAATATATTTATAATATTTAGATTTAAATAAGTTATATATTTAAATCTCAGAAGTTTATTTTTATTAAATCATACCAGCAATTACACTTGATAAATATCAAAACCAAGAAAATATAACACATCTTATATATCTGGTTTATAACGTTTTGTGAAGTATTGTAATGAAATTACAATCGTAAATGTTTTTAAGATTACCTTTTCGCAGATTAAAAGTTAAAAAACAATTAAAATTAAATATTAATAGGTTTCACAAAGTAAAATATTACATGTATTTAAGAAAACATTTATGTGTTTAGCGCGCACATATATGTATTTTAGGGTAATAGAGTTGTAAAAACAATTGCTTTGAGGTATTATCCGAAAAAAGTTAATTGCCTAATGCGTTAGTAGTACGGGTATTTAAAACTAAACCAAAAAAAGAATTGAATTACCAAATTAATAAAAAGAATATTGTAAATGTATTAAATGTATTCCAACTGTCTCTAGTCTCCACTTTTTATTCTTATTCGATCGCATGCATGTATTTAAAACTGTTACCTAAGCAAAAGTTATTCTTGAATATCTGTTCGTAAAGCAAAAGTCTACAACTACCAATAGTTGAACAGTGGAGCATTCGAGTGGTAGCGCTCAACGAGTCATTATCAAGCAACGAATATCCCCATCCGTGACGTCATTACTAATATCAAATTACTATAGCTATAAATAACCTCAAAAAGTATATTTCAAAAAAATTCTATATTAGTGTGGACCCCGTACTTTTTTATTATTAGTGTTTTAGTTTTAAAAAAGTGCGTGTACTTTGTGAATTTTTAGTTTATTTGGATTTTCTAGTGACTAGTTTTTAGTTTATTAAAGGTAAGACCATTTTTCTTTTACTTTTTCAATTTATTTTTATACATTTAAATTTAACGGTTGATTTAAATATTTTTGATATTATCTAATAATAAATTTGAATAATGCAAATAATTGTTCTTATCTGTTGTAGAGTTCGTTAAACAGATTAGGATTTACTTATTAACATATTACGTTATTTTTTATATAGGTTATATTTACTGGTATCGGTGAATTTGAAGTAAACAGTTTCGATGTTATATAATCCTTTAAAATATTTAAATATTTTAAATCACCCGCCATTTTAGAAAAACTATGAAATGAAAGTTGAGTTGAGAAAGTTAGGTTTAGGAATATTTTTGGAAATAGTAACTTATGCAGATCGAATTATAGAAGTTGATATGAATATTAAAAATAAAATAAATAGAAAACTATTATCTATATATATAAAAGAAAGACGGGTTTGTTGCAACACTTATAACTCGAGATCTGCTGATCCAATATTCATGGTTATTTATTCGTTGGATTTGTCTCCGCCCCGAATAGCATAATACATCTTAAAAACAATGAAAACTTTGCTTTTGACCGAAGATATGTGTTACATTAAATCCTGTTTGTATTGTTGCCTACTAATCAGGCGTTGAATGGATATTACAAAAATTTAAAATTATGAACTGCTTGCGGCAGTTTGCGGCAGTTTGTTAGTTAGGTTAGGAATGCCAGCGCCAGATCGCGGAATGAATGACGCATTTAATAGAGAATTGGAACGTGAACGTGAACGTGAACGTGAATCTGATCCACATGAACTAATCCAATCAGTCCAAACGAATGTACCTCTGTTGAATCCTAAGCAGAGGGAAGTCTATGATACACTGATTAATGCAATTGATGATGGAAATGGCGGCTTATTTTTTTTGGATGCCCCCGGTGGAACTGGGAAGACATTTCTCATGTCATTGATTTTGGCCACTGTACGTGCGAGATCCGAAATTGCGGTAGCAATTGCTTCTTCTGGAATAGCGGCCACATTGTTAGACGGATGCCGACGGAGACGTTTTTGGATGCCGTCACTCAGCGTTAAAATTGCCATTAAACCTTCAAACTACTGAACAACCGACATGTAACATTTCGAAACACTCCGCAATGGCCAAAGTTTTAGTAGCATCAAAAATCATCATATGGGACGAATGCACAATGGCGCACAAACGCGCATTGGAAGCACTAGACCGAACATTAAAAGATCTGCGCAATGACTCGAGATGTTTTGGTGGTGCAATGATTTTATTATCTGGCGATTTCCGACAAACACTACCAGTCATTCCAAGATCTACTGCTGCCGACGAAATAAACGCTTGCCTCAAAGCATCAAATCTGTGGTGATATGTAAAGAAACTTCAACTGTCTGTAAATATGAGAGTTGCATTGTTGAACGATCTATCTGCTGATGATTTCTCGAAGCAATTGCTGACTATCGGTAATGGCCGTGTTCCTGTTGACAAATCGAGCAATTTGATTTCATTTCCTCCAAATGTTTGCAATTTTGTATCATCAAAAGACGAGCTTATCAACAAAGTATTCCCGGATATCATTGCTAACCACAAAAATACTAAATGGTTAAGTGAGGGAGCAATTTTGGCCGCTAAAAATAAAGATGTAGATGACCTCAATTTTATAATTCAAAATCAAATCGTAGGTACTCTGTATTCATTCAAATCTATCGACTGTGTAACAAACGAAGAAGAAGCCACTAATTATCCAAGTGAATTTTTAAACTCCTTGGATGTGCCTGGTTTACCACCGCACAATTTAAAACTTAAGGTTGGCTCGGTAGTCATCATGCTTAGAAATTTAATTCAAAACTGTGCAATGGAACGCGTTTGGTGATAAAAAAACTGATGAGCAATGTGATTCACGCGTCGATACTTAAAGGAAAAATTAAAGATGAGGAAGTTCTTATTCCAAGGATTCCGATGATCCCAACGGATATGCCATTTGAGTTTAAACGAATTCAATTCCCGATTCGTCTTGCCTTCGCCATGACGATCAACAATTCACAGGGCCAATCCTTGACTATTTGTGGCCTCAATCTAGAAAATGCATGTTTTTCTCATGGTCAATTGTACGTGGCATGCTCACGTGTCGGCAAACCATTCGCTTTATTTGTTCTTGCGCCTGACCAAAAAACAAAGAATGTCGTTTACCACAAGGTGCTTGAATGAAAATCCCATTAATGAATTAATCCGAGTGTATTCCAATCTGCACAACATAGTTTTCAATCATTTTTTTCTGACATGAGTTTGAATTACTTAATTATTATTATTTTTTTAATTTTTATTCTCATTCTGTATGTTTTCATCATCATTCATCATAATAAAATACTTTTATGTTTCTGTCTATATTAATATTATTTTGTATCATTGTATTACGTTCAACAAAGCCTAAATTAGTTCAGCTAAAAGGTAACACGACATTCATTGACTGTTAGGCGGTACGAAGTTCGCCGGGTCAGCTAGTCTTAAATAAATTAACATTTTACATAATCGAAAAATAGTAATATTTTATTTAGCAATATTTAAATTTTGCCTAAATTTTTATTTTGATTCTATAGATACCAAAAATACGGCAATGTGGTTTATTATAAACCTTGGTTAATACTTTTGTATCTCAGCTCTCTTTTAAGTCCATCATACCATAAGTGAATCTTAACGAAGCAAAATAACTATCTTACTTTTTTCGTTGGTTCACTGTGACAAAACTAAAATTGGAAAACCTATTTTTTATAATTCTATTTATCTAAAAATTATCATTTATGATTCTATGAGCAATAAAATAGGTCACTGAACTTTATATTTAGATACAATTTTTACATTGAAGGTAATTATGTTATATTAAACAAATGTTAGACATACGTAATTATCCTTAGCGGCAGGGATCTGTTAAGTAGGGTAAATTCAACCAAAATTTAATAATGATGACATGTTAAGAGTATTGTAGACTCAAAACATATAAAAGACCGTGGTCCTAAGAAGCCCGTGAAGTATTAATAAAAAAAAAAAAAAAAAACATAAAAATAAAATATTCTCTAACTTACAATATAATGCGTTATGAAATTATTGAATTTAATGAGATTCTTATTAAATGTGTCAATTGTCTATTATTTTTATGTTTATTTATGGTATTTAAAACATTCTTTCAATGTTTGTGACTGTATGAACTTAAATAGTCTTTGAGCTGGAATTATTAGAGAGGGCATAATCGTTATAAGCGCATATATATGAGGACTGATGATTAGTAATTAATTAGCTCTAAGTTTTAATGATATTTTGATTATTCTGAAGTTTAGTGAACTGTGGTATTATTTCTGGTAGTAATACACCAAGGTTTAATGTGGGTCATACGTACTAATGTCTCTATTAGATTTAGATTTATAACTATTGGATTTATTTGGTTAACGATAATTGTTTAGGATAAGGGTTATGTGTAATCCGGGTTAGCGATTAATTTTAAGTGGAATGGATTTACAACTCAATATAAGAACCTAGCAATCGTTGAATCACTCTCTCTTGTAAGTTTGTCTGTTATAAAGTAAACTTGTCATTATAGCTATTGAAAATTATAATTCAATGAACACAGTTTTAATTGGTAAAATAAATTTGAATTGGTAAAATTGGTAAATAAGAGAATATTGTGGAAGTAGAGATTTTTCCATATGGTCCATTCTGGAGGCAAAAGTATCAACTAAAACTTTAAAGATTGTTCTTCGCCGAGACTGTTACAAAATGCCATCAGACCACATTCGGGCAGCGTGTGAAGCTTTCTTGGACAGACTCGATGTTATTATCCGCGCTAAAGGTGGCTAAATCGAACAATATCATTTTTTTTTAATTTGAAATGTTTTTACGATATACTGAAATTTTTAAATAATGAAAATCAAAATTGACAAAATTATAGCATATTTAATTGGTAACACTTGAAGCACTGACCTCTGTATTATTGTTGTAACAAGTGAGAGCTATTTATAGTGTAGTGCTTAATAAATAATATAATATTTATACCTTAATGCAAGAAATAGATAACCTAAATACACGAATAGGAAACTACATTAACTAAGGAATGCAAAAATGAGACATTAATCCACTGAAGCTATCTACACACTTACAATACATTACTACAGTCTTTGTTTCAAAATTAGTCGCGCTGTTAAAATCAGTTGAACTAAAACAGAACTACAAACTACGACTAACTGGCTTTAGTTGACCGTGAATAATATTAAACAGGTGTCTACTATATTGATGAAGTGTTTTGATATATACTTCAACTTTTAATATTAGTCCAATATTTACGTGGTGTATATGTAGAATGATTTTGTTTAATAATCAATTAATTATTAGTTTTAATTTATTAATTTAATCATTAAATTAATTTGTGTACTTTGTTTTTATACTAAGTGAAATGCAAATCTATTTTAAGGTATTTTTTTATTTAAAATTTGCCGGTCTTTTTAGAACCTCTTCTTGGAAAGCACTTTATATTTCTCTATCAATATCCATAATACTATACAATAATAAGGTTCTTTCTTAATTATTTCTATAATTACTACATAATAAAATAACATTTGAAGAATACTTTCTGAATTTTTCATAAATAAATATCAAGAACGTCACAAAAAAAGTAACATTGCGGTGCCACTAATAACTCATCAATGAATTATCTGAATTAAAAAAACTAAAATGATTTTATTAGTTGATAAGTTTCTGCAGGTATCCCTGTCGAGCTCTTTTTATTTATAATTTTTTCAATTTTTTACAGCACTTAGAAGTCAAAATATCGATTTTTCATGAAAAAAGTCAGAAACTTTATTATTTTAAAATACGTTAAAATTAATAAAAAGAACTCGTCAGCGTTACCTCTGCATTTATGTAAAGAAAGAGTGTGCAAAATTTTAAAAAGATCGGTCCAGTAGATTTTGAGCAAGAGAGAACACCGACTCTGAAAAAGCTCAGTGTGAGAAAACGCGTTTAAAAGTTTGAAAGAAAGACGAAACTAGACCAGAGTTGTGAAAACTTAAAACTCTATATCTACGTCAGTTTTACTCCAATTGATTTCAAATTTTCACACAATAAACTTATGTTGATCTCTTATACACTACGGTTAGTTGACTAACAATCAGAAAATGAAAACTTACTTTTGGCAATTGTCGTTGAAGCCCTGTATTCTTGGCAACTGTACTCTAAGTTACAGTTTGTAGTACATATAGCTTTTGCTTGAAGTTTACTAACAAAAATTAGACAACAACAATAATTAGCTATTACTGTAAAACCGAGATGCATAGCAAGAATATTTGAAGAAACACTTAAATGAGTAACTAGCAAAAACGGCTTAAGGCAATATAAATATAAATATAATATATGGTATGTAAATTATTCAATTAATTAAAGTTGATGCACTCAAATAAATATTAAAAATAAGCACTAAAAAAGATCGCGTATAGAAAGGTGTTACGAAGGAAGATGGATAGCGTTGGAGGAGATAGAAAGGTTCACGAATATAAGTAGAGAGGTACAGAGTCAGATAAGAAAAGGAACATAGAATTGCAACAACAGAAAAAATGAAGAGTATAGATGAAGCAAAATTCAATAAAAGATATTGAAAGTTGTGAACGAGAAGGATGCCGCTTTATCTAGAGAAACAGGAAAGGAAAAGGGAAATGAATGATTCAGATTGAGGAAAGAGGAAGTAGATATTGGAAAAGGAAGAAGATAAATTATGTAGAAAGTGTGGAAAATAAGAGCAATCATTTGAACACATTAACAGTTGGTGATGGGAGAAAGTGAAAAGTCGACTTGGAGGAGATATTGCAAGAAAAGATGGAGGAAGAGTATGGATGAACGGAAGGATGATAGTTGTTAATGTGGGGAGAAGTATTGGCAACACGAAATAATGCAATAGAGAGGATAAGGATCAAGCATACACTAGTTGGCCACAAATATATGTTTAGTTTCGTTGTGTATTATTTTGGTTGAGAATTATAGTGTAGTTAAGAATGGTTTTGGTAAAGATTTATAAATGAAGTTGTAGTAATGAGAAATTTATTGTAAAAATGTATTGAAGTATCGAGGGTATCAATTAAATAAATGCAACATTGCGTGCAGCTCTTGACTCTGACCCACGCGTTGATTTTTATAAACTTATTTACATATCATAAAAGAGAGAACAGACAGACGAAAATATTAAAAAAATGAGCAAAAGGGGAAAGATGTAGGGAACGAGGTTAGCAGAAACAATGACGCGAGATATGTTTAAGACGATCTTCCAAGTATGATGTAAATTAATGTTATTGTAATTTACAGTGCGAAAAAAAGGACGTGGCTTTAAGATCCTCTATCATAATCTTTAATTAGATCTTATAATAATATATTGTTTACTTAAAGACTTACTCAATGCAAAAAGTTTATCTCTCGGTAATACGAAATGCAAAATACGAAGTACATGAGGGACGAGCAAATATTGGGACTGTACCTTTGAAAATGATTTTTTCAATTCCCTATTAAACTGCTTTTTGCTTGTTAAAATGATTTTTTATGCATATAATAGTTTAATAAATTAAAAATTACCTATAATTAATATCAAATTTATATTAATTCAATTTAAATACAAATTAAATATTTTGAAAAAGGAATAATAAATTTTGCAACGTTGCAAATTTACGTGTGTTGACGAATGCGTGATTTGGTTCTTTGACCAATAAATTGTTATATTTTATATAACATTTATTCCGATTTTGAATTTCCCGCTCAAATTGGCATTTGCAACGTTGCCGGCTTATAACCTACATTTACTGTTTCTTAAAGGTTTTATTTAAATATTTTCGTATATAGGTATCCTTTTGATAATTTTCTTTTTGCAATTGTTGCAGAAAAGATTATTTTATATGCACCTAGTTTTTGAAAGCCGTGTCACCATTTTTTTATAGTTAAAAGTTATATTATGTGGTGAAATTGAGCTAAAAATTATGATTTGTATGGAAAATGACTATTTTTAATCATGTATAAAAAGAAAACTATGAACCCTAGGTCTCTAAAATTTTGAGACAGCATGTATTTTAACTATTTGTATCGACCCTCCAAATTTCACAACGTTTTCATCATTTACGTTAACGTCCTGTACCTCCTTAAGGAAACCTATCTATTATTTAATTATTGCTTTAGAATTGATTTGTACAAAAACATATGGTGAGAAAATGGCTTTTATATAGAAGCTAAACCTAATCCAAATGGATGCCTTGTTAGACTACTAGTATTATTTAACTATTTAACCAGCGGCAGTGGAAGCGATATATCAGCTGCATAATCGCTAACATATTTTCTAAATTAAATGATTTCAAACAAAACGAAATCGAGAACGAGAGCTGTATAATTCGACTCGATACGATTCGAGTTGTGATTTGTGAAGTAATTTGCAACTGGTCTGCATTTTTGTGTTTATTTTTAGCGCCTAGATCCGCTCTGTTAAGGCTGCGGCAGACTAAGGCACTCGTATGCTACATACTGCTGCTCTGGGGCCGATGCCAATGCTCGAAATGTTTTAACGTTGTTTATCTAAAACTAAAACTACGAGTTGTTATTGAAACAGGGAAATATTTTAGGTTTTAGGTGTTAGGTGTTACTTCCATTAATTTAAGTAGATTGTACTATTAGTAGTACCATTAGGGCTTTCTCACACTGAGACCAACTACTTGCGACGCGGACTTCATCAGTTGAATGTATTTGAGTTGTGAAATAATCCTCAGTTATTACGCCTAATTATATATGCTATAGGTGTTCATTCACCTAATTATATTCCACGTAATCATATCCTTTTTCTTTACCTCCCACGCCACGAAATAAATTGTGTCTAATAATAATTGTATCTAGTCTTTCTTTCATTTATTAAATTCTATAGCATCTCCTAGGCGTCCTCCCATACGTGCTGCTTTGTTTACTTATTCTATCCCCTTTACTTTTTACATTTCAATTATATTCATATATAATTATATAAGAAAAAAAATTAAAGATATACAGAACGGACATATTATAACTCATTTTATCTAATTTCCTCTTCAATCTCTTCCGTCGTGAAATTATCATAAGTCACTTGCTCTAATTCTTCTCTTTTGCGCTCTATTCCTGTCTCTATATCACTTCTTCTTACGGCATCATTCTTCAATAGAATTTTTTTAATTTAAAAAATCTTCTTCGCATACTCTTTGTAATATCGATATCTAGTCTCCTCATTGTATCTAGTCACAATTGCTGTTCGGAGAAATCTATTGTATCCGGAGTTGGGAATCTGCCTTGAGCCAGTGCCCCATGTTAAGTCAGCTGGTGAGTGCTGCCTTTCTTTTATACAAATATTGCATGTCTCTAATTTTTGCTGGGATACGTGCAATACACGTATAAAAAGAAGGCGGCATTTTGATCTACATACGTATAAACCATATTATGAATACATAAGTTTCATATAGACGTATGAAATACTTATTTCCATGGTACTGTGGTGTATGAATAAACGTACAATAAAAGTACAATCTGCTAGGCCGCTACTGAAAGAGTCGGTTCCAGTGTGAGAGGCCTACTGTATCAGCAGATTTGTATGGCAATTGATGAAATTTTTGAATGCTGCTACACTCATCTAATTATAATTTTTTGTCTATTTTCCTCTTCTTTTTCTTTTCTCCCAAGTTTTTTTGCGGTCTTATCATATATTTCATTTTCTACAATGGACAAAAGTGTTAGTGGGAGAAATAAAGGGTGACTCAAAAGTCAAACGTTAAACTGACACCGGATGTAGACCTGCCTCAGATGCATAGAATAAGCCTAACATGATCTTAGTAAAAGTCGCTTGGTTTTCGAGATATAGTCAGTTTAAAGTTTTTTTAAATTTCATGACTGTCCGACCAATATATATATATATATATATATATATATATATATATATATATATATATATATGTTTAGTGTCATCCTACGAACTTATTGAGTGATGTGTTATTGTTGACCAATAAAAAAAGCAACAATATGGAAAAATATAATTATTTTTACAAATTCCATTAAGTATGAAAATAGTAATTACACAATAATAATAAGTACACACTGACATTCCCAGTGTTTACGATTCCAGCTGTTAGGATTGCTCATTTGTTTGCGCAGATTGTTTGTACTCACATATTCGTACTGGTACGGGTTGGATCGCTGATGTTATTGTTCCACAGAGTCTATCTCGCGCTGCGCAATTAATAAACATATTATTATCCTCTTAATTAACTAATTAGAAGAACAACTCGCCATAACTCTGCGATGATCACATTGCACACGCGCTCAGAGATTTTTTTAAATTTAATTGTTCTTATTGCTAAATCAGATCTGTCTAATTACTGATTCAGTTAATTGAAATTTATCAACTTGGAATTGTGACTACGCAGTTTAATTACACTGTGCTTGAGTGTACATTTACAATGTAAGTTCTCCTTATGGGTTACGTTATGGAGTTTTTCATTGCGCGGAAATTTATTATATAAATATTCTCGTGTCATACTATAGGGATTGTGCCAGTAGACTTTATCGCCAACTGGTAGTAAAAATGTGTCCTTTATGGATAATTTATTAAAATATCATTATGTCATTTATTCTTTTGTATTTATTGATTGAATAAATTTAAATTATTTCCATAATGTCATTATTGAAAAAAGTTTGTTGCATCCGTGGATGTAGATGTACATCACGTCAGAAACGTGGATTCGATTCGCTAATGAAATTTTATAAATTTCCTTGGTGTCTTATGTAAAATTATCAAACGTATGAAGTGGATAAATGCAATAAAAAATTATGTGTAAATATATATAACTAGAAAAACAAAAACAAAATATGTTTTGTTTTATTTTAAAACAGTTCTGTTTTTCGAAAACAGACTGTTCCCATTGGACAGACTGGTTTTGTTATTAGTGTTTTTCTGTGTGTCCCATAAAAATTTAGTAACCCACAAATTATTGTGTTGGCGATACATTTCTATTAAATTGCTGGTCTTATATTTTGTCATGTGCATTAGGCACTTATTTATAACTGCTCTTGGAACTAGTTGCTAGCCAACTGATAAACAGTTTTGAAAAGTTTTGATCTTACCGACTCCAGATAGAAATATGTTTTGTTTATTAAAACAGTTTTTAAAGGACAAAAATATATTACGAACTGTCTCTTTGGTGTAAACATTGGTGTTTTGTTTAGAAAAACAGTTTTTGTTCGTGTTTTGTTGTTTCATCTCTCTGGTGTGATACCGGCATTTTACCTACAAGAAAACAGGGAGATAAGGAAAACAAAATGATGGAGAGGCTTAGACTAGGGAATAGAGAAAGGGGCAGAGAATGCAGGATGTGTGGCAAGGAAGTAGAAACAGTAAGAAACTTCTAAGTGCTAATAACTTTTGAAAGTTGATCTGCACATTAAGAGCAGATGTAAGGAGAAGGTGGAAAACGTAGTGATCCTGATAAACATCTTGCAGGAGAAGAAGATGGGAATAAAATGAATGAATGAAGTTAGAAGGAAGCGAAGTGAAATTATCGACAAGAGAGATAAAGCTAGATAAGTAGTGAAAAAAGAATAAATTGTAAATTAGATTTATAGTAATATTATGATTAAATTTTAATGCTTTGATTATGATTTTTGCTTTGTTGCTTTGATTAGAAATGAAATGTGAAATATTTGTAAGAAGATTGTAATATTGTAAAGACATATACAATAAATATATTGGTAAATTAGTTATCACACCTATAATGAAACATTGTTTGTACCATTTGTTTTAAATCATTCAACAATCAAAAACCTATTTTGGGTATTGTAAAAGAGATAACTATCAACAACAATTTATGAAATTTGGTTCTTGTTTAGAAATAGTGTGCATAATTTTTTTTTATTGCTAGTTTTCCTGGAGTATTATACCATTTTAGAATCCTGAAGAGAATCCTGCGTCAATTTTTAAAATAACTTGCCATAGTAGTGTTCATACTTTTTTTTTACACCACGATGAGTTAAGTTAAAGTGCACTGAAAGTAAAAACCTTTAAAAATTTTAGGGAAAAAAATAATTTCGATTGATTTTTGTGTAAAAACTACTAGCATTCTGAGATTTTTAATGATTGTGGTGGATAACAGTGCTATTTAAGTTACCGATACAAAAAAAAAATCAAAATATTTAAACAAATTGTGGTCATGGTAATTAAAAACATCTTAAGGTGATTCCATTTTCAAAAATATTTAATTTTTTTTTCTAATTTCTAAACAAAATGAGATAAATTTTTTTCTTTCTTTTTTTCTCGTGTAGTCATGAGCAGGAAGACCCTCTAGTGCCCTCTTATCGTTGAATATTGGGACACCCTGTATATAGTAGGTGTGATAACTAAGTATCATAGATTTAAGAAATATTCGCTGTTTTAAATCAGATATTTAAAAAAAAAAAAATTGTAGGAAATTGAATTCTGAAGAATTGAATACCAATTTGGTAATAACTGTTTTTATCTTAGGGCCTACCGATAAGGAGTTGTTGCAAAATAGCCGTCTTTAGCAGGAAGGAAACTTAACTCAACAAAATGGGTGCTGATTAACAAAATATTCGAAATTACCGCGCCCAAAATAATCAGAATAATTTTATTTACCAACTATTCTTTGAATTTGCCGCGTTTATTCTTATACCGTATATCTTACACTTATTTTAAATATAAGTAAATGTGTTTAGCAAGTAACTAGTTGCAAAAATGCAATACCCATGTCTGTTGTAACTGTAACTGTACTAGATAGTGGAATTATGTCATCGAAAAATATAGTTTAATCCAGTGATGAGCAACATAGGCCTCGCGGACCGCAGGTGCCTCATCAAAACTTTACTTTTATGATTTTTGAATATATATTCCTCTGTGCCAATTTTAAAAAAACATCATTAATTTGCAAAACGAAATATCGATATATTTTAAAGCATTTTCCACTTCATTTGAAACGTAAGATTGATTAGTCACGCGTTAGGGGGCGTCCATAAATTACGTGAGATGTTTAAGGGGGGGAGGGGGTCGAGTCAAATCTCATCTAATCTTCCGTTGGAGAGAGGGGGGGTCTCGGCAAATATCACGCAATTTTTTTTCTGATTGAAACAAAAAAAAATTATACTATTTTGGTCCATTTAATCTAGATTGTACATGCTTAAGGCCTGTCGCAGTATGGGACCGTATTTAAGCGAATTTCTGCCGGCTACTACGCTTTACCTATCCGAACCATGTAAATGTAATGAGATCGCTCTGGAGCTCTCAGACTGCACGCTACAAAGCCGTCCGAATACGGGCGGCACTACCTCGCACAGTAGAACCGAATAAAGGCGAATTTTATCCAAGCGTTACCACTACTACAACGATACCCTATTCGAACCTTTGTAAATGCAAAAAGCCGCCTCAGACTGGAGGGGATACCTAAGATCGCTTGTTACGGTGCAATACGAGTCAAATGAAATCTATCGGCGACATGGGTATGTACTGCAGTTTATGTTTGTATTTCAGTGAATCATGGACACGGATGCCGATACCAATACGATAGAACTAAATTTAAATTTAAAAAAACACCTCACGTAATTTATGGACGCCCCCTTACGGGTATGATAAACATAGTTGGTGGTTGACATGCTTGGCTCGAAGTTTGGTTTAAGGATCATTGCCAACACGACCCGAGCACCAACATACATGTAGAGTGAAACAACAACTTAGCGTTATCAATTAAAAGTTTATGTTAATAAATTATAATATTCAGTAGCTAGTTAAACACGTGTTTACTCTGCAATACACAAGATGAGAGCGATTTAAAAATCAATAGGCTTCTATTGTATCGGCAACCTAAATAGCACTGCTACCCACCACAACCATTAAAAATCCCAGAATGCTAGTAGTTTTTACACAAAAATCAATCGAAATTATTTTTTCCCCTAAAATGTTTAAAGATTTTTACTTTCTGTCCACTTTAACTCATCGTGGTGTAAAAAAAAGTATGAACACTACTATGGCAAGCTTTTTTAAAAATTGGCGCAACTCTTCAGGATTCCAAAATGGTATAATACCCCAGGAAAACTATATTAATTAACTAACGTATATTAATTTTTATGTGCAACCCAAACTAAAATTTTCAATTTGAGTTAGTTCAATTTAAAAAGGTTGCACAACTCTGGTTGAACTGATTAGAATACCTCTAGTTACTACTACTAAATTTATAAATACACATATATTCGTAGTAAAACTAGCTTCAAACCAACAGACAATAAATTATGCGCATATTTTCAATAAACACGAAATTCTACTTTGTAAATGTATTTATTAGCCAATTAACAAAACCATGTTGTCTGCTAGTAGTGTATGTGGAAGTACTCATTAATAACTGTATAATACCATAAGACTAATCTCACACTGTAACATACTACGTGCGACACCAATATCGTCAGCAGAATGTAGTGGCATTAATACATTTTTTCAACAGAACAAAGTTCTACTTTAGTGTTTTCAACACGTCTCTGGTTAAAGATCTGACTAAAAGTATTCTGCAATTTGTAATGAACCAACAAATAAAAGTATAAGTTAAACACAGTTAAAAGTGTAGAAAAGTATACAAAATTCATTTATGTGTAATGTAATGTAAAATTTATGTGTAATATGCTATAATTGAAATTGAAATATGTAAGTACGCAATAAAACTGAAAAATCTAAAGTTAACAAGCATTGGTCTAACATTCACAAAGTTTAAAGTAAAAATTTGTTAAGAAAATTTTAAAGAAAATTAGAGGGGAGAGTAGGAAGAAGGGTGAGGGGGCGAAAAAGAGAAAGGAATATTATGAAAGGAATGGAATGGCGATCGAGGAGGCAGAGAGAAGAAAAGTAGCAGGCGCTAAGGAGAAGGAACAAGGAGATACAGCAACAGGAAAGAATGGAAAATATCGAGAAAAGCAATTACAACACAAGATATAGAAGGATTTGGGAGGGAGAGAGTGATACCACATTACTTAAGAGAAAAAGACACAAAAATCATGAGAAAGATTGCCAGATTTAGATTGGGAAACGAGGAGAAAGGAAACAGATACTGGGCAAATAGCGAGGAAAGAATGTGTAGAGTGTGCGGAACGGGGATTGAAACACTGGAGCACATTAAGTATTCTTGTCAGGAAAAAGTAATGAGCGAGAAGAATATTGTACAGTTATTAAAGGGAGGCAGTGAAGGAAAGAGGTGGATGGCGGAAATAGAGAAAAGGAACTAAAAACATTACATTAAATAATAATCTCGTTATCTGGTTTTCATGGGAAACATGAAGAGAGAGGGTCAAGAGAAGAAGAAGCAGAAAGCACTTTCGGAAGTAGTAAAAGTCTTGAATAATTTAAGTTTAGTTTTAAGTTTGAATGTATATAGGAATGAAATGTATTAAGAAATATAATACTGTAGATTGTAAAGCCGAAAGGCACACACAATTAATATAATAAATTAAAAAAAAAAGAAAAAAAAATTTGTTCTCAAGAAAAAATGTGCTAGTACAAACAACTGCAATACACCATACTGGTAATATCAGTGGACGTTGTCTGTTTCAGTAGCCTAAGAAATAGCTGTAGATAATATGCACTTTTATTATCCTTAAACAGTGGTGTATTGATAAACATTAAAGTAGAAACTTAACCTTACAATAAAGTAAGTTAATATGAAACGTGTGAGATCACACTAACGACGCATAATCGGACGAACCAATGCTCACCGTTATTTAGTTATACAGATAACGAAAGGAAGTAAGAAAGCGAAAGCAAAAACCAAAACCATTAGCGCAGTGTTTAATTAGCCGCTTTATTAGTTCACTGTCAATTAAAAAACGATAAATTATCTCCTGAAGTAATTAACATCGAAATATATTATCCGTCCGTCATGTGTGGTCGTCTTAACGACTCAAATCTTCCTCGGAATATCAAATTAATTTCCCATTTAGAAAACTACTCCTAATTTGAATATTGAATAGTGTTAATTATTTTGCTTTTCGTTTTTGCTGGACATATCACATATATCACTTTCCAAAATTTCTAATATGTGAATATTTTCTTAACGTTTTTAATACGGTAACAGAAGCAAATAAAGCAGAATATTGCGGACATATTTTAATAATTATATATCGATAACGCAGTCGTATCTTTCCATCGCCTACTGTCGCGCGCGTTTTTTTGTACGCAAGTTGTTTCGCGCGACACAGACTACGGCACAAAATAGACTTAGTAGCAAAATACAGCCGTACCCAGTCAGCGTTGGTTTGTACGTTTTCTGAACAAACCTATGATAAATGGGAAGGCGCCGTGTCGTGCGCGAATGGTTTGCCGTGTCTCTCCTCCTCTCCTCCTCCTCTATAAGTCCTCTCAAATATCTCATAGTATACCGTGTATGAAGTCATGTTTTTTAAAGGTAATAAAATCGGTTTATTTGCAGATATAATGTTTCCCATGCCCTAAATGACATTTTAAGTTATTAGTAAAGTTGTAGAGTATAAAATTCTGTACAAATTTGATCTTATGCATTTTTTCATATAATCAACCTGTCCCGAGATATAGCGCGATGAGTAGGAGGCGCGATCCGACTATAGGATAAAGTTAACCCGGGAGTTATTAGAAGAGAGACACTGCAGGTTAATACTGCATCTATTAGAGATACATAAAATTGGTATTAAAGCTGAACAGGTGCACGCCGGGATATGTGATAATGGAGTAGGTGAAAAGAGACAACATAAGAATCGAAGAAGGAAGGAGGGCAATGAATTTCGAGGAGAAAATGAGAAATGCCGAAGGCGAGATCCGAAGAAAAATAAAAGAAGAGAGTAGAAAGAAGGGTGGAGGTTGAAGAACGAAAAGGAGTACTTCAAATGGAATGGAATGGCGACAGTGGAGGAAAAGAGAAGAAGACACAAGTGTGGAAGAAGAGCAAAGGAGTAGAGCCAGAGAGATACAGCAGCACGAAAGAATGAAGAAGATTCCAGCACGAAAGGATGAAGATACAAGAGGATTTGGGAGAGAGAAAGAGATACCGGAATACATACGAGAAAGAAAGACACAGGGAATATAAGAAGAATCGCAAGATTTAGATTGAAAAACGAAGAGAAAAACAGCAAATAGTGTGAAAATAGAGAGAAAAGATGGACAAGGTGTGCGGGAAAGAGATAGAAACGTTGGGGCATGTTAAATATTCATGTGAGAAAAGTAAAAAAGCGGAAAGAAGATTGTACAACTATTAAAGGGAGGCAGTGAAGAGAAGCGATGGATGGCGGAGATAGAGAGAAGGAGCGAGGAAACACAGAGTAAGAACATTAAGAGAGAAGCTGTCGAAAGTGTGCTAAAGGGCGAAACATCGTGCTAGAATTAACGCATCAGCTGGTAATGTGGAAGATCAAAAGAGATTTATATGTTAAATTTTAATAAACCTCAATGATATATAATTTAATGATTTAAGGCGGAAGAATGTAGTGCCTAATGGGAAAAACATTAAAATAAATACAATAATAAGTGCAGGTTAATACTGCACCTTCTGATAGAAATGTGAAATTTGGCACAATGAAAGAGTTTAAGGAGTTGATAATTTTTATATGGAGAATTCAAAATGGTGACCGTCACGATCGAATAAATGCGATATCTAAGCCGCTTGACATAATTTAATTATTTTCATAATAAATGAAAGCTGATTAAATCACGTAAAATTTATAAAGAACAACATTTTTTCAATAACCTAAATGTTAACCTGAAATTTTATACAAGAAAAATATTTTTTTCCGCAATTTTTATCGGTTTAATCCATATTAAACTGGGCTATAAATAAATAATTAAATATACACGTCTCGTACATTTTTTGCGAAGTTCTTAATAAGCAATCTATAACAAAGATCTATTTGGAACAATATGAGCATTATATTAAAAATGATTAATAAAACAATGGAAGAACAGTTATATGACTGGCATCACGACTAGATTTACAGCATTCTGCGCATGCGCGTGCTGTGTTGTGTTCATTTTGAAATTGATTTGATCTTGTAACTGGACTGGATGATAGTTCTCAATTAAATTGACCCAATACATTTGAAACCAGTCAATTAAATCGTGTGACATTGCTTAATTGATATTGACTCTTTATTTAGTAAATAAAGCACCTGGGTTAAGGTCAGGAAGAGAATATTTTATTTTTTTTATATTTATTTATTTATTTGACTTGACTTTCTTTCGTCATAGCCACTATCAAACATTTTTTATACATCTTTTATAATTTATAATTCAATTTTACAAATTTCTAAATATTTCAATAATTCCCTAATTAATTTTGAAACACTTAACAAAAATTTAGTATAAACAGGAAAAGTTTTAGTCACATCTAATATATCACTATTCAATTTTGATCTTTCTATAATACTATAATTTATGCATTCAAATATAATATGATCCAAAGTTCCTTCTGCACCACATTGTCATCTATCGTCAGATTTAATATTAATTTTGTACAGGTGAGCTGGAGTTTTGCAATGATTACTTTTGATTCTGATTATAGTTGATATAATTTTGCGGGACTCATTTCTAAACCATCTCTTCTTACTTAAATTTGGATGTAACATATAATAATCTCTTCCTTTTAAATGACTTTTGCTAATGAAATCTGTGTTTCTCAAATGAAAGTTTAATTTTTTGATTATATTAAACATTTCATATGAAGGTAATTTCACTTTCATCTCAACAGGAAGAGAATATAAATACGCAAATTAGCGTAAATAAATAAATAAATAAATCGGTAATCTCTAAATTGAAACAATATGAACAATTCAGACAATTTTCGCAGAATAAAGATAAGCGTACACTATTCATCGTCCTTGTTTATACGATAAAGCCAATCTACGCTTACCATAAGTTTTTATAATGTCGTAGTCTCATGTACATGAATTTCACCGCTGTCTAATAAGTTCTGTGACAATGAGAGCACATCATCAAATTTACTTTTAGAATAACCATACCCATAAAATGTAGCACTGAGCTGAGAATCGAATTCGAAGACATATCTGCCGACCTTATAGTAGGAACTAGATGAACCGAACGATTTACTGTTATTTCTCTTTAACTGGCTATGTTAACTAACTATTGCGTTAACTATGTATTCAGCAACCGGTCCTAAAAATCAAATAAGTGTAAAATACAGAACCAATTTTTTCCCTTTTTTATTTATTTATGTTAATGTACAACATATTAAGTTTATTGTGTGAAAATTTGAAGTCGATTGAAGTAAAACTATCGGAGATATAGAGTTTTAAGGCTTCACCTCTCTGATCCGGTTTCGTCTTGCATTGAAACTTTTAAACGCGTTTTTCTCACACTTAGCTTTTTCAGAGTCTGTGTCTTCTCTAGCTCAAAATGCACCCAAACTGCACCATTCTTTTGAAATGTTGCACACTCTTTCTTTACATAAATGCCGAGGTAACGCTGTCGAGTTTTTTTTGTTTTATTTATTCGAGGTTTCTTTTATTTTAACGTATTGATTTTTTTCATGAAAAATCAGTATTTTTACTTCCAAGTGCTGTAAAAAATTGAAAAATCAATAAAAGAAAAAAACTCACACACAGAGTTACCTGCAAAAACTTATCAACTAATGAAATCATTTTGGTATTTGATTTCAAATAATCCAGTGATGAGTTATGAGGGACACCGCATTGAGACTTTTTTTTGCAACGTCTGCGGAGATTCGCTGCCATTAACTCATTTCCCAATATTTATTTATGAAAATTTCACAAAGTATTCTTTAAATGTCATTTTATCATGCAGCAATTATGGAAATAATTATATATTATCTGTGTCGTCAAAAACATTATCGAAGATATAAATACCACCCACTCCCTTCCCCCTCAATCAACAATCCAATGGCCTTATGAACCATATTTTAATTTTCTATAAAACTGTCCTATATATTGATAAAGTTGGCTACCAGAACCTCATATGTTCAATCATTTTTTAATAACTCAACAGATATTAACAATTGAAAAAGTTATTTTGACTCTTTAATTATTAAAGGATCCAACGTTATAGAAAATTCGAATGCATGATATGTCACATCCGTCGATTGGCTATAAGTTTGCTCATCTGTCCACTTCTTTTTTAATAACTTTATATTTTAAGAGATATAAACAATTGATGAAGACATTTTGTCTCTTTAATTATTAAAGAATCTGACGTTATAGAAAATTCCAATGCATGGTATGTCACATCCGACGATTTTCCAAAAGATACACATACTTTATTTAACTGGGTGTGATACGTTGTTTATTACTAATAACTGGATTGTGTATCACTTAAAGTATTATATTAGGAACTAATTTCTTCTGTGACGTATTATGCATATCTAAAACACACGGTAAAATTGAAATTCAATTTTGATATAGCTATAACTCCGTCAACTATTATGGACATTTATAAAAATAAAAGCGCCAATACACACATATTAAAATTTATTTCAATCGAAAATTTAAAAAGAAAAGTTCACAAGCCTATTGCTAGTTAAAAAATCGAATGGAATAAGAATTTGGCACTCATGAAACCAACAATGCCCTGCGACCGAGAAATCTAGTCGCTGAATATATGTTCAAAGTGTTGAGGGTCTTTGACTCGAATGGAATAAGAAGTACGAGCAACTATTAAAATTATGAAAATATTTGCCAATTTGAATAGCTAAACATTTGCTGCGGTGGACTGGATTCGTTTCCACGTAGACACTTAGACTATAGACAAGCTCGTACTCGAGCAAAGATAGTTAATCGTGATATAAGCATTGATAATTAACCTTTCACCTCAGACTCGACTCTCCGGGCACGGGACGAAATATTTCCGGACTTCAGCAACTTATGTAACGTCGATGCTTGACGTCACGTTTTAATTGAAGCCCCTCCTCTCACCGTGTTGACCTGTTTGTTTATTGTGTATAGTATGCAAATCAATGCCGAATTGTTTGCAGTTACTTAAGTACTACAAATCTTTGTTGAGATTTGAGATTTTAACAGGCAAATCAATAAATAAATAAATACACAATTAGGAACTCGAGAGTAAAATAAATTCATGAATTTTTAATAATAATTAATTACTTCACTCGGAAAGAGAGAGGGGATTTACAAGGTGTTGTCAAGACATGAAAGAGGAAGTGAAATAAGACATAAGCTTCGTGGTGTCACATATCATTTAATTCTATATCCAAAGTAAAAGAAAGTCAAGAAATAAAGCCTAAAAGTTTGTTTTTTAAATAAATAACGTAACAACCTGGCAGAGGTTGCGTTTTTCAGGTGATCAAGAAAATTTACCAACTTTCGAACTACACTATATTAGTGTCTATTTTCCTATATGTAAAAAGCAGTCCTAAACTGAATAAATTTGATAGAGTTGAATATGGTACGAGAGCAAAGATGGTAAAATAGGAAATAAAAGTAGAACTTTGAAATTAAATACTTAAATACCTTACCTTAAATCATTACGTCTACGATTCCAGACTTACTCAGCTCTGGTAAACCGTTACGTTCCTATAGAGGCCTATAGTGGATATACGTAGCGGCTTACCTGACAGATTTACTTGAGCAGATTACCTGTACAGGTAAACCTGGGTATGCATAGGGTCTATAAAATTTGATAATAATTTTTAGGATTCCAATATTACAATGACCGGAAAATATGGGTGGCTTAATAAAATGTTAGCAACCTTAAACTATCGTTGCACGGACTTCTGTTATTTTTTAATTTCTCAACGATTATAGAATAATAGTAGTTTTTGAAAATCCGAGGAATTGACTCTTTTACCCTTCTTAGACAAGCCTTGCCTGAACTGAATCTAAGAATCCGCAAGCAATTAATTGATCCAACTGATTGCGATCGACTGTTTACTCACCTATAAGACATAGACATCATTACACAAATTCTTTATAACAAAATCTTTTACTTTTTTAGATGGCGCAGTTAATGTCCGTCAGGTTAAGCAGGGACGGAGCAGTCCCTTGGGGATTTAGACTACAAGGAGGAAAGGATTTCGGAACTCCTCTTGTAATACAAAAGGTAAGAACCTAGTTTATACATTATTGCGGTCTCATCATGAAAATCTATTAACGTATTTCAGCCATCTAGTATTTAGAAGATGTCAAAATATTAAAACGGTTTTTTTTAAATATTTATTTGAGTGCATCAACTTTCGATAGGTATTGGTGCTAAAAACAATTTATACATTTATAAAGTATCATTTCCACTCACTGTTTTAATTTTGTTTTTAATTTTGTATTTAATTTAAATTGCATATTGGAATGATTACGCATAAATCATTCCCTGCACTATTTCTAATGTAGTATTTCATTTTCGTTTTCTTTGTTTTTTTAAACCTTACAATGCTTTTAAATTAAAAATACTAAATTTAAAAAACCTATATTACATTATAACCTCTAAAATGTGAGAATCTGTCAACATGCAGTAGGATTTCGTTTTAAAAGAAGTTCAATTTGAGTTTGTCAAAAATGAAAAAGTAAAAACAATTTACTGTTGCATAAACTTTAATTTAAAATGCAGCGTTAAGTACTGATACTTGAATTTGTTAAAAGAAGAACGATTGCTTGCACCTTGCAAGATTCTAAAACAACACCTGAAACTAAAATCCACATATGCTATACAATTTAAATTAAATTTAAACTTAAAAACAAAAATAAAGTGGTGAGTGAAAATGATACTTAATCGTAAATTATTTTAAAATTAAGATATACAGTTTTAATTCTCTTTAAAAATCAAACGTAAATAAATGAAATATTTCCTGCTAAAATAATGAGTAAACACCGGGTGGGCAGGGCCGATTGATTAGAAAATCAAGCCGTCGATATTACCATCGCTAAACACTATTTTCAACGATTATTCACACTCGATGGTGGTCATAAAATCAATACCTTTATTTAAACATTGATTGGGCTATTTTTTAACGTTCTTATCTCATGGAACTTATTAAGCAACGTCTCCACCAAAACAAACATCATATTCCCAAACATTTGTACGCTCAAAATGTATTTTCATTAATAAGTAATCTAACCCGCTAAACACATAACATGAATGTTACGTTATATTTATGTAATATTTTACTTAAGCTAAAATTAGTACACAAAGTCCAAATTTTGCTTAACATAAAATTATACAGTTAGTTTTTAATAATTTTTAATTCTTAAGAAGGTTTATGATTCTTTTAATCGGCAAAAAGGTAAATACCTCGCAGAGAACAGTTGCAAAGTAATCTTTACCAAAAAAAAACCGTATGAATAATTAACTTTTCAATTTTTGCTGTAGCACCATTAATTTATTTTTTGAGACAACTAGATGCACTGTAAATAGTATATGACGTTTGATTATGCATCTCTTTTACACTTTATTGTATGAGAGTGATGGCAAAACGTAGAAGGGAAGAGGTAGAATAGGAATAAAACTGGTTATTCTTTTTACGAATCTCAAGGGTCTAAAATGACTGCTTCAAATATTAATAACACTGAAAAAATTTATAAATAAACATTTTATTCAAACGGAAATAAAATATCATTGATTCTTTACATATTGCAAGAAAATCTTCTAATTTCGCTTATAAATGAATAAAAATAGTACTAAATATTGGTCCAAAACAGAGTGAATGACTGGGCCTTAATAACTGACAACAAAAAACAAACTTGTTTTTAGTCTTATCAACGTTTAAAACAAAGCCTAATTATCGTAATTGATATACGAATGTACAAAGAACTCCTATTTATGTTTCGTTAATTATAAAATCAATATTTATACATTCCAATTGGCCTACGCAACCGTGCAATTAATCATTCATTTAAACTAATCGTAACTTAATACAAATATAATGTGACGAACATCAGTGTGGCGTGGTGTCTTCTTTCATGACCCAAATTACTTTACATCCGTTGCTTTCTTGTTTATATTTCTCTGAATGCATTTCTTTTTTCTAATGATTGTGTCATGTGATTAGTCATTCATCATTCGTTATTCGTCATTCGTCATTGCGTCGTACTTGTATTTACTTTCAATGACTCTTTATATGTACTTAAATGGATGCTGCGTCTGTTTTTGTTAAAACGATGGACAAGTGGTAATTCATCATTCACTGTACGAGGTTATGATCTATTGAAACCAAAGAGATGGCAACCGATATCCCTACTTCATTTAATAAGAATTCTTTTTCCATACTCACATGCAAATACGTTTATTGTTCATAAATTATTAGAAAATTTGTTAGTCTATTTCTTAATTCTTTGGTGCCTAGCTTTCGTACCTAGATGTCGTATATTAGATTCTTGTCTGCTGTATTTCCGACTAGAAATGTCACTGGGTTTGCACTTAACATATGTTTGTACCCAACAGGGTCCCAATGGGCATGCCCTGTAAACCTATACCAATCGGGACTCAACTAGGATAATACAACATAAAAGTTAATAATGTAATGTCAGTGTTGCTTCATTGAGGCCCCATGGGGAACGAACTGGGATAATCCAACGTAAAACTTAATAGAGTAACGTTAGTTTTGCCTCATTGGGACCCATTAAGGACTCGACCGGGATAACATAACGCAAATATTAATAGAGTAATGTCAGTATTGTCTCATTTATACCCAACTAGGATGACCAACCTTCAAAATGAATAGATTAATATGAGTTTTGCTCATTAGGATCTCATGGGGACTGGACCTGGATAACCTAACTTCAAAATTAATAGAGTAATATCAGTTTTGCGTCATTGGGACCCAATAAGGACTCGACTGGGATAACCCAACGTAAATATTATTTAAGTAATGTCAGTGTTATATCATTGAGACCCAATTGGGACTTAACTAGGATGTCCATACATACAAATTAATAGATTAATATGAGTTTTGGTCATTAGGATCTCATGGGGAGTCGATCTTGATAACCTAACTTAAAAATTAATAGAGTAATGTCAGTTTTGCCTCATTGGGACCCAATAAGGACTCGACCGGGATAACCCAACGTAGAGTTTTGCTCATTAGGATCCCATTGGGAACCGACCTGGATAACCCAACGTAAAAATTAATAGAGTAATGTCAGTTTTGCCTCATTGGGACCCAATAAGGACTCGACCGGGATAACCCAACGTAGAGTTTTGCTCATTAGGATCCCATTGGGAACCGACCTGGATAACCCAACGTAAAAATTAATAGAGTAATGTCAGTTTTGCCTCATTGGACCTGTCTGAGAACTCATTATAAAAATTAATAAATTAATGAACATACAAACATATCTTTCTAGTATTAATCGTCATAATTGTTGAATAATGGATACAAACTTTGCAACAAAAAGATATAGCCACCGTCCAGTTCTTTAAGCACACATCTCCGAATATTGCCATCTTGATCTTGAATATTGATTTTCAAATAATGGCGAAATCAATAGTCGAGTTTTAAGCATTCCAGCGATATTCCACAAGTTTATCTGGATTCTAACTTTGTTTGTTTAAATTTATGAGTTATCTCATTATTTAATCAGATTGAGGGTATAATTTTACATATATCTGCATACTCAAGTAAAAAATCGATTTGTTAGAGATGTATCACTAATAAACCGGACTTTCTTACAGAGATCATTTCATTATATAAAATCTGAAGTTCTTATCGAAAGAAAGATAACATAGATCAATAATTACTCTCACATATCAATCGATCAATAGATATTACTATCGTGAGAGAATTTTGTTCCATGGTTGTGTACTTGCTATAGCTCAATTATCATCATAGCAAGTCTGCGCCAAATTAATTCTAAATAAGATGCGAATTTTTATTTTTCATTTTTTATATTCAGCTGGTAGCAGATAGTATTACATATCTTTCACTTGGATATGTCTTAATCTTTATATAAATATTACTTTATGTTACACATTACTCAGTAAGCTCGTATGATATATAGATGGCATCACTATTGACAAATCCATATGATTTGTAGCTGGTGCCAACCTTCAAACAGTATGTGTTCAAAATTTCATTACATTTTGATCATTAATTCATGAGTTACAGTGGGTTAAGTGAGCCTACTTTGTAATTATCAAAAAAATGGAAAATCTAAGTTTTGCATGTTGAAAAGCATTGCTTTTAATGGAAAAAATGGCGAAGTCCTAATAACACTTGTACGATATTTAAAACCGATAAAGAATTTAGAAGTAATATTTAGAAGTAATTCACTATAGGAAAACAATTGAGAAGCTCAATCGCTACCACGACCCCGATGTTGCTCTCCATCTTTTTTTCTAGTCTATCTATCTAGTAGATCTGTCATATCTGTCTTTCAAATTTTTAATTTTTTTAAGAACAAATAAATAAAACCAATTTTCTTAAAAACCTGTTAAAATCGAAATATGATATTAATATAAGTGTCTTTAACTTAATTGAAAACCTTCAAATTTTTTAATCTATTGCAAAACAAAATATTAATAATCAATATCGCTTGATTTATATCCATTTTGCATATTTATATAGTTTTCTATACATGTTTATGGCAGATTTTCATTTAATTATTTTATTTTATATGTTAATGACTCGACTTTACTTGCATATTTCTCATTTTATGTTTCTTACTTGCATTTTCCTAAAAATAAGTGCATAATATATGTAGATATTTAAGAGTTTTTACTGCATGTGAATACTTAATCAGCAGATGTCTATAAAGCTCGAAACGTGATTCCTGTTAGCGGTTGTATTAACAAAGGGATCATCCATAAATTACGTCACACAAATTTCATGATTTTGTAATTGTCACGCTTTGTCACACATTGCGTAGCCCGTCCACCTTGATGTGACGTCACACATCTGAAGAAAAATATATTTTTAGTAGTAGTAGTTTAGTATAATTTTAATTTAGATGTGACATCACAAATCCAATGACACCACCTCTTCATATCACATCTTGTTATACTATGAGAACTCTCTCTCCTTGGTTTTTTTGTGACGTAATTAATGGATGGATCTTCATTTTTATATATAAAAATTCAGTCTGCCTATGTTTGTGCTCACAAAACTCGAAAAGCAGTCGGTTCGACTTGAATGATTTTGACAAATCATTACATTTCAATTCGTGTGCATTTTGAACATTGATTTCTTTCCAGTTGATCGTCGTCTGTGTATGTGTATGTGTGTGTATCTTTTATTTGTTTGACTATTCAATTCATAACTTTATTCATATTTAGCCAATTTAATAAATTTTCAAAATATAACACAACAGAAAAATAGCACAACCCAATAATTATTCGTACTTCATTAAAATCGTCGTCTAAATTTAAAATTATCACTGTACGTGTATGAGCAATGCAAGCAATGTAATCGATCTATAATTACTAGTGCAATAAATAACGCTTTGATCGAACGCTCTTATCGCCAATGTGTCGCAATATGTCATATGTCACAATTACTCTGTTGTTTAGATTATAGCTAATTGAATTTTAATATCGCTTACAGGGTCGACCAGCAATTCTAATTTACACACTCTAAAAATTATACTAATAATCTGCCAGACTGATGTGTTGTTGGGTTCGATCCTTGGACCAACATTATACTTTTTGGATTTGCTTGTTATGAAATTAAATTGATTTTTTTATATTTTTAATAAGTCATTTTAACAACTGAAATGGTTAAAAAAAATATTTAATCAACAAATAAGCCATTCTAAAATATTTTTATTGTAAAAATGTACAATAATAAATTTTTAAACTTAAACTTTTTAGGAAAGCACATCTAATCAAATCCAAATCTAATCAAAGTAATGCCTTTAGCAGGCCCGGATTTGAGGAGGGCAGGCAAGCCTATTGCCCCGGAGCCTCCACAATAGAGATAAGAACAATAAATTTTTGAAAGACTTGTCGCAAAAAAATTGTTCCTTTTATTCGGAAAATAATTAAGCATCCGCTCCTTCGTTGTCCCAGTGCCTCCACAACTCTAAATTCGGCACTGGCCTTGAAGTTATCTTAGCTCCTAAAGAAGCCTGGATCTGATCACTTCAAAGATGGCGATTGTATATTTATCTAATATTTATGTATAAGACAAATGACAAATCGAAGATCGGATGCGCCAATTGCTGACTCACAGCTATTTTAATTAACCGTAGACCTTTTGACCTCAAGTATTTCAACACCGGGAAGCTAACCAATGACGGTGGAACGTCGAGGAATTTATAATGCATCTCCGGCATCAGCGCCGACGAATCAAAATGTATTTTTATAAAATGTTTCACATAATAAATGTTCGATGAAGCACAGAGTTGTGACAGATCGGTTTAAGGAATTCGATATACAAGTATATGAGTAACACTTTAAATCTGTTGATTCAAGCAGTGATGCTTAAACTTAAAGAAACCCAATATGGTGCTTTAATTTAAAAGCTCTCACATGAAAAGAAACAGTTCTATCCAGTCACAACAGTAACATAGTTACACACTGCAAATGTATTTAAGCGAATTTTGACCGGAGGTATTCGTGCTACTACGCTTTACTTATCCGAACCCTGTACATGTAATGAACTCTCGCACACTGCAAGCGGCAAAGCCGTTCGAATATGGTCGTTACGTAGTTCTTACAACCGTATATCAGCGAATTTTAACCTAACTAATACATGCTACAACGCTAAACCTATCCCTACCTTGTAAATACAATCAGCTGTCTCAAGGATATGGAAGGGAGTGCAAGTTACTTTGTGGTGTATCGATAAAAATTAATGTAAAAGTTTTCTCTCATGATAAATTATGTTAGTGCATAACAACTCCAAAACACCCTACAGTATACAAGTTCACTTGGCGTACTGTCGTGTTGGTACGTGGTATGTATGTATTGTAACACAACACATGCAAAGAACACAGGAGTCGACTGGTTTTGAGAGTTCTATCCGGTTAACCAAGCCGCTGATTTACGTCCGAATTCGCCGTCGGTTAAATACGCTTGCATAGTGTGACAGTGCAAGTACGATACGTAATGTAAAGTGTCGTCACCCTAAGAAGCTCATCAAATTATAAAAAATAGAATACATTTAAAGAAATATAGTAATGATATCTGATTGTTCTGATATTCAAATTACTGTATTCAAATTACGTATAAAATAGTGCATTCCTCGAAATAACAGTATTTAAATTAAATCCCAGGTAAATGCCTTATTGTGCATCAGAAATAATTGAATCATTTCTTACAACACCTACGGTCTAGCACAGTGGCACTAAACCTTTGTTACGTAAACCCTTATTACTGTTAATGTGTCATAACCTGTATTTGTAAAAATTGTAAAGAATAGACTAGATTAATTTCATGAGTGACTTGTTTAAAATAAAATTTATTGAGGAATAAGAAAACAATATTAATAACAAAAGATAATAGTCTAAGATCCCAGGACCGGCAGATATCACTTATTTTCTGATAAACAAAATGTGTAAGATTGAGCAGTGTTAGTATGTACAATGATCGTATAGCTACTTGCTAACTTGACCAGGCGGCCATTTTCCAGGTATCAGGTAATCAAGGTTTATGTCTCACTCACTCTCATGCGCGCGGATAATGCACTCTCGCTTCTACTCATAACGTAATTAAAATTGGGTCTAGAGGATGTTTGGCCCCTTGGATCAATCTGTCCTCTTGTAAAACGTTTTAAAACAGTTGTCTTGTAATACCTTGTATTACCTTGCAGAAGCTGACAAAAAAATTACTTAAACTTACTTATTTGCTGATTATCCATTTTTATATATGTTAACGAGACAACTGTTTTAAAACGTTTTACAAGAGGATAGACCGATCCAAGTGGCCAGACATCCCCTAGACCCAATTTTAATTCCACTATGAGTAGGAGCGAGAGGGCATTATCCGTGCGCATGAGAGTGAGTGAGACATAAACCTTGATTACCTGATTCCTGGAAAATGGCCGCCTGGTTAAGTTAGCAGGTAAGCATACGATCATTGTACATACTAACACTACTCAATCTTACACATTTTGTTCATTAGAAAATAAGTGATGTCTGCCGGCTCTGGGATCTCACTCTATAATAAAATATTACCATTTACAATTAGTATAAGGCCGTGTATACATATGCGTGTTCGGTTAACCATGTTGTTTCCCGATTATTCGAGGTTAATGGGTAAAATTTGTGTTGTTTACCGATTAATAGAGGTCGAATGAGCGTGCACGTCTATACCTCGAACATGGCCGAAGCAAATATTCATACGCTTCGATCTGTTCTATGCTTAGTTGTGACGTCACATACAATTTAAATAGTCATTTTTTGAAAACTCATTTATTCTAAAAAGTATACAAAACATTACAAAAAAATTATTAATTTAAATGTGTGTTATCACACCAAAAGAGTGCAAAATATGACAAGGAGTGCCAAGGAAATTTGTGTGACGTAATTTTTTGATGGCCCTAATATTAATAATGTTTATAATAAAACTAATTAATATTTTATAAAATTACATTTAAGAAAATGACAAACCGCAGTGAGAGTAGATCACCCTACAAATAATACTTCAAAACTGATGTTGACAACTTGGTTGGTAAACATGTTGCTACGTCTGTAGCAGCAACGACCAACATTGTTGTTAACCCACTGAGTCCCTTAAATAAAGCAAATGATTATAATTCAGTACAGAAATCGGAGTCGGTTCAAATGTAGCTGAGCAACTTAAATTTTCTAAAAGGTTTGTTACTTTCCAATCTCATAACTAAAGGTTTACAACCACTGTTGGACGTCACAAATCAAACGGTAAACCTAAAAGACATCTGAAGTGATGTCACCGTTTTTACTTTTATTTATTTTTATCTTTTTTAAATTTCAATATAATAATCAATTATAGTACTGAATGCCTGCCTTCGTACAGTCAAAAGCTAAGCTAGGACATGAGTAATACTTCCTAGAGCAGCTGATAACTTTCTCGGTAAACCACGTGTCTTCTCCTCTTTCTCCTGTGATCCCGCTGGACTCCTGGTGATGCGGTGAGTGGTTAGACCAATGTACACGACCGGTGATTATGCTGTCACTGATGTAATGTCACAATCACTGACCGCCGGCCACAAATGCAAGTAAATGAAGTAAACAAACGGTGCCACAATGGAGCCCTATGTCGTGTAATGGTGATAGCTGGTTATTGACTGTCGATTGAAAGTCGATACCCTGCATTTGAATTTTGTTATGAAAAAACATACTTGATCTTTGCTGTTTATTTTTATATATACAATGGGCTTGTCAGCAAATTTTTGGGAATGGTTTCTTAATTTTTTGTTATTAATATATAGGTCAATATATGTATTTATTCAGTTATATTTTAAGTTTAGATAGAAAGTGTGTAGGCACTGGAGCAACGAAGGAGCGGAAGCCCCTACTTATTTTGCGAATAAAAGGAACAATTTTTTTCCATCAAGTTTTAAAAAATTTATTGCCAACAAATAAAATTATTACAACAAAGAATGTAGTAATTAGTTAAATTCAATACAACGTATTAGAAACTATATTACCATGTTAACGAATGGAACTTTTCGGCGAAAAGTCTGTTTTACGGATTGAAGTGAACAAATATGGATATATTGTTTTTAATATTCAAGAACAATATTATTACGTTTGTGCAAGTATTGTCGGTAAAAATGCTCTCATCCATCTTCTTTCTTCCTTCCTCCTTCCTCTTTGTAAAATCTACTCCACTCCAGGCACACTCCACTTTCCAACTTCTTCCGAAGTCTCTTGAAAAACGCAGTCGATTCGCACTAGTGCTGTCCTTCAAAATTAATGCAATATTATCAAAATTAATTCAATCGAACTGTAAATTACATGGCTTATCAGTACATTTAAACTAATATTCAAATGACATTAGACTGTAGAAGTATTAAGTAACTTAAATATTATTATATAATATATAAATTTACCAATTAGTGTCTTATATTAAAGTGTTAATAAAACGCGAATGAACACCGTGTTGCGCAACATTTAATCAAATTTTCTTTCAATGAATAGGTTAACTAATATGCCTCTTGAATAATTTCAAGATGTCAGACGTAACAAATTAATTAGTAAGTTAATATTAGTAAATTAGTATGTCTTAACCATCTCGATCATGCTGACGTAACAATATAGCGATTAAAAATTGAACAGAAAATTCAAATTTCAAATATTTAAAAGCTATATTTTCAAAAAGTGTGTAAAACAATACGAGCATATTCGAATCAATTATCAAATAATTGTTTATTACAAATGGCCTACGCACTCTGTTTTAAACAATGAAAGAACTAAATGCATTAGCATTATCTAGAATTGTTATTTTGTTAAAAATTTTAATGCTAACTATCTGACACTGAGCGGAAATGTCGGCCGGATATTTATCATAATTTGGTTTAGATTTTTAACATTTATGTAGACAAAGCAATCTAGATTTCAGGCATACAACATACCTACTACTAAGGTTTATTTAAATTTTAAAAATTACTTTTTACGTAAAATATGTTAAATTAATCTTTAGGCACGTGACAGTGTTTACCAGATAATATTCGTTACGGACATTTCAATTAAAAGTCAAATATTATATAACAATCATTTATTAATAATCAATTTCAAACAAAAATGTATATGCTGTCCACTATTCCACTAAGGCCCGGTTTTATGGTTCGTCTTACTACCGAACTAAATAGCTAACTCCCGAATTAAACGAAAAATGAGTTTTATCATCAAGGGTTAACGCTAACTCGGAACTAAAATCACGGAGTAAGATATCCCATCATAAATCAAGGTAATAATATTTAACCCGGAGTAAGTGTGCAACAGAGATAAAATATCATGCTATCTCAGCCAGTTTAGCTATCATTATTATAATATTTTAGGTTATAATATTAAATTATTGTTTATTATGAATTTTGTGAGTGACCTTAATCAATTATCAATAACAGATGATGAGGAAGATCATCTGTTATACAAATATAGTACTAAGTTCAGAAATCCGTCATTTTTAAAACAATAATTAAACTGAATCTTGCATTCCCATGGATTTACAACTGTAAACAAATATTCGAATTTCTTAAAATATGGTTTACGTCTCTACTAACTAACTCGGGATTAAATTTGGACCATAAAACCCGATACAAAAATAAGTACCGAACTAAGCTAACTCGGGGTTTTGTAACCCCGAAGTAAATAAAAGACCATAAAACCGGCCCTAACTGTTTTTATATTGTGTATATACTATTATGTATATAGTATATGGAATATGCGTAATAATTTCATGCACCATTTTTAATTTAAAATATAATTTATTCTTTGTTTCAATTTTTTACAACCTTACAATGTTTCTAAATTAAAAATACTAAATTAAAATAAAACTATGTTATATTAAACCTCCAAGATGTGACAATCTGTTAAACTACAGTAGGAATAATTTTTAAAAGAAGTTTAATGTCAGTTTGTCAAAAATAAAGAAGTAAAAACAGCAATTTTAATTATTCCACATTCAATTTTGTTCAACTGTCAATATTTATATTACTAACGACTTTAGACGGTGCGTATATCTAAATTAACTAAACTCAAATTAAAACACAATTGTGACAAGGAATGCCTATTCTGAAATCCTGAAATCTAAATTAAAATATTCAATAAAAACGTAAATTAAATATCAAAACAGTGAGTGGCCTAATGACGTGAAAACGTCACTCTACCTGCATTTTGAGAATAGGCACTTTTGTTCACCTGGAAGATGTCATGTTCAGGCCCGGATTGAATACCGAATAGCTGTGACATATTTTTTAAAATATCAACATATCTTGAACTAATATACTCGCACTTATATCAAAACATATAATGTTATTTAAATATTAGTAAAGTAGCTAACACTTCGAAGAAATGTGTCACAAATGTAAACGTGGTATTCTAATAACATTGATGACGTCACAACATTTGATAAAGTAAAATTCAAAATAAAGCGAGACAAGGCAAGGCAAGCCAAACCGTGATGTTATCATGCATGATATGAGGCAATAAAATACATTCATGGTACAAATAGCTGATCTAGTAAATATCTTTGTGCTATTTAACTTGAAATATTTTAAGAATGTTTAATTGATATGATTTAAATTCCTATTAAAAAATATTTAATTATATTCATAAAATGTCACGAGATTACATTAATGTTTACATAAATTATTAATTATGATTTTTGATGCTGATTAAATAATGAAACAGACGCTGGTGTTTTAAGAGCGCGGTCTGCGTACTGTTTTAGATTTTACTAATATTTTATTTGGAATAGACAATTTGAACTCTGTACAGTGTATGGTAGATAATAAATTTCTATTAAGTTTACTAAAACATATCAATAATGTAAATAGAGTAACTTTTACATAACTCTATATAACAATTACATACTTGGTCTATTGTATTAAATTTATATTAATGTTTTTATTCCTAATTTGCTGTGCTAAATGAAATAGTTAATGCTCTAACGACTCGGCTCTTTTTACATTTTTTATAGAGATTGTTAAAGATTTGCATGACTTTCTTTTTATTACCCTCCTTGTCTATTCATTATCTCTTTTTTAGTTTCGTCGTCCTCTTCTTCTTCATCCTTACTTAAAGTGATCATGGCTTTTCTTTTCATGTCAGTATTTCTTTCTGTTTCCATTGAATCAACCCATGCAACATTTTGGATTCATTTTGCCATCATATTGAAACCACTCCACCTGTCGAAATACAAGTGAAGATAAAGATGATCCGAACTATAATACAAGTATAATAGTAGTAGAGACGTCACAAAAAGGGACACTTCATCAAATTATTTACTACGAAATTCCATTGACTTTTCTCTTCAGTTAACCACACTTTCTGCTCTGTTACATTTACCTTCCTTTGCATTCATATCAACCTAGTTTCGTTCAGTTCAACCTAAAACCTAAACTGGAAAATAAAACCATACCAAAGCAAATGTACTCTGAAATTTAAAAACAGAACAAAATGACAAACAAGATATAATGAAGAAAGAAAAGACTATTCTCACAAATCAGTATATGGATCTACATTAGAAGAGAACGCAAGTGCACTATCAAATATTACAGAAGCATGTAAAATTATATACATGTCAAAAATTTCAAAAAATAAAATTGCAATTCTATTCAAAAATCGAGAAGATAGTAAAAGGTATATTAACAGAAATAAGACCATACATCATGGCAGCACGGAGACTATATATATGTGCACCACCATTCATCTCAAATGAGGCACTAATCTATGAGTTAAGTAAATTACAAATAAAGCCATTGTCAAATCCAAATTACATTACTCGAACACTAAATTATCTCACATTCTCTGTTTCAAAAGGCAATTTATATAGAATAAACTCATAAAACTACATCAAAGATATTAGAAATTAATTGTGATGAAGAAATATACAAGATAAATTTAAATATTAACGAAACTAATGAAGAATGATGACATCTGACGATTTTTCAATTGCCTATATTTTCTAAACTAAGCTATGTAAGTTTACACAAAACTATCAGAAGACCTTAAATAAAGAGCAAAATGGATCCCATACCATGAAAGTGGCATAAGTAGCCTTATTTGTAAATTATAGGTCTTTGAAAATCGCCAGAAGTTAACAGACGTCAGGTCTGTCACAAATTTGGGATACAACACAGAATGATAGAAATTTGCTAATCACCTCAATAACTAAAATTAACTCAGCTGCAAGAAATATCACTAATAATGTGATTGAACATGCTTAAACAAATGAGCCACAGAATAACCAAAAAGAAAATAATATGCCAGAAAATACTGAAAATGCAAATAATGTAACCGAACAACTATCACAGATTACGTACAAAATATTATAGCAAAACAATACAAAAAATAGTAATTAGAACAAATGGAAGAAAATATGATATCCACAAGAAAATGACCCCATTAATTCATTACCATTATCACCAAAGCACGCACGCAGTAAATTTAGAACCATTAAGAACATTAATTGAAAATAACCCTAATGAATATTATACCACATATGAAAAATTAAAAACCATTATAACGAAGAGCGCAGGCAACAAAGATATTGCCGGACTTATACAACAACAAACCAATGATCCAAGAGAATTTGGTAAGATGTTAAGCCTACTATATAGGTTCTATAATATAACCATCTGGAAGACAAACGAATGAAGATGTAATTCACCAGATTGATACACAAAATTAATAAAATACTCGTAGATATAATATAGGAAAAATGATCTGTGTAATTAGAATATCCTTAAATTATCTTATAAAAAAAATTACATTCCTATGATTTTTATATAAAATAATATTTAAAAACAAATTATAATTTTTTTTTAATTTAATTTATTTACCTTCGGTCTATGTCCGATGCTATCATGATCTTATCACCGACGATCTGCTACTAGTCGATGCAGAGATCTATTTGGCAACTTACTATTTATATTTCATGCCGTTGATAATATGACTTTGAATTTGAAGATGAAAGAGACTAACTCAAGTACTTCTTGTAATTAAAACATAGGCATTCATAGAATGTCATTTATTAGTTACAACATCTAAGTATTTACATCAATGTGTTCATGCTATCTGTAGAATTAGGTCCAAGAGAAATTTATAGTGGATGCGAGATGATAATTTGGCGCACTCCATCTACCTTAGAATAGTCTATTGTCGAATTACAATAGCTTGACACTGATTGCTGTGTGTTCGGGTTGAATTTCCGAACCAAAGTTATATTTTCTGAGTTCAAACATTATTACTACTTTATTGAGCCGCGGTATAGTACACATATATGAGGCTAGGACACCACACAAAAACGTCGGTGATAAGACTTAGCATCGGAAATACAATAGCCTGTATTCCCTAGTAGTCACTCCAAAGAATACTTCAATACAAAGATTGTTTTCTAATCTCTCAACACAAAGTATCTTAAAAATGTACTTATCCTGTTGAAACTTTAAAATAGCTGCATAAATATGTTGCAGCACTTTCGGTAACTACCTTTATTTACATCCAATGCTCGTTAATTGTTTTAAACTCATAGAATTCCAGCTTCCGGCATTACCCAACAATTCCATTCAGCATTCATCACGGATAACGAACGGTCTACCAGTAGTCCATTTACTTCAATATCTTTTATTACACGCACACTTTTCAATTTAACGATATAACGATTATGACGTCACTAGACAAACTCGCTGCCTGCTGCCTGCCTGCCTGCTATTAATAAATACCTGGAATTCTCATCTCTTCTTCTTCTTTTAGTTCACTTCACACATTTGTCTTGTCTTGTGGGATGATGCTAATGTTGATTGTTGATGATTTTGTTCTTATTTTTTAAACCACATTACTCGGTTTCTTGTTTTTTATTGCAACAGAGTTACTCCCTCTAACATTTTGAGGTTACTTTTATTTCGGGGTGACCGTTGGCGGCCTGTTAGCTGCATGAGTGTCTTTTTTTAATGAGTTATAATCTGTGCTCCAACATTTTGTGTCTAAATACAGATGTAGGATACTACCCAGAAAATATTTGAATATACATATTATATTCATATTGGTATATACATTCATGATATTGCATATCTTATGTATATGTTGTTGTGATGTAAAACCTACACTGTATGTCATATGTATGTGCAAATGCAAAGATATGTACATATTTAAACATTGTTCCATGTATTGTCATGTTTATTCATTTCTTGTATATGCAATATGTATATATGCAAGATATTATTTTCACATTGGGGAGCATATATGAATATACTGGGATATGAATATCTAATGTTATGTGGGTAGTTACGGTTTCTGATACGGAATACCAGATACATTTTTAAATACTGGTAAAATCCTTTAATTTGCCGAGGTGACTCAAATAGACTCTAATTGGTGATTCCATGACTGAAATTAAACTCAACAAATAATAAACAAAGCAACAAATATACTGTATGATAAACAAATTTGCACAATTTACAATTATTATATAACAGTACAGCCTCCCTTATCTTTATTACTTTTTTATCCGGGTCTTTCTATATATATTTTTTTATTATTATTTTAATGATTTTGCCATTAGGCACTACATTCTTCTGCCTTAAATCATTGAATTACATTTTGTGATCCTTATTATATTTAACCATTCGCACTCCTTCCAAAAGAAAAAATAAAAAGAATGCATCTACTCTGCCATTTCTTCTCTTTCCTCGCTCCTTTTTTCTATATCTGCCATCCACCTCTTCCTTTCACTGCCTTCCTTTAATAACTTTACAATATTCTTTTCGCTTTTTACCTTTTTCTCATATGAAAACTTAATTTTTATTCAGCTTTTCTATATCCGTCCCGCACACTCTGCACATATTCTCCTCTCTATTTTCCCAGCATATGTTGCCTTTCTCTTCGTTTCCCAATCTAAATCTTGCGATTTTTCACATGTTTTTGTGTCTTTTTCTCTTATGTATTCCAGTATCTCTCTCTCCCAAATACTCTTGTATCTTCCATTGTATTTAGTATAGTGAATTTTCTCCATCCTCTTTCCTGTTGCTGTATCTCTCTGTCTCTGCTCCGTAGCTCCTCTTCTACACTTGTGCTTTCTTCTATACTTTTCTCTGCCTCCTCTGTCGCCATTCCGTTTCTTTCAAAGTACTTTTTTCTCTTTTCGTTCCTCCTCCTCCACTTTTCTTTCTACTCTCCTCCCTAATTTTCATTGTAATCTCGCATTCAGCAAGAAAATTAAATCGATTACTTATTAGGTTCGTGAAATCAAAAGTCTGAGAAATATTGTACGGCAACACAAGGCTCATCAAATTATATATGTACAAATTGCAGAAATTGAGCCGTCTATCAAATTGATAACAACTCTATTTATCGTAGGACCCACTGATAAGAAGATATTACAAGAAAACCGTTAAAAAAGTTTCCCGCCATTTTTTCCCTCTCAGTTTCAATTTCTTTCTATGAATTCTATTAGTTATTGTCCTAGTCTCTATATAAAAAAGGCAGACATTGACGTGAATTCGATCGTCTGCAAAGAACGGGCAACGGTGACTGTCGTACTCTCACTACGAACGTTTAGTTGAATCCTTCATTGTTCACTTGTTTTGTTTATATTTGAATACATGTAAATGAACATGTGTATGTGTGGTTTAGATCCCACGCGTCTCTACTCGACGGTAAAACTACGACATATTCTGTACTGGTATGCAAATGAAACAAAAACGCACAACACAGAGCCCAGAGCGCTCCACAAATACCTGTGCTGGTGCCATGTGGGCAAAGTATGGGATGAGCTACGTAACGAAATGTTTGATGCTGGTGATGGTGCAGCGAGTGTCTGCACTTAGACTGCAGGCTGCAGACATTGCCGTTGGAGCAGGTGACGCACAACCTGTGCAGAAAACGAATAACATACCATCTTGCTATTGTTGTATGGAAATGAAATATGCCGGATACTTTTTATTTGAATACACTATTTCGTTTTTTAGATCTACTTTTAAATGAAACATTTTATATGAATTGTAGAAACGAAAAATTGGAACTTATTCCCATTTTCAGTCAAATCCAGAATACCATCTACTCATCCTGCCTTTCTCTCTCCTCATTCCCCAGTCTCAACCTTGTGATTATCTTGATCTTCATACTTCCCTTTTCTACATACTCCAGTAACTTCCTCGTCCTTTATACTATCTTTATATCCTCATTCTTCTATATTCTTTCTTGTTACTTGTTTCTGTATCCGTTTGCACTTCCTCCTCTACCTCTGCCTCCATTCCTCTGCGTTTATAGTTTACCCTCCTTCACCTCTGCTATGTTTCTATCTTCCTCTCTTAATAAACTCAGTAACGTACTCTGACTTCTTGTTATATTTTTGCTTACTATACGTTACTAGTTTCGTTTTGTTTTCTGTTCATACAAACAATTCTGCTATAAAAACGACAGTGCGATTCTTAAACCTCTACCGTAAAAGGATGTGTTTTGAGTTGCATCACTCTTCCTGCAAATGAATGAAATTACTATGTAGATGTAAATAGTACGTAGTACGTAGATGCATTTATGGGAATATCCTAACACATGCAAATATAAACATTACAATAACACTTTGTGTCATAGTTTTAAAATAGTTTATTCAACAAAAGGAAATGTAAAACAATTCCAAGAAGAACAATTGCATCATAGTAATTTATGCAGAGTATTGTTTCATTCCAGTAAATAAATATTAATAAAGCCATCTGTGCCAGAATTCCCCCTCATCCCAAACGTCGTATGCCGATGTCTAAGACGGTAAACGTAGCGTCACTTTATATGCACGGTTTCGTTATTTACTGTTTGTTGAACGCTTTCTTGCAGCTTGCATTTAAACCAAGGAGGCTTTCTCCACGGAGGTGCAACGTTCCATTTGCTTAGCTGAAATACTTAATTATTCTCTGATAACTCTCTTGCAGCTACAAACAATCTGCGGTTAATGTTCTTTTTGATGTATGGATTAAGCCAATATTTTCTACGTCTGATTCGTCGTCTTCTAATAAAAGCGTATGCACTTGACATTTTCCCAATGAAAAAACGTGCTTCCTTGCCGCTATACTTCAGAGAAATATGACCTTATTTGCAGTTTGCATGAAGCGTCTATAACGTTACGTACACAGAACAATGATGCAGAATACATCTGGCTTGCATGCAACCTACAAATGAAGCCAGTTGCCTTAAGTCTACCGAGGAGGTAACAAATCATCCGCCTCCGACCAAATTAAGTACTAAGACATTTTTTTTGTGATTGTTATAGAAAGAGTAAACATACATATGACGACTGATGATTAGTAATTAACTAGTTACAAGTTATAATTAATATTATTATAATTATTTTTTAGTTTAGTGAACTTTGCTCTTTTATTATTCGTCCCATGGCAGTTTCAGAGTTTATCTTAAGTAGGTAATATTTCCAGGTAGAGGCAAACATTATTTTGGCAATAGGTAGAAACATCCAAGCTTAATATGAGACAGAGTCTTATTTTTCTAGGATATTTTTGGTTAACGATAACTGTTTAATATTATAGTTATGTGTAAAGCGAATTAGTGATTACTCTTAAGCGGAGTGGATTATCAATATGAATAAAAATTTAATAGTCTAGGATCGTTATTATAACTGTGGATTTTTTTAATTCAAAAATTAAACTTTTCATTAATAAAATAAAGTTTTATTTAATTCTACATTTATATGAATAAATTATTCAAAATTCTATTCATCTAAGATTCAAATTCCATTATAAATTTGTCACAGATTTAGTATAAACCTAATACAGTCCCGTATAAATTAGATAAGGATTGGTTTGGGATCTCCCCGTGAAAGAGAGTCATGCACAATTGCCCAATAGGCTTGTGTCCTACGTCTTAATTTCTACAAAAGTGTACTATATATTGATAAAGTGGGATACTAGAACCTCAAATGTTCAATTATTTTTTAATAACTCCTTATATGTTAACAGATTAACAATTAAAAAAGTCATTTTGTTTCTTTAATTATTAAAGGTATTCAACGTTGTACACATTCCAAGTGCATATGACATCACAATCCTTGTGTAAGATTACCAACCTTATAGCTCATAAATCTCTGCTATATGTATTTATATATCAAAATATCAAATATTATTTACAGCTATTTCAAGGAACAATTAAATTTCAATATAATGTCTGCCTTCGCAGGGTTAAATAAAATAAAAACTTATTATTCTTTGATTTGACTTGATTATTTGACTACCAACAGCTATAGAACATTACCACAACACTGACCTACTCAACAAATAACTGACGTTAAAATGCATTTCACGTCTTACAAGTATGGCCGACCATTTCTAGTGCTAAAACTACAATTCAAACTTTTAATTGTTATATCTCCGTCAATATTTAGATATTTAATAAAATAGACACGCCAATACACATTTTTTAACATCAATTTTAATCATCAATTGAAAAATCGACCACTAAAAAATGAGGACACAAGCCCATTTTCTTACAGAATAATCGCTTTAATTTGGCTTGTAAACAATATCCTAAATTCTAGAAATGTACGTATACTATATGTACTGATAAATTTAGCTATCAGCATTAAAAATATAAACAATTAAAAGAATAATTTAAATAACAATGTCTTAATGAATATCTCACTTTGTAAGACATACATTTTGTGACAAATGATAACATCTCCACAATAACCTTAATTATCATATCCCATATTCTTTGTATAGGATAACGTCACCACACAAACAATTATTTGTTGACTACAAAAATGCGTGACCTGTTCGTCTACTTAAAATGTAAACAAACCGCTGTTTGTCATAAATTATTTGAACATTTACACGAATCAAAATATCTGTCATATTTCGAGAAATAATCTGCATATGCTTTGTTATCAGTTATCAGATGGAATTTGGAAGATGCCGCACGGGAATTCCCAACAATTATGTTTGTTTTATCTTAGTAATCTTTTTGTTTGTTAACACTTGGTGGTGTTATGTATTGAATAGATTACATAGCGCTTAGGAACATTTTTATGTTTGCATAATAAGATTTATAGCAACCACTAAATATTTCTTCGACAAAAATAATTTGAAGATGTTTTTACTCCTTGTTGTTGTTTCCTTTTTCTTGGCTATGCAATGAACAGAGAAACAGCCCGTCTTTATGGTCAATTAATGGTAAAATTGGCTACTAAGAAACACATTTTTTACAATCCTTTTTATATCGCTTCTCACTAATAATAAAATTGATGTAGAATTTGTTTGTTGATTGTGGATAATGAACTAAAGTATAAATTGAGTTAAAATCGGAGAAAAAATAGAAAAGAAAAGTGAAAGGAAACAAATAAAACTTTGAAAGATAACGAAGAAAAGAAAAATAGAAAGAGAAGCAAAGAAAACTTTTAAAGAGAACGAAAGATAGAAACAGAAAGAATAAAAAAAAAGAGAAACAAAGAAAACTTTGAAAGATGACGAAGAAAAAGAGTAGATGAAAGTGAAATAAAGAAAACTTTAAGAGATAACGAAGAAAAAGACAGAAAAAACTGAAATAAAGAAAACTTTGAAAGATAACGAAGAAAAGAAGAAAAAGAGACGATAGTAGACGGTAATTTTACATTTTGTCAACATTAGGCGATGTAAATATGCACAAAAATCAAGTCGTTAGTTTTGATTCAAGTAGCCAAAATTTGTCAAAAATAGTCGCTTAAAGACGTGACGATACGGTGCATAATCTCGATGCGGTACAGATAAGTGCACTTATCAAAATACGTTTGATTTTGACGTTGACGTTTGATGCATCGATGCTTGCTGTTCTGTCATATACGCGCATTCCTCTAAGCATTTGCCATTAAGGAGGTACAGGACGTAAACGTATATGATGAAAACGTGGTGAAATTTGGAGGGTCAATACAAATAGTTAAAATACATGCTGTCTCAAAATTTTAGAGACTTAGGGTTAATAATTTTCTTTTTTTACATGATTAAAAATAGTCATTTTCCATACAAATCATAATTTTTAGCTCAATCTCACCACATAATATAACTTTTAACTATAAAAAAATGATGACACGGCTTTCAAAAACTAGGTGTATATAAAAGAATCTTTTCTGTAACTATTGCAAAAAGAAAATTATCAAAAGAATACCTATATACGTAAATATTTAAATAAAACCAGTAAGAAACAGTAATTGTGGGTTATGAGCCGGAAACGTTGCAAATGCCAATTTGAGCGGGAAATTCAAAATCTCAATAAATATTATATAAAATATAACAATTTATTTGTCGAAGAACCAAATCACGCATGCGTTAACAGACGTAAATTTACAGTGTTGCCAAATTTATTATTTTTTTTTCAAAATATTTAATTTGAATTTAAATTGAATTAATATAAATTTGATATTAATTATAGGTAATTTTTCATTTATTAAACTATTATATGCATAAAAAAATCATTTTAACAAGCAAAAGCAGTTTAATAAGGAATTGAAAAATTCATTTTCAAAAGTACAGTCCTAATATTTGCTCGTCCCTCATGTACTTCATATTTTGCATTTCGTATTATCGAGAGATAAACTTTTTCCATTGACTGTACGTCCTGTACCTCTTTAATAAGCCATTGTTATTGAATTCATTAGATACGATGCTTCAATGACTTCTACACCAATCTGTCGAAGTGTACCTATAGAAATACTGTATCGGAGTCAAGATTATGTGCAAAAATACATTATTTATTAATGGTAAGTTCAAATACAATGATAGTGTTCAGAATTAACTAAATGACGAAATTCTTATTTCACTGTCAAATTTTACTGCGACTGACATACTTTATAAACGAATGTTTTGACAATTTCCTGAGAACTCGACTTGCTATTACGCAATATTTTATATGCAATTTTTATATACAAGTACAATGTCATACTAATAATATACTCTACTCATACTACACACTCATTACATACTAACACAATTATTTCCCAGAGTCAACTTTCTACTTTGATGCTTTTGATTATTTTTTAAGGGTCAACTGAATAAATACAGGTGATGGCCATCCAGTGTCAATTAATTGTCATACACTTTACTAAGTAATAAGACCGTTTTACACGATCAAATTAGTTTTAGATTCAGACCAGATTTTCTTTCAATATTATTAATCTTCAAATGTCACACAGATTACGGTTTACAAGATGGTTGAATTGTATAAATCCGATCAGGTGAGTTGTGATTTCAAAGTTTACTGGTGTTTCACATTAAGGAAATCGTGCAAACAATACGACGACTTTTTGCAACAGTTTTAGCTTTGTCACTTTGTTTCTTCGGGAACAAAGGCGCTGACAAAACTTGTTTTATTAGAACGTATTGACAGGGTCTTAATCAGGTGCAGACAAGGCTTGTCTTCTTAGTATGTGCTCGACATTGTTCAAATAAGGCTCTGACAAAGCATGTTATTTAGATTTGCAAGACAGGGTCCTAGTCAGACGCTGATCCCTCATTAGGATCAGGATGTGTCCAGCAGTATTCTAGTGAGACACTAAGGCTCTGCGCACACAAGTCGGCTAATTGCAAACTAGTCGAGCTGTGTTTCATGACTCTATAGAATTTTTACCAATAGCATAAAAGGGGATTTTATTGTGTCGTATTTGTATGTATATATGTATTTAAATACTTTCGAATAGTATTTGTGTACATCTCTGTTCATGATATTACCATGAAAAGCATGCAACCAAGAAACAAACCCGCTGAGAACGTACTCCAAACCAGTTTAGTTTAGTTCGTACCATGTGTGTTCTCTCACTAACAACACAGTTCCATTCGAGACTAAGGTTTGCAATCAGTCGCCTCATGTGCGGAGAACCTAACAAGACATACCTTATTAGTATTAGGCTTCTCGGATCCGGGGCCCAATTCCTGAGTCTTGCGAACAATAATCATAATCGAACAGATCTGATTTATATGAGTGAAGCATTTTAAGACCCACTTTTAAAAAATTATTCCTGTACTATTCCAGAATTTTATTATTAATTATTATTATAGTTCATAAATACTCTTTAAAAGTAATTCATAAAATGTTTCACTCATATAAATCATATTTGTTCGATCACGGATATTATTCGCAAGACTCAGGAATAGGGCCTCCGGTTCCGTTATCAGAACTGCCTGACAAGGACATCATCAGGATCCTTGCAACATCTAAGAAAAAATTCTTCTCGGCAAAATATCAATGAATTTAAGTCTATATTTATTGCGATATATAAATAGCACTGAGTAAATATGAAATAAAGAGATTCTCATTTCTAATTCAAAATCTTGAATTCTACATATGTATCAATTTATCATTATACATATAAGTAATATTCTGATCAACCGTACCTGTATTTATAGCGAGGTACATGGCAATATTTAGCCAATAGTAGATATTATATTTCATAAATAATGTGAATGAATTATAAGTAATAAATAAAAAATTAAAAAAAACTTTAAAATTGTTTATATTTGAAACTGTATTCAAAATAAACTAATTCCAATTAAAAACTCACTGAAAATACATATAAATACATATAATGAAGAGACATATTTAGTGCTTCGACCGGTAGAGGCGTGACATGTTGTGTGTTACAAACCTAACCTCACATACACACATACTATCTATCACACAGTCAACAAGTCACTTTGTTAATAATACGATATTAACGATGCGCTATTATGGGATAAGAATAAATGCCTTAACGGACATAATGGCATTCCATTCCCAAATATCATTCCACTTCAGTCCACTTCATACATGTTAAATTTCTTTATAATGAAAGTGAATGTTAAAAAACTGTTAAGTTTTACGGAAAAAGAAATATTCGTAACGAGTCGACGTCGTACTAATGACACCATTTATACTTTATTATTTTGTACCGTTATTTTTATTTTACTTTATCAAGTAAAAAGAAAAGTGCAAGTGTTTAAAATACAGTCGTATGTGTGATTGGGTCAAGCGTTCAAAATGACTAAATCGCGCTATCGAAAATATGTCCGGCACATCTTACTGACACAATTTCTTTTTTTTTATTTGAGTGCTTCAACTTTCGATGGTTATTAGCACTTAAAACATTATATAGTTCAAATTACGAGAGTTCGGCGGCGACTCATACTTAATACAAGTTGTGGGGTATAAACTGCTGATATAACTAAAAAGCACTGACTCACTTGTTTTTCTATAATGTATATAGAAACGAATAAGATAAAATTCATTATCGTATTATAGATTTAGACCTAGATCACACTGCGATTTAAATCGCAGAGGTTTTGTCTGGCGGCAAAGAAAATTAAAATCCTGTGGTGTGTGCATGCTCATATGATTCCATGTGTTACAAAACTACGCGGAAAAAATCGCTGAGATTTAAATAGCAGTATGTTCAAGACCAGTATAGCTCTTATAACGTCTTTTAACTGTAAATTTTTAATCAAACTTATGTGTTGCTTCTGAAATCAACGGCTTTTATTTTAGTAATTTACATACACATTATAATAATTACACTGTTTAACTTAAATCATACTATCTTACCTCAAAATATGGAAACGACATTTAAAGTTTATTATTTAAATTGTCAATTCCTTTTTATATAATTTTATAATAACCTAACATTATGCACAGTGAGTTCTGTCAGTTCCAAATATTAACTGTGTTGGCCGTTGACACACATATAACTAATATATACCGTTAACTCACCTGCCCAGAATGCTGTTGTAATATCTCTGGCCCGTGTTACCAACTGAAGAAATATAATTTCTTTACATACATTTATAAACATTTATAATACATAATTTATAATTTATAAATACGAGTATGGGTATTTAAAGTATAGAAATTAAATTAGATTCATTGATAAAGTCAATTAGGAACTCTGCTTATAGTCTTCAGGTATATTAGAGTTTGGTCTGTGTAAAGAGTACTTGGAGCATCGAAGAATAATATCCTTTACTGTTAGTGGGCTATTACATTTTTTGCAATTGTAAGTAGTTCTGTTTTAAATAAGTAAGTAGTGTAAGATAAGTGAAACAGAATGAAAGGAGTCTGCAGCCACAGTTGCAGATCTACTGTGATAACAAATGAGTTATTTTATGATAAAACGTGTTTATGCGAAACAACTCGAATACACCCTACTGAAAATGTCGGCGTAGCAAGTTGTCGATTTCAGTGTTAAGAGCAACCGAACTCAAATACTTTAGTCCTGGATTTTATTCACGTTTAGTTTTTGGCATGACCAGTAAATTTCTTTGTTTTTAATTCGCTGCTTGATTTATGTTTTAAATAAATATTGCTCGTAATGCAAACATTCACCGTGGTTGCATTGTTTGTTTGACATTTATCGTTCAGTAGCTAAATATTTGAATAATTTGACAGCTGACCCTGACATCTCGAGTATCGGCATAACCTCAAATCTACATATTTTATTTATTACATTTTGATATGACAAGAGTGTACTGTACATTGTACAAGTATGTGGTATTGTGGTTCATTAAGTGAAAGCGTTTTGTAAATGTTTGTAAACACAAGAATTAATGCGACTAATTATTTACAAAATGATGTTAAATAGTTTTTTAATGTTGCGACATTTAAAACCACATAGCATTATGAAGCGCTTTGTAAGGGGAAGTCTTCGGTACCGAGCGGTAGTTACTAGCTATTCGTATCCAGTGTCGCAACTAGAACGCTTGAGATTATGCGAAACAATTTCTAGGCCCTAAATTACTTCCTTCCAAGAAAAATGTGAGAACTATACTTTGTTTTGTTTGGAGTGTCCTGGTTCCAAGTATTTTATTTGATTCCATCTTGAGAAAAAGATTGTTAAAAACGAAAAATCCTAAGACAAAAATAGTTGTTGTCAGGACTCAATTTCTACCATGTTTACCTTGCCTTTTGTGAACCTTAACTGAATTTTTATTTAATAAGACCTAAACTCTAAGGCTATGGTACCAGGAATTAAAATTTGAAATGCAATTACGAATTATTTTATTGAATTCAAATTACGAACACAGTACAAAAAAGCGACGGGGGAAACGCTGGTTTCGCTCTAAATGGGCTTGTGTCCTATGTCTTAATTTCTATGAAAGTGTACTATACATTAAAGGGATTCCACGTTGTACACATTCCAAGTGCATGTGACATCACAATCCTTGTGTAAGGTTACCAACCTTACAGCTCATAAATCTCTGCTATATGTATTTATATATCAAAATATCAAATATTATTTACACCTATTTCAAAGAACATTCAAATTTCAATATTATGTCTGCCGTGACAGGGTTAAATAAAATAAAAACTTATTATTCTTTGACTTGACTTGATTATTTCGACTACCAACAGCTACAAAACATTACCACAGCACTGACCTACTCAACAAATAACTGACGTTAAAATGCATTACACGTCATACAAATATGGCCGACCATTTCTAGCGTTAAAACTACAATTCAAACTTTTGTTTGCTATATCTCCGTCAATATTTAGATATTTAACAAAATAGACACGCCAATACACATTTATTAACATCAATGTCAATCAACAATTGAAAAATCGACCACTAAAAAATGAGGACACAAGCCCATTTAAGAAAAATTTAAATACTACAACTTTTTAAACTTTCAATTGACTAAAAAAGATAAGGTACTCTTAGGGCCGGTTTTATGGTCTTTTATTTACTTCGGGGTTACGAAACCCCGAGTTAGCTTAGTTCGGTACTTATTTTTGTATCGGGTTTTATGGTCCAAATTTAATCCCGAGTTAGTTAGTAGAGACGTAAACCATATTTTAAGAAATTCGAATATTTGTTTACAGTTGTAAATCCATGGGAATGCAAGATTCAGTTTAATTATTGTTTTAAAAATGACGGATTTCTCAACTTAGTACTATATTTGTATAATAGCTGATCTTCCTCATCATCTGTTATTGATAATTGATTAAGGTCACTCACAAAATTCATAATAAACAATAATTTAATATTATAACCTAAAATATTATAATAATGATAGCTAAACTGGCTGAGATAGCATGATATTTTATCTCTGTTGCACACTTACTCCGGGTTAAATATTATTACCTTGATTTATGACGGGATATCTTACTCCGTGATTTTAGTTCCGAGTTAGCGTTAACCCTTGATGATAAAACTCATTTTTCGTTTAATTCGGGAGTTAGCTATTTAGTTCGGTAGTAAGACGAACCATAAAACCGGGCCTTAATCGCTTAGGCACATTTGACATTACCGCTAGAGTACATAACCTGAAAACTTAGACTTAATGCATTTCAAATATTCGCGGTTACTCATGCCTTCCATACTAAAGACTAAAAAACAACAACAAACATATTTTCCTTTAATCTTACCGACTCCAGATGGGAAAGTGTTTTGTTTACTAAAACAGTTTTTAAAGACAAAAATGTTTTAAGAACTGTGTCTTTGGTGTAAACATTGATGTTTTTGTACAGAAAAACAAGTTTTTGTTCGTGTTTTATAGAACTTATTCTCTCTGGTGTGAAACCGGCATAAAAACAGCAACGTTACCAACTGAATTACAAAATATTTCAACATTAGGCAGTGTTGTAGAGTTACACATTTACTTTATACCTTATACTAATAGGTTTAGAAGCCTTTAACTCAGTAAACTGTTAGGCCCTCCGCACACGAGTAGACTGTTTGGAAACTAGATGAGGATTTTTTTGTGTCGTATTTGTATGTATGTATATTTACTTTTGAATAGAATTTGTGCACATCTCTGCTCATGATATCACCATCAAAAGCATGCAACCAAGCATGGTCCACGACCGAGAAACACAGTCGTTGAAAACGTGCTCAAAACCAGTTTAGGTTCGTTCGAGCCGTGTGTTTTCTCTCACTCGTATACACGTTCGTTCTCTTACTAACAACACAGTTCCATTCTCATCCGGTTCGAGCAGATTCGGGACTAAGGTTTGCAATCAGTCGCCTCATGTGCGGACGGCCGAACTGTATACAATTTAATTTGACATGAAACCAAATAAATTAAAGGTGTAATTTCAATGGAATAGTATTTGCCAGCCAACAAGGGCCATTGTACATTAGATTCCTTAGACCTGGCCTGGAATATACATACAAATATTTTTGAACGCTACAGCAAATGCATATAGTCCTGATCATAAAACCATGATTAACTGCGGCCAGGTGCATGCTGCTTGTTGCCTGTTGCATGTAGCATGCGTGTCAAATATGATATTGAACTATAAATAAAAAAATAAAACCAAACACTTAAACAGAGTTCAAGTAAGATGCATGTGCCAGTACCACGCTTGTAACACCAAGAGAAATTCTTAGTATTCTTATTTTGACGTTATTTGAACGAAACATATTTTTTCTTGGTACTACTTGCTTTATAATTAGGTACATAACACATCAACTCAATAAGTTCGTAGGATGACACATAAATGGCAACACTATTGACGAATCCATGTGATTTTTAGATAGTACCAACCTTCAAACACTATATGTCAAAATATCATGATATTCAGACTATTAGTTTACCAATTACAGTGGTTTTTGTGACGCTACTTTTGTAATTTTCAAAACAATAAAAACATCTGAATTTCGTGTTCCGATATTTCTTGTTTAAATTACAAACGTAATGCTGGAACTTGCTGAAAATTTCATGTGTTATTGACCACGTCGTTATCGAGATATTATTATTTAAAATATGAATTTTTAGGCTTGATCATTTGCGGGGTGAAGTGAAGAAAATTATCACGTAACGTGAATTTTTCATTTGGCAACACAGCTTTTTTTGGTTAGTTTTTTCACATTGACATTTGAACGTACCAAGGTTACAAGTGGATCATTTTGTAAAAAGCGACCACTAGAAATAGGTAATAATTTACATAGTAAAATAAAAAAACAAATGATTATAAAGTCATTAATTCAAAAACTTAAAGAACTGCAAAAAAAATAATTTTTATGTATCTACATAAATTGTAATCACTACTATTATAATTTTTATGTTATGTTATTAAATTATTAAAGTGTTTATAAATATTTAATTCTATATACCATATGTACTATTTTCTTAATTTTTCTATTTAATTTTTGCTGTTACTTTCACGTAATATTTATTTTGATAGTTCTGAACGGGGTTATATTTAAATCTTTATATACCGTTTTTCCCGCTGTCGTGTTGTGACACTTATTACAGCAGTGCGACGTTGCTAATAGCGGAAAATAATTTAGTAAATATCATATTTGGAATTTCATTTCTAATTTTCTTTTCAGGGTGAACGGGTACATAGTATTTTTAAAATATTGACGTATCACACCAATATTCACCTTTCTAATTAATAGTTTTATACTACACAATATAGAACATAGTCATATTTATTGATTTATGGTCACATGTACCCATTTCTCCATAAGAGCGATGTATTTTATGTCAATTTTCAACAATTAATTTCTTTAAAATGTGAACAGTTGCCCTGAAATTTTAACAGTAAATTCTTAGAGCAGGAATCTTTACGTAAAAAAATGGTGAGCACTTAAATCGAAAATTATTTTCTCGCTCATACATCCTTAACTCGAGAGATAATTTGAATAGTAGTAGTGATGTGGCAACAACGCTTTTTGGTTATTGGTTATGTCTGCAATGTATTACCACGATTAATAGTCAACATAGTTGCAACTATCATTTCTGTATTACTAGGGATGTGTGTGAACTGTACTTCCACAAAATGGTTTAACTGTTACTAACCGTTTCGGCCGTCTTATCCTATATTATAATGTTCCAACTGTATGTTTATGTTCTTATATGTTTATATGTTTCTATTCTTATATGTTTGGTACTGAATTTTGTATGGTAGCTCGAAAACGGCTCGATCAATGGAACGAAAAACTGGAAAAAAAAGTGAGCCCTTTTTTGCTGTATTACTTTTAATTCGTAAAAGTTGAAATTTTGCATGTGAATTAAGGTATTCATTGCTGACATTTAGAAATTGAAAAAGGGAGCGTTAAAGAAATTCGGGGGCCCGGTAGGGAGCTTTGGAGAAAGTTCATATTCTGGATTCTAGAATATGTAAGTATATTATAAATAAAAAGAAATTCAAAATTTCAAAATTTAATTTGGGGACACAGGGGCAGTATTTGCCGAGAGTAAAAATTGTGCTAGAAATTTTGAAAATAGGCTAACCTTAGTAACTTATTTACGAATCGAAAAAAAAATCCCAAATTTTGAAAAAAAGTTGGTCAAATAACGCATAAATTGAAAATATTTTTTATTTTGATAAATTGAAAAATTATTTTATTATTGTGCGAGTTTATTATTTCAATTTCAAATAGAGTTAAATATGAAATGTAATTACTAATTATTTTATTGGATTCAAATCATTCACGCCAAAAAGACGAGGGTAAACTCTAGTATGTTGATAATGCACTAAGCTATACTTACTTTTATATCAGACTGTCATTGAACAACTACCGCAAGTAATTCCTTTATGTACTTTTAAGTATACAAACGTATTGAAGAAGCTGATAAGGTCTTGATAATTCTCTGGAAGATAATCAACTTTCAGCAGGTGATTCAATGTTAAATGTATTATCTATTTAATTGCATTTCTTTGTTTTTGTGATAAAATTCATTTACGTTAATCTTAACTCAAATAGAAAATAAAATGAGCAAACAAAAACAAGCTACTGTTTACGTTTTGCACGACATGGGGAATACGTCCCCCGCCTCGCTTACTCAGGTCACCAAATGTTATCCAAACATTTGTTTAGCTTATTGTGTGCTTAGTGGAAGATAAATTTAGATGAATGACAGAATTATCTAGCATATTTATTTATTATGAATGTCTCGAGTAGTAAGCTCTTGCGTATTGCGCGTCTTGGATGTATCGTAGTTATGCCAATATACTCGAATAAGGTAAGGTAAGGTAAGGTTTTTAAGTGCTAATAACTCAATAGTTGATGCACTATAAATAAATAAATATTAAAAAAAAAGGTAAGGTAATGAGAGTTTACTTGGTCAATGGGCCTATGAACCATGACTTAAGACCTGGGTTGCATAGCGGAAAAATTCTGCGCGGAAAAAACGCAAATTCTGTACCACATGGAATTATATGAACATCCATGCACTAGTGATTGTAATAGTTATTTTGTCTATTTCATAATCCAAGGTTAAGGAAAATATCACTACTTTGTACGTAATGCTGAGTACACATACGTGCAACTTAAATATGCGACATCCAACATTTGTTGTAAGAAGTTGTAAGAAACATGCAACTTAATATATCATTGGTTCATTTAAACAACATTTTCAATTATTTTTATTTATTTACCAAATACAACTAAAAAAAAACGTCAACGCACAATGTGATTATTACTGGAGACTGAGTAGGTACTCGATCCTTTTGTTCGAGATCCTATTCAAACCCGTAATTTCTTTAGATGTTCCAACTTAGCTTTGAAACATATTTGTTTCATGAAAATACTACCTAGAATTTTTAAACATAGCGTAAGTAAGGATTTTATTAGTTGCATGTTTATATCGCACTAGTCTGTACGTTAAAAGTGCAATACATTTAGTACACTCATGTCTAAATAATGTCAACTTATGAATGAAAATATATAAATGTTAGACGTCGCATGTTTATGTCGCACCAATCTGCACGAGGCATGTCGTCCGCTGATTTGTTATCCTTTTATACAACAGAGAACCATACGAGTGTGTGTTTATATAATACGTCATTTACTACTAACAGCTGTGTTGTGTATCCCATCAAGTTTTATATTACTAATATTAATATGGTTGTGAAAAAGAAAAAATAATCTCGATTACTTATTTCTTCTGTTACGTCTTACACACAGCTACAACAACTGCTACAAGTGGTAAAATTGAAAATTTAATTTCCGTCAACTTTTGAATATTCTCGTACAATTAAATAGGGTAATATCATTGTAAGCAAATATTTTATATATTATACTCGCCTTAATTAAAGCTGTTATTTTAAATCAACAGAAAATCGCAATATTTTCGTAAAGTGTGGTCATATTTTTATTTTAATCCAAAGTACTCTGAGGTTAGTAATAGAAGACAATATCTCTCAAATGTCACCGCAATGACGGTTGTATGTTGACTATTCGATAATGGTGCGAAATTAAAAGTGTATATAATTTGAGGTACTTTTAAAACAAATTTACCGACTCCTGTTCTAATGCGTATGTAAATTTTTTGTAAACATCTTCTAAATAGACAAAAAGGCTAAATAAACTAAGTCCGAAATAAATGTATAAAACCGTCCTACCGAAAACAAGTTAATGTTGTTAACTTAAGTAGATGAGTCTATTAACAACAAAACAACGTTTTACTTTTTAACTGTTTGTATACAAACATCAGTTACACGCATAATGACTTCTCTAAATCCGTGTCAATCCATTTTAATGGTAAATTAACGCAAGCGCATTAAATTAATCTCAAGTATGTCGTTTAGAACGATCAACTCCATTTAGGAACTAATCTACAGCACGTGGTAGTGTTATCAAATGTCTGGCGATGCCGATGGACGTTGTAGACAAAATGAGCACTGTATTGTGTTTCACGGGCGCCATGACACTTGGAGAATTCTCAAAAACCACTTCCCCCCTTCCCCTCTTTACGTTTTTAAACCTCTTCCACCCGCCGCATCAACTCATCTGTTGATCCGGTGCTGAAACCCGCTGACACTGTGACCATCGAACAACTGTGCAAGTAAGAAAGTGTTCAATATATGATAAAATATCAGGTGCGTTTACATGATGTGTGGTATAATAGTACGAGTTCTTTGACTAGAGCTCGTTAAGATGAGTTATTATTTTATTAGCGTTTTTATTATTGAACCAATTAACTAAAATTCCTAAACTCTGTCTCTCATATATTATCGATTTAATTGCTAACTATAATTAATTTTATTAATTAACGTAGGTCTTTTTATTATTTCAGAATATTTATTATTATTTGTTTGCAAATAGACCGCTAGCTTATATACTCTAAGCGTATAATTTTATAATTTGTCAGTGCCGTGAAGAAACTAAGTACGTTAGTTTTCAGAGAGGTGAACTGATCAAAAGATTGTAAAAGATGTCGATGTCGTGATGTCTGAAAGGCTAATGTAATAATGCTTAGATTAAAAAAAACAGAGTTGTACACAGATAAATGTACACAAATGTACAGGGTGTCAGTAATATAGAAAATCTTTGAAACGCTTTGTTACCGGCAACTGACTCATATTCAATGAGAAGTTAAAAGTAATTACATTATCACATAAGAATATATTTTATGAAAAAAATGATTAAAGATGCAACATAGAAATATCTAATTATTAATTTCTGAAATTCATAAAGTTAAGTGATTAATGATTGGAACTGTATGAGAGTTTTATCTTATATCAACGGTGGCATACCGAGATTAGCAGGGGCGTCGGCCAGTACAATTACGTTCTAGCCTATCTGAAATTACATTTTCTTTTAGCTCTCACACAAAATTATTTATATGAATGTATAATTGAACTTTGAGTAATTTTATTTGGTAGACATAATGAGCTTATGAACTCGCTTTTTTTTAATTTCCGATTGAAATAAATTTTATATTGGCGTTTTTATGTTTATAAATATCACAATGGTGACGGAGTTATAGCTATATCAAAGTTGAACTTCAGTTTTGGATCATGTTTTAGATATGCATTGTACGTCACAGAAGAAATAAGTAAGGGGGCGTCCATAAATTACGTGAGGTGTTTTTTTTAATTTTCTGTCCCTCCCTCCCCACCTGGTGAGATGTCGTGAGATTTTATTAAACCCCCCTCCCCCATCCCCCAATCTCACGTGAGATTTTTCAAAATGTGGTGTGTGTATTGGAGTTCTTTAGCATTAATATAATTTATTATGAGAGCAAACTTTAACTTTAATTTTTATCGATACACTACTGGTATTAAAGGGACTTTAGCATTTATTATATATCTGAGTTCTGGTGGGCGTGAATTTAAATTTAGTTCTATCGTATTGGTATCGGCATCCGTGTCCATGATTCACTGAAATACAAACATAAACTGCATGCAGAACATACCCATGTCGCCGATAGATTTCATTTGACTCGTATTGCACCGTAACAACAAGCGATCTTAGGTATCCCCTCCAGTCTGAGGCGGCTTTTTGCATTTACAATGGTTCGGATAGGGTATCGTTGTAGTAGTGGTAACGCTTGGATAAAATTCGCCTTTATTCGGTTCTACTGTGCGAGGTAGTGCCGCCCGTATTCGGACGGCTTTGTAGCGTGCAGTCTGAGAGCTCCAGAGCGATCTCATTATATTTACATGGTTCGGATAGGTAAAGCGTAGTAGCTCGTATACGTCCGGCAGAAATTCGCTTAAATACGGTCCCATACTGAGACAGGCCTTAAGCATGTACAATCTAGATTAAATGGACCAAAATAGTATAATTTTTTTTTTGTTTCAATCAGAAAAAAAATTGCGTGATATTTGCCGAGACCCCCCCTCTCACCAACGGAAGATTAGATGAGATTTGACTCGACCCCCTCCCCCCCTTAAACATCTCACGTAATTTATGGACGCCCCCTAACCTGTTCGTAACCTTCCTAACCTGCTTCATGGGATACACAACCCAGTAAACATTTTAAAGTCACTTTGACATCATATTGAAGACGCGTATGATTTTTTTTGTCAGGAAAGAGTTCAATTACAATTCAGTTTATCTCAGTCGTTTATATGAAATGTCTAATTTATCGACTACAAATGGCGAAACAACTGCACCTGTCGGATTAAAAATGAAAATAAAGTTGATGCGAACTATAATTGAAGTGCGATAGTGATAGATACGTCACAAAATGGCACTTCACCAAATTGTTTACTGAGAACTCACAAATTAGTAGTGAATAATGTATTACACAGACACTCGTATGTGTCTCTATTGTATAAAAGAGATTAATAATTAAAGTGACTATTTTAATTGTTATTATCTCCTAAAATATAGTGAGTTATTAAAAAATAATTGGATAATTGATGTACTGACAGCCAACTTTATCTATGTAGTACAGTTTTATAGAAATTAAATATGGTTCACAACCCCATAATTCGTCGTTTTAACTGTAATATTGTCGCAAATACTACAGTTTCGCATGAGAAATATTAAATTCGAAGCAAATAGTTCTTAAGTTATAAACATAGCTAATGTTATATATGTATATGTAGTATATTTAAATACCACATTCCACAAATTCCGATACGAAATTGAAACCATCAAAACACTTCAGCTTGCGATAAAAAATATGTATATATTTAATATTGATATTGTTATATCTTTAATATTTTTGGAATATTCTTTGTTGACAAAAGTAGAGCCTTCAATGGATGTGTCACTCAAGTCATACAGACACACACACACACTCATATGGATACATCAGAACACAATGCATGTGGCTGTATGACAGCATAGAGATACCCGGTCTGCCCGGGTAGGACCGGGGAATGAGAGTGTTATTTCAGAATCTGACATAGATACTTCATACTCTTATAATATGTTATTTATTTAATGTATTAGTATAATTATAATAATCTTATAAATAAATATGATGTAAAACATATGCCCTCAGGCCTACGAGTCCGCATGACGATCCTTAATGAACTTATTGTTGAAAAGAATTTGATTCATCTTCGGTTTGTTGCTTTCTGCCTGAAACTAGCTTCAAGTTGCTTGAAAAGATGGTGATCAAGTTAGAGTGACTAGTTAGACTAATTTGGTTGTGAACTGATTTTTTAGTGGTCGATTTTTTAATTCTTTTGGTTTATAATATATCCAAAAATTGACGGATATATATCTATTTGAAGTTGGTTATGCGAGTAGTTGATGACAAGTAGTCAATGGAATAAAATAAGTAATTTTATTTATTTTTCGTTTTATATTACGACATTATATTGAAACATTATTGGTCGTTTAATACTGCATCTCTTTTGTACTCTGCTTGTTTTAAAAGTTATGGTAAGGGTAGGCAAATAGTAGTTGGGTAGAAGGTGAGGAAACAATGACATTGTGAACTGAAGTAATTTTTTTTAAAGTAGAGAACGAACGTGTGTACGAGTGAGATAAAAAACACGGCAAGAACGTAACTAAACTGATTTCAAACAGGTTTTGAGTACGTTTGCCGTAAGTTAATTTCTCGGTCGCTGGGGATTGTTGGTTGCATGCTTTTGATGGTAACATCATCTACAGAGATGTTTACGAATACTATTGAAAGTATTTAAATACATACATACAATCAAATAAAAACCCTAAACCCTGTTTTGCTATTGTTAGTTGCTCGTTTTCGTTGAAAACTTCGTTTCGCGTTTAGTTTGCAATCAGTCAACTCTTGAGGCTTTTTTCGTGTTTTATCTCACTCGCATACACGTTCGTTCTCTCAGTAACAACACAGTTGTAATCACATTCGCTTCGGGTAGATTCGGGGCTAAGGTTTGCAACCAGTCGGCTCGTGTGCGAAGGGCCGTCTACACACGGGATTTGAAAACAACCAAATCTAGAAAATATAACTCTGGCCAAGCATCAAACCCGTGAAAACAACAGTGTAGCGTCAAGCATCAATGCTCAGGCCCACTGTGTCATCGCCTTATTAAATTATCAATACATACCGAATTTTTGTAAATAAAAAAAAATACACGAAGTGAATAAGTGTTGTCAATCAGTTTCTCTCATTTTATCAACTTTCAAATAATTTTTTTTTTCTGGTTTGTTCACGTCACTACACTCATTAGTAGAAATATGTGTCAATCAACACATGTTACACATATTTCACACTACATGCAAATGTAAAATGTTTTCATAATTTAATGGTTACATGAAATAATGAATGTTTTTACATTCAGCTTAAATTTCTTTTCAAGTTTTCTATGCTTACGAAAGATGTATTTTAAGCATTGTGCCAAAAAAATGAATAAAAATAACGGAATATAAAAACGTATGTGTAAGTAAAATAAGCTGAGAAATTAGGCTGAGTTCACACTGCACGTTTTTTTGCAGTATAAATAATATTCAATAAACAATGCCGCATAAATTTTATATGTGTTCGTTTTTGTACAGTACAAACGATATTTACAATGCTGATCTTACAATACTATCTTACAATGCCGATCTTACAATACTGATCTTACTTTAGACCTGTCTAAGTGCCTTGTTCTGTAACTTTTCAAAAATCGACCTCATTTTTTCAGCGGTGAAAATATTTAATTTTTTCACCGCTTGAATAAAGTCGCTATATTTAAAATAACTAGAGTGGTATTCTGTATGCAAAATTTTACATCGCCCTTGTAATATACAGCGGTGAAAAACTATAGTGAAGTATTTTAAGACGTCATCAATTTTAAAAATATTTGACCAATCACGGCATTCAAAATATTCAAATATTTAAAAATTCAAACACTTGACAAGTACGAATACATGTCAATTGACTAGCAGCATAACCTCACTTTCTGATATATTTATATTTGTATATTCATATGACTATACATATACTGTGTATTAAAAACTTTGTACTGAAATTCAAATTGTTTTGACAAAAAAAAATGCAGCGATCTTATAATTTGGTAGCTTTTTTTACCAGCGACAAAAATAAAATCGATGAAAATTTCTTGCAGAATACCAAATAAAAAATCATCGCTTTTGTGACATCATTTTACAGCGATGAAATTTTTTCACCGGTGGAAATACTTTAGAGAATAAGGCCCTAAGTAAATTACAAATTAAAAATCCTGATTCGGAGACTTGGATTTTAGGAAGAGCGATTGTGATCTTTTGCGGTTTTGGGAAAGGATAATTCTGGGGAAATTCATGGTGCGTATGTGAAAACGGACAATGAAGAATAAGAACAATATGGAAAATATGTGTGTTTTTATGTTATGGGCATACGTGTATAAATTAAAGTGCCGCCTTCCAGCTGGAAAACATACAATACCCGTATAAAGGTTAACAACAGTGGTAGTGGTAGTGGTATTTAAGATTAAAGTAGAAATTGCGTCTCTTGATAAAGTGTACTAATGTGAAACCACTGAAGTACTTTTTACTGAAAACGTCGATTAAAGTAGAAAGCTCAATTCACTGTTTTTAGTTTAATGTAATTTTGAATTTGTGAAATCATACGCCATGCATTATTTTGTAATAATTACTATCTTTATTTAATATAAATTATTGTGGTTTTTTATATTAATAATTCACGGGCTTCTTAGGACCACGGTCCTTTTTTCACCCTTCTTAATTCCTTTTATTAACATTTTACATATTTACATTTTATTTATTACAACACTTAAGCTTTTAAACCCACTATATACCATATCCTGTCTATCACTAAGCACACTAGCCACCTCGGATATCTTAGTAGTTCCTGCATACTCGTTGGCAACACCATTCCATTATTTACCTAAACTCTGTACAAATTATTTCTGCAGGCCTCCGTTTCTGTTCATTGGAAGATCAAATGTTCTGGATCTGCTACCACTTCTCCACAATTGCACATATCTTCTTGTACCAAGTGATTTCTTTTAAGATGTGCCAACACCTTTCTCGGACCTAGGGCTTTCCACCACCAACGACGTCCGCACACCGAAGATTGAAAACTAAAAATTTTTCTTCCTTTCTCTGAATTGTTTCACATAGCCTGCCACTTTCTCTTTCACTTCATTTTTGCGCTTTGCCCATAAGTCCACTTCATATTGAATTTCTCCACTTGCTACTGTTCTAGCTGCTTCTTGTGCTGCGTCGCTTGCTTTTTCATTTCCTGTAATTATTGTATTTAATATAATTAATTTAATTTTTTTATATTTCACAAGCTGCATTTTAGGTTAAAACCTTAAATTAACACTAAAACTCAGTGAGTGGGAATGTGGCTTAAGATAAGTCTTAATTGCCGTTTAATAATGCCTCTGAATATAGTTACATATAAAACAAATTGTTCATACTATCATCACTGTCTTAGGTCAGTGCTAGACGGGTTTGTTCACTTAAAATTAAATGAAAGAAGGAATGAATAGAGCAGTATAAAGAGAATAATGAATCTTGCTGTATTTGATATTTACGATAGTTGGCAGAATGAATAAAACTCTACTCCACTCTACTTTTTTTTATAATATAAAGAGTGAACTTTATTTTCAATTTCTCTACATTTTTGACTGAAATATTTGAATTTTCGTTGTTTTATTTACGTTTTCTTCTTTTTTATTTGACAGTGTAATTTGAAATTCATTAACTTCATAGTAGACAGTGTTGCCAACATTTGCACACGACACGTTTTGTGCGTCGGTCTTCCGATGCTGTCGTACCGATGTCAGACGCTTAGCGACGCGCTTGCGTCGGTATGTGTGTGTGTGTGTGGACGATGGTACAGACAACTGTTGCATACGGCTCAGAGAGAGATTTTACATTTGCTACATAAAATAGATATTGAATTACTAACTATTTTTCTGAAAATGTCTCACGATTTATTTGATCAAAAATAACTACATTTTTGAGAGAATTTATTTTTACGAATTCGGTTTATATTCGCTTGGTATGATTTTTATATTTAAATTTTAATTTACTCATGTTTCCAAATTTATATATATCACATTTCATAGGTAACGTATATCAAGTTAATTTTATTTATAATTATAATTTTCCATATCAACAATAAGAATTCTTTCCTCCACAGATTACAGTTATAAAGCTTCTAGACATTTTTTTATATTTTTAACTATATCAAATGTGTAACAAAGTTATAGAAAGAAAAAAAGCATGTACCAGAGGTTTGGTTTGCTTTAGAATAATTTTTCTGCCAGACTAATTCCATTTAATTATAAAATAATATTGTAATTACTGATATTTATTTAATAAAATATTTCTTTTGTTTCAGGTAAGGACGACTGACTCTCATTGCGTTTATTCACTTGTTGATTTTCTTCTGCCATAACAATAAACGGTGTGTATAAATTTTGTTACATTATTAGCATGCAAATTTGATTTACTAAAACGATACATCAGTTTTATAGTACAAGAAGTAGTTCTGCAAAATACTCCAATTTAACTTCAAAATATTTCAGGATAAAATGTATTGGAAGTGGGTAACACTTCTCGCATGAAATGTATTCGCTTTATCGAATAAATCTTTGAAGAGACGAAAAAGGGGGGGGGGGGATAGTGTCTGTAGTGACAGCTCCGCTACTCTTTGGTTTAGTGAGATAAGTGCTATATTCGGCATTGTCAAACGAGTTAGAATTGAAGACGAACCCTTGCAATACAATTCAATCTCAGTTGTTGTCACAATACACCCGTTTATATCATTGCTTCTGCTTCTCTTCTCTTCAACGTTTTTCTCAATAAAGCCAATGCGTTTGATACAAACCTGCGGACCTATAAACGCTTACATTTGTAGAACAAGTCCCGCACAGGTCCGTTGCGTGTGCATACAAGATCTTACAATATCGATGACGTCACATTACTACATTGTAATTGTATGTAATTGTATTGAGTCCCACTTGTTTCAACAAAATATGCGTCATAATTAACGTTTGCGAAAGTCAAGTGGATTCAGTTCATTCGCCGAAAGGAATAATCTTTTCTTTCCCCCGATTGAATCTGGGCTGCTCCAAAACTCTGGATTATATACATTGCATATTGGTTAATCCGGGACTAGCTTGATTGCGAGCCGAATGGACGAGCTGTTTGATATGAATCGTCCAGACCTGTGGACGCTTACCTTAAAGAAATTAAAATTGGAGATGCTTGACCAATAAACATCCTACTGCGCCTGTTTAGTTCACAAAAACCTATTTTTAAATTTCAAGAATACTAAAAGATAATTTAAAACAAATTTGGTTAAAGTACTCTATTTACCTTATTACCCTTTTTTTGTTTTCTTTCTATCTTTCTATAAGGCCTAAATCACACTACGGAATAATGGGCTTGTGTCCTCATTTTTTAGTGGTCGATTTTTCAATTGTTGATTGAAATTGATGTTAATAAATGTGTATTGGCGTGTCTATTTTATTAAATATCTAAATATTGACGGAGATATAGCAATTAAAAGTTTGAATTGTAGTGTTAGCGCTAGAAATGGTCGGCTATATTTGTATGACGTGAAATGCATTTTAACGTCAGTTACATGTTGAGTAGGTCAGTGCTGTGGTAATGTTCTGTAGCTGTTGGTAGTCAAATAATCAAATCAAGTCAAAGAATAATAAGTTTTTATTTTATTTAACCCTGTTACGGCAGACATAATATTGAAATTTTATTGTTCCTTGAAATAGATGTAAATAATATTTGATATTTTGATATAAAAATACATATAGCAGAGATTTAAGAGCTGTAAGGTTGGTAAGGTTGGTTAAGAGTTGTAAGGTTTGGAATGTCTACAACGTTGAATCCCTTTAATAATTAAAGAGACAAAATGACTTTTTTAATTGTTAATAACCCCTGAAATATAAGGAGTTCTTAAAAAATAATTGAACATTTGAGGTTCTAGTAACCCACTTTATCAATATATAGTACACTTTTATAGAAATTAAGACATAGGACACAAGCCCATTCCGCCCGGTTCTTTTCTTTATGGTTTTAATTCTCTAACTAAAACTTACCCAGCACACACTTCGGATAAATTCATCTCAGTTTATATGCATGTTCACAGAGATACAGCGACAGATGCATACTGCTTGCAAAGAGATAAGCCGAGAATAGCATATAGCATTTGCAGAATTAATTCCGTAGTGCGTGTATCCACATTCAATTATATGTTCTATAAAATAAAGATTAATAAAAACCTGTCTGTTGATTGCTGTAGAAATTTACAATTTTTTTCCCGCTCAGAATTAAAACCGGTGGAGTGCGCATGATCATATGATGCCATATGTTACAGTTTTCGCGTTGGAATTATTCCTCAATGAGGTCTAGACTTACATATAGTTAGTTCGGATAGTTATGCACCTACGACAAGTCCAGCGATAAACTATAATGCCGTAGTCTAGTTTGCAGACACTCCTTTGACATATCGGTAATTACTTAGACCGATGGTGGTGACGGTAGCCGTTGCGATTGGCAGTCATTTATCACGGTTTGAAGTTAGACACAATATGGGCTCAGACATTCGTGTTTAGTTCAACTTGTCCGAATGATTTATGACTTCTGATGGCTACTTTGTACTTTTGACGCCCTTTCATTTAGTCAACTATTTTAACGTTGACTTTCTTTTTCTTATTTCTTTTTCGCTATATTTAAACCGATCCTATTATAAGAATATGTGCAATGCACATACATACAATAAATCATACAAAGAAGAGAGTCTCATTTTTAGGGGATGATTTTTTAATTCTTTATTGACATATTGGTTAATAAACATATTATTAAATGTCCAATAATTGACGGGTATATATCTATTAAAAGTTTGAATTTTGTTTTACTGCATAATATTATCCTAGTAGTTGATGACGTCAATATGTCAAGAAATAATCTCATTTATTTTTCATTTTATATCACAACATTATATTGAAACTTTATGGGTCGTTGCAACAGTTGCTATAGATTTAGATGTTGCTATAGAGTTGCACTGCTCTTGTTTAACAGTGACGTTAAAGCTGGCAAATGGTAGCGGGGAAGAAGATGAGGAAGGACTGCTGTCTACTAGTCCACCACTTTTATAAATGTTTACACTTTTAATTATTAAAGGGTATTTCAATTGTTAATAACTTCTATAATATTGCGAAATAAATATATTCGGATATTTGAGGTTTATCAAATACTCTGCAATCTTATATAAATTCAGCTCACAATCTAATTGACATGTAAGGAAGAAAGACAAAAACTTTTTTCTTAATATTTTCAAATTTAAGTACATTTTGAATACTTTTAAATTTACAAAATTTTATCTTTATTTATTCTCTAAGAATTACAGTATGTGGTATCAAAAGTTTTCGTTTTCTTGTAGGTCAGTAGAGAAAAATAAAGTTTTCATTTCACAATAAAGTCTCAAGTTCATTCTTGGCACATCGACAAATTTTTTGACAAATGTCTCGCCGAGAGTGAACTGATGGAATAAATGTAGTACTATCTGCATGATGATCTAAGAAGTATCTTCTTTAGAAGTGGAAAGTTAATGGTCACACATAAGGCCTGTCTCAGTATGGGACCGTATTTAAGCGGCGGCGTATTCGGACGTAAATCGGCGTGTTGGATGAGCTACAAAGCCAACCGCCTATGTGTGTCACAATACATGTTTATACTAATTTATTTATCTATATTTATGATACAGCATCCTCTTGATGTTTACGTCATAAATCTGGTGTGCTTGGATAATAAGATAAGGGTATATTATCTTATTTTATGTTAATGGTTTTTGGTTTTGTTATTGTTTTGTTAGCCTGTAGTGATCTCCTGTAGTCGTCAGATAACTAACTTGTGAACTGTAGGGGGTGTATTGGAGTTCTTTAGCACTAATATAATTTATTATGAGAGCAAACTTTAACTTTAATTTTTATCGATACACTACTGGTATTAAAGGGACATACTCGTCATACGCGATGTCGCGATAGAGGCGAAAAGACCCGTATTGCAGCGAAAGAACAAGCGATGTTAGGTATCCCCTCCAGTCTAGGGGGCTGTTTGCATTTACAAAGGTTCGGATAGGATATCGTTGTAGTAATGCTAACGCTTGGATAAAATTCGCCTTTATTCGGTTCTAATGTGCGAGGTAGTGCCGCCCGTATTCGGACTGCTTTGTAGCGTGCAGTCTGAGAGCTCCAGAGCGATCTCATTGCATTTACATGGTTCGGATAGGTAAAGCGTAGTAGCCCGTATACGTCCGGCAGAAATTCGCTTAAATACGGTCCCATACTGAGACAGGCCTAACGCTCCTAATTAAATTAATAAAGCGTAAAAAAAACTTTTTTTTATAGAAAAAAGATAACCTTTTAATTACAAATAGATAATTCCATGACACATTCAAATAATCAACTACTACATGGACCAATGCTGAAATTAAATAATATATGCATAGCTTTCATGAAAAAGCAATTAAGCATTAAAGACTTATTCTATTTGACGAATGTGTCAAAAGTTAAGACGTAAGTTGCGCGTGAATTGTTAAAACATATCACTTTGTGAGGCTTAGTACCCAGTAAACATTTTGGAGTAAATTCTCCTTAATTTCTATTACATATCATGAATTTTTTGTCTGGAACGTGTTCGTTTTCTATTCAGTCGTTCATAGGAAATGCCCTTTTTATGACCTACAGAGATCGCAACGACGGTTCACTGCTGAATTAAAAGCGGAGTCGGTTTATGATTTATGACCGAAGTTATAAACTTGAAACTAGCAGGGATATAAAACTTAATTGAATTTTACTTTTTAGAGTCTGCAAAATATAAATATTTAAATGAAGAAATAAATAGATGTAATCTTTAGTACGAATCGTGATTTTTTTAATGAATATTATTCATCTTCAACAATACTCGTTATATTAGTTTTTTACATTGTTTTGGTGATTCAAAAATCCACGATCGGCAGGTCTGCGTTAGGTTTAAAACCTCTGTCTTACCATCGCTAGGTACTATCTTCGTTTATATACATTCTATTCGGAGATTGAGGGAGATAGCGTCTGTCTATTACCATTAAAGAAATATTTGTTGAAAAAGGATAGCATATACTTTAAACATCTGTACAGAACGAAATATTATACAAGTATACCGAAATATTATACAGTTATAAGTGTAACGGTGAAAAATATATTTTACTTGTCTAACGCATCTTGTTTTTCTCTCACTTTGGAATAAATGAGATGAAAGTGAACTTAAAAAATATATATCCATGTGGGAAAGAAACAGAAATACTTAATGAATGATGTTGGAAAAAGAAAGAATACTAGAAAGAATAACTAACACAAAATCTGTGACAGGTAGAGAACTTGTAAAGCGTTAGAATAGAATTGTACGAGTGACTCGAACTTCACCAAATAGGGCACTTCACCAAATTGTTTACTGGGTAGACTTCTTGCCTTTACGGAAATAAGAAAGTAAATGTTTTCTAAACTTAGGTTGAAATGTCGAGTAATTTATGGTGTACCCCTTGGTATGATTGACATCATGTAAACAATTTGGTGCAATTGCTATCACTATTGCACTTCAATTGTTTTGCTTTTGACAGCTTAAACGAAGTGATTATTTGTAGCCCATAACAATGATATTTTATATGAACAACTATTAGAAACTAAACTTGGACCGAACTCTTTCATGACACAATTTCATAGATTTTAATAAATATAATTTCGAATATATTCCAAATTGTTTTTTGTGTGGTACTTGGTTAATTCATCCAATTAGTTGACCCTGATAACATTTTTTTTATTAATGTTGCGTTTTGAATGTAAATAAGTATGTTCACCCCGTAAATGTTGCCCATTAGCTACTGAATTCTTTACATATTCATCAGAAGTTAAGAAATTAAGGATGTCATTGAAAAGAGCCTGCCAAGATACAAGAAGGAGGGAGAACTTTTAGATTACTTTTAGTAAATGGTAGAATTAATGTAAAAGAATGTAATACCTAACGGCAAAATACATTAAATAAACAATTCGTATTCATCGAAATTGAAAGTTCATTATTAAATAATAAATATGAATAACATTTTGCGAGTGACTGTCCTTCTCAGACTGTTGTTTTAGTTGACACAGTTTTTAGAACGTTATTGAAGCATAAAAACACAGCAACATAATAATAATAAGAATAACGAGGCGCATATGTATTTAGTTACCTATGTATGCACTAGTTGTTTTTATGGTATATCGTTGTTTGCTATATTGCATATATTCTATATTCTACTACGTTACAAATGCACCTAACACGTCGAAGCCTATTCTACTGGACGCGACTTGAGCAACTTACACGTTAGAGACAGTGATGACGAACCTTTTTCAGATCCTCAATGTAAAATCAATGGAATCTACAGGACCAGATTACCCTTTTTTTTATTTAAATCAAAACCACTAATCATTCTTTTCGAGATTCGACTGTGAGAAACTCAACTGTAAATGAACTCTTTCATGATAACAAAATCATACGCATTTTCAATATGATGGCAAAGTGACTCATAGATGATTACTGGGTTGTATCCATTCAGAATTGTCTTCCGCCGAAACCAATCAATTGTACCTAATGGGCTTGTGTCCTCATTTTTTAGTGGTCGATTTTTCAATTGTTGATTAAAATTGATGTTAATAAATGTGTATTGGCGTGTCTATTTTATTAAATATCTAAATATTGACGGAGATATAGTTTGAATTGTAGTTTTAGCGCTAGAAATGGTCGGCAATATTTGTATGACGTGAAATGCATTTTAACGTCAGTTATTTGTTGAGTAGGTGATAATGTTTTGTAGCTGTTGGTAGTCAAATAATCAAGTCAAATCAAATCTAATAAGTTTCTATTTTATTTAACCCTGCTAAGGCAGATATAGTATTGAAATTTGATTGTTACTTGAAATAGCTGTAAATAATATTTGATATTTTGATATATAAATACATATAGCTGAGATTTATGAGCTGTAAGGTTGGTAACCTTACACAAGGATTGTGATGTCACATGCACTTGGAATGTGTACAACGTTGAATCCCTTTAATAATTAAAGAGACAAAATGACTTTTTTAATTGTTAATATCTCTTAACATATAAGGAGTTATTATAAAATAATTGGACATTTGAGGTTCTAGTAACCCACTTTATCAATATATAGTACACTTTTATAGAAATTATGACATAGGACACAAGGCCATTATAATTACTTCGATTGAATCCGAATTGGTTAATCCGAGCCTCATTACAACTAAAACAAATACTAGATACCTGCGACTTATTTCGACTGAAAAGTATATGAAAAAATGCGACAAGGACGGAGAAAGGAAACAGAATAGCAGCAAATTTGTGTGACGTAATTTATGGATGGCTCCTTATTATATTTTATTTTTATTCTATATACTTTAATACTAGTGACGTCAAATATATTGAGCAGTAAAGCAAAATTCAAACTTTAAATTGCTACAACTTCGTCAATTTTTGTATGTTTAATAAAATAAAAAAATTAATATACATATATTAACCTATATTTAAATAATAAAATAAATTCTCCTCCTCCTCCCTTCCTTTTAAAATTAGTTCACAATCTAATTGACCTAGCAAACACATTGCAAACGGTTTTCTAGCCCAGACGTATTGCTTTTTTTGTTTCACTCGCATTTGTACACCAGCAGACTGCAGGTTCTAATATGTATAAATGATTATCGCAATTGAACTTCTCAAAATGTGAATCTTTCAAAATGGTTTTATTTTTATTTTATTTGTATAATAACATTACATAAATGGAATATTTGCAATTTAGAACGAACACATTCATATCAATGATATATCGAATTGTGTCCGAATTTTCAGGAAAACCGTCTTAAAAGTTGTTATATTTTTACATCTTGAATGTGTTATGTGTATAAAACTTTCTAGTTAAATGACCTTTCTTGCCTTAATTAATTTCCTAGACTTAGGCTTCACCTAGTCTGCTTGAGGCTTGACCCGGGTCTAGTCGGATAATCTGTTGTGGTTCAAGGTGCTTTTCCTGCTTTACAATTCTATCTTTTCACATGTTTTGTATCATAGAGCTATTTTGGTAATATAAATAAGAATGATTTAAAACTTCACGAACGACTTTATGAGTTAATACGTAAATGGTGTCAAACTGATAGCATAGTACGACGGCGCATCCTGTGTGGAATCTTTGAACTTTGTAAAACGGTCATTTGTTGTGTTCATCGACTTGTAAAATAACCCGAAGTCTACATCATCAAATGTTTGTATATTTTTAGAGAAATTTATTCATCTTAGGGGCACCCCAGTAAACATTTTTGAGTCATTTTGTCATTATATTGAAGATGCGTATTATTTTTTTGTCATGACAGAGTTTATTTACAGTTCAGTTTCTCACGGTCGTTCATATGAAATGTCTATATCATCGGTTACAAATGGCAAAATAACTTCACCTGTCGGAATACAAATGAAGATATAGTTGATGCAAACTATAATTAAAGTGCAATAGTGATAGAAACGTCACAAAATAGGACACTTTACCAAATTGTTTACTGTGAACTTTCGATCAGGGCGCCCTTAAAGATTGATTGATTTTTGATTGAATTGGATGTAACCAGTGCCGTAACATTTTAAAAACATCTATACCTTACTGGTTATCCAAGAAAATACAAAAAACTGCAGTATAGGTTTAAAAAAATGCTTGAATAAAACAAGTAATTGAGAGCAGAGAAAAATCATCTAAATCTTCAATAAGTGAGCTTCTGCTTTGAACGTGAACAGAAGTTAATATGCAATTTTGAAGATCTTGAACGGGAAACACAGGCGATTCAACGTGTTATTGGTCATTTAATAGCTAATGTAGCTCTCCCTCCCCCGGTTCCTTCTAGAACCCCCTACAGACATTGTGACATTTTACCAGACTATTCTAGTCTGCGAAAAACAAAATTCAATAGTGAAATATTAGGGGTGATTAAAACTTTCCCTGTTAATTCTAATTTTTTGTTAAGTGATTCAAAATTAATTAGTATATTAGTAAAATAGAATTATAATTTCTAATTTAAGTGCAAATAACTCAATAGTTGATGCACTATAAATAAATAAATAGTAAAGAAAAAAAAAATTATAAATTTCATGTAAAAGTATATATAAAAAATAGTTGTTGGTGTCTAGGATGTATAAAAGACAAGACTAAATAAATTAAATTGATAAAAAGTGTATTCTGTCATTTGTGTAATTAGTAGAAATGAAACCGATAATCAAAACACAACAGACTTAATAAAAGGTTATATTTGTTGTTACCTTCATTATTTACAAGTATATTTGACAATATTTATACTACCGAACCTGTAATAAAAGAAATGACATTTAATGTGTTAAACACAATATGAATCCCTAACCACACGTAAGTCTTCCAATGGTTTAGTTAGCAATCAAATACTAACGATCTAGTTCACACGCGCATTGCAGCCTTTTATGTTTTTCCAGTTCCACCGCTTATGTTGCGGACATTATTGAAGTTGAAGAGAGAATATTCAAACTAAAGAAATACATTTTCTTTATATATATATATACAGGGTGTCCCAATATTCAACGATAAACGGGCACCAGAGGGTGGTCTTGCTCATGACTACACGAGAAAAAAAGAAAAAAAAATTTATCTCATTTTGTTTAGAAATTACAAAAAAAAATAAAAAAATTTCGAAAATTGAAATTGATTTGTATCGGCAACCTAAATAGCACTGCTATCCACCACAACCATTACAAATCCCAGAATTCTCAGAATCAATCGAAATTAATTTTTTCCCTAAAATTTTTAAAGATTTTTACTTTCTGTTCACTTTAACTCATCGTGGTGTAAAGAAAAAATATGAACACTACTATACCAAGTTCTTTTAAAAATCGGTGCAAGTCTTCAGGATTCCAAAATGGTATAATACTTCAGGAAAACTAGCAATAAAAAAAATTATACATACTATTTCTTAACAAGAACCAAATTTCATAAATTGTCACTAACTAATAATTTATCACTTTTACAATACCCAAAATAGGTTTTTTATAGTTGAATTAAAACAATTATTCAAATTGTTTCAAAGAAAAAAAGTCCGAAATATTTAAAAAATTGTGGTCTTGGAAGTTAACAACATCTTAAGGTTTTTCAATTTTTGAAAGACTTTTATTTTTTTTTGTAATTTCTAAACAAACTGAGATAAATTCTTTTTTTCTTTTTTTTCTCGTGTAGTCATGAGCAGGGCCACCCTCTGGTGCCCGCTTATCGTAGAATTTTGGGACACCCTGTATATATAAACTAATCCAATATCAAGTAAATTACGAATGTCATGTGATTTTCTTCATATATGTCAATAGGTACAATATGTACTTATATTTATTGTTCCTTTGGGACAAATTATATGTAAGAGACAAAACAAATAATAAAAATACTTTCCATGTCATTGAAATCAAATAGGAATGACTGAAGTATTATTCCCCCGAGACCGACTGCTGTATTTTTAGTGCCAATACATTGACAGATGGTCATAGTTTGTAGGTTATAATCTATAAATGGTATATTTGTATGTATATTATGTTATAGGTAAACTGCGTTATAGTTAGCAATCCTAAGTATTTAGTATCTTACCTTTTAGTACCTTTCATCCACCTTAGCTTTAGTACCGTAGTTTACCTAACATTATTAAGCGACCTCTAGAGAGCTCTGGCAATAGTAAATTAGTTTAATTTTACTAACTAACTTTTAAAACATATATAAAAACTAGACCCCATACTTTCACACAGGTGAGTAAGGTTTTTATGTAACTTTTGCACCGGCTACCTGCTCCGCGTTCTAGCTAGCAAGTACAAATACGTTCTTAACTACATAGTACACCATTTATTCTCAAAATTTCAACTTTGATAAAAGAATGTAAATCTGTGGGCTCTGATATCTTGGACTAATAGGTTATAAACAAGAATAAAGTTGTATTGTTTAATTTAGAAAGTATGGAGTCTGCATATATCTCAACACCTAAGACTAAAGTTAAAATTAAAATTAAACGTTCTGGAGGGAAATATTACTCATAATGTCATATGCTTTATAATTTAAATTAAATTAAAAATTAAAAATAAAATTAAAACTGTGAGTGGAAATCATAAAATTAAAACTAAACCTCACGCGCACGCGTATTAAAAGTAATCTGCATTAAGATATAGAACTGCAGATGTTATAATTAGGATATAGTATATTTTTATTGCTATACTATAAAGAACCTTGAACACCATTCAAAAACCTACATAGTAAGTTAACTGTTTACGAAGTCAAATAATGAATTAAACATGTGGTTTAGACTTTATAGACAGTATAGTGTTCCCATCCACCTTGCACCCCATCAATTTGCATATTTTATTAAAATTGTATTTAATGATTTCAAGAAACGCCTGCGAAATACTTCACTGTAATACATGCAACATTCCTAACGAAGGCTGGCACTTGAATATCTAAAATCACTCGACAATGATGTTTCAATGTTGCAATTCGACATGGGTGGGACTCGAACCCGCTAACCGTGAACCCTGGTGATGCCATAGCGGCTGGGACACTTGCAAATACAACGGTGAGGCGCGGTGCAAGGGTGGTGGCGTTCAAAAATATTATCATTTTACATTTGTTTCAATTACAAGTGTATTTATTTACATTGTAATATTTCGTGTATAGAATATTTCAAAAATGCAATGCAGTCTTTAAAGACTCATTCTTTTGATATTTAATTTTTGTTTAATATTTTATACTAGATTTTAGGTTTTCAGATTAGGTATTCCTTCTCACATTCGTGTTTTTTTTTTGAGTTATCGGAGAATAGCAATGGGCTTGTGACCTCACTTTTTAAGGGTCGTTTTTTATTTTTTATTGAAATAAATGTTTATATAGTAAAGTATAGTATAGTAAATTTCCAAATGTTTACGGAGTTATAGCTATATCTTTCGATGCTTACTTTTATGGAAAAGTTTAACAAAGTATGATACAATAAAAGGTATAAAAGATTGCGGACGAGGAGTATTTGGGGGTATATAGAAAAACTGGCAAATGTAGAGCAAGGTTCAAGGGGAACAAAAAAAGAGAAAGCAAATATACAGGTATGCGGATAAGAGGAGTAAAGGTTGGAGCGTATAATGAGTTGGTGTAAGGAAAGGTGGAAGAAACGCGGCGAAACACCTGCTAGGGAGAGGACGAAAAAAGGAAGAAAATGGATGGTAGAAATAAAGAGGAATGAATAGAGGCACAAAATAAGGAGGGGAGTAAAGAAAGTAGTACCTAAGAGAAAGAAAGTAACAGAAAACATTTCATTTTGTTATTCTTTTAGTAATATTTCATTTGATATTTGTCTTTCTTTGTTTGAATAATACATGCAAAAATTGTAAAACTAGAATGTAGAGCCGAACGAAAAGAAACATTGGATACAATACATTTCAATACTGCTGTTGTTAGGTCTTTTTATATCAAAACATTTCTTTTGTTGGTGAGATGTTATTTACTCTCTCCTGGTAGTTATCTTTTAGAATTTCAATCTGTGTTCTTCATTGGCACTTGGAAAAGTTGGCAATCCTATTTATAAATACAGAAAATATTTATCATGTTACAGACTGCAAGCCTGAGTTTAATGTGTGCAAAAGATACAATTGTTTCATTTTAAAATAATAGAAATACATGAAAGATAAAAATTATACCAATACGAGAATTATGTACAAAATGACTGCCTTGAATATTTTGAGAGTTTGGCTTAGTTTTAAAAGGATTGAAATTTAAAATAAAACGTTTCACATAACCCAAAAAAAATAATTAAAATGACAGCTGACAGAAGGAAATTATCGATATATACAAAAACATAAAACCTTTGCTTGCTAGTTTATTAAATTAAAAGCAGTATCCCGATATCGGTATCCTAATATTTTGTTCTGGTATTTTCAATTTGGCGTCTAAGTTACATTTAACTTTAATTTCGAATATAGCAAGCTGGAGAAGCAGCAGGACTTGAATGATGAGCCAGGAGATTTCATTTATAATTTGGTGCAGACGTAGAATTATAAAATATGCTCAGCACCAACACAGGGGGAATTACAGTTACCAAAATTAACCTCCACTTCTCAATATTCAAGTTCTTGTCCGCACAGTTGATGTAAGGTGTACGACTTAACTAAACAATTCGTCGTAGATGACATTGTAAACTTGTTATTTTCAAGTCATTCTATAATTCCCTAGAATTGTACTTATTACGTCTCCCGTAGACACAGAAAAAATAGTCTGCTATTTATGCAATGTCATTTTACACAATTATATTTATAAAAATGTTGAATGGAGGAACTGCTTGTACATGTGCATGCGGTCTAAGTAATTTGCTAAACTAATTAAAGTTGTTAGAAATAATTGAAACTGCTTGTATTTTCCCAGAATACTCACTTAAAGTGACATAGTCAAGACAAGAGTTCACAAAAAGTCTTACTTCTTTAATGCATGCGTATAAGTGCATGATAATGGGCTTATGAACGAACCATGTCTTAATTATTATAAAATTGTGCAATATTTGATAAAGTCATTTTTTTCCTTTAATGGGCTTGTGTCCTCATTTTTTAGTGGTCGATTTTTCAAGATGATCATTTTTCAAAATGATCACAAAATTGAAAGTATGAAAGAAGTACAACTGCCCTTACGAAGAAGCACTGGTCAAAACATTTGAAACATTTACTTTTCTTTAAAAATGAAGACAGTTGGCAACCCTACTCATAAATAACGTAATAATTTAAACATAAACACATTTACAATTTAAAAAAAAAACAATGTAGATTTAAGGTTAGAATTACTCGTGCGATAAGCAGACAACAAATGTGCAATTGTGTACCAGGGAATTCAAAGACGTTATTAAGTCATACTATGTTAGTAACACTTGTTATATAAATCTATTATATAGTATGAGCATATTATAAGTATAGTTCAACCCATTAAGAATATGACCTTCATATTTATGCTTCAGTATAATTACTGCATTAAATGCACTAAGGCTGGGAACGCTGCACAGGCGCACACTGAACAGTGAAACGGTCCACTGATACCGCAAGGCGAAGGCGCATGTGCATACCCGTCAAAAAGTCGTTTAAATGTTACATATGTAGAACACTTATTATGTTTAAGTTATAGCATTTTTGTCGTTGTCCGTTACTACTGATTTGTTTTCATTTTACTTTGCAACTTTGCAAACTGTAGGAACATAGGAAATATATTTCTCGAAGTCTTTCTCTATGGAAGAACAAGTTCATAATAGGCTTGTGAACTCATTTTTTTTAATTTTTGATTGAAGTAAAGGTTAAAGTATCATTCCCACTCACTACTTCAATTTTATTTCGTATTTTGTATTTAATTTAAATTGTTTAGCATAAGGCAATACGCGTAGTCATTCACAGTACCATTTTTAATTTAATTTATTTCTTAGTTTTTTTAGAACCTTACAAGGTCCAATGTTTTAAGTTAAAAATATTAAATTAAGAAAAATTATATTATATTATAACCTCCAAAAAGTGAAAATCTGTCAAAATGCAGTAGGATTTGTATTTAAAAGAAGTTTAATGTTAGTTTTTGAAAAATATAGAAGATAAAACAATTTCTAATAATAATTGTTAATAAAAATATCAATTTTAATTATTTCACATATAATTTTGTCGAACTGTCAAAATTTATATTACTAACGATGCATACGCAGCAATTAAATTAACTAAACTTTAATTAAAACACAAATGTGAAAAGAAATGCTTAAACGAGAACCTCAAATCTAGATTACAATATTAAATAAAAACACTAAATTAAATATCAAAACAGTGAGTGGGAATGAGGCTTAACATACTCGTATGTATATTAACGTTTTTATTTTATTAAATATCAAAAAGTTGAGAGAGTGATATATAGCTATATCAAATTTGAATTTTTGTTTTACCGCATGTTTTACCTCTGCATATGACGTCATAGGAAAAATAGATAATAGGTATTAATTATTCTATTTATACAATCGTCGTAATACAATAATACGAATTACAATATTTTAGTATAAGTATTCTTTGTAGAGTTGAATATCGTTTTTACTTTTGGCGTCCATGTAGCGGCATTGCACTATGACATCGACAACACGATACCACGCGTATTGCTCAGATCAAGACCAAACTCTTCCTGCAACCAACTGACATTGCTTACAGTGCTGTCAATCTTCATTTGATATGTTTACATTCCTCGTATTGCTCAATTTACATCAGTTATTTATATATCCACAAGTATTCATTTGAATATGTGTGGCCTCGATGTCCCTCTCGATACCCGATCCCCGACCCCCAGACATAGGTCCATGGCTCGTGCCTCTGGTCTGTCGCCATCCTAATATCATTGACTCGCATTGGTAGTCTTGGAACGTCACCGTCAGTGTATTTTTTATTAGTCGCAATGGCTTCCTGTTTAACAATTTCATTAATTTAAATCAGAAGACCACCAATAAAATGAAATTTGCATTTACAGGATCTATATCCGTTTGTACAAGTAAAAGGTTTGTAAAAATTGCGCGTGTTTATCAGTGGCGTAGCTAGGTAACCAATTTTTCACCATATTTGTAACCGAAATTTTTCATTTCTGCCACTGTTTTATGTGTAAGTTTATTATATAAAATGTTTCACTCATGGAAATCAGATCTGTTCGATCACGATCATTGTTCGCAAGACTCAGGAATACGGCCACCGGTTATTACTGCATACCTCACAACAATGCTTAGCTGGTCTACCTTCGATAAATCTAAATCTAAACTGTTCTTTTTATAAAATGAAATAAAAAGTGTGATTTCTCATAAGCCTCAATGTTAAATTAAAAAATTCAAAGTTCAATATCTTTTTACTGGTTTTCTGCAGTTTTTCTAAAATTTAACGAGATCATTATCTTATTATAATCTATTAATAATGCCAAATTTTAGAAAATATTAAACGGTAACTCTCTGACCGACAGTACTACCTTAAAGTCGTGTTGCAACCTATTTTATTTACATTCCAAAGGTGGAAGAATTTTTAGCTAGTACAATACGAGGTTTGCTGGACAGGGTCCGAGGGCCCCCTGAGCTTGAGGGCCCCGAGGCCCAGCACCGACTGGCCCATACCTTGCTACGCCAGTGGTGTTTATTAAGTATTGTAAGATTATCTTGTGGTGGAACTAGGAATGCTCCTAGGCGCTAAAGATTTTAATATGTATCATACTTGAAATAACTCGTTTTCTTAGTTCATCTCAAGTAACTCATCGCAAAACCAAATTCTTTACCCACTAAACATTTTCGTGAAATAGAATAGCTAGGTTAAGTTTCACTCAAAAAAATTAATTATATTTCACTCAGATTTCAAATAGATGTCACCTATGACTGTTCTTTCTCTTTCCAACATCATACACTTAAATGTAGATATAGTTGTTGTCTCTTTTACATTTGAAAATGTTTATTTTAGTTTAGATAAAATTTCACATTCATTTCACAAGAATATCACAGAAAAAGAAACAAGATATATCTGTCCCGGTTTATTTTCTACCATATGCATACATACTATACTATAGTATCGGGTAATAAATTATAAAGTGGTATCGGTTCGAATCCGAACATTACCGACATTTTTCTTGAACGCGTGAAATCAAATTGAATTGTTTGATGACAGAAAAATCATACGCATCTTCAATATGATGTCAAAGTGACTCTAAAAGTTTACTAAATATCCTCAACTCCTCTACTTCTCCTAGTTCACTCGCTCAACCATTTTACCAAGAACTCTTTTACGATGAATTCCTTTAGTGTGCTTTGCTATATGATGAACATTCAAAATCTTTAACCGATCACTGACCTGGCTGAATAAATATATATACACATTTATAAACATTTTTGTTACGTTACAAAAAATTAGATTTACTCTGAAATTAGTAGAAATGTCATTTAATTTATTCCATTTCCTAAAGTGCGATGATTTATTTACTATATAATTAAATCTTATAAATAAATCTATAATAAATATCTTATTTATAGACCGTATATAAAAATATAAAATTTTGCAACATTGTATGTTTATAACTTTTAAAATAAAGTGAATAACGCCTGCCGTTATGCAACATATATAACTTATCATAACTCAAAATAAAATGTGTTTACGAATTCATTTATCGTTTAACTAATATATTTATTGGAGTGAAAGTAATATTTATTTTTACACTTAGTGATGTGTAGCGCTATATATTATTCTATATGTCATCTAAATTATTACTAATATTATCAAATAGTTATGAAATAAAAAAATATTAAATATTTGTTAACAAATAACGTCATTATATTTACTTAAAGAATTTCATGATCTTTTCTAACAATGTCTGTATTCTTTTATTTAATTTATTTAACGGCATCCTATTTCCGATGCTGAGTCCTATCATCGACGATCTCCTACTATGTTGGCAGTATTTGAAATGTTGTGGCCTATACGAGTTATATATTGTGGTTATATTCGAGTATATGTTCAACACCGCCTGAATGCCTGATGTATAGTCAATTTAACTTGATAGCAACCAAACGCAAAAAATATATCCCTGGTTCGGGAATCGAACCCGAATACAATGGAGTCAGCAAGTATCAATGCTCTCGCCCATTGTGTCGTCTGTATTATTTTCTTGTTATTTTATTTTATTTTTTATATAAGTGTTGATTTAAACCTCATTCCCACTCACTGCTTTGATATTTAATTTACTGTTTTTATTTAATATTGTAATCTAGATTTCAGGTTTTCGTTTAAGCATTTCTTTTCATATTTGTGTTTTTATTTAAGTTTAGTTAATTTAGTTGGTGCGTATGCATCCTTAGTAATATAAATTTTGACAGATCGACAAAATAATTAAAATTTCTATTCTTAATAACAATTAGTGATAGAAATTGTTTTCATTTCTATATTTTTCAAAAACTGACATTAAACCTCTTTTAGAAGTAAATTCTACTGCATTTTGACAGATTGTCACATTTTGATGGTTATAATATAATACAGTTTTTACAGTTACAAAGAACAGCAAGGTTTAGATTGGGAAATGAGGAAAAAGGAAACAGATACTGGGAAAGTAATGAGGAAAGAAAGTGTAGAGTGTGCGGAGCGGAGGACGAAACACTGGAGCACATTAAGTTTGAGTGTAAGGAAAAAGTAGCGAGCGAAAGGAATATTGGCCAGCTATTAAAGGGAGGCAGTGAAGGAAAGAGATGGATGGCGGAAATAGTAAGAAGGAAAGAAAAAACAGGAGAATAAATAAGCTGATGGCTGGGTTGCACAAGGAACAGAAAGAGAAAGGAAGTACTAAAAGAGGCAATGAAGGGAAGCTGGAGAAAGAAAGAAGTAGCGAGTTAAACTTCAGTCCAGAAAAATAGACTAGGGAATAGACCAGTACAGAAGGAAGACTAGGGAAAATGAAGGAAGAGGGTCAAGAGAAGAAGAAGCAGAAAGTACGTTTGGAGATAAAAAGGTTAATGTAAATTTAATTGTAAGTTGAAGTATATGAAATGTATTAAGAATGTAGATTGTAAAGCCGAAAGGCGAACAATAAACAATTAATATTAGTATATAATACAGTTTTTCTTAATTTCATAATTTTAATTTAAAATATTGGACCTTGTAAGGTTCTAAAAAAACGAAGAAAACTTTTAAAAAAAGTTAAATTAAAAATGGTACTGTCAATGACTAAGCGTATTGCCATATGCGAAACAATTTAAATTAAATACAAAATACAAAATAAAATTAAAGCAGTGAATGGGAAGACACTAAGTTCAATTTTTATTTAAAAAATAATAATTTGTGAAGTACTAGATGTCTCACTAATGAACCGGACGAGCTACATGCAAATATACCAAATTTTAAAATAGCTGCTTGATTCATTTTTTTGAATTTCAAAAGTAGCGTCACTAAAACCTCTGTTACTGGCAAACTAATTATCGGAATGTCATGAAATTTTGTTATATGTCGATGAAAGTAAGTACTATCTAATGTCCTCATTTTTTAGTGGTCGCTTTTTCAATTGTTGATTGAAATTGATGTTAATAAATGTGTATTGGCGTGTTATTTTATTAAATATCGAAATATTGAAGAAATATAGCAATTAAAAATTTGAATTGTAGCTTTAGCGCTAGAAATGGTCGGCCATACTTGTCTGACGTGAAATGCATTTTAACGTCAGTTATTTGTTGAGTAGGTCAGTGTTGTGGTAATGTTTTGTAGCTGTTGGTAGTCAAATAATCAAGTCAAATCAAAGAATAATAAGTTTTTATTTTATTTAACCCTGCTAAGGCAGACATAATATTGAAATTTTATTGTTCCTTGAAATAGCTGTAAATAATATTTGATATTTTGATATATAAATACATATAGCCGAGATTTATGAGCTGTAAGGTTGGTAACCTTACACATGCACTTGGAATGTTTACAACGTTGAATCCCTTTAATAATTAAAGAGACAAAATGACTTTTTTAATTGTTAATATCTCTTAACATATAAGGAGTTATTAAAAAATAATTGAACATTTGAGGTTCTAGTAACCAACTTTATCAATATATAGTACAGTTAAATAATTAAGACATAGGACACAAGCCCATTGGATTTGGCAATAGTCGCACTATTTATATGTCATCCTACGAACTTATTGAGTGATGTGATACCTATACCGTAATTTATATAGGACCAATGTTCAAAATATTTCTTTTCCTGTAAGAACTTCTTCCAAATTATTGTTTAATGTATTTGATTGACTAATTTAAATCAATTGGCGATAGAGGTGTTATATAAAAACTGTTATGCAGCAAATAATATTCTTAGTGAGTACATTTTATAAAATGAAAATAGAGCCGCCAACGCAAAGAATTAAAAATAGTTTAGTGACGTCACAGGTCGGATTCATGTTACCACATAGTTACTGACTTGCTACGCGAGTTAAGTTTTGGGAACGATACTTAACACAAAAAAAAATACTTAATTTATTTTGAATACAAATTATTTATTTGATTATAACGATAATACAATGGTTAAATAGTTTGTTGTAACAGAGTAGCCGAGTTCTGTTGTCAGAGTTCTAATAAGACTCATCCCCTCTTCTTTAGTTCATACCGTTTTTATACTGTATTCTTATTGATGTTCCAAGGTGACATCTAATAGTTGATGACTATTAGTTGTTGCCGTGTGTTTTTCACAGGAAGTATATTTCGTGAATAATATTTATAACAGTTTACTTTATCTTTCAAAGGTGACATCTAATAGTTGATGACTATTAGTTGCTGTCGTGTGTTTTAAAATATAAATATATTTCGTGAATAATATTTATATTTTAAATAGTAACAGTTTACTTTATCTATTGCGCAATATGATGCAATAATGATGATGTAGTAATTAGGGTATAGTTAACTCCTCCTAACCTAGATAGAAAATTATCTTTGGAGTTAATTTTCTTCCAATTGTATTACCTCTGTTTTATTAATTTCTTTCAATATTTGATTTTTCTTTTTCTTTAAATATAGCTTATATACTAGTATACATATAATTATAATAATGATTAAAATTATTACAATAGTATTAGTATTGGTATGTATTTTATGTTTTATATCTATATTGGTTAGTATGGGTAATTTATTATATTGATTAGATATAGATTTAAAGTCGTCAAGGTTTACGTGCTTTAAATTTAAATGTTGTATTGGAAGTTTTTGAGTAGTGTTAAAATTGTATTTTAACATTGCAGTTTTTACCTTAATTGTTGTTTTTAAATTATTTATTTGTGGAATTAATTCAAAATGTTCATTAATTAATTGACATTTATTGGGCAAAGTTATTAAGTAACTTCCTTCTAGTACAAAGATTGATGATGTATCTTGACTTTTTAAGGTAGTTTTAATCTGTTTGGGGCTAGATAATATCCATGAGTTTTCATTGATGGCTTGAATAGCTTCAGTGTAGTTTGCGAAGGTATGTACATCACATGTAGGGTTTTCCAGTTGTCTTACAAGCTGTACTTCACAGGGTGTGTGGTCTATCCATTTCTTTTCTTCTATGTTGCATATGAATTCCTCCGTTGTTATTTGTCGGCATTTCTTATCGCTTTGAAGATAGTCTGTTTCTGATATTAACAAGTATCTTGCGGAAGGGATAATCAATTGGAAATGGGGTTGATTTTTATATTTCATAGGAACTGAATAGAGGTGGAAATATTGGTATTTTTGATTGGTTATCAAAGGTATTTTAATTATCATTTTTATTTCATAATTAGTGATGTATGCATCAGCTTGGATTAATTTATCTAGTTTACTCAATTCGTCTGAATAGGGTATTACATATTTATCTGTTATTCTTCGTTGTATCAAATTAATTTCTTTTCTTAGTTCTTCTGGAGAGCAAATAGCAGGATGGAAAGTCTCAATTCTTAGGAATGTTACTGCTTCTTCTATTGTATTAAATTCGTTGATGATAGATTGTTGAAGCATTATTATTTGTTCAAATATAGATTTTATTTCATCTTCTTTATTTACTCGATCAAACTGAGTAGCGATCTGTCGTTTTGATTCCAGTAATTGATTTATTATTTTCTCCATATGTATTTGATTTTCATTAATATTTTTTATAGCACGTTGATGTTTTTCTCCGGCTTTTTCCATTAATGATGTTAGTTGATTTATGTTCTTGTTTTGTGCATTTGTATTTAATTGCATTTGTTTTATAGCATTGTCATATCTTCTACCATCTTCGGCATCTAGGTTTCCTGATATAATTTTAATTATATTTCCTAGTGGTTCTATTGATCTTTTAATGCGATTAATAGGTGTAGTAAATATTTCATTAACAATTTGTTCTATTCGTTTAGTATTTTCATTAACAGTAGTTTGATATATTTTATATGGTGTTTTATCAATTTTTAATGTATATTTTTGTAAAAATGTTTCTGCTTGTAGATTTATGTTTTTACTTTTTTCAATCAAAGGTGCGTAGTTTATGACTTTTATGAGTTTCCAATATGTTTTTATGTTGGTTGCTATTCCTAGTTGTACTGGATATAGTCCGGGATTGTCAGTAATTTTCTGTATTACGTCTCCTGTTGCCCCGATGGTCCAACCTCTGGAATTAAAGGGTGTTTTATTTTAGTAACTTCCTTTGCATGTTTTGCTATAAGTTTTCCTGTTTGTATATGTTTTAAATTCATAACGTTTGTTTGTTTATTTATTTGTTGAATTACATATTGTCCTTTTTTAATTGGATCTGCTTTATTTCTTAGATTTTTGTTTATGTAAACTAAATCTCCTATATTAAATATAGTAGCTTTTATTTTGTCGTTAATTCTGTTAATAGTAACATTTTTCTTGTGAATGTTTTCTTCGTGTATTTTGTCGTATATTCTCTCTAGGCTGTCAAGATGATCTTTTATCTTGTCCTGGGTAATTTCCTTTTCTATTTCTAGATCAAATATGTTGCGTGTGTTTGATCCGTATAATACACTTAAAGGAGTCATACCAGTAGTTGAATGTATGGTATGGTTATAGGCTAATACACATTTATTCATTATTTCCACTGGTGAGATAGTATCATTAGTTTCTTTGATTATTCTATAATGTTCAATCAGTGTGCTATGTAGTCTTTCTACAGGACTATTTCCGGTGTGATGTCCTGCTGTAGTGAAATGTGTATTTATTTTATGTGTAGCCAATAGTTCTTTTACTCCAAGATTTATGAATTCTGATCCTTGATCCATAATTATTGTTTGAGGTATTGGTATTGTGGATAGTATTTCTATCAATTTGTTTACAATTTCTATACTATTTTTACCTAGTATGTTTTTTATTATAGCATATTTGCTAAAGGGATCTATCATTGTTAGATATTCTTTTCTTTCAATAACAAATGTATCAATGTGTATTAGTTGAAAAGGTCTATTTGGAGTCTCAGTGATGTTCAAATGAGTTTGGGTAGGGTGTCGCTCATATTTGTTAGATTTGCATAATCTGCAATTGTCCACATATATTTTTATTTCTTTTTCTATGGTAGTCCAAAAATATTTTTCTTTTAATCTCTTGATTAAATCGGGTATTCCTCTATGATTCGTTATATCCGTATGATATTCGTGTATTAAATTTTTTCTTTGTTGTAAGTCTTTAACGTATTTAACGTTTTTCATACACCTGTAGAGTTTTAACGTTGGAAAATATTCCTTTCGAACTATAATAAGGTTTCTGTATATGTCTTCTGCAGTTTGTACGTAATATTTTTCTTTAGGATTTAATTTTTTAAGTTCTTGTATTAATTGGTCTTTATTTTTATATTTTACTGATATTTTAAAAATTTGTTGTGTATCTCTTTTTATTAATATTGTTTTAGGTGGTTCTTTAAAAGTATATGTTATAAGTATCTGATGTAGATGTGATTCTAATGGTTTTTCACATATAGGTATTCCTTCATCGCTTTCTTGTTGTGAATGAATTGTTGCGTTAGAGACAGTTGAATTTCCTCTTATTGGTGGTGTTTTCATTGATCTTTCTTCCGGTATTTGATCAATAGTATTTTCTTCAGACGTTAGATCAATTATTTGTTCTGGTATTTCTTGTTGTTGTTCCGGGTTATTTTGTATAACTTCTATGTCGGGTATTTCGTCAAGAAATTGAAGATCCTCCATAGTCACATCTGGGTTATTAAAGAGTGAACTGGTTTCATCTGGTTTTTCAGTTTTAGGGAAAACATTTATTCTGACTCTTGATAAAGCGTCTGCTACTTTATTTTGTTGTCCTGGTTTGTATTCAATCTCGTAGTCATAGTCTAGTAACTTGATTTGGTATCTTGTTAATTTTGAAGAGACGTTCTTAGTGTCTTTAAGCCATACAAGAGGTCTGTGATCAGTTATCAATTTAAATTTTCTTCCATATAAATGATGTCTGAAGTATCCTGTTGCCCATACAATCGCTAAGAGTTCTTTTTCGATTGTTGAATATTTATTTTCAGCTTCATTGAGAGTTCGAGAAGCATATGCTATAGGCTTGTCGTTATTATTTTCCTTCTGAGATAATACTGCTCCGATTGCTATGTTTGAAGCATCTGTCGTTAGAATAAATTGTTTATCATAGTTAGGTCGTATCAATATTGGTGCGTTTATTAGGGTTTCTTTTAAAACATTGAATGCTTGGTGGTATTCAGGTGTATATAGATTTTTATGTCCTTTCTTGAGACATAGGGTTAATGGCTTAGCTATTTTCGCATAATCTTTTATAAATTTTCTATAGTATCCGGAGAGTCCAAGAAAACTTTTTATGTCTTTAGGTGTAATAGGCATAGGAAATTTCTTAATAGCTTCTAGTTTATTAGGGTTTGGTTTCAAGCCATTTGATGTTACAATATGTCCTAAGAATTCTGTTTCTTTCTTTAAGAATTCACATTTATCTATTTGAATTTTTAACTTAGCATCTCTTAATCGATTTAACACATGCCTTAAGTTTTCTAAATGTTCTTGTAGAGATGTTCCAAAAATAATTATATCATCAAGATACACTAGGCAAATATTATTTACTAGTCCATCTAAGACGTGGTTCATTGTTCTCTGGAAAGTCGCCGGAGCATTTTTTAAACCAAAGGGCATTCTAAGGTATTCATAGTGTCCTGTTTCTGTAGAGAAAGCGGTTTTCTCTACACTGTCAGAATGCATTTCTATTTGTAGAAATCCACTGTGTAAATCTAAGGTTGTAAAGTAATTTGAATTACCTATTTTACTAAGTACTCCGTCTATATTAGGTATCGGGAATTTATCTTCAATTGTTTTATGGTTTAGTTTTCTATAATCGTTAACAATTCTTATTTTCGCTTTTCCACTGTTGTCCATTTTCTTTGGGACTATTATAATAGGACAGTTATATGGTGATTGACTGTTTCTAATTATTCCTTGATTTTTCATATCTTCTATCTGTCGTGTAACTTCTTTTCTATGTATTTCTGGATAAGGGTAGTTTTTTACATAGATGGGTTCATCATCTGTTGTTCTAATATGATGTTTAGTTACATTAGTAAAAGATAGTAATTCATTTTCTGCCGGAAATAAGTCTTTGTATGAATTTAATAATTTATATAGATTTCTTGATTCTTCTTCATTAAGATGTTCATTTTTTATTTTTAATGTATTTAATTTAATAAATTCTTCATTGTCCATATATATTTTAATATTTGTTTTCGGTGTTTTTAGTATATTATTTTCAAAATCAATTTTTCCTTTTAGTTGTTTAATTAAGTCAACGCCTATTAAACCGTGGAATTTCTTGTCAAAGTCAAACAAATATATTTTGTGATATTGGTTTTCTTTGAAAGTAGGAAATAGTGGGATTGTTGCCGTATATTTATGGTTGGTAGTTTGATGTGGTGTAGTGATTGAAAATTCATCATCTTTTACATATTTATTATAATATTTAAAAGCAAGAGATGGTTTTATTAAGGTTCTTGATGATCCTGTATCAATTAGAAACTTAGCTTTTAATTCGTCGATATATATAAAAGGTAAAGGTGCATTTTTATTAGTGTTTAATTTAATATTTTCTAATCCGAGGCACCTTCCTGAAAATCCTGTTCTTCTTCGTAATTTTCATTAGATGGTTGTTCAATTTCCTCGTGATTTTCATAATTTTCCTCACATTCTTGTGGTTTGTCATATTGGGGTTCATTTTCATTTTTCACTTGATATTCCAAGTGATTTATTCGTGTCATTTGTGATGTTTCCATTGGTTCATACCATCTTTGGGTATTCTGTTGTGGAAACTGCTGTGGTCTTGGCATGGGTGGTTTAGTCATTGGTGCAGGAAACTGTGGTTTCTGCATAGGTGTTGTTTGCCTCCAATTGTTAAAAGGTTTATTTGTGTTTTTATTACCAAATGCCTGTTTTGGCACATTTTGAGACACAAATTTGGGCACTTGTTGCTGCTGTTGTTGTTGAGATACAAATGGTTTATGCTGTACTTGCATAGGTTTATATTGTTGTTTAGTAGGGAAACTGTTTTCAGGTGTTCTCGCCGTTCTCAATGGATTACGATTTTTCTCATTTCCCATTCTAGTTCGAGCATACCTGACATTTTGTTCTTCGATAACAAATGACCATGCTTTTTCCAATGTTGATGGCATTCTTGCTCTGATATTGTCTCCTATGGTACCTCTTAGACCTTTCGTAAATTGTACAAGAATAACATCTGTATACAATTTATATTTGGCTTCATACGCACTTTGGTCGTCATTTTCTTGACTATGTGATAATAGTGCGGCTTTGTGGTGGACACATTTGTTATAAAAGTCCTGTGGAGTTTCTTCCAACTGTTGCTCTAGTAACCCGATTTCACAAACTAGAGTTGTCTCGTTTCGCTGGTCACCAAAGTTTTCTTTTAGGATAGTTTTTAATTCTTCCCATGAATGTATATTTCGTCCAGCTGTTACGTAAGCTGCACTGTCTTCTAATTTCGATATTATTGTTTCAACAATATACTTTTGAATTGTTGGGGGTGCATCCTCGTAAATTTCAACAATAGTTCCTACTTGTTTTAAGAAGTCGGATAATTGTGCCGTATTTCCATTGTAACGTTTGATATTTACGAAAAATGAATTGTCCATTCTGAAGGGATGAACTAATTCGTGTCGCGGTATTTGGACTTGCTCTACAAGAGTCCGTTGTTGTAACGCCGATAGTCTCGTTTCTAATTCCTGAATTCTGTTCATAGCCTCAGCTAGAATTTGTTCAGCCGTGAGATTAGGCATATTGTCTGTTTTTATATTTAATTTTTCGAATTGAAATGATAATTCACTGTCAAATTGATCAGAGTCGAAATTGGTGTAATCACTCGAAGAATCACTGGTGTTATCACTTTCGCTCATATATTAAATATTTGGGAATAGGATAGATAAAAGCAAGAAAATTGTTAAAATTCAAAAACTGACTTACATTAGAGTTACTGCGATGAGTAGTCTCATTCTTGTAGGTCTCAGGAGTCTCGTACTGCTGATGTGCCTGTGGCTGCTCTGGTTCGGTATGTTGCAGAGTTGGTTTTTCTTTTTCACTTTTGTTTTCACTTTTGTTTTTCACTTTTGTTTTTCACTTTTGTTTTCACTTTTGTTTTTCACTTTTGTTTTTCACTGTTCTACTGGTTCTGATGTATATACAGTAGTTTGCGGACACTGGTTCTGTTGTATATACAGTGTTTAACTCGGTACTCCTAACTTGGTTCTGTTGTATGTACAAGTTAGTGTCACTTTTCGGTTCTTTTTAGGAATAACTGCTTTCAAAAACTTCGTTTTTACTAGTCACGGTGGCTAGTGAGTTATCCTACCGACTGCGCCAGTTAAGTTTTGGGAACGATACTTAACACAAAAAAAAATACTTAATTTATTTTGAATACAAATTATTTATTTGATTATAACGATAATACAATGGTTAAATAGTTTGTTGTAACAGAGTAGCCGAGTTCTGTTGTCAGAGTTCTAATAAGACTCATCCCCTCTTCTTTAGTTCATACCGTTTTTATACTGTATTCTTATTGATGTTCCAAGGTGACATCTAATAGTTGATGACTATTAGTTGTTGCCGTGTGTTTTTCACAGGAAGTATATTTCGTGAATAATATTTATAACAGTTTACTTTATCTTTCAAAGGTGACATCTAATAGTTGATGACTATTAGTTGCTGTCGTGTGTTTTAAAATATAAATATATTTCGTGAATAATATTTATATTTTAAATAGTAACAGTTTACTTTATCTATTGCGCAATATGATGCAATAATGATGATGTAGTAATTAGGGTATAGTTAACTCGCGTTCTAATCTCTGCTAACACTAGTACATCTTGGACTGTGGTGTACTAATAGCGAAGTAGTATTAAGGTCTATACACACATACTAATGCCGTGTTGGTTTTAATTATGAAAAATATTGATATTACTAAACGTCACTGGTACGAATAGCTTCGTACACAATATATGGAACAATAACATTTTTCGCTGACCCCGAACGACACGGCACTGCTCGTCACATATCGGTGCTGATGTGTGTGTAAAGACCTATATATCTGTAAAGAAATTATATTTCATTAGTTGGTCAAACATTGACCGTTCAGTGAAAACATATACTCATGAACACTATAGATGTCGCTGTAAGAATAGCGGCCAACACAGTTGATATTTGGAGTTGACTGAACTCACGTTTTTAGTTAGTTAGTTAGTTAAGTGCACATTTTGAGGTTATAATAAAATTGGATAAAAAGGAATTGACAATTTATGGTAAATAATAAACTTTAAATGTCTTTTGTCTTTAAATTTCAGCTATGATTTAAGTTCATGTAAAGTAAAAGTTCAAGACAATGTAATTATTAAAATATGTATGTAAATTACCAAAATAAACTTCAAATTTCAGAATTCCTAATAAAACATTGGAGACATTGTCTTATATATATACAGGGTGTCCCAGAAATCGACGTCCAGCTGGAATTAGGTCATAAACCAAGTCATAACAGTTATCAGAAAAATATTTAAAAAAATCTAAGTTGAATATTTAAAAAAATTTGGCATTTAAAATAAATCAAGAAAATCTGCTCCCTGTGACAGTTTTTTCACTCATTTTGCTACAAATCTTAACTTTTAAAAAAGAAATTTGTTATGTGATCCTGAATAATGTTTCTATAAACTCTTGCCTAAAAAATACTTTTTGTCCAACCAAATATTCAAAATTAATTCTTTGCCCAACGTTGAGGTAACAGAGGCGGAGAGAGTCGTTTTACAAAGTGTGAACGAGACAGGTAGTTTTATGGTCGGATTCGAAGAGTCAAAAAAGATGGTCACATTAATAGGGATTGAGAAAGAACTGTAGAGGCAACACTACTGCCGAAAGTGGAGCGCTCTGGTGTCATAAATGTAAAGGATTGTGATGTAAACAGCGTAGAAATAGTATTAATTGAAATAAATAATGCAAAAAATAATTAAATTCGGGTTCTTGAACCTTGATAATCAGATTTAATAGGATCTGGAGTAATTGGATCACACCCAACATCTTCAACATTCTTTCGTAAAAGCGGCAAATTAACATCACACATTTTTTCGGCTGTCCTTTTAATTGGAATGTTTACTTGCACTTCTGCAGTAGTTACACCATCACGGGAATTTATGTTACAAAAAAAATACTTATGTTCATCTAAAACACTTTCATCAACAATTTCATCAGTTTGACATGTTATACTACGAGTTGTTTTTTGTGGAGTAGCATCAGAAGCATAATGATCTTCAACGCTCTGTGTTTCAATATCTACATAATTATCCTCTTGAATTTCAATTTCATTATTATTATTATTATTATTAATGATATTCATTTCACTTCGTACATTCCGTTGCCGTAATCGTTCGAAACGTTCAAATGACTGAGTGGATTTTTTGGTATTTACTTTACCAGGAAAAATTGTTGGTGTGTATGAAGGATGCCGAGGATGTTCTGACTTTTGATTATTCACAAAATGATCACTACAAATGCGTGTATTTTTAGTTGGTTCCCAATCCTTTAGATATTTTCTGAAACACAAATTTTTTAAATTTTACTTTTACTTATTACTATTTTATTTATTTCATAAAATAATTATTATATAGTTTAATATTCTATTTTATAATACTTAGCTTTTCAAATTTGATTGTGATTAATTAAATTTTTTTATTAAAATAATTTACTTACACATAGTTTTTCACTGCATTTATCCATTGTTGACGTTTAAAGGTTATCCATTCTGAATTCAGAGTACTCGCAGGGAAACGATAAAATTTCACACTTGTATTTTGGTTTTTGTTTTTATTATGGCATATTGAAACAGCCACGGATACAGCACGATACTTTTGAAGAAGACATTACTTAAAATTATTTCGATTAGATTAAGAAAATTATTAATTTAACAAATTCCTTATTGTTTTCTATACCACTTGCCACCACTTTGCTTTACATTTTTCTCGGTAGTTGGCGTCAAAGTCATGTTTCTCAATCCCTATATGCATAACTTACACGAGTAATACGTTGAAAATCCAAATCCCAAAGCACGAGCCAGCTATAAGTAGTAACCAACAACTGATTTGCCGCCTTTGGCTCTCTTTAATGATTAAGTGATTAAAAATGACTCTTTAAAAATGTTAATATGTCCTATAATATTGCGAAAATTGTATATTTGAAGTCCTGATAATCAACTTTATTAAAATATACTACATCTTTATAAAAATTAAGACATGGTTCACAAACTCATTATAACAATATTAGAACCTTAAAGAAAGAATAGTAAAATCAAATTTAAAACGATTCAAAACTAATTGACATTTCAACAAAGAAATAGAATATGCAATAATAAAAATACACCACTCAATAGACACTGAAGTATATTTTGCAACTGATCTGCATGGCCTATGGACCCACACTATTTTCATAAAGTTTCCTTTTGTAATTTTGTTTTGAGCCACGCCGTGAGGTGAGTCATACTGAAAGTATAAAGTAACTACTATTTCATAAACAAAGTTTTATTTTTTTAATAAATATCTGAATCACATTTTCGTAAACCAGTGTTGTGACGGTTCATAAACAAAAGTTATTTTATGGCTTGTGCTACTATTATTTGCTGACCTGTACTGTCTGTAGTGCAGTATATGCAGTACATACTATATTTTCAATGTCAAATGCGTTCACAAGTCGAAGTCACATTCCTCCCACGTCTGACGTCTCATAACCTCACTTCTCATTACTCTGACATAAACAAATTGTTTATAATTTTTAAAAAGCTGAGTCAGTCCCATTCAATTTATGTGTTCTTTGATTACTTTTATTTATTAAGTAAGTCATCTTTAAGTCGTGCTATGGTTTTTAATTACAATAATATCTCCATATTTGTGCAACTTGTTAATATGTGACCATTATTTATTTGAGATAAATAAATATTTACGTGTTTGTTTATAATGTGCCTGAGTAATATTTCTTATGCTTGTGTTCTAGTTATCTTAATGTTACACGACTCAAAGCTACAAAGATTAAGTTCATCATGTTTTATTTCTAGTCAAAAATTATTATTCATTGATAAAACACTTGAAAATGTTACTGAGATTGCTTAAAATAAATCGCAGGCGATTGATACAAACCGTGGTTTGAAGCTAGGATACACATGTTTGACCAGGTGCAAATAATGGTTAAGTATTTTTTTACGAAGACACTTAAAATTTGAATTTTCGCTCATCCTCAGCCGCACAGAGCATTATAATTAATACATTTAATTTATTGTTGTTTACTAGTTCATAGTGATATTACTAAATATTTTGCTCGGAACAACGTAGCCTCTTTCTTCGTCTGCTTAAAGGGTATGGGTACTAAAGTCACTATAGTGCATTACGCTTTTAATGAATGTGTTTTATATAAGCCGTCAAGTACTATTCTGTAAACGCATGTCAGTTAATATTTTTTTTCAATGGGCTTGTGTCCTATGTCTTAATTTCTATAAAAGTGTACTATATATTGACAAAGTTGGTTACTAGAACCTCAAATGTTCAATTATTTTTTAATAACTCTTTATATGTTAAGAGATATTAACAATTAAAAAAGTCATTTTGTCTCTTTAATTATTAAAGGGATTCAACATTCCAAGTGCATGTGACATCACAATCCTTGTGTAAGGTTACCAACCTTACAGATCATAAATCTCTGCTATATGTATTTATATATCAAATATTATTTACAGCTATTTCAAGGAACAATAAAATTTCAATATTATGTCTGCCGTAACAGAGTTAAATTAAATAAAAACTTATTATTCTTTGACTTGACTTGATTATTTGACTTGACTTGATTATTTGACTACCAACAGCTACAGAACATTACCACAGCACTGACCTACTCAACAAATAATTGACGTTAAAATGCATTTCACGTCATACAAATATGGCCGACCATTTCTAGCGCCAAAACTAAAATTCAAACTTTTAATTGCTATATCTCCGTTAATATTTAGATATTTAATAAAATAGACACGCCAATACACATTTATTAACCGTGCCTATTTTTAGAATTAAGAAGTCGTGTCTGAGGGCAACTGTTAAACCCGGAAAACACTTACCGCTTTACAAATAAAACTGTTATAAAATTATACCAGGTATAAAGCTCAGTTTATACCTGGTATAAATTTTATAACAGGTTTATTTGTAAGGCTGTTAGAGTTCGCCACTGGAGAGAGAACGCTTAGAGATTCGTCATTGGAACTTCGATACAAACAGATCGGTTATTGATTATGTAAAATCGTTTACAAACAGATGTTAGATAAATCTGAAAAATACAAAACTGTGTTCATAGGGTATATATTTCCTTTTCCTATTCAAGACATTCCAAAATGTTTTAGCATTTAATTTGGTTGGGTTTGGATGAATAATATTATCCCGAGAATTTTTTTTACTGACTCCACAGCCTGTAAGATCTGATTGTGCACTGTAACTCATGGGATATTTTGTCTTCCCTAGATTTATGATATTTTGATATTAAATAATATACATATTTATGTTTCAGGTCAATGGAGGCAGCCCAGCAGAGAAAGCCGGTCTCCTAGCTGGCGATGCAGTCATTTCAGTTGGTGGGACTGAAGTATTCAACTTAAGACACAAAGACGCTCAAGACGCCATCGTCAGAGCTGGACCAGCTTTCGAAATCACAGTACAAAGGTATGCTTGTGATGTATTATCAATCACAGAAGTACTATTGTCACTTGGCCCGGTTCCCAAAATAAAAAGGCACTTGCCAACAAGTTGTTCTGCAGTTCTCATTTTTAAATATGCTTTTAAGTTTGTGGTCCAAATGTAAATTCCTAGTTTTCGGATTCGGATAATTTAAAAACAGTTACCTTTTTATTATTTTCTTATATGTATTATGAAACAACATGTTAAATTTCGTATTTTAGTGTTTCAAGCCGTTATTTTCTTTAATTATAATTCATTTAATTCTTATTTACTAATATCACAATAAGAAAATTAAATACAAATCAATTCCCTCTATTACTGTCTCTTTTCTTCTACCTCGTCTGTACCTCCTCCACTCGCTTTTGATTCTTATCTTAATTTGTTCAACACTCTATTTTCGTTATCCATCTACACTCTCTCCTAGCAACAGATCCTCCACGTTTCTTCTTACATCTACTCTATATGCTTCAACCTTTCCTCTTCTTCTCGACATATGTTGCAAGATATATAAAATCTCTTTCCTCAAATACTTGCTTCCTCTCTTATTTCCCCCACTTGAACCTTGCGGTTATACTGATTTCTCCTGGTATTACCTTGTTTTCCTTTATAATCCGGTATCACCACTTATATTATTTTACTTTCTCTGCCTTCTTCATTCTTTTCTACTGTTGTAGTTCTATATCACATTCCACATTGAACCTGGGTGGTTCAAGTGGTGCTAAGACAGTTTTCTGTTTATTTTAATAATTAGTCATCATTACAAACGGTGAATTGTTTTGTGTTCATGAAACATAGAGATTTGCATGCATCCCCACAGAGTTTACAGTTAATCATAGAATTAAACAATTTTCTTCTTATTAGGGGAGGTTCAACATGGAAACCCCAGGTTACAGCAACAGGTGGCGTTCCCAAACCATCTGGACCACTTCCATCATACATAACCCCCGTAACAAAGACTTCATTGGCAGCGAAGCCCCAGGATTCCCTCCGTATTGGCTCCGGACATAACAACCAAGCTAGACCTTTCGGCGCGCATGTAAGTTGTTAAATTATATACAAAGATCTTGATTGACTAGTAGTGAAATATTAACGGTTTCATTTTCTCCACGATTAGCTCAATGGCACCGGTGGGGATCCCGTTAAGAGTATCGTAAACAAACAATACAACACTCCAGTTGGAATTTACAGCGAGCAAACCATCGCCGAAACATTATCCGCCCAGGCTGAAGTTCTAGCTGGAGGAGTTCTTGGGTAAGAAACATTGTTATTTCACGATTTAATTCATAAGGGAATACGGGAAACTGCTAATGACTACGGATAAAGCAATTGATGGAAAATAGACGTTGGCCAAAAATATCAAAAACTTTCAAATAGTGTTTCAAATACTTTCTTTTTCTTACATTTTCAAGCTTGTGCCTTTCTATCTCATTAAAGCACAGAAAAAGAAACTGTAGAATTCAGTGGCAATTTCAGACTGAAACTATTTTATCATATTGCCATCGAATTTTCTCAAGTTTTTCTAATTTACATTGCTAATCTTATCAAAATTCACCACAGCAAACACACTCCTCATATTGACAATGTTAAGCAACTTTACTACGGATGACCTCATACTACGATTGTCCGAACTTCATATAAATCGTAAGAATACATACAATACAATCGGAGTAAATATTTTGCCTTGGATGTATGAGACCCTGATCAGGTGTTGACATGTCATGCCTTATTACGACTAGTCTGACAGGATCATAGGATTCAATTCACAGCCACCGCCTTATCATGAAGTGAGGAATGCTAGCAATGGGCTTATGGAGATATTTTCAACAACTAGATCAAAATATATTACACTCTTATCAGTTCTTTAAAACACTCTTAACTGTTTCCAATGTTATATGAAAAATAATTAAAATTTCTTATATTCAAATTTTGCAAATAACTGCTCACAAATGGACGCTGAAAAATTTAAGTTCAAGCGTTTATTGTTTCATGACAATTAAAAAAAAACACAATAAGAAAGTGAGGGGCGCAATCTAAATAGTTCTATTTTTTACAAAGTCTGTTCAGAAATTAAAAAAAAGAGTTTTATTTTATTAAATAGTCTAAATGAATAGCGGAAAGAGAGGAGGAGGAGGAGCACCTCTTAAGCAAAGTAGAAATTCTTTTAGAATTTCGGAAAAGTCATTCAAATTTCACTATGTAGAATTGACGACGTTTTAATATCTCACAATGGGTGACAATATTTTCATAGCCCAAAAAGGAATGTTATTGGAATAACATTGATTTTGGTTTGTTCCAAATTCTGATCCGCGAGAATATGAAAAATTCATGAAATACGAATATTTATAATTTCAAGAGAACCTTCATCATGAATGTAATATCTTCTTGTTTAATTGTAGAGTAAATTTCAAGAAAAACGAAAAAATCTACAACGCTGCCAACAGTGAAGTATTGAAAATGCTCCAAGAAGCTGAAAACGATCCTGAGCCTTCTGGTAAGATACGAATTCAATATTTATATATGTTACTTTATTTTCTTTCAGATAATCGACATTTTTTATGTTATTTTTAGCGCGAATTAACAATTTTTTCCCAAGAGGTATTTATCAAAAACTTGTTTTTTTTAGTTTTTGAAATAAATTTTTTATATTTTTGGATTTTTTTCTAAAATTTTGCTTATAAACATGCGTACATACAGTTATTAGCATGATATATAATGTTTCATATTCGTATCTATAGAATTTACACTCTTTATAGATAAAATTGTTATATTAAGGGAACCTACAAACCTACATTTGATTTATTTATTACAAACAAATGTCCACTCATTATGTTCATTCTCATCATCATCATTTATTTGCTTTAGTTAACAATAATAATTAGTAAAGCATGCCATATAGCCAGACGCACTGTGTTTATCAAGGACTCAAACCAAAATATTGCAAAACAAAAGTCAGTTCATTCGAATTCAAATGGTTCGAACCATAAATGATTTTTGCAATGCTTGAATATAGACAACGTTATTTTTGTAGCAAATAATAATATATTTGTCAGAGCTCCTTACTATACGAAGGTCAACGACCGACTTAGTAGTAATTCTAACTATGTATATAATATACTACTGAGTAATATATTATAAAATGTAATCAGACTTCTATAGAAGCAAAAGAGACAAGCCCCTGTCGAGTGCGTCTCGGTCAGAATAATCTCATCAGGATCGGAATCTTGTGGTATGTTCTGATAATTAACGGACTAGAATCCTGTCGAGTATTTCTTGAGGTGGTAATCCTTGTCAGCCACTGACAAGTGATCCTGTTGAATTAGCCCTAATAATGCTTTGCCTGTCAAGGACTAAGCGTGCTCTTGTGTACGAGTATCTCCGGTAACAGTGCACTGGAGAATGGGCATCTATTTAGTAAATGGTCATCTATTACTACCTACAGGTGTATTTTTATACGTGAATGCATATCTAAACATTTATTGTCAATGTGTAATCACACATTTCTTGTACAAAAAGAAAACTGAAATACCGACATCGCTTTGAAATCTCGCTCCACTCGTCCAGAGATGGTGCTGATCATTGAACAGATTATGGTTTATTGGAAATACTAAAAAGAGTGTTTTATAAAAAGGAAAGCACTGACTATAATCGGTTATATAAAACCTATTCAGATTGTGTATAGTGGCAACTAACCAGAAATGATTACTTCTCTGGAACAGAATCAGATGTAGTTTGAGATTTAGCTTAGAATTGTAGTTATAAGCATTACATTTATCATATAATAATAATGTTCATAATATCATTGATCATATAAAATGTATGGCATGTTAAACTAACGTATCACCTCCCCACATGACATCAGAAGCCCCAACCAGTCCCCAAGGTGGCTCCACCCCAGCCCCTGCCCCTGCTAGTGGTTTACGTCATGTGTCAGCGCCAATTGATAAGCCACCAAGCACTACACCAGTTCCGGGGGGACTTCCACCAGGCCAGAACATCTGCGCTGATTGCGAACGTCTCATTGTGTAAGTCAATTCAAAGGAAAAGGAAATGATGAACCATTTTATTTTGGGTGGAAACATTTTTCAATGTCGTATTCAGTTATGCAGAATACTTCTTTAGAGAACAGTAAGATATATGTGTAAAAGTTTTTTAGTTGGATCTCTGCTGTCAAATATTTGTTTTCAATCTATTGGAACCTTGCAAATGTATTGTTGATACAAATACTGGTTTAGAATACGAATCTAGCTGAACAAAAGTAAAGTTGATTTTACGCCACACAACTTTAACAACAGCAAAGTAACATTTATTATAATGGCATTTAATTAATGCAATTTGCTTAATCACTATAGTAATTGATAGCCAATCTCTACCACCACAAATCAATAAGGAACCTGAAACGCAAAAATCTATTGGACTTATCAACAAAAACATAGAAGTTATTTGCTTAGTTGCATAAAACTCGTATTAATATAATTATCGGTGGATGGCAAGCTCACATGTCATTTTCATGTGTCACCATAATTTGCCCTTGGACAGATTGTAAATTGTGAATTTTATTTAAAAAAAACATCATATCAAAATGTGAGTAATAATTTAAATTCGCTCTTATTTAAAAAAAAATTAAAAACAACTTCATTTCTCCTGGAAATTCCGTCTTTAGTGAGTCATACCTAAAACATCTCCATTCGTGAAGTTTTTTCAAATAAAACTAACATTTAAATAACTACTAGAATTGGTTGAAGTGGTTTGAACATTTTTGTCAAATTTATTCTCTGATAGTTATACTATACTCTTAAAAAAGTAATTATTAGTTGATCCCATTTTTTTCAATTTATCGGGTCCGTAAATCTTTGCCCAATATTATAATCATTTAAGTTAAGCCAGGAATAAGCAACGCTCGTTGGAGAATAGACAAATCTGCAGAAAATGTATTCATGTATCTATATAAATAAAAATCAAATGCTGTTTGTTGGTACCCAGTAAACTTTTTGCAACCACTTTGACGGCTATTTTATCGGCTACAAATGGCGTACTACTCCACCTGTTAAAATACATATTAAGATAAAGTTGATGTGAAGTGCATTAGTAATAGAAACGTCACAAAACATAACACTTAACTAAAATGTTTTCTGGGTGAGCGCATCGCTTAAGAACGACTGAACAGATTTAGCTACTTTAAAAAAAAACTGTGCTTTTTTCTATGGGATTTTTGCTAATGAATTATTTGCTATTTATTACACCTGATTGTCAAATTGTGAATCAAGGCAGTAGTCAAGAAAAATTGATTCACTTGTTTATTTCCATTTGAATTGGTAAACAATTTATTGAAATTTAGACAGAATATCGTTTGTCGGATAAAATGGTTTTATAATAAAATTAATCGCTTTGTTATTGTACATTATAAATAAAGTTAGTTTTATAGTTTGTGGGGGGAGGGGAGGGTATATAATAATGTTAAAGCAAAACTGGTTATTTCTTGAGCTAGACAGATATTTAATAAGAATTTTTCAAAGAAATAAATGCAAATCTCACAGCGAATTTTGTCCTACTAGATTGCGTTTTAAACCACAGTGGAGAAGAATTCTTTTTAGTTCTTTCAATATCTTGCAGAAAGTATTAAGTAACTACAGTCTTGACAATACTTGCAGTGGTCAAAATACCACACTACGTTATATAGTCCAACATTTGCACATGGTTACTTTTATGTTTACTAAGAATTGATGTTATTTTACCAAGCATCAATCTACATAATTGTTGTAATTGCTCGACAATCTTGAAAAATATTTTGCACCCAATAAGATGATGGTTTAATTTTTACATGAAATGTTTTCCAGTTGGTTGCAGACATCCAGAGCTTCTTTATTGTTTCCCAAATCCTACAAATATTTACCAGAAATAATTTTTGATATATATATATTTCTTTTATTTTTATATTTTCATCATAATCTTCCGCCAATAAACCTTCAATACAAAAGCCCAACCCAATCATTTCTATTCCACCGCAAGCCATGCGATTGGTGGAAGGGGTACATCACCGAGACCTTCGACTCCGAAAAAAGCTTTTTACGAAAAAATTATAGCAAATGAAAGCCAATCCGAAAATGTTGCATCAGATGAATCTCGTAGATCTAGTGTTCCTATTGGTCAACCCCAAACGTTACAAATTGGGCCTGATGCCAATCAGGCTTCCATCGATAATAATCAATCTTCAGTTGCAGCAACACCTTTATGTTCCTTATGCGAACGATTTATTGTGTAAGAAAGAGACCAATATATATGATGTCAGTAAATGGAGTATGTTCTGCACTCTTCTGCTCGGATGCTAAAAATTGTTACTTTTCCTTAAAATTACGAATAACTGTAGACCACCCATACCTCGTTTAACGGTCTAGATATGTCCGGGAAAAATTGTCCGTAAAGCTTATAGGATCTTTTCTATTTTCATTGGAAAATCTAAAAGATTTTATTCATTAAAAAATAACATTTCCAATATAAAACGATACAAAAAGATAATACAAATTCAGTTGTAGTGTGAGATTGATAATTCTCATCTTAAGACTAGTAATTCGCTTGCAAACAATGTTGCAAAGTATTGTATCAGATATCAAAAGAATTGGCCATAAAATCACAAAAATCACCAGAGGTCTTTTCTATGGTTTTTTGTTTGTTTCATCAACTTTTGATAGTTACTACCACATAAAACAAGATGTACAAACAAGACATTTTAGTAATTGTAAATTTTTAAACAAACTCATGTGGGGTTTCTAAAATCAAAGACTTTTATTTTAGTAATTTATATACACATTATAATAATTACACTGTTTAACTTAAATCATACTATCTTACCTGAAATCAAAGAAACGACATTTAAAGTTTATTATTTAAATTCCTTTTTTTTCTAATTTTATAATAACTTAACATTATGCACAGTGAGTTCCCTCGACTCCAAATATCAACTGTATTGATTGTTGGCACACACTACAATGAAAGTGGCTATAACTAATATACACGGTGTCTCAAAATTCAACGATAAGCGGGCACCAGAGGGTGGTCCTGCTCATGACTACACGAGAAAAAAAAAAGAAAAAAATTTATCTCATTTTGTTTAGAAATTATAAAAAAAATAAAACAAAAATTGAAACACCTTAAGATGTTTTTAACCACAATTTTTCAAATATTTCTGATTTTTTTTATATCGGCAACCTAAATAGCACAGCTATCCACCATAACCATTAAAAATCCCAGACTGCCTGTAGTTTTTACACAAAAATCAATCGAAATTATTTTTTTCCCTAAAATTTTTAAAGATTTTTACTTTCTGTCCACTTTAACTCATCGTGGTGTAAAAAAAAAGTATGAACACTACTATGGCAAGTTGTTTTAAAAATTAACGCAACTGTTTAAGATTCCTAAATGGTATAATACTCCAGAAAACTAGCAATAAAAAAAAATTATGCATACTATTTCTAAACAAGAACCATATTTCATAAATTTTTGTTGTTGATAGTTATCACTTTTACAATACCAAAAAGAGGTTTTTTATTGTTGAATGAATTAAAACAAATGGTACAAACAATTTTTCATTTTATTTCGCCGATTATCGTTGAATATTCGGGCACCCTGTATACCGTTAGCTCATCTGACCAGAATGCAGTTATAATATCTCTGATCAGTGTTGCCAACTAAAGAAATATAATTTCACATACATTTAAACACATTTGTAATACTCAATTTTTAGTCTGTAAATATGAATATGGATATTTAAAATATAGAGATTAAATTAGGGGCCTTTTTTGTAACTACTTACCTGACGTCGATGAACTTCTGACGATTTTTCCAATCCCTTAATTAATTTAAGGTCTTCTGATAGTTTTGTGTAAACTTAATTTAAAAAATATAGGCATTTGAAAAATTGTCAGAAGTTAACCGACTCCAGGTAAGCAGTTACAAAATAGGCTCCTTAGTTTCATTGATAATGTCAGTAAGGTTTTCACGATGTTCTCTGGTTTCAAATATCTGCTTATAGTCTTCAGGCATATTACAGTTTTGTCTGTACGATGAGTGCTTGGAGTATTGAAGAATAATATGCTTTACTGTTAGTGCGCTGTTACATTGTTCACATATTGATTGTGGCCTTTTTATGTTGTTCCAATTGTGTGGAAGCGCATTCTTGAAACTAATACATTACTGCACATGTTGCAGTTTATAAGTGAATTACTGATCAAACAACGAGACAATTTACTAAGATACAAACCGGTTTCTTTTGGCTATGTATCGAAAGTTTTAGCCGCAAAATTGCAGATAACGTTATTGGCAAAAGGCGTATACAGAGACAACGTAAAGCGAGCTATGGGTGTATTTTTAGACAATGAAGGGAATTAATTTCATATTTTATAAGAAACACAAAATATCTAATATGGAACATGCAGTTTCGAATTATTGTTTTCGAGAGAAAAGAAGTATATTTTATATATCAGAAGTAAACTGCGTACGAAGTGTTCTTAAGGAGGTACAGGACGTTAACGTATATGATGAAAACGTTGTGAAATTTAGAGGGTCGATACAAATAGTTAAAATACATGCTGTCCCAAAATTTTAAAGACCTAGGGTTCATAGTTTTCTTTTTATACATGATTAAAAATAGTCATTTTCCATACAAATCATAATTTTTAGCTCAATTTCACTACATAATATAACTTTTAACTATAAAAAAATGGTGACACGGCTTTCAAAAACTAGGTGTATATAAAATAATATTTTCTGTAACTATTGCAAAAAGAAAATTATCAAAAGGATACCTATATACGAAAATATTTAAATAAAACCTTTAAGAAACAGTAAATGTAGGTTATAAGCCGGCAACGTTGCAAATGCCAATTTGAGCGGGAAATTCAAAATCGGAATAAATGTTATATAAAATATAACAATTTATTGGTCAAAAAACCAAATCTCGCATGCGTCAACACACGTAAATTTGCAGCGCTGCAAAATTTATTATTCCTTTTTCAAAGTATTTAATTTGTATTTATATTGAATTAATATAAATTTGATATTAATTATAGGTAATTTTTAATTTATTAAACTATTATATGCACAAAAAAATCATTTTAACAAGCAAAATGCAGTTTAATAGGGAATTGAAAAATTCATTTTCAAAGGTACAGTCCCAGTATTTGCACGTCCCTCATGTACTTCGTATTTTGCATTTCGTATTACCGAGAGATACACTTTTTGCATTGACGGTACGTCCTGTACCTCCTTAAGGTTTCTATATTTCATCCGCTTTACAAATAAACCAGTTATAAAATTTATACCAGGTATAAAGCCAGTCCGGACGGGCTTATTCTCAGTTTATACCTGGTACAAATTTTATAACAGGTTTATTTGTAAAGTGCATTTTTTTGAAACTGGATCGAATAGCTTAAGGAAAACTGAAACTAAAAAGGGATTACCTATGGTGCGTTCCACTAAGCGTTCACAACGTCCAAAATATTCGAAAACGTCACTAATGACGTCATTTCGCTCACGCCAAGCTCACAACGACCCATCTGAAGAGTTGGGTCGTAGTAGTCGTTGTTGAGCATTTCGGCGCAATGTTTAAACATAACACAAAACTTAAAGATGACGATAACAGAAAAAAATACTTTATATGATATGTTAAATAAGCTTAATAAAATTAATTTTAATTCATATTTAACTGCCATTTATACATTTTTCGTCATACTATAACCTAACTTAATAAATAAACAATGTTCATTTTCGTTTAGAATATATTTCTTTAATGAAGAATGTATTTTGCTTGTAGATATAGCTTTTGCTACAGATCTATTTAATCAAGTATTGCAATCTTAATTTTTTCAACGCTCAAAACCATGCAAAACGCTACATAACCAGTGGAACGGGGAAAACTGCGGTCGTGAGCGTGATTGTTGTGAACGCTTAGTGGAACGCACTCCTAGTGCCTTCTAAAACATGATCTTAATTTGCCCTTCATTGGATCCGTTTCCTTTAAATACTTACTACTTGAATGTTTAGTAGATTTCTATATTTCCAAATAATAAACTTACATCTATTTGCATTTTGTTGCATACAATGTTGCCGTCCTTCTCTATCAAAATTTAGACACATACTCTTAGAAATACACTATACTATATTCTCGTATCTTCTAGACCTTACAGCATCTTCACAGACTCTTCTAGATTTAGATTTTCCCGTGTTTATTGTTGTACTATTTTTGATGTTTAAATTATTTGCATTTTGAATTCTCATCGTGACGTTGATATATTTTTGTGTTTTTTATTTTGTATTTTTGTAATCTTTGAGAGATAATGAATGTTGATTTTTTAAGAAATGGATTTTATAAATGACTGGAGCATATTAGAAAATAGGAAGCAATGGTTCCAAACAACTATGGAGTCTTAAACTTAGAATCATATCTGTTCCGTTTCTGTAAAAATCAACGTTCTGTTCGTTCAAAACTTTATTCAGCTTTAAGTGTTATTTTGTAAACAATTTTATATTACTTTGGATAAAGCCTCATTCTCACTCATTGTTTTGATATTTAATTTACTGTTTTTATTTAATATTTTTATCTAAATTTTAGATTTGCAGAATATGCATTCCTTGTCACATTCGTGTTTTAATTTGAGTTTAGTTAATTTTGTTGGTGCGCATACGTCGTTAGTAATATAAATGTTGGTTAAAATTGAATGTGAAATAATTAAAATTGCCCTTTTTAATAACAATTAGTAATAGAAATAATTTTTATTTCTTTACTTTTGACAAACTGACATTAAACTTCTTTTAAATATAAATCCTACTGCATTTTGACAAATTGTCACATTTTTGAGGTTATGATATAATATATTTTTTTTTAGTTTAGAAACATTGGACCTTTTAAGGTTCTACAAAAACAAAAAGAATTAAAACAGTGAGTGGGAATGATACTTAACTAAATAATAAATAAAAATGTTCCTTTAAACTAATGGCCGATTTCTTCAGTCAGTCAGTTAACTGTATTTAATATAATAAACATTGGTCGATGTTTTTGTTTCTCAACTCTGATTTTTGTTAGAATCGAACGTAGCTGTAGTTTAACCAGGCAAAATTCATGGGTTACATTTTTCGTTAGTTAACTGTAGCCGGTCTTTGACAAAACTGGAATTGTAAACCCATTTTTAGGTTAATATCATAACTGTAGTTTAACTGAATGTTGAAATATCGACCATTATTACATGTTATAATTTATTTGTCGGATAACTACCTATTAAGTCAATCAACTGCCTATCTGCAGATATAATACTATAACATATCACTCAATCTAATACTATAACATATCACTAAGTTCGTGGAATGATATGTAGATGGCGCTATTGACAAATTCATATGATTTTTAGATAGTACCAAGCTTCAAGCGATATGTGTCAAAATTTGATGACATTCTTTAGTATGTTTAGTAATTAATACACGAAATACTGTCTAAAAATCATGGATTTGTTGAAATGAAATTTCTGTCATGAAATTTTGATACTGTCTAAAAATCATATGGATTTCTCAATAGCTGCGCTATTTATATAACATCCTACCAATTCATTAAATGATGTGATTATGTTAAAATTGTGGAACTTATTATATTTATTTTTTTAATTTATCCAAAGCAATGAAATGATGCAAATATAGGTTATTTATGTACAGAAATACAACAACAGATAGAGAAGAAGAAGATAATCAACTAAATAACTGCCCGCTAAACTTACGTAAGCAATGTTACCTAATGTTCAATACTTTGTGACCTATTGAAAAACAAATCTACCTTTTTGCACTTTACTATAAAAATAAAAATTCTTAATCAAAATCTTTTGGAGTTATTTATTAATTATGACAAAACAGGGAGTGGGGAGCAGGTGGCCGTAGTTTCTAGCCTCCTGATGTCACACCTAATGTAAAAATCGAAAAAGAAAAAAGTACAAGATCAAAATTAATAGTTAGGAATATTTAAATATTTTTTTAAAAGTGTGACGTCACAAAAGGAGGGGTGCGGGTAAAATCCATGAAATTTAGGTGTCGTAACTTATAGATAACGTCTTTTGAAGGATTATTTACGAAAATATTTAAATAAAACCTTTAAGAAACAGTAAGTGTAGGTTATAAGCCGGCAACGTTGCAAATCCCAATTTGAGCGGGAAATTCAAAATCGGAATAAATATTTTATAAAATATAACAATTTCTTTGTCAAAGAATCAAATCACGCATGCGTCAACACACGTAAATTTACAGCGTTGCAAAATTTATTATTCCTTTTTCAAAATATTTAATTTGAATTTAAATTGAATTAATATAAATTTGATATTAATTATAGGTAATTTTTCATTTATTTAACTATTATATGCATAAAAAAATCATTTTAACTAGCAAATAGCAGTTTAATAGGGAATTGAAAAATTCATTTTCAAAGATACGGTCCCAATATTTGCTCGTCCCTCATGTACTTCATATTTTGCATTTGGTATTACCGAGAGATAAACTTTTTGCATTGACGGTACGTCCTGTACCTCCTTAAATTGTTATAGCTCAGTAAACATTTTGGAGTCACTTTGCCATCACATTGAAGATGTGTATGAATTTTTTGCCATGAAAGAGTTCATTTTCAGTTCAGTATCTCACAGTCGTTCATATGAAATGTCTATTTTATCGGCTAAAATAGAATACTTCACCAAATTGTTTCATGGGTAATATATGAACATAAGGTAACATACACGTTTTGTATTTACGGGTAGCTTTCTTCATCTTATTATAAAAGAAATTGAATAGCCTACATTTGCATTTATTAAAAATGTTTGCATTTATTAAATAGAAACAGAAACAAGTAATAAATTTGAATGGAAATAAATCTATAATCTTCAGATACATTTTGATGTCACCCTTTTTGTCTTACTTTTAATTCTAGTTTTAATTTTTAATTATCTTCTAAACTCTAAAATGATATCATAGTTTTAACAACTTATCGAATTTCTTTACTTTTGATCTGTTTCTTTACCATATACCCTAAGCCAATAATGTTCTAATTTTACCAGAACACGAGTAAATTATTAATTGTATCATTCCCAAACTAGTGGAGTTTTCGTCCGCATCAAGGAGAAGAACTTGCACGTTGAGTGCTTCAAGTGCTCCACCTGTGGCTGCAGCTTGAAGAACCAAGGTTACTACAGTATTAATAATAAGCTATACTGCGACGTACACGCTAAACTGGCCGCCATCCAAAAACCACCACCAGGCACCGAGGGGATGATCCCAGTACCTGTTGCTCCGTAAGTTGATATATTGTAATTTCAATGGTTTGTTATCTTGACCCAGGTAGAGAATGTAACGCTTTAATTAGCTTATAGTAAGGTAGCACAATTGAAACTTGCACTGCGAGGCACTTTACTTTGCGAGAAATAGACAATGAACCTTGTAATTAGTTATTTTTATTTATTTTATTTTAATGTTTTGCCATTCACTTCATTCTTGTGCCTTAACTCATTTATTTACATATCATTGTGCTTAATTCAATTTTGATCCTTATTATATCTAAACATTCTTCGCATTCACTTCTTCCAAAAGAAAAAAAATCCTTATAAAAATAAAAACAAAACTGCTACTGCTACTGCATTAATAACTGCACAATATTCTTTTCGCTTATTACCTTTTTCTCACATGAAAACTTAATGTGCTCCAATGTTTCTATCTCTGTTTCGCACATCCTGCACATCCCTTTCTCGCTATTTGCCAGTATCTGTTTCCTTTCTCCTCGTTTCTCAATCTGAATCTGGCAATACTTCTCATGTTTTTTGTGTCTTTTTCTCTTAAGTATTCCGGTATCTCTCTCTCCCAAATCTTTTATATCTTTTGTTATAATTGCTCTTCTCAATTTTTTACATTCTTTTTTGTTGTTGTATCTCTCTGTCCCTTCTCCTTACCTCCTCTTCCACATTTGTTCCTTCTTCTCTCTGCCTCCTCTGTCGCCATTTCATTCCTTTCTTATAATCCTTTCTCTTTTTCGGAACTTCTCCTACAAATCCTCCCAAATTTTTCTTAAGATTTCGCCTTCAGCGTTACTCATTTTTACCTCGAAATTGACTGCTCTCCTTCCTGCTTCTATTCTTAACTTGTCATTTTTTAATTCCTCCATTACCATGTATCCTGGCGTGAACTTGTCCAGCCCTAGTATCCATTTAATGTATCTCTCCTGTATTCTTTCCAATTTCTCTTGCTCCTTCCACCCCCATATCTCTATTTTGTACACCATCATACTCGTTATAAGTCTATCAAACATCCATAGCTTATTTTTCATATCCGCCCCAAACACATTTTCTCCTAATCTCCACACCCTTATCATTGCTAAATCCGCCTTCTTCGCTACCTCCCTTATCTGCGTCTCCTTCTCCGTTGTTTTTTTTTTTGAATGTGTACCCTAGGTACCTAAATTCCTCTACTTCCTCAATGTCATCTGTTCTAAACTTCCACTTTCTCTTTATCCTTTTTCCTCCCCCTTTTTTGGAACACCATGGTTTTTGTTTTTTCCGTGTTTAGCTCTAACCCTTTCATGTCTAGATATCTTCCCAGTCGATCTATCACCTACTGCAGTTGTCCATCCCTTTTCGCGAAAATGACTATATCTCCTTGAATTTAGTTTGTGGCAAACTAACAAGTGTGAAACATGTACAGCAAGACAGATTTCTCTCTGGGGACCATCCTTTTCATTTATTAATATTACAGATAATTATTTCAATTTTTTTTTTTTTTGTCTAGTGGTGGAAAAATTCCAGTCAGCACAATTTCCGCTGCACTGTCAGCTCATTCTACTCCTCTGAACGGTGGAACTGCTCCTCCTTCTGCTGCTCCATTCAGTGTAAGTTACTTATTACAGTGCAAACATATTTATCATACTGTGTGTTTGTTTGAGTAGATTTTGGCATTAATTGATATTTTAATTTTAACTATTTTTTGCTGTTGGATGCTTGACAATTTACAAATTCGTTAAGCTACAATTTGAAATGCAATCGGGGTACATTAACTCAAATTTATCTTTTGTCCGTACCAAAACTAATAGGGGTTTTAGGGGAAAAGAAAAAATAATCTCGATTACTTACATTTTCTGTGACGTCTAATGCAGAGCATGCGGCAAATGACAAATTCAAATTTGATATAGCTTTAAGTTTGTCTTCTTTCGGTTATTTATAACAATAAAAGTGCAAGTATACATATATTAACCTTTAGGCTGGGTTCACACTTGGCACACTGGGTTCGATTTTAAACGTATAATCAGCGGAATGTTCGTTCAGATGATTAGTTTTTATTAGTAAAAACGTATAGCCACAGTTTTCATTCGGCAAAATAAATGTACTAAAATGAAATTCGCTATATGTTTACAGTGGCGTAGCTATAGGTAACCGAAGGCTCGGTGCAAAAAGAAACTGGTGTAATGCTTTGATAAAAAATTCGAAAAAACTAAGTTTTATTGCAGATGTTGTATTGGACAATCTAGTTGGATTTAGTTTTTTTAGAGTGATGTCCTATTCGCCAGTCAATTTTGACAGCAGATCCCAACGTTTGATGCAATTTCCGAAAAAATTATACAAATCTTACAATGTTGCGAAAAAAATCTGTAATTCGATACAACTGCTAACGGCATCATTTACTAGCAAATTTAAATTATGAGGATTGCTGGTCAGGGTCCGAGGGCCCCCTGAACTTGAGGGCCCCGGTGCCCAGCACCGACCTAGCTACGCCAGTGTGCTTGAGTAGCAACGCAATTTTTATATAATTCCATAGTTTTATCCCACAAAACGGGCTTTTGTTCCACCAAAGAAATCAATAAATCATTATCTATAAAAAATTCGTCAAACATTTTCTAATAATAAACTTAAAACACGAGCAAATGATGCATCAGCACTTAACACTTGTTCAGTTACTATTCGATAAAAGTCACGCCGTGTGAAAGATTCCGTATAATACTATGCGGCACTGCAAGCCGAATTTGTTAAAGTTCATTCGATTTGCTTGACAACTCCGGTGAGTATTCGATAAACATGTTTAGCTGCATACGTTTTCTTGCAGTATAAACGTCGTGTGAACGGTTCTATATAAAATGTATGCGCCACTGTTTATTCGATAAAATGTATACTGCAAAAAGCGTGCAGTACAATACCGTGTGAACCTAGCCTTATTTCAATAAAATGTAAAAACTTGTAAAAACGGTCTCTAAAAAATGAGTAGACAAGCCCACTCCATTCAAGCATCCAATCTGCTGCCTATTGTACGTTTTTGTTATGATTTTGTTTGATTTTAAATAACACTTTTAATTTTTTCTATTGATTTTGTTTGAAATTAACTTTGTGTTTTTCCTAACACTGTTTGTTACAGTTGCCGTGTAATAATAATTCAGATAACGAGCAATTAACCTGGAGTAGCGACAATTCAACATGCAGTGACAAGAATCAAGGTAGTGACGTCACAAACACAAGTTGTGACATGAGTGATTCATGTTCTACATCTTCCAATCCAACGCATGTCAGCGAAATATTCATAAACGTTAATATCAGTGATAATTCGTCATCTGACTATGAGAGAGATTCGAATGTGACGTCACCGAATAATTATAAGACTACTGTGCTTGAAAATAACATTAACAATAATAATACTAATCTAGATAACAGTAACATGGTGTTTAATGAGATTGTCACTAAGGGAGGCGTGATAAGGCGAGTCCTAGGGCCCAATATGGGCGGGAAATACAAGGTTAGTAGTCTTTCTTGAAATTATTCATTTAGTTATCCCCGGTAGAAAATGCAAGATAATAATACTTTAACTAGCTTATAGTAAGCTAACAAGTGTGAAATTCAACTGTGAAGGGGGTCTTACACGATCAGTTCCGATTCAGATTCCGATAAATAGTCTGTTCATAGAAAAGCTGTATTACTTGAATCTGTGTTTTACATATATGAAATGTGGTATGTGTTACATGTGGCCAGTTACACTGTGACATATGATTCCAAATCCGACGAACTGTCCGATTATCGTACGTGTAAACACTAAAAATTTGACAGTGGAATCGCAAAGGAGGCGGAGCTTGCATCAGATCGAACAGTATACTCTTCCCATACTGTTATCCGATACTGTTTGAAATGTGCTTGTGTTCTCATTTTTTAGTGGTCGATTTTTCAATTGTTGATTGAAATTGATGTTAATAAATGTGTGTTAGCGTGTCTATTTTATTAAATATCTAAATATTAGCGCTAGAAATGGTCGGCCATATTTGTATGACGTGAAATGCATTTTAACGTCAGTTATTTGTTGAGTAGGTCAGTGCTGTGGTAAAGTTTTGTTGGTAGTCAAATAATCAAGTCAAATCAAAGAATAATAAGTTTTTATTTTATTTAACCCGGCTAAGGCAGCTGTAAATAATATTTGATATTTTGATATATAAATACATATAGCACAGATTTATGAGCTGTAAGGTTAGTAACCTTACTCAAGGATTGTGATGTCACATGCACTTGGAATGTGTACAACGTTGAACCCCTTTAATAATTAAAGAGACAAAATGACTTTTTTAATCGTTAATATCTCTTAACATATAAGGAGTTATTAAAAAATAATTGAACATTTGAGGTTCCAGTAACCCACTTTATCAATATTTCACAAACCCATTAGAGAGCCGTCATCCATATTTAAACGGTACACTTAATGTCAAACATAGATAAATGTTAAAGATACTTAATGTGAAACACCAGTACTCTTTGACATCGCAACTCGGATCAACAAGACACACAGGAATTTTATGTGTAATGTGAAACACAAACAAGTAATGTTCAACTTTTTCTAAACAGACTATTTATCGGAATCAGAATTATAACTGATCGTGTAAAACCCAATTAAGAATTTTTTATGCGATGTATAAAATTAACTTTGGAATTAGTTTGTTGCAAGCTATAAATTAGTTTCAAAATTAGGCCAGTAAAGTTCGGACAAAGATATCGTATCTATTTTGTAAGTAGCCTATCTTTGTTAAAAATGGTCCTTTGAAAAAGCGTACAAGGTTAAAAAGTATTCGAAATAATTTACCTAATAAGAGTCTGAACTAAATAGATCAAACTCAGTTGACTGAGGTTTATTTGATTCTAATTTTTATTCCAGTCTAATTTAACTGTAGCATAACCAAGCAAAATACCTTATTTTTCAATAGTTAACTGTGGTCGCCCTACAAAACTGGTGTTGAAAACCTCATTTTTATATTTTAACTTCAATTATGTTATAATGAAAGTTTAGCTGTGATATGCAAGAACGCCACTTGGGTATTCTGCGTTGCATCTTTTAGTACTCTTATGTTACAGTGATCTTACATATATTATTATAAGACAACCTTATGCCTCTTTCCTGAGATCCAAACCATTGAAAATGATTGTTTCTAATATTCCGTTTCCAAGAAAACTAAAATTAATTTTAATATGATTTTATTCTAGGTATCTGGAAATCTCTCTGGACCCAAACCATATGGATTCAGTTCTGTTTCCTCACCATTAAGCCCCTCCATTGCTCCTGTCTCTGCTCCTCTTCCTACCTACAGTGCTCCTGCTCCCGCACCTGTTTCTAATCCACTTCCATCCTTCAACAATCACGCTGCTACTCTACCAAGACCTGCAACGCAACAAATTCCTGGTGAGTTTCTTAGATTATAAAATATAATAATAAAAATACCAAACATCTACAACATAAAATCAATTCTTTCAAGTTCGAATTCAGATAAATTAAAACTCGAAAGTTCTTAACCTTTACAAAACTATCTAAGATTCAAACCATGAACCGAAGTTTTATATATAGAACAGAATACATATTTGTTGTCAATTTTAAATTAGTTTGATTGAATAGTTAAGTTATTTTTATTATACAAAAGAATATGATTATTCAAATTAAATAATAGATTTAAGTTGCCATTTAACTATGGTCTCTTTATAGAAATGTAAAGTTCTTTTTTATCTGAGTTCAAATAAACTTTTAAGTCAAGTGAAAAGGGTTGCATTTATTTAATAAGCAGGCGTTAACATTGCAAATATTCCAGACAAACAAATCCCCTGATAAAATAAGTGAAACGGAGTTTAGTTGTAAATTTATAAATGTAAAGTCTAATTCTTTCACAAGATGAAAGCTTGTATAATTCTTAATGTAAAGATTTGTTCTAAAGTAAACATTTTATAGCACTAGAGTGAGTGGGAATGGTACTTTACAAACAGTTCAATTCCGCTGCTAACAAATATGGTAATAAAACTGCAGTTACTTATGCAGTATTATACAGGTAATCTGCACAGGTATATCCGTCTGTGAGTAGTGTTGATCTTGATTTGCTCGTCAATGAGATGGTCCCCTTACTGAACGATTTAATATGTAAATAATATTTAAATGGATTGTAAATATAATTTTGACCCCCGTGTGGCGTTGTTGCAGGTCGTTTTTCAACACTTAAACCTGGAACAACCTTCAAAGGTAACGCGTCAGAACTAACGCCGAGTTATTAATTAACTTTCGTATAAATTATTTGTATAAGTTGTTAATTAATTAAATACGCTTATTAATTAAATGCATATAAATATACACAACTAAACTGTAACATTATATCGATGCTTTACAACACTCTTATGGAGAACACACTCAACTTCCACAATGGGCTTGTATCCTCATTTTTTAGTGGTCGATTTTTCAATTGTTGATTGAAATTGATTTTAATAAATGTGTATTGGCGTGTTTATTTTATTAAATATTTAAATATTGACGGAGATATAGCAATTATAAGTTTGAATTGTAGTTTTAGCGCTAGAAATGGTCGGCCATATTTGTATGACGTGAAATGCATTTTATACGTCAGTTATTTGTTGATTAGGCCACTGTTGTGGTAATGCTTTGTAGCTGTTGGTAGTCGAAATAATCAAGTCAAATCAAAGAATAATAAGTTTTTATTTTATTTAACCCTGTTACGGCAGATATAATATTGAAATTTTATTGTTTCTGGAAATAGCTGTAAATAATATTTGATATTTTGATTTATAAATACATATAGCAGAGATTTTTTGTCAGAGTTCTGTCAAGAATATATCTCTTTTACGCTCTGTTGTATAAAAGAGATAGCAACTAGCGGTTGTGAGGTCACATGCATTTAAAATGTTGTACAACGTTGAATCCCATTAATAATTAAAGAGACAAAATGACTTTCTTAATTGTTAATATCTCCTAACATATAAAGAGCTATTAAAAAATAATTGAACATTTGAGGTTCTGGTAACCCATAAACCACTGGTTTATCAATATGTAGTACACTTTTATAGAAATTAAGACATAGGACACAAGCCCATTAGACAAATATTAGTTTTAATGATTTGTTTCTCAGTAAACCACTTGAACTCACATCAAAGTTCTATTTATTTTATTCAGACAAAGTACGGGGTTTGAATAAAAAGCATACCACTCGGGAAATCCGTCTTTAGAAAAACAAAATTATGTAAAAAATGACCAGGGCCTCTATTCCTGAGTCTTGCGAACAATCATCGTGATCGAGCAGATCTGATTTATATGAGTGAAACATTTTACGAATCACTTTTAAAAGAGTATTTCTGAACTATAATAATAATTATAATAAAATTTAGGAATAGTACAGGAATACTCTTTTAAAAGTGATTCGTAAAATGTTTCACTCTTATAAATCAGATCTGTTCGATCACGATCATTGTTCGCAAGATTCGGGAATATGGCCCCAGGACTAAAATTAGGGACAGAAATAGAAATAGAAGCAGGGATAGAAATTTTACTCCTAGTTTGTTTGCCAATCAAAAACTTTTGTCAAACGAAAGAAACTACGATGGCATTTCATTTTATTTCTAAGATTTGATACGACTATTTAAAGAGTTTGTTAAAATGAGTAAACTAATTATCGACCATAAGCAAAACATTTTACAAGATGGTTTACTGGGTTAACAATATATATATTTCTTTTTAAATAAAGAATTATATTTCATCGATATATTTTTATTTGTGTAACTTTATGAATAGCTTTAGCATCTAAAAGTGAATTATTTATTTCTTAAAAGTTTGTAAAACGTATTTACATAGAAGGAATCTTTTATCATTTCTTAATTATTTCGGAACGATTTCATTTATTTTGTAATAGCGAAACTTGCGACATTTATTTTAAGATTCAAGAATTTTGAATACGATTACAAACTGTTATTTATTTTTAAATATAAAGAACCGCTAATGCTTCGCTTATTTTGCCTAGTAGTATTAACTCTCCATTTAATTATCTTTATTTCTTTCTTTCCTTCTAAACTACTAACTGTTTCTTATTGTTTTTTAACTTAACATTTTCTGAACTACTGTCTATCTTGTGTGTTAACCCTTATATTGATATGTCCATTTTTATAAATGTCAATAAAAAACAATAATTGTAAATGTATTAAAAATATATGTAAAATAACAAAGGGTCATTCAATTGGCCACCTAATAAAACTGAGGAGGAGGTTCCTACTGCAACTCCCTTATACATACCTCCAAGTCCATCACAATTTACACCTTCTCCTCCATCCCAAACTGATCCCTCAATACAACCTGAGGAAAATCAAACTAATTTGGAAGTCACTCCGCCTGAGGACTGTAGTGTTGCTGCCATTGAAGCGAAACCAACTCCATGGTCAGAGAAACAAGCTTCTTCCACTTCGGAATTTAAATCCGTCCAATTTAAATCATCAACGCAATCTACAGAAGTAACATCTGAGTCATCCAGCACTGAAATTATCAGTGGTCAACAAATGTATCAATCACAAACCAGTATCCCCATCGAAAAAGTTTATGAGCAGCCACTGGAAGATGCGCCAAAGGAAGAAGCTTCTGAGAGTCTATCAAACGAGGTAGAATCATTAACACATCATAAACAGTCCGTCTGTTCTCTTGAGGTTTCTAACATTACTGGTCGGAGAAGTGCGCTGGAATGTGTTGAAACAATTAGCGACTCTATAGATACACAGCTACTTGTTTCTTCCATTACTGAAGGAACTGAAAGACCAAAGACACCACCACCATTTATGAAACCACAATCACACCAACCACCAACTCAAAAACCTAATGAGCAAGCACCATCAGCTCCTGTAGAGAAACAGGAACCTACTAAACAAGAAAAAGAAAAAGTAAAAGCACCAGAATCTGTTAAGAAATCTGAAATATCTGTAGTGAAAGAAACCACAAAAACTGATGATGCTGTTTGTCAGAAAGTTGAAGTTAGCGCTCAACAATCTGAGACCAGTTGTTCTCTCACTCAGTGTGATCAAGCCCCATCTATTAAGCCTCTGCCTGCAAGTAACATCCCAAATCCTGTGCCGCAACAATGGCAAAGTCAAATGTTAAAAGGATTAACGACTGCTTGTGACAGACCTTTTTCCCCACTTCCATCGATTTCTCAAGGAGTCAGTGAACAAGCTAGCAACATTGTTGAATCATCTACACAAGAAAGTGTTTGTCAACAAGTTTGCCAATCTACTCAAGTTTGTCGATCCACTCAAGTTTGTCAATCCTCTGAAGTTTGCCAATCGTCAGAAGTATGTCAAAAATCTGAAAAGCAAAGCTCTGTTTGCGAAAAGATTAGTATCGAAACAAATTCTGCTTGCGATAAAAAAGAATGCATAAGTTCTTGTGTTGAACAAGAATCAATTGAAAATAATAAAAGTATGGAAACAACATCACAAGCGCCTGAAGTAAAATTTCCACATTCCACATCTAAGAAAGTGGAAACTCCTCTTGCAGCAGCTTTAACAACTACAACTAAAGCTCCTACTCCAACAGCACCAATTTCTACTGAGTTTATTCCCCTTCCTGAAGAAACTGTACCCTATTTCCCTCCTGCTATTGACATGACACCAATTCATAGGGAAGATATTCCTGGAGATAGATCTCCATTCCTTACAGCGCTCACTATTGCTTCAGACAGACCATTTTCTCCTTTCGGACATAGAGACGTTATTGATCAACTGGACGATCTTCCAACTCCCCAAAACAAACAGTCAATGCTATCGGCTCTAACCGTAGCCCCTGAGCGGCCGTATTCACCTTTTGTTACCAATGAAGACATAGAAATTAAAAAGCAAGCTAAAGGAATTGTTAAGACTTGTGTTAAACAGAAAGCTCATGATGAAACATTGCAAAAAGAGACAGTATGCTTATCAACCCCCTTAGAAAAACAGGAAAGCAAAGAAGCAATAATCGCAGAGTCAGCACGGCCATGCGAACCAAAAGCTTGTCCTTTACCACCTCAGCGTGAGAGCACTTTTCAGGACAAAATTGCTCCGAAACCTTCCCCAGTTTGGAAACCTTTGGCGGGTTTTAAACCCGTTCAACCTTTTACGAGTGCTAAATCCAATGAATTGGCGGCATCTGCTGGTTTACAAAAAATAACAGACGAACACAAATCAGCGTTTAGTAATGTTTCAAGTAAAAAATCTTGTTCGGTTGTTTGTGAACAATCTCAAACACAACAAATCATACAAACACAGCAATCATCATCCACACAATCTAGACAATTAACTTCATCCACTGAGGTATCAACGAATCAATCTCAAGAGGAATCTTCGAAAACGGTTCAAATTAAACCCCAATCAGGTTTGCATAAACCTGAAAAAATACCTCATTATCAGGCAAGCTTAGTACAGCTACCTTCTCAACGACCACTGCAGACACCTGAACCTTATCCAGCCATTTTTCAGGAAATAATAGACACCTACGTTGAGCCAGAAGTTATGAGTACAGAAAAGGAAAAACAGTCTGCTGCAGTAAAGAAGCCAGTTGCTCGAACCGCTCAACAAGTTACAGCACAGACTGTACAGGCTCCTCAGCAAACCACACCAGCACCAAAAATACCATGTGGAGTATGGCAACCTCCCCAACCTTCTTTATCACAACAAGTGCCACAAATTCAAGTTGAATCTAAACCTGAATTTCAAACAGGTCCAATTTCAATGACGTTCCAACCGGTTGTTGAAGATAGTTCAACCTCTAGACCTCGAACTCCTTGTAGACCACTTACTCCTAGTCTGATCAATAAGCCAGCTCCAGTCATACCAGCATACCAAGCAAAACTGGCGGTTAGTGAACATGAAGCCCGTGAATCAAGTCTGTACGAGCCAATAAGCTCTGAAATAAGTAGGTCCCCAACGCCGTCAAGATGTAAATCACCAGCATGTGGACCACCAGCAAGTCCATTGAAGGCACAGGCTCCAAGAATCCGTGAGAAACCAACGCCCTCTTACGCTGTTCAACAACCAGCTCCTAAGCAATCAGGATCACTTATTAGCCAGGCACAAAGTAACTTGAGAAAAGAACACCAGACGTCTCAACGATTGCCAACACAGAATCAGGCTGAAATATTCAATCCATCTGGAGCTAAGAACTGGTCTGTGAAACAACTAGATAGTAGCGCTGACTTCAAGGCAAAAGCTGAACTGTCTCAAGGTGTGGATAAAAGTAGTGGCCAATTCCAGAGCAAGAGTGTTAGTGAATGTCAATTGAACCAACAACAGAAATCACAGGAAATGAGCAACAGTACAACTCAAATCAAATGTGGTGACTCAGTGACTCAAATACAAAGAAAAAAAGTTGTTAAGGAAGAATTTGAACGTACCCAAAAAGCAACAACTATTGAAATAAGAAAGGGATCTGATGGTAAAACAGTTCGTCAAGAACTACCTTCTGTTCCTCAGTCAATATCCGAAATGCAGCAAGTGCTTCCTCTATCCATTAAGAAGCAGCCAACATCTCTGAGCGATAAAATTCGAAAGCTTAGCATTGAAAACCCATCCTCCACACCTCTTGCTTTTAAGCCCGCATCTCTTCAAGAAAATGAAACAATTGCACAACCTGCAGGAAATCAATTAAGAAAGATTACTTTTCCACCACCTCCTCCTGCTGTTTCTCAAAAAGCTTCTCCACCAGAACAGCAGAAGCCATCATTCCTTCCAAGACAACCATTGTTTCCCAATCAACCTGTTAAGCAAGGTTTCCCAACGAAACCTTTAGGGACAAATCCAGCTGGTGAATCTGGTAGTAAACCAGCAGCTATCCCCGCTAAAAGCATTCCTGCTACTAAACCTGAACCCACCACCACCCCAGTTTGTGACCCCACCCCTCCCGGTGCAGGTGCTGGCAAGGGCGGAGCTTTTGGCGTTTCTTCAGCACCTAAGAGAGGTCGGGGAATTCTCAACAAAGCTGTTGGACCTGGTGCTAGGGTACCACTCTGCGGTGCTTGCAATGGTCAAGTCAGGTTAGGCATCCAATCTTGCTAGATTGCTTGGTTTTGCATGCAGGTTTTATTGTATTTTATCATTTCTTGTATATACTCGTAAGCAGCTAGAAACTGGTTGATTGCAATTTATATGATAGCAAGCAAAAAGCACAGGGTGATTTTATGTTAAATGTAAGAGCGCCTTTATGTGATTTTACAAATTGAGACATTTTTGTTTTTAATTTAAAATGTTTGGTTTATGAGGGAGGGTCAATTTGAGACTTGCCTCGAGTGAGGGCGTCGCCTGTCTGTAGATAATACAAATTTGAAATTTAGTAGAATTGAAAAACATTGTGCACTTTATTATTTTGATTCCCTCTTGAGATTTGACACCTAGAGTGACCTTTAACTCGTTCTACTCATGCAGATTGTTGTTGCTACAATTGAAAAAAATGTTGCCAAAATATTTTCTGCCTGTATTAACAATATTAAAACTTCTAAAGTTTGTGTTTTGCTTTTCAGTTGACATAATAATCACTAACAATCTAACCATTGTTTGAAATTTGTTTAGTGCATGCCGCTGTTACTCCAGAAATACAAAGACCGTCATCTTTTCCACCACCACCTCCTCCTTTGGAAGATTTGCTGGAAAATGAATTAAAATCAATAGAAAAGAAACCTAACAAAGTTATAAATTCTGTGCTTCAAAAGTACTTAAGTAAAGTAGAACCTGCGGGGAAAGTAGAAATTATGGAAATAGCGCCTTTGAGTACATCGCCGAAACCTTCGATACCCGCCAAAAAAATTGGAATGAACAATGCAGTTACTGATGCAGATGAATCTGACCTCATAAACAAGACCAAATATTTGTCAACAAATAACTCTCCATTAAACGGAGCTTGCTCAACAATGCCACGCGTTGATAATAAATGTTGCAGTAATATTAATAGTGCCATAATTAGAGATAAAAAAAGGGAAATCCCAGAAAATACTAGCGCTGTAACTGATGGATTGATAGATGGAAAATATCCAATATGTGTTTCGTGTAACCAAGAAATCACCAGGTAAGGAATGAAAATATCTTAAAAGCTCACATTCAACACTTATACCTTGCTACTTGTACTATTTCGGTTGCAAGATCAAAAATATCTTCTACGTCTATTAGGACACACGTTTTTCCTCAAGTTGAGCCAACTTAAGCAGGGCTGCTTGCATACAGTCATACACGTAACGATTTACCTGAGTAGATTACAGGTAAATCAAAGCGTGTATGAGATAAAACTGTACAGTTATTCTCACAGTGGTTTCAATCGATTTCAAATCAGTAATTATTTCGTCTCACGATTATGCTCCGACGGTCAGCGGTAAGATTCATGTTCCTTTTTCCATTAAATATGTAATCGCTGAATGGGAAAACTACTTACAACTGTTTCAAGTTTTCTTTTACTATAAAGGGGGTAGATGAGCTCCCAAAATCACCAAATTACTATACCATTACCATAACGGTGACTTAAGTTAAATAAGTGCACTAATTTTATATTTATTGAGCTTGTTGCATGAGAAAAACTTTACAACATACTGTAATCAATACAACCAAAATGTTTCTTCGATTTAGAGACCTCATTGTACAAAGTTGTGCAGAACATTTGGACTAGATTTGTATCACTAGTAAATTCAAGGAAGATTTTCAACAGGAAAACTTATGTTATTAAAATAAATTTCCTATTTAGGGGTCCCTTCATCACTGCTCTTGGTCGCATCTGGTGCCCTGATCACTTCGTCTGCGTAAACTCTTCCTGCAAACGTCCCCTAGCTGACATCGGATTTGTAGAGGAACAAGGACAACTTTACTGTGAATATTGTTTCGAACAATTTATTGCTCCTCCTTGCGACAAATGCCACGGAAAGATTAAGGGAGTAAGTTAAGATAAATTTAGGTTTAAGATATAAAGACCCACTCCTTTTTCGAACACCAACAAATTGCACACTTTAGAAAATATGAGGTCAAAAAACATGGACGCCTCTTTTCTTCCTTTCTTTTGAGAATCCTTTTCCCATTTCTACTAACACACATCTCATTTTATCCTCCCACCTTATCGCTCTTATCTCTGCCTCTACCCTCAAATGGTTTCTCTTTGCCTCTTCCAATATCAAGTATCCACAGTGTGCATTTCAGCGTTCAACACCAATTTTACATACTTCTCCTAAACTGCCTTCAGCCTCCATTTTTTCCAACCACCCCCCTCACAATTATTATTGTGTGGCACTTATTTACTGTGGCATAAATAATTGTTTAATTATTTTCAGGATTGCTTAAGAGCAATTGGAAAGAACTTCCACCCCGAATGTTTCACATGTTGCTATTGCGGAAAACTTTTTGGCAACAATCCGTTCTTCCTGGAAGAGGGCCAAGCTTATTGCGAAGCTGGTAACATACAAGTCAACTTAATATATTGATCTGTTCTGATTGATACACATAATAAGCATTTGTTTGTTTTTCAGATTGGAATGAACTTTTCACCACAAAATGTTTTGCTTGCGGCTTCCCCGTAGAAGCTGGCGATCGCTGGGTAGAGGCGCTGTCGAATAACTATCACAGTCAGTGCTTCAACTGCACGGTAAGATTCACGAAAAGAACATAACGTGAAGAGATCATTTAATTTATTTCATAACTAACCTGTCGGGCCGATGTAGCATTCGTATTTCATAGAGTTCTTCTTTGGATTCGATTGCCAGACCAGCGCTTTATTTTAAGTGTTGTTAATTGAATATACGTTTAATCACAACCTTATTAGGCAAAAGTGTTGGAAACATATAGGAGGCGTCAACACCGTAAAAATTGTGGACACAATATCTCATTATCCCTACATTTCATGGCTATATAATTAATATGTAAAATATTATAGATGTGCAAGAAAAACTTGGAGGGACAAAGCTTCTACGCTAAAGGAGGTCGTCCATTCTGCAAAAACCACGCTCGCTAAGAACGGGAAAGCAAGAAATGAATATAAAAAAAGAATTTTAAATTGAAACTCAAATTCTACATTACTAATAATTATACAAAAACACAATAATTTTTGAAAACAATACTTGTTACTATAAACCAAATAAAATATACATGTTACTTCAATATTATGCATCATATTGAACAATTTATTGTTTCAAATAGATAATTAAGTTACTATTATATTTTAAGTTTTTCTTTATGTTAAATCGACCATGACATATAAAATATTTTTAAACTTGGCGGAATTAAACTTTGTTTCTTAAACGAGACCAAAGATTTAAAATTTAAAGCCAATTAAATACTAAGTTATTAATTTATTTCAATAAAAACAATGTAATTGTAACAATATTATAATTTTTATGAAGTTATTTTTGCAATTATCAAAATTTTACTTAAATATCTTTTAACACAAAGCGTTCCTGTGATTCTTATTGATGATGTCGAACATCTCTGAAAGAGCATAAGAATGTTTCGTGTTTGTGGGGTACTATCGTTATAGAATTTTATTTTTAAATACTAAGTTTTTTTAACTTTAAATACAGAATAATGATTATTTATTCGAGCTATAGTCTATTGTTTTTAGTTATATAAATAATTAACATATTTACTATGTATATATATTTAATTTAATTTGTTTATAAATTAGGCAAATTTGTTTTTAGTGAAAATCCTAGTCTTAAACGAAACCTAAAAAAATATATAGTGAGTGACACCAAATTAAATATTTAAATTATTTTTGTCGCAATATTTTTATAATATAATAACAGGCTATAGAGTTGTTTTCTTTTAAAGATAAATGTAACTAAGAAAGCCTGGTCCTTCTAACGATTGTAAAAAAATTATTTAGTTTATAACATAATATGTATTCTGTTATTCTTTGTGCCAAGCGTTACCATTTATTTGCTTTAATATATAATTTTTAGAATTTAGATGAAATTCATTTTGATGCAATGTAATTAATGCATATATATTTTATTGATTGAATGATATATTTTTAAAACATACATTTATTATGCAGTTATTAAAAAAAATATTTTTCTTATATGCATGATTGTTATGAAAAATGTTCATTTATGAAAATGTAACTTTAAATGCAAAAATGGAGTGTTTTAATAAATATATATATAGTATAAATGATGTTTCAATTAAGATGTTATAAATATTATTTTTGAAAAAGCGCACCAAAATTTTGAAGCAAACTAACTTCACGATGGTCTATACTATGCACGTAAATATTTAATCGGTGCTTTTGTGTTTACGATATATTTAATAAAATACTTTTCTCTTTCATTTTCAAATTCAGTTCTTAAATTTTAGTAATTTTATTTACCTTATTTTTTAAAACTCCCTTTAAAATCATAATCATCTATTTCGCTCTGTACTATTTACGTCTAATCTGCTCGAATTTTCTCTTCAAAAGAAAAATAGTTTTTTGATCGCTCGAATTCAAAATTATTTTGATTCTTTTGACCTTCGAAAGTATCGCTCTTTTTGTAATACATTTTGTTTAGTCGGTAACCAAATTTATAATTTATTTTCACCGTGAGTAACTTGCCAATAATATTATACCAATCATCATCATGATTATAAGTGTAGGAAGATTCTTCTTGGTAGAACATTTTATAAAACATTGAAAATTCAACAGATATATTAGCATATATTTCTATAAAATCATACTTTCAAAATTAAGTTCACAAGCCGTTGTTTGGGTATTATCTCTCTCTCTTATTTTTTCTCATCTCTTTACTCAGCTCTCACTTGACTAATATATTCGACAATAGCATAACGATCGTTACGGTAATTATATTACGTTTATATTATATGTAATACAAATAATAATATCTTCGGTAAGATAAACTTACTGCACATTTAAGGTTCTTATCAACAAGATATAGTATAAATTCATAATAGTTAGGACTTAGTTCATAATCTATTTAAGTTTTGGGTGCGACCCAAACTTCACTGGCCTCGGGCATCATATAACCTTAGCTGGTCCTGCGCAGTCATGTACGGAGAGGGTATCGATTAAGAGGTTAGTAGGGAACACTGGAAAGCAATAGTGACAGCAATTTTGACAACTGACAGATTCGATGCATAACCTTAAAATTATGATTTTTTTAATAATCAAAAACTAAAATATCATAGAAAATATGAGAATTACACTTTCAAGAATAGTTAGCGCATTTGTTATTTTAACTGTGGTTATAATTATTATTAGAATATTCCAAACACCAAAATTTACTCACACATGCAATCAACCAAAAGAATTATTAGATAATTTGAAAGAATTAATAGTAAAGTATGTAAATCTTATATTTGTTTTAGTCGCTTTTATTATTAATTAGATTTTATGTTCATGCATTATTCTAGGGTACGAAATATACTGGTTCAACATGAATTTATGTACTTTTTGTGTTATGGATCGCTTTGGGGTCAAATCAGGTATTCAGATACACTACCATGGGCTGATAAAGTTCAAATTTGTATAAGGAATGAAAATAAAGATCTTCCTATTAAAGATTTTAATGCTAATGGCTTATATGCGAAATTCGTATCATCTCAGGGTTTGTTCATTTTACATGGAAAAATAATTATTTTTATATTCCGTGCTTAGCAATAATATTTATTCTTTTAGGTATGTATTTAATAACTGATCCCAAAATGAATGACGCTGCTCTTGAGTTGATTATATTTGATGATACAAAGAGCGTAAGTTGATTCACTTTATTTGTTTTTCCTTTTATATATAACTATATAAAACCTGATGCATTTTCTAGATGAAAATGTTTCACCGTGTTGGATGGAATCACAAATTTCTTCCACCAGATTGCGAATGGACCTCTCTGGATTGTTTTCCAACAGAACTTCTAATTACGCCTTTGCCACAAGTTACTTATTTGGGAACAACTTTTAATGTACCAAGAAGCGGTTTTGAGATACAAAAGTATCATTATCCAAATAGTTGGTGGAATAATGAAATTGCAGATAAAAATTGTATATTGTGATTAAACCTCTGCAAACACATAAGGCTTTCTTATAAATGAAGGTATAAGCAGCTGGAAAGAAAACAAACAGACACATTGACGCATAGGTATCTTTATATACCAACAATGGATTAAGTTATAAGCTGAAAAATATAATAAAAAAAGCACATGAGTTAAGTAAGGTATCGCGTATATACTACTTTTGCTAAATTTGTGTTGAATTCAAAAATATTTACACAACCAGTTTAAGGAAAATAAGATTTATTGCCACAATTTTATAAATTATAATTATTGAACATATATATATATATTATTAACTTTTTGTAGAAAGAGATTTTTTTGTCAGTTCATATGATAAAATTTTGGTGTAAGTGGATTATCATAGCCTTGAGAAGAGAGAAGCGGTGTAGTGTAGGATACACCTGAAGAATAAGAGTTCATGTTTGACATCGAAGGACTGCCCATATTACCAGGATTCGCCTGGAATACTCTTCTTCCTTTCGATGCTTCGTGATTATACCATCTTCGTTCTATTACCTAAAATGTTTGAAAAGAATAGAGTGTAATGTAATAAGTTTGTATATTTATCTGTGAAAATAGATAATAAATGTGTTTTATGTTAATAAAAATATAATTCATAACAATCGAAATATATTTTAATAATGTAACACTCCCCATTATTTTCAAATGCTTGATACACATTATTCTTTCACTTGTTAACGATAGATCAATTAATCTTAAATAAAATAAAATTCAATTATTTTTAATTAAAAGTTGAAGAACTATATGTGTGACAATTATGTTGTATTAAGTTGTTATTAATAGAAATGTGTAATTTGTAACAATATAATTGTACTAGAGCCGTTCCCTGTAGCCGTTTTCGAGCTACCATACAAAATTCAGTACCAAACATATAAGAATATAAATATACACTTGGAACATTATAATATAGGATTATAAATGATCATACAATAAGCTCGACAATAATTATTTGAATTGATTCAATATGAAACAATTAAATAATAATTAATCTTCTAGAGAAAGGCTTGCATACCATTTTATGTACGTGTGCTAATAAAAATATAATTATTATTTATTGGGCAATCGGCTCGCTTGCAAAATATTAAATAAACAAATCCTAATAAGGTTATAATTACGTAAAACTTAACAGTAAATTAATTAGAAAAACTGTATACCAAGGATAACTTGCCTACACTCATAATCATCAAGATTAGTATAGTATTATTGGTAAGTTACTGACGGTGAAAATAAATTGTAAATTTGGTTACCGACTAAACAAAATGCATTACAAAAAGAGCGATACTTTAAAAGGTGAAAAGAATCAAAATAATTCTCTAGAAGATAAAATTCAAGCAGATTAGGCGTAAATAGTATATGGTGAAACTGATAATTGTGATTTTAAAGAAAGATTTACCGTTGAAATAGAAAAGTGTTATTAAATGTATCGTAAACACAAAAGCAGCATTTACGTGCAAAGCGTAGACAATCGTAAAGTCAGTCTGCTTCAAAATTTTGGCGTGCCCTCTTAAAGATAATAACTTTTTAAGACTTCTGCCAGGAATAATTTTATATCACCTTAGCACTAATTGAACAGGTTATAGTTATGATAATGTAAAACTGAACAGTAAATCAATGGGGTATTTAGCAAAACTTTATACCTTATCGAAAAATTTGCATAATTTAACTGCGCTAGTAGTTCCTGCTGCAAGAGATTTATTTTGATGACAAGAAAGATGTATTTCAACAGCACCACACTGCTCAGCTGCAAACATATATAATATTAAACAATTACTTTTATACAGATTATAAAACAACGTTTATTGATTATTATAATTTACCAATATCGCTGTGATTTCTTCTATTTAAATTTCGTTTTTCTTGTGCTAAATCTAATTTTGTACCTATCACAAGAATTGGAATCTGCAAGACAATTGATTGTTTATAATACACTTATAAAAAGTAACATTTACACTTTATATATTTAAACATTCTTCCAAAAATTAACATCAACTCTAACCTGTGTTGAACCAACGAAATTTTCAGGATCAAAGAAGTCATCTTGTATATTTTTTCCTAAATTTCCATCTTTGTTTAAAATTTCCGTCAACCATTTTTGAAGGTTTTGTTGACTTTTTCTATTAGTCAGATCATGGACTAATATTATTCCTGAAGGTATAAATAATTATGAATATTGTGAACTACTGCTGAAAATGTATACAGTTAGTGTTTATTTACCATGAGTAGGTTGATAGAAAACTCCTCTGGTGTTCTGATGACTTACAGAACCACCTATATCCCATAGTTCTACAAAAAATGTTCTCTGAGCCTGTGTACCCTCTTTGTATTCGTGTAATTTAACTTCAACAGAGCATCCTATTGTCCATCCTGGAGATGTTAATGGTTCTCCTTGTGATATTAGATGAGTTAAAGATGTCTTTCCAACCCCTGAACATAATAATTAAAAATATAATTTAAATTCACTCACAAATAAATTGAATATTTCACAAAACATTTTACTTTGTATTAGCAGGAGGAGAAAAAGTTAAAGTATAAAACATTATACCGTTATTATTCAAACATTATAGGAGTAAACATCTAAGTATAACTTGACATGGAATTATAATAAATCTTTGCTAAAATATAAATATGTATAAATGTAATCTGAAGGAATGTTTATCAGCAATATTTGATGATTTTGAAATTACCTCCCAAAATTTCGCCACTTTCGACTGAAGTTACCTACATATAAATATCTTTTGAGGGTTAAGAAATTTTAATGTTGCTTCTTAATTTTGAACATGAATAAAAGATTTAAAAACCAAATAAAATTCTTTCACAGTTTTTTATAAACCAGGGGCTTCAAGGTACGTTAAAACAGACTTGTTTAACCAATTCTTTAAAAATCAGTCTACTGCTGATTATAGAATATGAATATCCAGATAGGGAGAAATGTCATTATCTCTACGTTGGTAATTCAAAACACTAAGGTAAAAACAGCATGGCGGCCGATATTTAGTGTTGTAGGTGCTTCAGTCTATTGCTGTTATTATTTTAAATTATAAAAATAGAAATAATTGTTTAAAATATATTTTATACAAAATAATGCAATACCTGAATCTCCTGCTACTATCACTCTAACCTTATCTATTGCTGCCATTTATAGGTAAATAAATACATGAAAGTATATTTTTATTTTGAATTGCACTTTAATATATTAATATACACTGTTATGTTCATAAAAACACTTACTAAATATGTTTAATTTAAATAACAATGTTTTATTTAGTGTTTGTTGGCAATTTTATTAAATTTAACCTAACTAATTATATATTTACAGACGGTAGCTTGGAGAAAATTTGACAACTAAACAGAAATAGGAATATGTCTGAACAGCGCCTTGTTACTGAAGTTCCAAGCAGTTTGAAGCAGTTGGCGAGACTGGTTGTGCGCGGTTTTTACAGTATTGACGATGCACTAATTATTGATATGCTTGTTAGGAACCCATGTATGAATGATTATATTATGATTAATAATATAGATTATGAAATCGCAGTTACACCTATAATTTACTTACATTTCAGGTATGAAAGAAGATGATATATGTGAACTATTAAAATTTGAAAGAAAAATGTTGCGTGCTCGAATATCCACGTTAAGAAATGATAAGTTTATTCAAGTTAGATTAAAAATGGAAACTGGTGCAGATGGAAAAGCGCAGAAAGTAAATTATTATTTTATAAACTATAAGAGTTTTGTAAATGTTGTAAAATACAAATTAGATTTGATGAGAAAGCGTATGGAAACTGAAGAAAGAGACGCAACTAGTAGATCTAGTTTTAAATGTCCAGGATGTGATAAAACATTTACAGACTTAGAGGTGAGTTTAATAAGTTATAATACAATTAATAATATTTCAATTTTGTTATATTAGTATTATATTATTTATTTTTGTATATATGTTATTTATAGGCAGACCAACTGTTTGATTTTGCTAGTGGACAATTTCGCTGTACATTTTGCAATACAGTTGTCGAAGAGGATATGTCCGCTCTTCCAAAAAAAGATTCTCGTCTTCTATTAGCTAAATTTAACGAACAATTGGAACCTTTATATGTACTCCTACGCCAAGTTGAAGAAATTAAATTGGCACCAGAAATTCTAGAACCTGAACCTGTTGATATTAACACAATTCGAGGGTATTATTATATAAATATTGGGGAACTGGTCTTCAACAAATGTTTCTTTTACCAATTCTTAATTGTAACATTAGTAGTCCTAGATTAACTTTTACTTCTTTTTCTCTCAACAAAATTACTGTGAAGGTTATTTCAAATATTTTGCTTGTGTCTGCACCTCTTGGAGCACCTACAAAATAAATATCAGACTGGATGATATAAAATTTAGCATAAAAATTATAAATAAGTTATTCAGAACAAAAGCTAAACGGGAACTTTCTTATTATTCTTGTATTCTTCTCAGTTTCTCATTTCAATTTTTCTATAAATGTATCGGTTAGATAGGCAATGAAAAAGTAAACGTATATCCGTGAGAACAGTAATATGTCACTTTCTATTATAATTGCACTTAAAATTATAAAGTAACCATGATAATGAAATTTATCATTAGGTTGATAGCGTGTAAGTTGTAGTTAATTTAAAACAAAAATTAAAAAGTAACTTAAATACTATTCTCTTACTGGTTAAATAACATAAGTTACAAATCATTTAATATTTTAGTAAGAATACACATTAATTTAATTTTAGTGCCAGACTTGACTTATTCCAGTCCCCATTAAATATAAATAAGTAGTCCTTACCAAAATAAAATTTATTTTATTAATATTAACTTACTTTTAGAATCACGCCGAAAACGAATAACCTTATACGTGGACCAGGAGATCAATGGTCTGGTGAGGCTACGCGATCAGGAGGTTTTGCTGTTGAAGAAGCTAGAGTTGATATCAATATTGAAGATTCTACACAAGAAACTACCGTACATCGCAAAGAGCGACCAGTTTGGATGGTTGAAAGTACTGTTCTACCGAACCAGGTCAGTTTTGCAACCGCTACTAGCACAAAATGCTTGCAATTCTACATTATAAGTCTAGTCAGTATAATAAAACTCAACTCAACTTTAAATATTATCACCACTATTTTAATTTTAATTAAAAAATTATTTTGTCATCGTATATAATATACCAGTATATATGGAAGTATTACAATTAGGTGTCTTAATATTTAAATAGGATATGCTGCATATATTGTAGTTACGAGTGACTGTATATGTAGCAAATATATTTTCTGAGTTTGTTTATCGAGTACTTTAAATAGTTACAGGCAATATATGGGTTTGTGAATCATGTCCCAATTTCTATAAAATTACGATATACATATTGTAAAATTTACTATCAGGATATCAAATGTCCATAAAAATATTATTACTTCTATATTTTAAGAGATATTATCATTAATTTTTTTTTTTTTTAATTAAAGTTTTAATAAGTTTAAAAAAATAGATGTTCTGCGACGTCACATACGATTTTTACTCTCTTTTGCTCTATAAATTGTCAGCAGAGTGTAAAAGAGATGCATGTCGGTGTCATTTACTATTTATCGCTGGCTCGTTCCACACATAATTTTGCAATATTATTAAAGTTGTAAATATAAAAAAATTAAATCTATTACTTATTACTCGATAGTTGACCCGTCTCGTAGTAGAACCAAGGTCAAAACTTAAATTCACATCTTAAATAACTATATCTATGTCAACTTTTGTGTATTTATTAAAAAACCTAGTCAAAAATTTAAAAAATTACACCGAAACTATGTGTTTTCACAAACCCATTCTCAATTTATTAGACAGTGGTGTAAAATACATCTATATCTACATAGTAGCTAGATAATATTGTACATATTTATACCTATTTTTTGTGGTATTTTAACTTTAATTTTTCCTAGTGCAATTTTTCTTTAGTGTCCAATTGCAATTATTATTTTAGTTTCCGTTATTTCCAATAACATTTTTGTCATTTTATTTTCAGTTATTATTATAAGCAATTACTGAATATGTAACCCAATTTTAGTCCTACTTATCAATTCATTATTCAGTGTTAATCTATTGAATTTCATATTAAAAAATTATATAATCTTTTTCATAACTTCTTTGTTATTTAAATTAAGGAATTGCTTTGTTTATTACAATTGCTGATATGGAAACCATACGAATTTTTAAAAATTATATTTTTTTTTTAAATACAGGCTGAATCAACTGATTCTATATTGGAGAAAGCTGCAACTGCTGCAGCTGCTAATACTAAATCAAGTAAAAAAGTCGAAAATGATATTATGTCAGTGTTACTACAGCATGAGAAGCAGGGTAGCAATAGTACAAGTAAGAAAAATTATCGTATTCACAATTTTCTTATCATTTATTTATAAATACATTACTTAATACTACAATAACCTTAAAGTAACAATTTGAACTGTATTTTTCAATAAAATAACGTAACTTTTCATAGTTCTAGAGGAACTATATTTTATGGTACCATTTTAAATAAGCCTAAATGTGGTACCTAAAATATCGTTTTTTTGGGATAGCCATAACTAAAGAAATATTTCCATAACGTTCCAAAATAACTCAACAAACTGGTTGTGGTGCCTGTCTTACAATATAATACAACATTTTTGTTATTCTTCAGGCTTGGCTACTGATAATGCTATTAAAGGAATTGGAGGCAATGAATCTTCAGAATCAAGTGATGAGGGAGAATTTAAGGATATTGATAATACAGTTATTCGTAAGTTGTTATTATGTCTTTTCTGTATTAATTCTATAAAAATATTCAATATATTTGAGGTTGATTTTAAATATTTTCGACATTTTGTTTAGCTGAGATGGATAATATGGATTCGGATTCCGATGATAATTCTCCAACAGTTATTGTAGGAGGAAAAACAATTCCTTTAAGTGAAGTAAATGATGATGTGATAGCTTCAATGACAGCACAAGAAAAAGAAGCTTATATTCAAGTTTACCAAGAGAATTATAGTGATATGTATGATGTCTAGAGAAGAAATAGCATTAATATATTACAAATTAGTTTTAAGTAATTTTTATTCAGTATTTATCGTAATCTATCGTTAAATTATATTTCATTAAATAAATTTATTAGTACATTTTTTTTAAATCATTAAAAAAATAGTAATTAAATAGATATTTGTAAAACATATTTGTAAACTGCCTTCTTTTTTTATGTATACATATTAGAAAAATAAGTTTTATAATTGAATTATTATTTTTCTTTCATTTTTGTTATCTTTACAAAAAATTAAATAAAATATATATTTTTTATGTTTCTTGTTTAAATCAATATATTTCATAACTTGAGCAAAATACAAATTTATGTTAGTATTATTTTAATTTGTCTATTATTTTTATTAAGGCTTCACGCCTCTAGAAACCATAGCAAACATATTTAGGTTCTATATGATATTTTAAAACTCAAGGATATAGATGACAAAAAGCTATATAATTATTGTCTCAATACTTTCACTCGAAAATGAATCATATATGATGCAAATGATCTTCAAGCAAAAATCCTGTTTAATACGAATTTTCTAAAATTAAAATTACAAGGGTATAATTCAGTAGAATGTTCTAATTGTTGTGTACTCATTTTTCAATTGTTGATTGAACTTGATGTTAATAAATGTGTATTCTATTTTATTAAATATCTAAATGTTGACAGAGATATACCAATTAAAAAATTGAATTGTAATTTTAGCGCTACACCTGTTGGCCATATTTATTATGTATCCGTGATGTATCCATGTAGTGGGATAGGACAGTTATTTGTTGATTCGGTCAACTTCGGTCTGTGGCAATGTTTTGTAGCTGTTAGTAGTCCTGTGCATCTGGTACGCCTTCGTTAGTTAGCAAGGAATAATAAGTTTTCATTTTATTTAACACTGTTACGGCAAAAATAATATTATAACTTTATTGTTCCTCGAAACAGCTGTAAATAATATTTGATATTTTGATATATAAATATTGAGCTGTAAGGTTGGTAACCTGTAAACTTGACAGAGTTCTGTCATAAATATGCTATCTCTTTTACGCTCTGTTGTATAAAAGAGATTGCACCATAACAAACGTGAGGTCACATGTCATGGAATGTTCTATAACGTTGAATCTCTTTTATAAATAAAGAGATTCTAATTGATTCTAATTATAATTTTCTGCAGCCTTTTCATTATAGTATAGTTCATTAATGGTTACGATACTTATTTCCACTATCAAATACGTAAAAACGGAGTCAATTCTTTATCCATAACTTTTTTTATAAGTATATAGAACGAAAACAAAACCAAATCACGAGAAATGTGATGTAAAATTATAGAATGATTACTTTTAAATCATGTCAAATGCTTAAAATGTTGTCAGCAAATGACGGGGAAACAGAGACATAACTATTGCAATCCTTAATTTTTCAACGCTCGCAACCAAGTGGAACAGAAAAACTGCGGTCGCGAGCGTGATTGTGTGAACGCTTAGTGGAACGCACTCATTGATTTATATTACACAGTGTTACATAGTTTCCTGGGTTTTATGGTGTAGTAACTCTAGTTCATGTAAAACCTCTTTTATAGGAACACTGGTACTATGATAACTTTATTCCACACAAAGAAATGATTTATATTTTCTAAGAAAGTTTATGGGCTTGACAGTACATATTTCAGAAATACGCCATTTAATCCAGGTACTAATTCAGAGAGAGTTATTAGAGTGCCGTAGAGTATTAAAAGAATTAAATTATCATATTTAAAAGGAAAGAAAAATGAACACTTTTCAGCACTATATATTGGGGACCAAAACACTATATATTGGGAGCTGCCAAAGAAATGTAAGAGGCAATAAGCAGCACATGAAATTAACTAGCTAGCTAAAATACATCTTCAAAAATCAGAAAGAATTTTGGTTTATATACAATGACATTAATTAAATAATTTAATATTTTTGTTTTTTTTTAGGATGAATTTTTTTGTATATACAAAATACATTAATTACAATAAACATTGTCAACCAAAAATTGCGTTTTCTTTTTTATTTATAAAATTTTTGAAATTTATAATAATTCAAACATCCGCTCATTGCCGCCCCTTTTGTGTCTTGTAAGAACTTCTCGCCAAACAAAGGCAGAGATTTCTGGGCAATAACATGAAATGTTTTTGACCCTGATGTTTATAGTGAAACACTATTATCTCTGGCAAAGATAATATATACTATGATCTCTGGTGCCAGACTAACCCAATAAAGGCGGACGGAGGGCGCCATAAGCGACATTGAAGAATTGTACACTAAGTGAGGGTACCCTGCTCTGGTGAAACACATGTCAAAACTTTGTGGTCAAAGTATATATCATCTTTGGTCAAAACTGTGCGAATTAACCTAAAAAAATTAAAACAGTTGTATTATTGTATTTATTTATATATGTAGAGTTACATATTTATATAGACATATTTTTATTCGGTAAGAAATTTTAATCATATTTTAATTGTAATTTTGGTTTTGATTATTTACTTCCTTTGTAAAATGTTTTGGAACAATTAATATTTTAGATATGTGATTATAGTATATATTTTTAAGTCTAAAATATTCAGTATAATATATGTGAGGAATATTATATTTATGTTGTTTTTGTAATAGATTATAATGAAAGAATTTTTTTTTAGAAATGGAAGAAAAAAATAATTTTTTGGATACTGGTAGTATACAAAACTCTGAGGTTATGAATTCTTCCGTATCAACAGAACGAACAAATGAGCCCATGGAAGAATATAAAAGTTCGGAAACTGTATGTAAAAATGATTTGGAACTGATAAGTGCTAATGTCTTAACAGAAGAGCCTATGGTGGTTAATGAAATTGATTTACAACAAAATGTTTCGATGAAGAACACCTCACTAAGGCAACTTATGTCATACCACAGTTCAGAAGACTCTGAAAGCGATAGTAGCGAGAGTACCGGTGCTGATAGTAACAGCGATAGCGATAGCGATAGTGATAGTGATAGTGACAGTGATTCTGAGAGTGATCCTAATCCGATAGAAGTGCGTCCTAGAGTACTAAAACCACCTCGAGTTCGTGGAGAATTAACTGTAAACGATCTACCTCCAGTTCAAGATCTAAATATAAGTGTTAGCGATGAAGAGTGTGTTGAAATAGGCAAAGTATTTTCCATTGTAGATACTTTGGTTTGTGTACAATCTTACGAGAAAATAGCTGCTATTGATTTGGACAGTGTGTTATTTTTAGAAAAGGGAAACAAACCAATGGGAAAAGTTTTTGATGTGATTGGAAAAGTTTCTTCTCCTATATACTGTGTTAGGTTTAATTCCAACGAAGATATAAAGGAAAAACATATTGAAATAGGGGTACCTGTTTACATAGCTCCTAAGTCTAGTTATACTTCTTATATCTTCCTACCTGATTTATTAAAAGTGAAAGGTTCGGATGCCAGTTGGGAGAATGATGTTGAACCTCCTCCAAAATATATTGATTACTCAGACGATGAAGAGGAACGAAATGCACGTAAATCACACCAAAAAAAAGAAGACGATGCTGCGAAAAAATTACAAACTAGTCGGTTGCCAAATCTGAATAAGCGTGCAAGACCATCCATTGGTTTGAATCGAGGCTCTACAAATCAAGCCCAGATTAATAACAGAGGTATCAGACCTGCATCATTTCGGCCGCCGGCTTATAATTTCCCTCAACCTACACCTTATTACAATTCTAATGGGTTTGTACCTCATCAACAAGCAGGACAACAACCTTTATTCAATATGTCGGTACCTCCACCACCTATAGCAGTTCCACACTTCGGAGGTGTTCCGCAACAACGCCAGCAAATGCTGCCCAATCCATTCAATCCTTATTTTCAAAATCAACCGTCGTTTGGGGTACAAACACCTTGGACAAATGTTCCGTTTATGAATCAGAATACATACGCACAACCCATACCACCACATCAAAATATGTATGGAGCACCTCCATACGTTTATAATGGACATCCACCCACAAATATTTATAGTGCTTCTGCACCACCAAATGTATATAGTCCTAATGTACCTTCACACATATATAGTGTTCCGCCGCCTTCAAATAGTTTTAATATGCCACCACCACCACCACCTGGAACTTTTTAAAAGTTATAAGAAGGAGATATTTTTTATACTATGACTATAAATATATTATTCTCTGAGCACGTTTAAAATGTGCATCTTTTTTTGTATTCATTGTATATAAAAATTATTAAATATATTTTAGAATTAATTTATGTTTATATTTTCTGTAGGTTAATATATCATCTGTAGTTATCTCTAGGCTATATGTTCCTGATATTTTTATAATAATAGTGTTTTGTTGTAGATGTTTGAAGAAATACCTTTCCTGAATTTTGTTGGCTTAGGTTTTAGTAAGTGAAATAGCAACTGGATTTTATTTTAACACACGTATATTACACACAATTAAATAATAGTATACATATATAGTACAAAGGATAATTATTCTTAATTTAATTTAGTTTGCTCTTGGTTTTGTTAATTTGGCTGTTACTGGTTTGAGGCCTGTTGTAAGAGTGATTTAACAAGCAACAGAACTTCCAAACCTTTTGAATATAAAACAACAAAGAAGTAATTGAACTAAATATAAAAAATACAACGATATATTAAATTAATAATTACTGATATATACCGCGAGCAACTTGTGGCAATCATTTATCAATCAATATACGCAACATTGTTACATTGCTTAATTACTTTTAATTCGTATTGACAACCTTGTATTGATTTATTACTGTAGTTTTAAAAGTCCGTTAAATAGAAATTTAATTCCGAGTTTGTTAAACTTAATCAAAGTGAATAGATAAATATTCACTTGGAATGTTGTACAACGTTGAATCCCTTTAATAATTAAAGAGACAAAATGACTTTTTTAATGGGCTTGTGTCCTATGTCTTATTTTTATAAAAGTGTTTTTGTTGAATATGTCGATTTACTTTCGAATTCGCCGTCGCTTAAATACGGTCCCATACTGAGACCTGCCTTACGTTCTAATGAAGATATTTATTTGAAATTTGTTTTACACACTCTTCAAATAGTAATAAATGAATGAAAAGAAAACTTAAACTTTCCAAAAAATGCTTAAAGAACAGGCTGTCATACGGGAGAGCCCACTTAATACAAGCAGTCCATTCATCTTTACAAAAAACACAAGAATTTAAAAGAAATAGAAATTCAAATAAAATAACTGAGCTGTATTCATGAAGTATTGACAAAGGATAATTTGTAAACAATACGTTGCATTGTACAGCTAGTTACCAGTAATCAAGCGAGGCTCATAGTTGACTGCAGATATTCCAATAACGCGCATTGAACGTGGATTAAAATGTAAGTAAGATTTAAATTATGACAGTAACTAAATATATTTTATGTAATCTTAAAATCGATTCTTTTTTAATCTTCTTAATAAATAAGAAATAAAGTAAATAAGATACAAGATGTCAATAAGAGAGTGTATTGTATACATAATGAATAGACTAGTGTCCAAAGTATTAATTTCTATAAAAGTGTACTATACGGGTGTCCCAAAATTCAACGATAAGCGGGCACCAGAGGATGGTCCTGCTCATGAGTACACAAGAAAAATAGAAAGAAAAAAAATTTATCTCATTTTGTTTTGAAATTACAAAAAAAATAAAAATCTTTAGAAAATTGAAACATCTTGAGATGTTTTTAACTACCATGACCACAATTTTTCAAATATTTCTGATTTTTTTTTGAATCGGCAACCTAAATAGCACTGCTATCCACCACAACCATTACAAATTCCACAATGCTAGTAGTTTTTACACAAAAATCAATCCAAATTAGTTTTTTCCGTAAATTTTTTAAAGATTTTTACTTTCAGTCCACTTTAACTCATCGTGGTGTAAAAAAGAAGTATATAGGAAAAGAAAAAAAAATCAGAAATATTTGAAAAATTGTGGTCATAGTTAAAAACATCTTAAGGTAGTTGGTCCGAGATAGTCATGCTCAAAAGTATAACTCAGCAACCTAAAATTATAATGTAGCTGGAACGTTAGTGTCAAATAGTCTCGTTAAAAACTTTTGTGAAAGTACAGTCTCACTGTTCTCACTACATGTAAATAGTATCTACACATACATACACGTATACACGTATATACATTCACGTATTCTCACTGTTCTCACTACATGTAAATAGTATCTACACGTATATTCACATACATACACGTATATACACGTATTTTCAATGTTTACAAAATTTTATTTCTGTAATGATGTGGACAATAATTTCCATTTTTTTTTATGTGATTAATAACTACTGTTTCTATAATATATTAAATTTTTATTGAATTCCTTTGAATCGTTTTTATTTTATTCGATAAAAATAACATTGAAATTACTATTTCCCATAAGAGCCTGTGTTAAAATAACAAAACTTTAATATCGTTTTTCTCAATAATGGAGTGGTAAATTTTAATCGACCTGAGGTCAATATGTCTTATAATTAATTAAAGAGCAATTAAATGAAGTTTTATTAAAATCCTTTGAAAAGTCATTCCACGATCCAACTACCTTAAGGTGTTTCAATTTACGAAAGATTTTTCTTTTTTTTTGTAATTTCAAAACAAAATGAGATAAATTTTCTTTTTCTTTTTTTCTTGTGTAATCATGAGCAGGACCACCCTCTGGCGCCCGCTTATCGTTGAATTTTGGGACACCCTGTATATTGATAAAGTTTGTTACTTTACTTAGTCATTTTGTCTCTTTAATTATTAAGGGAATCTAACGTTGTAGAAAATTCCAATACATGGTGCGCACATGTAGCAAAGAGATGCCCTCTTGATTACTTATTACTACTTATTTCTTGTAAAACAAGATTCAAAACTAAAATTAAAATTTGGTATAGCAATAACTTCTTAGACATACATGTATTATCATTTATTTCAATAAAAATTAAAAAGAACGACCTATAAAAAATGAGTTAACAAGTCCATTGTATATATATATATATATATATATATATATATATATATATATATATATATATATATATATATATATATATATATATATATATAAAATATGTACATCTTTTTAAAGATTTTGTTGCACTGTAAGATCAGAACCATGAACAAAAATATGGAGAGAGCAGGTGTGCCATTACAAAATTCGGAAGTGTCCGGAAGTGACGCTAACCATCAATATTGGGGGCAAGGATCATTCGCAGTCTCTCAACAATCAACAGCTCCAAGCGAGGGTAGTGCAAGTGAAGTAGCACCACATGTACGAAACAATGCGCAACAAGCAAACAAGCGAAAGCAAAAGGCACCAAAATCCTATAGTCGACGTTTGCAGATACCAGAACACTCTTCTACTGAACAAGCACCAACATTGCCTGGGAGTAATATTCCATTACAAATGATGCAGCCACAACAACCAATTGTATCTGTTCCTCAATATGGGAGTCGTCAGCTACCGAATTTCGTACCACCATCACCAAATTTGGTTTCTCCATATGCACATCTTCAACTACCAAATGTAGCACAGCAGCATGAAATCAGTCAAGGTAATGTGAGCATGGCACCACATCCATCTGTGGCACCAATCGATCTATCTAATAGTAGTTCCAGTGTAGTGCCTCCATTACTGGCAAATCCTTTCCCGTTCACTGTGCCTCCACCAAATTTAATTTATGGGTCTAACCCGATGTATCAAGTGACTCAAAATATTTTGTACAATCCCTATAATTATGTTTTGGCAATGGATCCGAATGCACATTATATGGGTCCCAGGAGGTTTCCCTTCAATGTTGAATAATATCCCTGCGCATAGTAACAATGCATATCCAAATTCCTCTCCTCCTCAAGACAATCAAGGTCATACAACATTACCGCCTGGAAATCAATAAAAAGGAAACTGGATAATTCGTTTATAATATGTTTATATTTTTATACTTTGACGTTATTTTTACATAATATGATATATGTTTACATGTGTAACTACCATTGTAACTTGATCTCTAACATGTATTACTATTATTATTTGAAATAGAAAAATATTACAATATCAATGAGCTTGTGTCCTATGTCTTAATTTCTACAAAAGTGTACTTTATATTGATAAGGTGGGTTACTAGTGGGTTATATATATATATATATATCAAAATATCAAATATTATTTACAGCTATTTCAAGGAACATTCAAATTCCAATATTATATCTGCCTTAGCAGGGTTAAATAAAATAAAAACTTATTATTCTTTGATTTGACTTGATTATTCGACTACCAACAGCTACAGAAGGTTACCACAGCACTGACCTACTCAACAAATAACTGACATTAAAATGCATTTCACGTCATACAAATATGGCCGACCATTTCTAGCGCTAAAACTACAATTCAAACTTTCAATTGCAATATCTCCGTCAATATTTAGATATTTAATAAAATAGACATGCCACTACACATTTATTAACATCAATTTCAATAAACAATTGAAAAATCGACCACTAAAAATTAGGACACAAGCCCATTTGGGTGTTACTGGTTTGAGGCTGTATTAAGAGTGATTTAACAAGGAACAGAACTTTCAAACCTTTTGAATATAAAACAACAATGAAGTAATTGAACTAAATATAAAAAATACAAAAATATTAATATTATTATAAAAATATTAAATTAAGGCGGGATTTTGTTTTACCAAATAGTTTCAATTAATAATTACTGATATATACCGCGAGCAACTTGTGGCAATCATTTCATAGAAAAATTAGAAAACTAGAACAAAATTTAGGTCCACTCACTGTTTCATTCTACTTTAGATTATAATTTAAATTATTCAGCATACGGCTATATATACAACATTGTTACATTGCTTAATTATTTTTTATTAAATATTTTATTTAATTCGTATTGACAACCTTGTATTGATTTATTACTGCTGTTTTAAAAGTCTGTTAAATAGAAATTTAATTCCGAGTCTTAACTTGATCAAAGTGAATAGATAAATCCATCAGGACCCTAATGGGCTTGTGTCCTATGTCTTAATTTCTATAAAAGTGTACTATATATTGATAAAGTGGGTTACTAGTACCTCAAATGTTCAATTACTTATTAATAACTTCTTATATGTTAGGAGATATTAACAATAAAAAAGTCATTTTGTCTCTTTAATTATTAAAGAGATTCAACGTTGTACACATTCCAAGTGCATGTGACATCACAATCCTTGTGTAAGGTTACCAATCTTACAGCTCATAAATCTCTGCTATATGTATTTATATATCTAAATATCAAATATTATTTACAGCTATTTCAAGGAACACTCAAATTTCAATATTATGTATGCCTTAGCAGGGTTAAATAAAATAAAAACTTATTATTCTTTGATTTGACTACCAACAGCTACAGAACATTACCACAGCAGGTCAGTGCTGTGGTAATGTTCCAACTCAACAAATAACTGACGTTAAAATGCATTTCACGTCATACAAATATGGCCGACCATTTCTAGCGCTAAAACTACAATTCAAAGTTTTAATTGCTAACCAATTTCAATCAACAATTGAAAAATCGACCACTAAAAAATGAGAACACAAGCCCATTCACAATATTGTACAAGTTATTAACAGGATTAAGGCCGCTGCATACGGGACGTGTTTGTAAGAATGGTATAATGAGCCTGAAAGAGAGGTTCACAAAGAATTATACATAAGGATGATGCATCTTCGGTGTTTATGCGATTTAAGTTAGACAAAATATAGAAGTAGAGTAAAGATATTTCTTTAAATGCGGTTGAAAATAAGGACATCAAATATTATTAATTCAGTGTTTAATTTAATATTACCCAACCCATATAGATATAGCAATTAAAAATTTGAATTGTAGTTTAAGCGCTAGAGATGTCGGCCATTTGTATGACGTGAAATGCATTTTAACGTCAGTTATTTGTAGATTAGGTTAGTGCTGTGGTAATGTTTTGTAGCTGTTGGTAGTCGAAATAATCAAGTCGAGTCTAGGAATAATAAGATTTTATTTTATTTAACCCTGCTAAGGCAGACATAATACTGAAATTTTATTGTTTCTTGAAACAGCTGTAAATAATATTTGATATTTTGATACATAAATACATATAGCAAAGATTTATGTGCTGTAACTGTAATTTATGTTGGTAACTTGTAAACTTGCCAGAGTTCTATCTTGAATATGCTATCTCTTTTACGCTCTGTTGTATAAAAGAGATAGCAACTAGCGGCTGTGAGGTCACATGCAGTTGGAGTGTTGTACAACATTGAATCCCTTTAATAATTAAAGAATAAAAATGACTTTTTTAATTGTTAATATCTCTTAACATATAAGGAGTTATTAAAAAATAATTGAACATTTGAGGTTTTAGTAATCCACTTTATCAATATATAGTACACTTTGGTAGAAATTAAGACATAGAACACAAACCCATTTCATAAAAATAATAAGATATTTGAGGTAATTTTATCAATATCGAGATTATAGTTTACAACCCAATTGATGCATTCAAATATAATATGATCTAAAGTTCCTAATTCACCTCATTGACATCGATCATCATCAGGTGAGCTGGAGTTTTGCAATAATTACTTTTCATCAGCTAAAAGGAAAGGCTATTATTATTTTGTGGCATTAAAATTTAAATAAGGAAAAATGGTTCTGGAACGGGACTTATAAAATTATACCAACTATAATTACAATCAGTCTGAGCAAATATATAAGTTCAAATATGTACAACTTTGATAAATAATCTGTGTAATTATAATATTCTTATAAAATAAAAAAAAAATAAAATCTCACATCAAATTTTGAGAGCTTTATCCAGATAGACTCACGTTTGACACCAGCGTGTGTCGTGGGGTTCACAAAGGATTAAATAAATTGCAACAAAAATAAATAAATAATTAATGAAAACGATAACAAATTAAGAACAAGTCAACATAATGTGATGAATTGAAATAAATTAAAATGAAATTAAATAAGTTAAATAAATTAACATCAAAATTGAATAGTTTAAGAAAGATTAACAATGGACGAGAAACAATTGCGGATTGCAAGAATTATTAAAAATATAAACAAACAAGAACGTGGCAACTTCCCCTGAAATAATTAAAGAAACTGCAATATTCTCCATTGTTTCGCTACATATTTTATAAGGTTTATACTGCTTATATTTAAATTACAGTTATATATATATATATATATATATATATATATATATATATATATATATATATATATATATATATATATATATATATATACACACGGGGGCGCAGTAGAACCTGTATTTTTGAAAAATTGGTAAAAAGTAAATATAGAAGCTATGTTTAAAATAAAAATATGAATCTATAGGTTAATATATGCAGTTTATTTTTAAAAAATAATATCCTCTGCGTCGGCACTCTTCTGAGCGCAGATTAGAAAAAACTTTCTTCAGCAATTTCACTCCGGATATTTCTATTGAGCTGGTCAATGTTGCTCGGGTTATTGATGTACACTTTATCAGAGATTAATAATTTTATATAATATAATAATAATTACAATAATTTTTCTTTTAAAAAAAAAGATTGTCCATGGATTTTTATAACTCTTTATAAAATCCAAAAGAGTTAAGATATTTCAAATTTTTTAACGCAGTTTGTCTTATTAAACATTAATGGATATAATTGCATGAAAAAATGTTAAGAAATCAATAATTTTCATTTTGAAAAAAAAGTTTATGAATTTTGTAGAACCCTTTATAAAATCCAAAATAGTTAAGTTATTTCAGTTTTTTTAGCGCAGTTCGTCTTCTTAAACATAATTATATATGATTGCATCAAAAAATTTAAAAATCAATAGTTTTTCTTTTTAAAAAAAAGAGTGAATTTTGAATTTTTGAAAATGAATTTTTAGAGTCCCTTATAAAATCCACAAATATTAAGATTCCAATTTTTTTAATGTAGTTCGTCTTCTTAAATATAAATGGATATAACTGCATAAAAAAATATTAAGAAATCAATAATATTTCTTTTTGATAAAAGTCCATTAATTTTTAGAATCCCTTATAAAATCCAAAATAGTTAAGATATTTCAAATTTTTTAACGCAGTTCGTCTTCTTAAATATAATTAGATATAACAGCAGATAGAATGTGCTGGTAAAGTGGTTTTTTAAAATTCGAAGTTGTTATAAAGATATAGCAGTTAGAAGAAGCAGATACTTTCTGTTCGTCTTTACTGGAGCTCTTGAGAACTATTTCTGATAATGCATTTGTTGGATTTAAATTTAGCGCCCTCTCGGTATTGACACTATTGTATCTTTCTTTCTACACACGGTAATACTGTAGTTAATACTGTACTCTGTAATACCGTCCTACTATGTAATTCTATACTCAGTGACTCCATAACACATGTGTACATTTTAATTAAATAATAAACCTGATTAATATAAATTAATAGTTTATCTCTGCTAAATATAACAGGTTATGGGCCCAGATAAACCTAGAGACGTTTAGTGAGTGTTTTTCGGAAAAGTGGATAAAGACTTTTAGTGTGGTGAACATAACCTTAAAAGAAAACGTGGCTGTTGAAACTGTTTCTGTTCTTCTTTGTGTATAAAGTGTTCTCAACGAATAAAAATGGCATCGAATAATTCACTGGCATTAATCGAGAAGTTAACCGGCCGTGAAAACTATTCGACTTGGCAATTCGCAGTGAAAACATACCTACAACACGAAGAATTATGGGATTGTATTGAGGTTAACCCGGCGTCACCCACAGATTCAAAACGTGATACAAAAGCGAAAACAAAGTTAATTCTTCTGGTTGATCCGATCAATTACGTTCATATCCAAGAGGAAAACACGGCCAAAGGAGTTTGGGACAAATTGGCTGCAGTGTTCGACGACTCAGGACTTACACGCCGAGTTGGTCTGCTACGTGATTTATGTAACACATCGTTAAGTGGATGTCAAAGTATAGAAGAGTATGTGAGCAAAATTATGTCAACTGCTCACAAGCTGCGCAACATTGGCTTTAAAGTGGACGACGAGTGGCTCGGGACATTGCTGCTCTCCGGTCTGCCCGAATCATATCAACCAATGATTATTGCGATCGAAAGCTCAGGCACAAAAATAACTGCAGACGGTGTTAAAGCAAAACTATTGCAAGATGTTAGAAATTCAGACAACAACACAACGGCTTTTGCTGTCAACAAGAAGTTTCATAACAACTCTGTAAAGAAGAAGTTCTACAAGGGTCCGAGATGTTATTCCTGCAATCAATATGGACATAAACGTTCTGAATGCAACAAATACAAAACCATGAACAAGACTCAGAAACCTAGCTCTTTTTATGCTGCTGTGTTTGTTACATCATCCCACTATGATGATGCTTGGTACATAGACTCCGGTGCTTCGGCACATATGACTAAGACCAAGAATATAATTGTAAAGGAAACTACCCCTATAACAAAGAACATTCGTGTTGCTGATAACAAAGTGTTATCTGTGCAAAGCTCAGGAGATGTCAGCTTAAACATTTATGACCAAAACGGGCAAGAGAATAAGATTCTGTTCACAAATGTCTTATATGTTCCTGAATTGGCAACTAATCTGATATCTATAAGCCAAATTATTAAAAATGGAGGCCAAGTGAAATTTGATACCACAGGCTGTGTGATCATGAACAGCAAGAATCAAATTATAGCAACTGCGAGCATTGTAAACAACATGTACCGACTGAACATGCCTGAAAGCCTAGCGCACATGTCCAGTGTTGAACATGAAAAAGATGCTTTTTGCTGGCACCAGAGGATGGGACATCTTAATTTCCAAACTTTAAAAAAATTGTCTGATAACACGGAGCATGTAACTTTCTCAGGAAATACAGAAAATCTGAAATGCATAACTTGTAAAGAAGGAAAGCAGACACGGTTACCTTTTAAAAGTGATGGATTAAGAGTCACCAAATACCTAGAACTGGTTCATTCTGACGTATGTGGACCAATGGAAACCCAGTCTCTCGGTGGGAGCAGATATTTTTTAACCTTCCTAGATGAATATTCCAAGAAGATTTCAGTATACTTTCTTCACAACAAGTCTGAAGTGCTCAGTAAATTCAAAGAATTCAAGCAAGAAGTTGAAAATCAATTGGATGCTCGTATAAAGGTTCTTCGTACAGACAACGGACTTGAATACGATAACAAAGCCTTCTCTGATTACCTGAAAGGTGCCGGAATCATTCATCAGACCACCACACCATACACGCCTGAACAGAATGGGACTGCAGAACGTATGAATCGGACACTGGTTGAAAAAGCGAAGTGCATGCTACTCAACGCTGGTCTGCCGAAGTTGTATTGGGCAGATGCAATACACACTGCTGCTTACATCATCAATTGTTCCCCAACCAAATCCTTAGCTTTCAAGACTCCTATGGAAATCTGGTCTGGACGCAAACCAAATGTTAATCATATGCGTATATTTGGCTGCGAAGCAATGGTTCATCTACCTAAAGAAAAACGCAGAAAATGGGATCCAAAGGCTCACAAAATGATCTTCATCGGATACTGCGACAATACAAAAGGATACAGATTCACATTACCAAATACTAGAAAGGTAATAAAGAGCAGAGATGCTACATTTCTTGAATCCTCAGTGAAAAGAGATTTTGTTTCGGTAGAATTGAATGAGACAGAAACTGAAAATGACAAAATAAATACAAGAAAAGAAGATGTAAGAGAAAATGCAAAAACGGAAGAGGACAGCTTGATTGACAACGACACAAATTCAGAAAGTTCATATGAGACAGAAAAAGGAAACAGGTCAACATCCGACAGTGAATACTTACCTAACACCAGGATTGATTCTCCTCCTGTCAGTAATGTGACATTGAGACCAAGAAATAAAAGAAAAAATAAGAATTTCAACTGTCCATGTACTGAAGAACACACTCATCTGTGTTTATTCTCATCCTGTGTTCCTGTAACATATGAAGAAGCAGTACATTCAACAAATAAAAATGAATGGAAAAAGTCAATCAATGAAGAACTTGATGCACATAAGAAAAATGAAACCTGGACATTGATAGAAAAACCTCCAAATGCCAAAGTGATCGGTAGTAAATGGGTGTTCCGAATAAAAGAAGAGTCAACGGGTCCACGGTTCAAATCAAGACTTTGTGCTAAGGGATTTGCACAAACCGCAGGTATTGACTACACAGAAACCTTCGCTCCGACTGTAAGGTATGATTCAATACGTTTATTACTTTCCATGGCTGTTCAAAATAAACTTAAAATCTTACAATTTGATGTAAAAACTGCATTTTTATATGGTGAACTTGAAGAGACTATATTTATGACTCCGCCTGAAGGTCTATCCTGTGAAAACAACATGGTATGCAAGCTCAACAAGTCGCTGTATGGTTTAAAGCAAGCCCCCAGAAGCTGGAATAAGAAATTTGACTCAATATTAAAGAAATTTGGCTTCATCAACAGCAAAGCTGATCAATGTGTGTATGTTGGTCATGTCAATAATGAGAAATGTTATCTTTGTCTATATGTGGATGATGGCCTACTATTTTCAAAAACTGAATCCACTCTGAAAGAAATAACCAAAGAACTACAATCTGTGCTGGAAGTAAAAATATTGAACACACCAAGTAATTTTGTGGGCATGCAAATTGAGATATTTAGCAACGGTATTTTTATACATCAGACCAAGTATGTTGAACAACTGTTAGAGAAGTTTAACATGACTGACGCTAACCCGAACACTGTTCCAGTGGACCCCCATGTCAAGCTACAAAAGGAAGATGGAGAACCAGAGAAAAACTATCCTTATAGAGAAGCTGTAGGTTCTCTTATGCATCTGGCTACAGTCAGTCGACCAGATATTATGTTTGCCGTAAGCCTGGTAAGTCGATTTTTAAGTTGCTATAACAAATCACACTGGAATGCTGTCACGAAGATCTTCAAGTATCTGAAGGATACTAAAGATTATGGCCTGAACTACTCATCAACATCAGAGCCACCAGCTGTTACTGGTTATAGTGATGCTGATTATGCAAACGATATTGATACAAGACGCTCAGTTACTGGCTACGTCTTCATAAAGAATGGTGCTGCTGTAACATGGTCAAGCCAACGCCAACAGACGGTTGCTCTGTCAACAGCAGAAGCTGAATTTATGGCCGCCTGTGCTGCAACAAAAGAAGCTATGTGGATAAAGCAAGTGTTAAGTGATATTGGTGAATATAAACAAGACACTATGTGTTTACATTTGGACAATCAAAGTGCCATCAGTGTAATTAAGAATATAAATTTTCATAAAAGATGTAAACATATTGATATTAAGTATCACTTCATAAAAGAAAAATATTCTCAAAAGATTATAGATCTTAAATCTGTAAGCACTGCTGATCAATATGCAGATATATTAACTAAAGCATTGTCAAAAGATAAATTCCAATTCTTAAGATCTAAACTTGGTATGTTTAACTACAACTCTTTTGTTAAGTGATATGTTAGAATATCTTGTACTATAACTTGATTAATATTTTCATGTTTTTTGCACTCAATTAATTATAATTTGTTGTTAGAATGTCTAAATTTAGAGGGAGTGTTGGATTTAAATTTAGCGCCCTCTCGGTATTGACACTATTGTATCTTTCTTTCTACACACGGTAATACTGTAGTTAATACTGTACTCTGTAATACCGTCCTACTATGTAATTCTATACTCAGTGACTCCATAACACATGTGTACATTTTAATTAAATAATAAACCTGATTAATATAAATTAATAGTTTATCTCTGCTAAATATAACAGCATTGTTAAAAATTTCGAAAAAATGAAGTTTTATTGCAGATATTGTATTGACCCTATTGGACAATCTAGTCGGATTTAGTTTTTTAGAGTGGTGTCCGATTCGCCAGTGAATTTTGACAACAGATACCGACGTTTGATGCAATTTCCGAAAAAATTATACAAATCTTACAACGTTGCAAAAAAAATCTGTAATTCGATACAAGTGCTAACGGCATCATGTACTATCAAATTTAAATTATGTGTGGCGCATTGTATGTACTCCGCGTTAGACTGGATATCCTTAATCTGTTTTTGTACACCATTATACGCACCGCTTATCACACTGGTTCCATCATAACTTTGATAAACACATTTTTTTAAATCAATATTTTCGTCGATAAACAATGTAGTCACCTGGTTGACAAAAACTATCGCACCATGTTTGAATACTGCATAAAAGCCTAGAAACGCTTCTTTTACTTCTAAACCAACTGACTATTCATTTTCCAATCTGCTTTAGGGCCCTAGGGGCCCTATACCTGAGTCTTGCAAACTATGATCGTGATCGAACAGATATGATTTATATGAGCGAAACATTTTAAGAATCACTTTTAAAAGTGAACTATAATAATAATACTCCTTTACAAGTAATTTAAAAAATGTTTCACTCATGCAAATCAGATCTGTTCGATCACGATCATTGTTCGCAAAATTCAGGAATACGACCACCGGTTATTGCTGCATACCTCACAACAATGCTTAGCTGGTCTACCTTCGATAAATCTAAATCTAAACTGTTCTTTTTATAAAATGAAATAAAAAGTGTGATTTCTCATAAGCCTTTCTCATGTTAAATTAAAAAATTCAAAGTTCAATATATTTTTACTGGTTCTCCAAATTCTCCATTCCAAATTTTCCAGGTGGGAGAATTTTTAGCTAGTACAATACGAGGTTTGCTGGTCAGGGTCCGAGGGCTCCCTGAGCTTGAGGGCTCCGGTGCCCAGCACCGACTGGCCCATACCTAGCTACGCCAGTGGATATCTGAGACCCTTCTATACAAATGTACACTTATCTAAATATAGACAAGTTTACACAAGTATAGATGGTCATAGAAATCAAAGTGATCTTAGAAATTGATCACTTGTTTTGTTAATTTTATGTCTAGGTTTAGCTGCGGAGAGCACAACAGCTACGACAAATCTGTGATCAGTTATTCGTTGTCTATTTTTGCAATCTTTATCGTCTGGTAATGTTTATTCTTCTCGTCATAAAAAACCACTGGAAACAAAACAAAAAGAAATCCCTAAATTCATTGATTTGGATTTTCGCTCCAAAACATCTTCACTCTGGCCCCAATACCGTTGATATTGCTACATATATGTCTGTCATTATATTCATCGGAGGTTTCCAAAGAATATTAAAAATAATTACAATAAGTACTATAAGTACTTGAAACTTTAAACGCGTTTTTCTTCTTTCTTTTTTTTTTAATTAAATAATCATTTTTTTATTTTCACCTATGGTTTCAGCAATCTGCCTAAGTAGGCAATAAGCTTCTTACACGATTTAGTAATTATGACATGTAAGAGAAATATTCCAGTGAATGCTCTCTTGTTTTTATATACAACTAGCGAACCCGGCGAACTCCGTTTCGCCATCAGATGGCTTCGTTTTATGTAACATTTCGGTTGGTGATTAAAAGATGAAGAAAAATTTTTTTTTTGTTTTATATTTGAAAAGGAAAAATTTTATTTCATTTCACAACAGTAATGAATTCATTTCGATTAGTGTTATTTAGTTGAACTTCTCTAAGTAAATGAAAGTGAATCCAAAGTAAATACTGAATCGAAGCGTTATACGTGTCCGCAAATTATCCGTTTCATTGAAGTGCTCTTTGGTAAACCACATTTTTTGTTTTTTGGTCTGACGTTAACACAAACAAAGCGGATGGTTTCCCAACTCGTGAACACGCAACGTATAACTGCCCATGTGAAAAACAATGATTTTCTAAATTTATCCCGCAAACACTAAGCGATTGGCCTTGCGACTTGTTAATTGTCATTGCGAACGCAAGGCGAACTGGAAATTGCAATCGTTTGAAGTCAAACGGAAGATCAATGGTTCCCTCAATCAAATTCGGCATAAGTGTTTTTATCGAAAGTCGAGTACCGTTGCAAAGTCGCGGTGGATTCAAATTACGCAATATCATAATAACTGTACCAACTTTGAGTTGCAAGTTATGTGGTGGAAATCCTGGTAACTCCAGAGAGTTCAAAAACTCCGTTGGATAATTTACTACATCATCGGGATTTGTTATGGAATCAATGGATTTGTATGTCACCAAAACGCCAGCAATTTTTGATTGAATGGTGAAATTCAGTGCGTGTACATCATTATTCTTTGCGGCAAGAATTGCTCGTTGACTTAACCAAGCATAATTCTGATAATTCTCACTAATGTTTGGGAAAACATTTTCAATAAGAGCTAATTGAGAGTCTACAAATCGGCAAAAGTCGTTTGTAAGAGTAATTAATCCAGATGTCGCATCAACTGGGACTTTTCCATTTCCAACAGCTAACAATTGTTTGGAAAATTGTGCAGCACTTTGATCGTTTTGAAGTTGAACTCTCATATTAGTGGTTAGCGATAATGTTTTTACGTTATTACATAAAGGTGATGCCTTCAGGCAAGCATTCAATTCATCTGCAGGCGTTCCACGGGGAATTACTGGCAACGTCTGCCTGAAATCGACTGCCAACAATATCATCAAGCCGCCAAAAATGTTGTTATTTCGCCGAAGATCCTTCAGTGTGAAGTCAAGTGCAGTGCTTCAAGTGATTTCTTATGTACATCAGCGTCGCTGCGAATGGATCAGCTTCACACATTGCAAAGAAGCTAGTCAATGTTGTCGATGGTGGTCTCTCAGCTCGTTGTGCCGCATTAGCCTCAGTGAAGTAAACTCTTTGGCCATTTTCCAAATGCACTGCTAAATGTACAACTGTGGGATATCTTTCATGAATTTGAAATGACAATAATCGCCACAGTGCTTCATTAGTACTGACGTATCTGCCCATTTGGAAGTTGCTGATTTCGTCATTCGCATTTTCCGACGCAATACTAAACACAGCCATGTCGCTGCCTTTTGTGACGTACTTGCACAAATATTTGATTGATTTGGCCGAATGACAACTCTCAACGTTTGCATGTGTTTTGAAAATTCGTGATAGCAGCGGGCAATATGGTACAATGAATTCATTTCCGATCTCAATCTCTTGATTTTTAACTTTAACTTTGATAGTTCGACCATTATCTTCTTTTGAACGCCGACGATAAACTGGATATTCATCGTTCCCTGTGACTGTTTCAGCAACTAACGGTCGCGGATATCGTTTTGTGCGCTTTCCATCAGCCATGCAAGGCGATAATGGATTTAATGCACAGCACGGTCCATGCACCATCTGTGTCGTCACAATGTCGTGTAGATGGGGATCAGTGACTGGATCAGGAATTTCAGCTGATATGATGTCATCCACTTCATTTGAATGTAATTTGTTCAGCAACCAAATTAGGATATAAGCATGCGGTAGTCCACGCTTCTGCCATTCCACCGAGTACATATAACAACGTGTGTCACCAAAAACTCGATACTTAGTAAGCACATCCATCATAACCTTGAGTTTTTGCTGAAATACTCTGGCGATTATGTCATGGCGATCTTGCGGTTTTTGGCCCGGTTCCAACTCACGTTCAATTTCCGTCCACTTCGGATTGCATGTGAACGTAATAAATAAATCCGGAGTTCCATAATTTCGCAAGTACGTCATAGCGTCTTGAGCGTATTCGTGCATGTGTCGTGGGCTTCCGATGTAAGATGATGGGAGAATCGTCAGACGTCCAATATTCTGAACATCACCATCTGAATGAATAGCATCACGCAAGTGTATATAGTCCTCAGATCGTAGCTTTGCCTGATTGAATCGGATGAACGCTAAACGTTCGGTCTCGACTTTGACATACATGTCGACAGCGAATTGCTGGAATAGCCGACGGCACTTCAGAATGACATTCTCCTCATGTGTACGAATCATTATACGATACGCATAGTAATTCATTGCGTTTAGATTTTTATTCGTTGATACACCTGAAAATGCAAAATTAAATGAATTGTTAATGGAAACCAATAATAGCAATAATTAGTGTGTGAATATTGTACCAGTAATTGGATCGACCATCTTCAACGTGATGTCGTATCCGTCTTGCCCTTGCCAATAAATGATTGGATATTGTAACGCATCGTACAAACGATGTGTCTCGTTTACACGATGCATGATATTGCTTCTTCGCTGAACGACAATGTCTCGCGATTTAGTTGGATCGCCAACAATAATTGCAGCAACATCATTAACGGTGGGTGCATTGAATCTTCGTACATGTTCACCTGTTGGGGTACAATCCGCTCTTATGACAAATTTGTGCGTATCCGATGGCATTCGTTCCAATGCTGTTTTGAACATATTAACCACAGCATTATTAGCGTGAAAAAATGCTTGCAACTGTTCAATAATTCGTCTCTTTAACTGTTGTGTTCCCTGTATATTGCACCGCACATTCAGCTGATCCACCATCGACGAAATGAAATATATTTGCAGAAATTGATGCGGTTCATCTGGTGTTGGCACCATTGAACCATGCAAATGATATATTTGTCCTTGTATCTGTAATTGCAAACAATCATTTGTTGAAGAATACGGTGTAACTTCTGATCGTGTGATGGTGTAGTATGTGGTGTATATGTAGTTGTTATGTGTTGCAATTCATTGTGTTGGTGTGAGTGATTGGTTATTTGTGTTGTATCTTTTACCTTGCAAGTCAGCATGAAGCCGCCTTCTCGAATGATATTAGCTCCAAAGGAAGTCATGCGAAAGCAGTTATTGTATTCAAGGATGTGTTGAAGAAAATGGCTGGAATCGGGATCAATTCCATCGAACAATGGTTTCAGTGGCTGTGGTGGTGTAAGTAATGGATCCAGTTTGACTTTTCCACTTGCGCAGCACAATCCAGCCGTTTCTCTTTTGAACTTTAACGCATTGCAATATCGGCATATAGTCGTCGTTCGTCCAATATCTAAATTTTCATCATCACTGTAGTTCGCAGTGGGATCATATTGGAATGCCAAGCGATTGTATGATGCCAATGATCTTCGTGTGCTCACGCGTTGTCTCAATCGGGCATTTTCTGTTATTATATTTTGTCTTTCTTCGCTTAAGTTCTGTGAATACAGTTGTTGCTGGCTTGCATGTCTTGCGCGGCGGCCGATGTTCGCACGTCGTCCTCTAGGCATTTTGGACTATGGACAGAGTGGTGAATGTAACCTTAAATGCACGATCCACATAATTTACACAGTTCAACTTACCACCTTAAAGACAAATGCCTGCTGTTGAAATTGAATAAAAATTTGCACAATACACGTGATTGATTTGATGGTTTCCAATTTAAATGTTAGGAAATGAATAACTTATTTTTTTAACTTTTTTTTCACAATTTCACAATGAACACAATACCGGTTTGTCACATGAAATTAATTAACTGAGCAGAGAATAATGAGTAGCTGTCAAACAATGTATCACGCACCGGCGCCTACTACTTAAAACACCGGTCTACTTAAAATATTGGTTTGTATATATGTTATGTATCAGAGTAGGCGCTGTATGTGAAAAAAGATTTTCCCGCTTTTCTGTTGAAATTTTTCCTGAATTCCGGAATTTTCTTTGCTATAAACCTCACGGAGCCCGAGACCTTTCCAACGAATGCAAAACCGTGGAAATCGGTTCGTGCGTTCTGGAGTTATAACGTCAGGAAGGAAAACCCGACTTATTTTTATATAGTAGATAAACTAGTATAATATATGATACATTATACACTATTCCCTATCGAGGACCTAAAACTAAGTCTACTGGTTGATATCGCCTTAATCTGCGGGGTTCCCTGTTCTCACACACGTTCAGTTGATTCGCCAACGCATTGGGATGGTTGATTCGTCTATCGCGACATTTTGTACTGGATAGATATATTTCATCTTTGATGGATACTATTGGGATGTCTTTCTGGATGACTTCGTTAGTGACGTAGTATGCTGCATCTACAATAAGTCGTAGTACTTTATTTTTTCTAAAAACTGTGTTTTTTAAACTTTTCCTCAATTACATCTCGAGAACGGTTTGACCGATTTACTTGAAATTTATCACGTTCTTTTTTCAGAAATCTGCCTAAAATTCAATTTTTAATATTTTCAAATGATTCTAGGTCATTCGATGCATGTTGGCTTACAGATTAAAACGGCGCTCTTTTTTTTTCTTTCAGATAAGCCAATCAGCCGAAATCGTGGAGGAAGTGATCGTTTTTTTTTCAAGGCGGGTGCTTCGGAGTGGTACAACTTAGGCCTGTCCCAGTATGGCACCGTAATTCGACGAATTATATATATATATATTTAAAATTTTTGGTAAAAATAATTACAATGGATTGTTGGTAAAAAAAGTCTTGAATTTTTCACGAACATCGTAAGCTTTTCCAGCAGCACGTTTTTCATCCGTAGTACTTGATCGATTCGTGTCTGAGGTTTGTTGAGTTCCGCTAGATGTGGAATCAAAATTTATGGGAAGACCTTCATTATCCATTATAATATTATGCAGTAAGCATATGCGTTTGATTATGTTATCTGCTCGGTATCCAATAACATAATAATATAATATACCCTTATCTTATTATCCAGGCACACCAGATTTAAGACGTAAACAACAACTGAATGCTGTATCAAAAATATAGATAAATAAATTAGTATAAACATGTATTGTTACACACATAGGCGGTTTGCTTTGTAGCTCATCCAATTTGTCGATTTACGTCTGAATTCGCCGTCGCTTAAATACGGTCCCATACTGAGACAGGCCTTACGTTCTAATGAAGATATTTATTTGAAATTTGTTTTACACACTCTTCAAATAGTAATAAATGAATGACAAAAAACTCAAAGTTTCCAAAAAATGCTTAAAGAATAGGCTGTCATACGGGAGAGCCCACTTAATACAAGCAGTCCATTCATCTTTACAAAAAACACAAGAATTTAAAAGAAATAGAAATTTAAATAAAATAACTGAGCTGTATTCATGAAGTATTGACAAAGGATAATTTGTAAACAATACGTTGCATTGTACAGCTAGTTACCAGTAATCAAGCGAGGCTCATAGTTGACTGCAGATATTCCAATAACGCGCATTGAACGTGGATTAAAATGTAAGTAAGATTTAAATTATGACAGTAACTAAATATATTTTATGTAATCTTAAAATCGATTCTTTTTTAATCTTCTTAATAAATAAGAAATAAAGTAAATAAGATACAAGATGTCAATAAGAGAGTGTATTGTATACATAATGAATGGACTAGTGTCCAAAGTATTAATTTCTATAAAAGTGTACTATACGGGTGTCCCAAAATTCAACGATAAGCGGGCACCAGAGGATGGTCCTGCTCATGAGTACACAAGAAAAATAGAAAGAAAAAAAATTTATCTCATTTTGTTTTGAAATTACAAAAAAAATAAAAATCTTTAGAAAATTGAAACACCTTGAGATGTTTTTAACTACCATGACCACAATTTTTCAAATATTTCTGATTTTTTTTTTGAATCGGCAACCTAAATAGCACTGCTATCCACCACAACCATTACAAATTCCACAATGCTAGTAGTTTTTACACAAAAATCAATCCAAATTAGTTTTTTCCGTAAATTTTTAATTATGACCACAATTTTTCAAATATTTCTGATTTTTTTTTTTGAATCGGCAACCTAAATAGCACTGCTATCCACCACAACCATTACAAATTCCACAATGCTAGTAGTTTTTACACAAAAATCAATCCAAATTAGTTTTTTCCGTAAATTTTTTAAAGATTTTTACTTTCAGTCCACTTTAACTCATCGTGGTGTAAAGAAGAAGTATATAGGAAAAGAAAAAAAAATCAGAAATATTTGAAAAATTGTGGTCATAGTTAAAAACATCTTAAGGTGTTTCAATTTACGAAAGATTTTTCTTTTTTTTTGTAATTTCAAAACAAAATGAGATAAATTTTCTTTTTCTTTTTTTCTTGTGTAATCATGAGCAGGACCACCCTCTGGCGCCCGCTTATCGTTGAATTTTGGGACACCCTGTATATTGATAAAGTTTGTTACTTTACTTAGTCATTTTGTCTCTTTAATTATTAAGGGAATCTAACGTTGTAGAAAATTCCAATACATGGTGCGCACATGTAGCAAAGAGATGCCCTCTTGATTACTTATTACTACTTATTTCTTGTAAAACAAGATTCAAAACTAAAATTAAAATTTGGTATAGCAATAACTTCTTAGACATACATGTATTATCATTTATTTCAATAAAAATTAAAAAGAACGACCTATAAAAAATGAGTTAACAAGTCCATTGTATATATATATATATATATATATATATATATATATATATATATTTAAAAAAATATGTACATCTTTTTAAAGATTTTGTTGCACTGTAAGATCAGAACCATGAACAAAAATATGGAGAGAGCAGGTGTGCCATTACAAAATTCGGAAGTGTCCGGAAGTGACGCTAACCATCAATATTGGGGGCAAGGATCATTCGCAGTCTCTCAACAATCAACAGCTCCAAGCGAGGGTAGTGCAAGTGAAGTAGCACCACATGTACGAAACAATGCGCAACAAGCAAACAAGCGAAAGCAAAAGGCACCAAAATCCTATAGTCGACGTTTGCAGATACCAGAACACTCTTCTACTGAACAAGCACCAACATTGCCTGGGAGTAATATTCCATTACAAATGATGCAGCCACAACAACCAATTGTATCTGTTCCTCAATATGGGAGTCGTCAGCTACCGAATTTCGTACCACCATCACCAAATTTGGTTTCTCCATATGCACATCTTCAACTACCAAATGTAGCACAGCAGCATGAAATCAGTCAAGGTAATGTGAGCATGGCACCACATCCATCTGTGGCACCAATCGATCTATCTAATAGTAGTTCCAGTGTAGTGCCTCCATTACTGGCAAATCCTTTCCCGTTCACTGTGCCTCCACCAAATTTAATTTATGGGTCTAACCCGATGTATCAAGTGACTCAAAATATTTTGTACAATCCCTATAATTATGTTTTGGCAATGGATCCGAATGCACATTATATGGGTCCCAGAGGTTTCCCTTCAATGTTGAATAATATCCCTGCGCATAGTAACAATGCATATCCAAATTCCTCTCCTCCTCAAGACAATCAAGGTCATACAACATTACCGCCTGGAAATCAATAAAAAGGAAACTGGATAATTCGTTTATAATATGTTTATATTTTTATACTTTGACGTTATTTTTACATAATATGATATATGTTTACATGTGTAACTACCATTGTAACTTGATCTCTAACATGTATTACTATTATTATTTGAAATAGAAAAATATTACAATATCAATGAGCTTGTGTCCTATGTCTTAATTTCTACAAAAGTGTACTCTATATTGATAAGGTTACTAGTGGGTTATATATATATATATATATATATATATATATCAAAATATCAAATATTATTTACAGCTATTTCAAGGAACATTCAAATTCCAATATTATATCTGCCTTAGCAGGGTTAAATAAAATAAAAACTTATTATTCTTTGATTTGACTTGATTATTCGACTACCAACAGCTACAGAAGGTTACCACAGCACTGACCTACTCAACAAATAACTGACATTAAAATGCATTTCACGTCATACAAATATGGCCGACCATTTCTAGCGCTAAAACTACAATTCAAACTATCAATTGCAATATCTCCGTCAATATTTAGATATTTAATAAAATAGACATGCCACTACACATTTATTAACATCAATTTCAATAAACAATTGAAAAATCGACCACTAAAAATGAGGACACAAGCCCATTTGTGTGTTACTGGTTTGAGGCTGTATTAAGAGTGATTTAACAAGGAACAGAACTTTCAAACCTTTTGAATATAAAACAACAATGAAGTAATTGAACTAAATATAAGAAATACAAAAATATTAATATTATTATAAAAATATTAAATTAAGGCGGGATTTTGTTTTACCAAATAGTTTCAATTAATAATTACTGATATATACCGCGAGCAACTTGTGGCAATCATTTCATAGAAAAATTAGAAAACTAGAACAAAATTTAGGTCCACTCACTGTTTCATTCTACTTTAGATTATAATTTAAATTATTCAGCATACGGCTATATATACAACATTGTTACATTGCTTAATTATTTTTTATTAAATATTTTATTTAATTCGTATTGACAACCTTGTATTGATTTATTACTGCTGTTTTAAAAGTCTGTTAAATAGAAATTTAATTCCGAGTCTTAACTTGATCAAAGTGAATAGATAAATCCATCAGGACCCTAATGGGCTTGTGTCCTATGTCTTAATTTCTATAAAAGTGTACTATATATTGATAAAGTGGGTTACTAGTACCTCAAATGTTCAATTACTTATTAATAACTTCTTATATGTTAGGAGATATTAACAATAAAAAAGTCATTTTGTCTCTTTAATTATTAAAGAGATTCAACGTTGTACGCATTCCAAGTGCATGTGACATCACAATCCTTGTGTAAGGTTACCAATCTTACAGCTCATAAATCTCTGCTATATGTATTTATATATCTAAATATCAAATATTATTTACAGCTATTTCAAGGAACACTCAAATTTCAATATTATGTATGCCTTACCAGGGTTAAATAAAATAAAAACTTATTATTCTTTGATTTGACTACCAACAGCTACAGAACATTACCACAGCAGGTCAGTGCTGTGGTAATGTTCCAACTCAACAAATAACTGACGTTAAAATGCATTTCACGTCATACAAATATGGCCGACCATTTCTAGCGCTAAAACTACAATTCAAAGTTTTAATTGCTAATCAATTTCAATCAACAATTGAAAAATCGACCACTAAAAAATGAGAACACAAGCCCATTCACAATATTGTACAAGTTATTAACACGGTTAAGGCCGCTGCATACGGGACGTGTTTGTAAGAATGGTATAATGAGCCTGAAAGAGAGGTTCACAAAGAATTATACATAAGGATGATGCATCTTCGGTGTTTATGCGATTTAAGTTAGACAAAATATAGAAGTAGAGTAAAGATATTTCTTTAAATGCGGTTGAAAATAAGGACATCAAATATTAATAATTCAGTGTTTAATTTAATATTACCCAACCCATATAGATATAGCAATTAAAAATTTGAATTGTAGTTTAAGCGCTAGAGATGTCGGCCATTTGTATGACGTGAAATGCATTTTAACGTCAGTTATTTGTAGATTAGGTTAGTGCTGTGGTAATGTTTTGTAGCTGTTGGTAGTCGAAATAATCAAGTCGAGTCTAGGAATAATAAGATTTTATTTTATTTAACCCTGCTAAGGCAGACATAATACTGAAATTTTATTGTTTCTTGAAACAGCTGTAAATAATATTTGATATTTTGATACATAAATACATATAGCAAAGATTTATGTGCTGTAAGGTTGGTAACTTGTAAACTTGCCAGAGTTCTATCTTGAATATGCTATCTCTTTTACGCTCTGTTGTATAAAAGAGATAGCAACTAGCGGCTGTGAGGTCACATGCAGTTGGAGTGTTGTACAACATTGAATCCCTTTAATAATTAAAGAATAAAAATGACTTTTTTAATTGTTAATATCTCTTAACATATAAGGAGTTATTAAAAAATAATTGAACATTTGAGGTTCTAGTAACCCACTTTATCAATATATAGTATTACTTTTATAGAAATTAAGACATAGGACACAAACCCATTTAATAAAAATAATAAGATATTTGAGGTAATTTTATGAATATCGAGATTATAGTTTACAACCCACCCAATTGATGCATTCAAATATAATATGATCTAAAGTTCCTAATTCACCTCATTGGCATCTATCATCATCAGGTGAGCTGGAGTTTTGCAATAATTACTTTTCATCAGCTAAAAGGAAAGGCTAATATTATTATTGTGGCATTAAAATTTAAATAAGGAAAAATGGTTCTGGAACGGGACCCATAAAATTATACCAACTATAATTACAATCAGTCTGAGCAAATATATAAGTTCAAATATGTACAACTTTGATAAATAATCTGTGTAATTATAATATTCTTATAAAATAAAAAAAAAATGAAATCTCACATCAAATTTTGAGAGCTTTATCCAGATAGACTCACGTTTGACACCAGCGTGTGTCGTGGGGTTCACAAAGGATTAAATAAATTGCAACAAAAATAAATAAATAATTAATGAAAACGATAACAAATTAAGAACAAGTCAACATAATGTGATGAATTGAAATAAATTAAAATGAAATTAAATAAGTTAAATAAATTAACATCAAAATTGAATAGTTTAAGAAAGATTAACAATGGACGAGAAACAATTGCGGATTGCAAGAATTATTAAAAATATAAACAAACAAGAACGTGGCAACTTCCCCTGAAATAATTACAAAAACTGCAATATTCTCCATTGTTTCGCTATATATTTTATAAGGTTTATACTGCTTATATTTAAATTACAGTTATATATATATATATATATATATATATATATATATATATATATATATATATATATATATATATATATACAGGGGGCGCAGTAGAACCTGTATTTTTGAAAAATTGGTAAAAAATAAATATAGAAGCTATGTTTAAAATAAAAATATGAATCTATAGGTTAATATATGCAGTTTATTTTTAAAAAATAATATCCTCTGCGTCGGCACTCTTCTGAGCGCAGATTAGAAAAAACTTTCTTCAGCATTTCACTCCGAATATTTCTATTGAGCTGGTCAATGTTGCTCGGGTTATTGATGTACACTTTATCAGAGATTAATAATTTTATATAATATAATAATAATTACAATAATTTTTCTTTTAAAAAAAAAGATTGTCCATGGATTTTTATAACTCTTTATAAAATCCAAAAGAGTTAAGATATTTCAAATTTTTTAACGCAGTTTGTCTTATTGAACATTAATGGATATAATTGCATGAAAAAATGTTAAGAAATCAATAATTTTCATTTTGAAAAAAAAGTTTATGAATTTTGTAGAACCCTTTATAAAATCCAAAATAGTTGAATTATTTCAGTTTTTTTAGCGCAGTTCGTCTTCTTAAACATAATTATATATGATTGCATCAAAAAATTTAAAAATCAATAGTTTTTCTTTTTAAAAAAAAGAGTGAATTTTGAATTTTTGAAAATGAATTTTTAGAGTCCCTTATAAAATCCACAAATATTAAGATTCCAATTTTTTTAATGTAGTTCGTCTTCTTAAATATAAATGGATATAACTGCATAAAAAAATATTAAGAAATCAATAATATTTCTTTTTGATAAAAGTCCATTAATTTTTAGAATCCCTTATAAAATCCAAAATAGTTAAGATATTTCAAATTTTTTAACGCAGTTCGTCTTCTTAAATATAACTAGATATAACAGCAGATAGAATGTGCTGGTAAAGTGGTTTTTTAAAATTCGAAGTTGTTATAAAGATATAGCAGTTAGAAGAAGCAGATACTTTCTGTTCGTCTTTACTGGAGCTCTTGAGAACTATTTCTGATAATGCATTGTTAAAAATTTCGAAAAAATGAAGTTTTATTGCAGATATTGTATTGACCCTATTGGACAATCTAGTCGGATTTAGTTTTTTAGAGTGGTGTCCGATTCGCCAGTGAATTTTGACAACAGATACCGACGTTTGATGCAATTTCCGAAAAAATTATACAAATCTTACAACGTTGCAAAAATAATCTGTAATTCGATACAAGTGCTAACGGCATCATGTACTATCAAATTTAAATTATGTGTGGCGCATTGTATGTACTCCGCGTTAGACTGGATATCCTTAATCTGTTTTTGTACACCATTATACGCACCGCTTATCACACTGGTTCCATCATAACTTTGATAAACACATTTTTTTAAATCAATATTTTCGTCGATAAACAATGTAGTCACCTGGTTGACAAAAACTATCGCACCATGTTTGAATACTGCATAAAAGCCTAGAAACGCTTCTTTTACTTCTAAACCAACTGACTATTCATTTTCCAATCTGCTTTAGGGCCCTAGGGGCCCTATACCTGAGTCTTGCAAACTATGATCGTGATCGAACAGATATGATTTATATGAGCGAAACATTTTAAGAATCACTTTTAAAAGTGAACTATAATAATAATACTCCTTTACAAGTAATTTAAAAAATGTTTCACTCATGCAAATCAGATCTGTTCGATCACGATCATTGTTCGCAAAATTCAGGAATACGACCACCGGTTATTGCTGCATACCTCACAACAATGCTTAGCTGGTCTACCTTCGATAAATCTAAATCTAAACTGTTCTTTTTATAAAATGAAATAAAAAGTGTGATTTCTCATAAGCCTTTCTCATGTTAAATTAAAAAATTCAAAGTTCAATATATTTTTACTGGTTCTCCAAATTCTCCATTCCAAATTTTCCAGGTGGGAGAATTTTTAGCTAGTACAATACGAGGTTTGCTGGTCAGGGTCCGAGGGCTCCCTGAGCTTGAGGGCTCCGGTGCCCAGCACCGACTGGCCCATACCTAGCTACGCCAGTGGATATCTGAGACCCTTCTATACAAATGTACACTTATACAAATATAGACAAGTTTACACAAGTATAGATGGTCATAGAAATCAAAGTGATCTTAGAAATTGATCACTTGTTTTGTTAATTTTATGTCTAGGTTTAGCTGCGGAGAGCACAACAGCTACGACAAATCTGTGATCAGTTATTCGTTGTCTATTTTTGCAATCTTTCACGTCTGGTAATGTTTATTCTTCTCGTCATAAAAAACCACTGGAAACAAAACAAAAAGAAATCCCTAAATTCATTGATTTGGATTTTCGCTCCAAAACATCTTCACTCTGGCCCCAATACCGTTGATATTGCTACATATATGTCTGTCATTATATTCATCGGAGGTTTCCAAAGAATATTAAAAATAATTACAATCATGAGAGAATCGTGATGAATCGTCCATCGTGCGTTTCAACCGTACTTGAAACTTTAAACGCGTTTTTCTTCTTTCTTTTTTTTTTAATTAAATAATCATTTTTTTATTTTCACCTATGGTTTCAGCAATCTGCCTAAGTAGGCAATAAGCTTCTTACACGATTTAGTAATTATGACATGTAAGAGAAATATTCCAGTGAATGCTCTCTTGTTTTTATATACAATAAACTAGTATAATATATGATACATTATACACTATTCCCTATTGAGGACCTAAAACTAAGTCTACTGGTTGATATCGCCTTAATCTGCGGGGTTCCCTGTTCTCACACACGTTCAGTTGATTCGCCAACGCATTGGGATGGTTGATTCGTCTATCGCGACATCTTGTACTGAAAAAATCAGAAATATTTGAAAAATTGTGGTCATAGTTAAAAACATCTTAAGGTGTTTCAATTTACGAAAGATTTTTCTTTTTTTTGTAATTTCAAAACAAAATGAGATAAATTTTCTTTTTCTTTTTTTCTTGTGTAATCATGAGCAGGACCACCCTCTGGCGCCCGCTTATCGTTGAATTTTGGGACACCCTGTATATTGATAAAGTTTGTTACTTTACTTAGTCATTTTGTCTCTTTAATTATTAAGGGAATCCAACGTTGTAGAAAATTCCAATACATGGTGCGCACATGTAGCAAAGAAATGCCCTCTTGATTACTTATTACTACTTATTTCTTGTAAAACAAGATTCAAAACTAAAATTAAAATTTGGTATAGCAATAACTTCTTAAACATACATGTATTATCATTTATTTCAATAAAAATTAAAAAGAACGACCTATAAAAAATGAGTTAACAAGTCCATTGTATATATATATATATATATATATTTAAAAAAATAAGTACATCTTTTTAAAGATTTTGTTGCACTGTAAGATCAGAACCATGAACAAAAATATGGAGAGAGCAGGTGTGCTATTACAAAATTCGGAAGTGTCCGGAAGTGACGCTAACCATCAATATTGGGAGCAAGGATCATTCGCAGTCTCTCAACAATCAACAGCTCCAAGCGAGGGTAGTGCAAGTGAAGTAGCACCACATGTACGAAACAATGCGCAACAAGCAAACAAGCGAAAGCAAAAGGCACCAAAATCCTATAGTCGACATTTGCAGATACCAGAACACTCTTCTACTGAACAAGCACCAACATTGCCTGGGAGTAATATTCCATTACAAATGATGCAGCCACAACAACCAATTGTATCTGTTCCTCAATATGGGAGTCGTCAGCTACCGAATTTCGTACCACCATCACCAAATTTGGTTTCTCCATATGCACATCTTCAACTACCAAATGTAGCACAGCAGCATGAAATCAGTCAAGGTAATGTGAGCATGGCACCACATCCATCTGTGGCACCAATCGATCTATCTAATAGTAGTTCCAGTGTAGTGCCTCCATTACTGGCAAATCCTTTCCCGTTCACTGTGCCTCCACCAAATTTAATTTATGGGTCTAACCCGATGTATCAAGTGACTCAAAATATTTTGTACAATCCCTATAATTATGTTTTGGCAATGGATCCGAATGCACATTATATGGGTCCCAGAGGTTTCCCTTCAATGTTGAATAATATCCCTGCGCATAGTAACAATGCATATCCAAATTCCTCTCCTCCTCAAGACAATCAAGGTCATACAACATTACCGCCTGGAAATCAATAAAAAGGAAACTGGATAATTCGTTTATAATATGTTTATATTTTTATACTTTGACGTTATTTTTACATAATATGATATATGTTTACATGTGTAACTACCATTGTAACTTGATCTCTAACATGTATTACTATTATTATTTGAAATAGAAAAATATTACAATATCAATGAGCTTGTGTCCTATGTCTTAATTTCTACAAAAGTGTACTATATATTGATAAAGTGGGTTACTAGAACCTCAAATGTTCAATTATTTTTTAATAACTGCTTATATGTTAAGAGATATTACCAATTAAAAAAGTCATTTTGTCTCTTTAATTATTAAAGGGATTCAACGTTGTACACATTCCAAGTGCATGTGACATCACAATCCTTGTGTGTACTAATCTTACAGCTCATAAATCTCTGCTATATGTATTTATATATCAAAATATCAAATATTATTTACAGCTATTTCAAGGAACACTCAAATTCCAATATTATGTATGCCTTAGCAGGGTTAAATAAAATAAAAACTTATTATTCTTTGATTTGACTTGATTTAACTACCAACAGCTACAGAACATTACCACAGCAGATCAGTGCTTGTCCTTGTGTAAGGTTACCAACCTTACAGCTCATAAATCTCTGCTATATGAATATATATATATATATATATATATATATATATATATATATATATATCAAAATATCAAATATTATTTACAGCTATTTCAAGGAACATTCAAATTACAATATTATGTCTGCCTTAGCAGGGTTAAATAAAATAAAAACTTATTATTCTTTGATTTGACTTGATTATTCGACTACCAACAGCTACAGAAGATTACCACAGCACTGACCTACTCAACAAATAACTGACGTTAAAATGCATTTCACGTCATAAAAATATAACCGACCATTTTTAGCGCTGAAACTACAATTCAAACTTTTAATTGCTATATCTCCATTAACATTTAGATATTTAATAAAATAAACACGCCAATACACATTTATTAACATCAATTTCAATCAACAATTGAAAATTCGACTCCTAAAAAATGGGTACGCACGTCCCAATGGTTTGAAGGAAAACTTGATGTGTAATTACTATGTAAACTTGAGTGTATATACAGGGTGTCCCAATATTCAACAATAAGCGGGCACCAGAGGGTTGTCCTGCTCATGAATACACGAGGAAAAAGAAAAAAAAAATTATCTCATTTTGTTTAGAAATTACAAAAAAAAATAAAATAATTTCGAAAATTGAAACACATTAAGATGTTTTTAACTACCATGACCACATTTTTTCAAATATTTCGGATATTTTTGTATCGACAACCTAAATAGCACTGCTATCCACCACAACCATTAAAAATCCCAGAATTCTATTAGTTTTTACACAAAAATCAATCGAATTTATTTTTTTTTCTAAAATTTTTGAAAGATTTTTACTTTCAGTCCACTTTAACTCATCGTGGTGTAAAAAAAAGTATGAACACTACTATGGCTTTTTTACAAATTGGCGCAACTCTTTAGGATTCCAAAATTGTATAATACTTCAGGAAAACTAGCAATAAAAAAAAATTATGCATACTATTTCTAAACAAGAACCAAATTTCATAAATTGTTGTTGTTGATAATTAACACTTTTACAATACCTAAAATAGATTTTTTTTAGTTGAATGAATTAAAACAAATGGTACAAACAATTTTTCATTCATTTTATAAATTTATTGCATTATTTACATTACAATAAATGTTTAAATTGTTTCCCACCATCATTAATACAGGCACAACATCGCCTTAAAAAAGATTGTTTTTTCTGACGTTATTACCACAATTACCCATATATAATAATATATATAATATCCACAACGGGTCGCATTTTGCAGTGTGATGCTACAAAAGCTTGGGGAAGATCCCCCATTCTTAGCTAAAATTCTATAGTCTGATAAAACAACCTGCAAGAAAGATGGTTTTTTAAATCTTCATAACCTACATAGCTGGAGCAATGAAAGTCCGCACCTAATGAGACTAGACAAATCCCAATATCAATTCAAGATTAACCTATGGACGGGCATATTAAATGGAAAAGTGCCAGGGCCCTTTGAGGTACAAGAAAATTTAGATGGCAATAGTTATTTGAACCTTTTACAAAATGACTTATCAGAATTATTAGAAGACGTGCCCATAAGTAATTTACAAAACATTCGGTTTCAAAATGATGGTTGCCCAGCTCATTATGGTCGTCCTGTGCGAGAATACTTAAACCAAGAGTATCCAGGGCGTTGGATTGGGCGACTTGGTTAATTTTATGGCCACCCTATTCACCCGATCTAAATCCGCTGGACTTCTTTGTGACAAAATTGACAAATTGAATTTGTGTTAAAGAAAGAGTTTATTCAAAACCCATTGCAACATTGGACGAGGTTCGACAAAAAATTACTCAGGCTGCACATCATATGATAGGTAAACGATATGCTCGACGAATAAAAAGATCTTTTTTAAGGCGATGTCGTGCCTGTATTTAAGCTGGTGGCAAACATTTTGAACATTTACTATAATGTAAATAAACTATTAAATTTATAAAATAAATGAAAAATTGTTTGTACCATTTGTTTTAATTCATTCAACAATAAAAAACCTCTTTTGGGTATTGTAAAAGTGATAACTATCAACAACAACAATTTATGAAATTTGGTTCTTGTTTAGAAATAGTATTTATAATTTCTTTTTATTGCTAGTTTTCCTGAAGTATTATACCATTTTGGAATCCTGAAGAGTTGCGCCAATTTTAAAAAAAACTTGCCATAGTAGTGTTTATACTTTTTTTTTAGACCACGATGAGTTAAAGTAGACTGAAAGTAAAAATCTTTAAAAATTTTAGGGAAGAAAATTATTTCGATTGATATTTGTGTAAAAACTACTAGCATTCTGGGATTTTAATGGTTGTGGTGTATAGCAGTGCTATTTAAGTTGCCGATACAAAAAGAAAATCCAAAATATTTGAAAAATTGTGGTCTTGGTAGATAAAAACATCTTAAAATGTTTCAATTTTCGAAATTATTTTCTTTTTTTTTGAAATTTCTAAAAAAAATGAGACAAATTCTTTTTTTCTCGTGTAGTCATGAGCAGGACCACCCTCTGGTGCCCGCTTGTCGTTGAATTTTGGAACACACCCCAGTAAACATTTTGGAGTAAATTCTACTTAATTTCTATTACGTATCATGAATTTTTTGTCTGGAACGTGTTCGTTTTCTATTCAGTCGTTCAAAGGAAAGGTCCTTTTTATGAGCTACAGACATTGCAACGACGGTTCACTGCTGAATTAAAAGCGGAGTAGGTTTATGATTTATGACCGGATAATAAAAATATACCCATGTGGGAAAGAAACAGAAATATTTAATGAATGATGTTGGAAAAAGAAAGAATATTATTATGAAAAACTAACACAAAATCTGTGACAGGTAGAGAACTTGTAAAGCGTTAGAATAGAATTGTACGAGTGACTCGAACTTCACCAAATAGGACACTTCACCAAATTGTTTACTGGGACTGTATATTATACATTCATGTATTTTGCACATCCTATGAATATCCTGTTGTGATGTAAAAGCTACACTGTATATCATATGTTGCACATACATCCATGCAAAGGTATGTGAATATTGAAGTGTTGCTGCATGTGCAAACATAGCATAAACTGTCATGTTTATTCATTTCATGTATATGCAATATATATACATGATATACTTTTCACATTATGGAGATTATATGAATATACAGCGATTATCTAATGTTATGTGGGTAACATAAGCATATCCAAAGTAACCAGTTCAAACAGTGACAACATTTTTATATTAAGAAGTTTAATAGTTTATTATTGCAGAATAAAGATCTCGTTTGTAGTTATTATTCAAATTACTGTTTATTAGACTTATTGACAATAATCAAGTCGGATCAAATATGGTATATATATATATATATATATATATATATATATATATATATATATATATATATATATATATATATATATATATATTTCTTTAGTTGGTCGGGTGACCATACGGTATATATTAGTTATAGCTATACTTTCATTATAGTGTGTGTAATGCAAAGATTAACTGCCTAGTCCGACTCTAACAAAGTAAGTTGGTACAAAGCTCGTTTGTCGGTGGAACAGTGATCATATACTCGTGGACTCCATGGATAACGTTGTAAGGAATAACAGCCAACACGGTTGATATTTGGAGCTGACAGAACTCACTGTGCATAATATTAAGTTATTACAAAATAATAATAAACTTTAAAAGTAATTTCTTTAATTTCAGGTAAGATAGTATGATTTAAATTAAAAAATGTTTTTTTATTTATTTAGCTTGACTTTTATTCGTCATAGCCACCATCTAACATTTTTTATACATATTTAACATTTTATAATTCTATTTTACAAATTTCTAAATATAACAAAAACTTCGTATTAACAGGAAAAGTTTTATTCACATCTAATATTTCACTATTGAATTTTGATATTTCTAAACTATAATTTATGCATTCAAATGTAATATGATCCAAAGTTCCTTCTTCACCACATTGACATCTATCGTCAGATTTCATATTAAGTTTTTGTTTTTCATAAAATGATACAACATTTAAAGAAAGAGGTTTCCGTCACATTTCCGTTGAGAGAAAGTAACAATCAAAAACTAAATTTATATTGTTAATCCAGTTTATATTTTTAAGGATTTCATATTTTTGTTTAATAATAGCGGCATCTGTCTCTCGCGCACTTGCTCTCGAAGTCTGTAACGTACTAAATCCCTGTAACGTATTATCAGGGGTGAGAGGGTACGTTACTATCATATTATGATTTTGAATAAAGATATTCATTACAATAACCTTGGGGGTCGTAGCAATTTCTAGTTTAAATGGTTCGAAATCCATAACATCGGTCCATCTTAATATGCACAAATAAAATATAAACAATATTGATATAATAGTATATTTAATAAATAATTAATTAACATAATAATATTAGATAATGAAGTCTTAGATTATGCAAGACAGTCTATTAAATAACAATTAATTAAATATATATCCCACTAAACTTTTTGGAGCATTTTGGAGACACTTTGACATCATATTGGAGATGCGTACAGCGTATGATTTTAAACATTGTTATCAACATCAGTTTAACTTATGAAGTTAATAAGGTATTCAAATTTAACTAAGGTATTTAATTTATATAAGGTATTCGAATCTACAAGTGCTTTTGTCGTAGTAATTCAAATACAGTACATTCAATATTTTTTATTAAGTCTATAAATTGTTCATTTGGATAAATATTATACTTATACTATAAACTTTTATTTTCGAGACCCTTAAATTCTCTTTTTTCGATCATTTTATGTACTGAAGTTGGAGAGTCTGCCCTTAACGTGTTTCTGCAGATGTCGCAATCGCTCAACTTAAGAAGTGTGAAGCACCTTCTTAAAACGTGCCCAACAAAGTAACCTATTTTTAGGTTACAAATTTTATTCAGTTGAGTTGCTGTAGCACCTGCTATTTCATGTACAGTTGCACGCACTTGCGAAACACTCTCCCCAACTTCTGCAAGTCACTGTCTTCCGCATGACTTAATAAATGTCTGATATTTGTTACAAGGCCAACACATTTGTCCTCTTCACAGTTAGCATGAATAGAATGTCTTGAAGACATGTTATTGATAACTAATGCTTTGAAGGAAATTCCGTTGGTGTTGGCCTTGTATGTAACTTTCCGTATGTTCGAATCCAGGACCCACCGAAAAAAATTTCAAGTGGGTCCTGGTTCACCCTTCTGGTTAAAAAGTATTCAAATTTCTTATCATTTTTCAATTTAAATCAGAGGCATATAAAACTTTTTATACTTGAAATAAAATTATTTATTGACGGGATTTTGACCAAACCTTTATATTTTTCCGTATCTATATCATTAGCTTTCTCTATGTAATCTTTATCTATGTAATACATAGAATTCAAGACCTTTATTCCAGTTTTTAAAATTTTATATGCCCTGAACCAGTTTGGACAGCTCCTTTATATTTATTTCCACAGCCTGTTTTTTGGTTACCGTTCAGGGAGTCAAATAAACTGTTCAAAAATTACAGCAGTTCTGCAGTACCCGGCATATATTCCAACGCGTACTGAACCTGAAATTTAGAAATATATCATTGTGGCATACTTATTAATTAAATATAAAAAGTAAAAATAGAAAAATATAAGGGTCATTTGAGTCACCTTCGTCAACGTAGACAGACAAGATCGACGCGACACGTTGGCTGAACACCTGGGTGCAATATTTAACCTTCATTTTTTTTACTTTTTCCTGCTCTCACGTGGTATTCGACAAGTTTGGGTGCCCCATGAATATTTTTTTGAATGTCAATATCGTATAGTTTTGTAATGCCCAGGATGCCCTTTTCTCGGCGCCATTCGAATCCAACTTAAATATGACATATTACTGATGAAGTTTCTTATACCTTTCATCAAATGTGGCGCATCAAAGGTATGTAGTAATTGCCGACCGCTGACTATCACATATTTATCATTATAAGTGATTTGGTTTCTGAACGCATCCATTCTATTCTCATTCTTAATGTATTTAATTGCGGCAATATTTGTAGAACCTTGGTCACAAACAAGTATTTCTGCTTCAAGACCCGTCGATATAATACTCTTCACAACTTCTTTTATGATTCTGACCAGATCAGGTGTTTTGGTACTGTTCTCACAAAAGTAGTAAGTTAATGGAATTTTCCAACTACTTCGTAGTCCAGTTACCATAAACACCAAAGCATGGTCAGAAAATCGCGAAGAAGCAATACCATCTGACAAATCTTGAAAACCAGATATACGTCGCTTACTCGCATGGTACTTCAAACCTGAAAATAAAAATTAAGTTATTGCTAAATAAGTTCTCGTATAACATGATAAATAAGTTGCAGTTGTTACCTGGCAATAAAAAAATTTCATCAACTAGAATGGAACACGCTCTGTATTGAAGTGACAAACCTTTAACTACATCCTTCAAATAATTTACCAGGAAATCATTTATACCTACAAATAATAATTTATATTAGTAATATTTGTAAAAATACACATATCGAAATAACGAATATTTAGACATACCTGTTTTAAACGGCAATTTTTTAAGCAAATTATTTAATGCTAATCTTCACGGCAAGACAAACATTTTGGCGAAGTGTCTATAGGCTTTAGGAGCCTGCTTCTAAATAGACAGTGCCAGTACTTTATCTTCAAAGTCAAAGCGTCGGCCCTGTCTACTTTTACCTGCTAATCTTAATTGTGATTGCAGAAATTGGGCGCCCTCAAGAGTTATCATCTCCAGCTTCTTTTTAAAGTTGGCATTGGTTGATAATCTCTTCGCCATTCTCAATCTCTCCTTCAGTACGTTATTCTTCCTCGCCAATAGTTTATGTTTTCTTATAACAAAACGTGCGGCCGGCGTACTTTTAGGGGAATTTCGTATTTCACCTGATGTGCTAACATTGCAGCTAATGTTTCAACCTGATCTCTGCTAATTTCTTCATCTATTAAAAGTATTTTGTTAATAATTTTATTTCTACAGTTACATATATATACAAAAATGTTGGAAATGCTTACCAATAGCGGGAAACAACGATGGAAAACTGTCATACTTTAGATGGGGCCAAGTGCAGATCACTTGGATTTTATCGAACGAGATAACCACGTATCTGTCCGATTCGGTTAATTTCGTCTGACCGATGCCATTACGAACTTAAACAACCAATCGGACCATGCCAACACTGCAACGATAAATCCTGAGTTAGATGTTCCCAGCTATAGCCCGGATTCAACGTTACAAGTCGTAGTTCATGCAGGCGTCCAGGCAGTACACGTGGGCACCAGGTTTGCCTTCGAAGTCATCGATGCCGTCACCTGTTTGCCTGGAATGGGCTTGTGTCCTATGTCTTAATTTCTATAAAAGTGTACTATATATTGATAAAGTGGGCTACTAGAACCTCAAATGTACAATTATTTTTTAATAACTCCTTATATCTTAAGAGATATTAACAATTAAAAAGGTCATTTTGTCTCTTTAATTATTAAAGAGTTTCAACGTTGTACAACATTCCAATTGCATGTGACATCACAACCGCTATCAACCTTACACCTCATAAATCTCTGCTAAAATTCCAACATTATGTCTGCCTTAGCAGTGTTAAATAAAATAAAAACTTATTATTCTTTGACTTGACTTGATTATTTGACTACCAACACCTACAAAACATTACCACAGCACTGACCTACACAACAAATAACTGACGTTAAAATGCATTTCACGTCATACAAATATGGCCGACCATTTCTAGCGCTAAAACTAAAATTCAAACTTTTAATTGCTATATCTCCGTCAATATTTAGATAATTAATAAAATAACACGCCAATACACATTTATTAACATCAATTTCAATCAACAATTGAAAAATCGACCACTAAAAAATGAGGACACATCAATTGACACATCATTTGATCTTCACATCAAAAATTAGTTGCAGCCATCTTGAATATACTGAATCTTCGTAAATGTTCGGCTAACACGAAAGTAATATTCTTGAAATCGTTTAAATAAATCACACCTCCTTTATTATTTGTATGTGTGGATTATAATACATATACATTGTCTATGTAGTGGTAAGAGATAATATGTTGTCCCGAACACTGTCTGCCTACTGTCTAACCGCTCTCTGATTTTCACGAGATTGCTAAGATACGACAAATTGTTTGTAGGGTAAAAACGGTTCTTTTTTGCAATATTCCGATTAGTAATAATTATTTTATTCTTAAGACCCACTGTTAAAAATATATTGCAGAAGAATCGCCTTAAGCCGCCATAAAAGCGATTGAAACGTTAAGCCTCATTCCCACTCACTATTAGTCTTGGTATTTAATTTATGTTTTTATTTAATATTTTAATTTAGACTTCCTTGTCACATTCGTGTTTCAATTTGAGTTTAGTTAATTTCGTTGATGCGCATGCGTCGTTAGTAATATAAATTTTGACAATTCGAAAGTTGGACAATATAAAATGTGGAATAATTGCTTTTTCTTCTTTATCTTAGACAATCTGACGTTGAAGTTCTTTTAAAAATAAATCATACTGCATTTTGACATAGTGTCACATTTTGGAGGTTATAATATAACATAGTTTTTTTTTAAATTTAGTATTTTTAATTTAGAAATATTGGATCTTTTAAGGTTCTAATTAAAACAATGAAAACGTAAATTAAATTCTAAGTTGATAATGGTGCAGGGAAACATTTCAAACAAAATTAGACACAAAATTAAAACAGTGAGTGATAATGATGCTTTTTGCGTTGTTAACATAAGTGAGACACCAACATGCGCCAGTTTTATATGTTCATAAAAAAAAATTTAAGCGGCAATTAAATATCAACGGCGGCAAGAATCACGCTGCGATCGAGACGAAAAGTTGAAAGTTGTTGAACAAGTCGAAATAATTATGTACCAATTCGATATTTGTTACTTACTGGCAGAAAACGCATAAGTATTCAAACTCTGTTTTTTTTTTTTTTTTTTTTATATATTAATTGTGTATGCCTTTCGGCTTTACAATCTACAGTATTATATTTCTAATAATTTCATTCCTATATACATTCCAAACTTAAAACTAAACTTAAAATAAACTTAAAATCTTCTCGACTTTTACTACTTCCAAAAGTGCTTTCTGCTTCTTCTTCTTTTGACCCTCTCTATTATTCTCCACCAGCTTATTTATTCTCCTGTTTTTCCTTTCCTTCTTACTATTTCCGCCATCCACCTCTTTCCTTCACTGCCTCCCTTTAATAGCTGGCCAATATTCCTTTCGCTTGCTACTTTTTCCTTACACTCAAACTTAATGTGCTCCAGTGTTTCGTCCTCCGCTCCACACATTCTACACTTTCTTTCCTCACTCTTTTCCCAGTATCTGTTTCCTTTTTCCTCATTTCCCAATCTAAACCTTGCTGTTCTTCTTATGTGTTTTATGTCTTTTTCTATAAGGTACTGAGGCACATTATTTTCCCATAACCTCTTATATCTTTTATTGTAGTTACTTTTTTCTATTTTTCCCATTCTCTCCTGCTGCTGTGTCTCCTTATCCCTTCTCCTTAGCTCCTCTGCCACACTTGCGCCACCTTCTCTTCTCCTCTCTGCCTCCTCGATCGCCATTCTATTCCTTTCAAAGTATTCTTTTCTCTTTTTTGGACCTCCTCCCCCCCCATTCTTTATGTAATCCTCTCTTATTATCTTTAAGATTTTGCTTTCCGCTCTGTTCAATTTCTCCTCGTATTTTACCGCTCTTTCCCCTGTTTTAATTCGTATCTTATCCCTCTTTAGCTCCTCCATCACCATGTATCCTGGCGTGCACCTGTCCAGCCCTAGTACCCATTTCATGTATCTCACCTGTATTCTTTCCAACTTTTCTTGTTCCTTCCACCCCCAAACCTCTGCTCCATACGACATCATACTGGCTATCAGTCTCTCATATATCCATATTCTCTTTTGTATGTCCCCCCCAAATACCCAAACTACTCAATACTCAATACTCAAACTCTGTTAAAGAGACGATAATAACGTTAAAGTTTCTTTTGTATTTTTTATAACATTAATCTCTTAATGAAATGAAAAATTGGCAAGACAAGTGGGATAATTCTGATAAAGGTAGAGAATATTATAAAAAAACCAATACTGAGACGTAAGCCATGGTTTGCCAAACTAAAATGGCCAAGAAGATTAATAACAATGACCTCAAGACTAAGAATGAATCATACTGGAGCTCCGAAACATCTAGCAAGAAACAAAATCATTCCAAACTGTTGTAATTATAGTAAATAATTAGTTTTGTATTCACCGCCAATTATAAATATATGTGTTGTCATAGTAAAGTAAGTTACCAGTGTAGATATTATTGTAGATACCATCGTAGTACTAGCACAAGGAACACACGAGCCATCTGCGATTGGTAACACTAACTAAAAGTACCGAGAGTGCTTCGTTATGACGAATGAGGTTCTGTTAGCTTGTAAATCCAAACGTGATACGAGAAGGACGCTCTTTGTGAAACCAGTGCTAATACTACATACAGAATACTTTTTATTAAAATATACATCTTTTAATTATTATCTTTTATTCAAACTCTGCAAGGAAAGTTCCCAACAGGTTATGGGCCCAGATTACGATCTTCTGCAACATTGATTAAAAGATATATTACAAGATATCAAGGTTTTGAGAAAAAAGTGAGGCAGCCATCTTGAAGCAAACGAAGGTGATATTAATAAGTCCACATGTACTTGTGAGACTACTTAGAAATTAATGAAAAGATTGTGTTCGAACATTAAGATTAATAAGTCCTCGTGTGTGAGAGACTATTTAGATATTAAGATTGTGCTCGATCATCAAGATTAAGATGACCAACAGTATTAGCATCGTCAAGTTTGGTGGTAAGAACTACCAGCAATGGAAATTTCAAATGAAGTGCATATTGAAATCGAAGGGTGTGTACGAGTGTACAACAGGCACCGAAGTTAAACCAGGGGTTAACGCAACAGCTGATTTGGAAACTTGGATCCAAAAAGATGCAACGGCGATGTGCATCATAACCAGCTCGATGGAACTACAGCAAATTACGCTAATCGAAAATTGTGAATCGGCCAAGGAAATAATGGACAAACTTTGCTCTATTTATGAGATGAAATCGGAAACAAATAAGATGTTAGTTCACGAAAGGTTTCATCAATACAAAATGGCACTCAACGAGACGATGGTGCAACATATTTCTAAAGTGGAAAATCTTGGTAAGCAGATACGAGAGTCAGGTGATACTCTCAGTGATACTGCAATCATGACTTAAGTATTGAGTACGCTACCATCCAAGTATCGTAACTTTAGGCAAACATGGTTGTCAGTGGAGGATTCGAAACAGAACATGGCTAACTTAACTGGACGTTTGTTGGATGAGGAGGCGAATCTCAATAAATATGAAGAAGAAGAAGAAGTCGCTCTAACAACTACTAGGACAGTACATAAAGAAAGAAGGCAGATTAACAAGAAAATTGTGACGTGCTTCAAATGTAACCGGAAGGGTCACTACGCGAGGGATTGCAGAACAGAGATGAACAGTAGAAGAAATAAGCAACATGTCTCATGCTTTAAATGTAATCAGAAGGATCATTACGCGAGAGATTGTAAAAGGATAACGAATCAATACGAAGAAGAGCCACACCATAGTAATTATAAAGACACGTTAGCAGTTCGCAACAGACTATATTTTGACATAAAAAAAAAGTTTTTACACAACAGATTACAGATGGCGTTACTAGTTACTAAGTAGTGATATTTTGATACCTATTACAATACCCCCACTTATCAAAATAATCTAAGTACACATGATTACACAGAAACAATGCCAAGTAAATTCATAAACTTATAATGTTTCAGATGACAAAGACCTTTTGTTAAAATATCTGCAGGCATTTCTTCAGTAGGAATGTACTTAACTTTTACAAAGTTGTTCTTTACAACATCTCTAATAAAATGACAACGCACATCTATATGCTTGGATCTATTATGACTCTGACTACTCGAGGCTAACTTCAATGCACTTTGGTTATCACAATACAAATCAATTACATTAAATACATCAGTAATTTCATGCATTAAATTTCTTAGATAAATAGCTTCTCTTGAAGCTTCAGAAAGAGCAGTGTATTCCGCCTCAGTACTGGATAATGAAACCGTTTTCTGCTTCCTACTTTGCCAGGAAATGGCAGACCCTGACAACATAAAGCAAAATCCAGTATAGGATTTTCTATCTAGAGCATCACTTGCCCAATCACTGTCTACAAAACCTTGTAAATTACTATTGTTATTATTGGTATATTTTAAACAATAACTTTTAGTATGCAGTAAATATCTTAATACACGTTTACAATAATTCCAATGTATGTGACTATAACAACTATTAAATTGACTGAGATAGCTAACACAGTAAGCAATATCTGGTCTTGTTAATACTGCCAGATACATCAGACTTCCAATAAGTTTTTGATAAGGAACATCAGGTAAACATTTATCAGATGACTTATCTAAATTCAATTTAGGCTCAATCGGAGTACTTTGTGTCTTACAATCAGACATTTGAAATTTAGAAACTAACTGTTCAATATATTGTTGTTGATCTACAGTAATAACATTTTTATTTTTATCTAAATTTATTCTCATGCCTAAATATTGTCTTACAGGTCCCAAGTCTTTTAACTTAAATTCTGAACCTAATACACTTTTTAATTTATTTGTTTCAAAATCATTGTTTGAAAAAATCAAAAAATCATCCACATACAGGGCCACTATCACTTTAATTTTACCAGTTATTTTTGTAAACAAACATGGTTCATATTGACTATTTTTGAAATCTAATCTACTCAAAACTTCTTTAACTCTTTCATACCATGCCAGGGAAGACTGTTTTAACCCATAAATGGCTTTATTTAATTTTAAGACCTTTCCCCCACTTTTGTTTACAAAACCTTCAGGTAATGACATATAAATATTTTCTTTCAAAAAACCATTAAGGAAAGCAGTGGTTACATCTAGATGTGTTATACTCATTTTCATTTGAACACTAAGTGCAAACAACAATCTTAGAGTAGAATGCCGCACTACCGGTGAAAAAGTATCTGTATAATCAACACCTGGTTTCTGCGAGAAACCTTTTGCCACTAATCGAGCCCTATACCTTACATTGTTTTCAAAATCATACTTTTTATTTAGCACCCACCTACACTTCACTATTGTCACATCACCTGGATGGTCCACAAGCTGCCACGCATCACTGTCCTCAAATGACTGTAATTCATCAGCCATTGCCTGCTTCCACTGCTCCCGATCAGGCCCTTCAAGAGCCTCTGAGAATACAATCTCCTCCGATGCTGGAACAGTACTGGAAACACATATGTTGCTAATACCATAGCGCTCAGGCTTCTTTCTCTGACGCTTACTTGGCACATCTGGCACTTGCTCAGGTATTGATACTGCTTGTTCTGGAACATCTTCAGTGTTTATTTCAGTCAGTGTTTCATTGTCATCAGTATGTAATGAGGAACCTGAAGAGCAATCTAAAAAATCTGTTTCTGAAACATTATTAGACAGATCCCCCACTGAATCTCTGCTCTCCCCCACTTTATCTTTACTTTCCTCCACTAAATTGTCGGTAGGATTTTCTTCATTGGATATCCAAATAGCTGACTCTTCACTGACTTCCTTGATAGGTGTTACATCTTCCATCACTATTATATCTCTACTGATCATTACAGTGTTCTTAGAAGGATTGTACACACGATAACCTTTAACACCATCACCATATCCAACTAGAATATGTTGTGTAGCTTTCTTGTCCCATTTCAAACGTTTCTGTTTGGGTACATGCACCATAATTTTGCTTCCAAACAAACGTAGGTGACTTAAGTCTGGTTTTGATCCATACCATAACTCATAAGGTGTTTTATCCAATCCTGATGCAATCGATCTATTTTTCAAGTACACAGCAGTATTGGCTGCTTCCGCCCAAAATTTCTTATCTAAATTTGCATCATATAGTAAACATTTGGCTTTCTCAACAACTGTACGATTACTCCTTTCACAAAGTCCATTTTGCTCAGGTGTATAACAATTTGTTTTCTGGTGTATAATTCCAGCTTGCTTCAAATAGCCTTCAAATTCCTTGTTACAAAATTCTAGTCCATTGTCTGACCTGATCACCTTTATTTTCTTACTCTGTTGATTCTCAACCAATGATTTGAACTCTTTAAATCTGTTCAAAGCTTCATTCTTTTGCTTCAGAAAATAAATAAAAGTCATGCGACTATAATCATCAACAAATAACAGGAAATAGCGAGCACCACTCAAAGAACTTGTTTCCATTGGGCCGCAAATATCTGTGTGGATTCTGTGTAAAGTTTCTGTACTCCGCTCACCCACATGAGAAAATGGTAATCTCATTTGTTTTCCCTCACAACAAGTAGTACATTGTGATTTGGTTATGTCAAGTGAGTTATCATAAGACAAACCATCAACAATACCATTTCTCATTCTGTGCATGTCTTGGCTGTTTATATGTGCCAGTCTTCTGTGCCATAACTTTGCACTAGCTGTAGTAGCCAACATACAACTTTGTGATTGTAATCTCAACTTATAAACACCATCAGATAAATCAGCTGTCGCCACCAAAACATTGTTCTTGTCTCTAATATAACAGTTTTTCTTTGTAAATATCACATGATTGCCATTCTGAATGAGCTCACTAACCGACAATAGGTTGGTTGTCAGGCTAGGCACACACAACACATCTTTCACTGTTATATTGCATCCAAGTTCAGAAATAATGTCAACTTCTCCGGAACAAACAACTGGCACTTTTGATTCATTTGCTACAACAATTTCTGGTATACATGGAGTTGTGTTCATGTTCTTTACCCAATCTTTATTTGCTGTTATGTGTGCACTTGCGCCGGAGTCAACGTACCATTCGTTTTTGTTATACTTTCCGTTTAGGAAAACAACGTTAAACACGCATTTATTTGTGTTTTTCTTCAACATTGGGCACTGATTTCGATAATGTCCATCCTCTTTACATTTGAAACAAGTGATTGTTTTTGCTGTTGTATCTGCCGCGGTCTTTTTGTTCGACATTGGGTTGCCGCCATATTTCTTTGGTTTACCGCTGCTGCCAGAATTATATTTATTTCTCGCTGCAAATGCCGCCGTACCGCCAGCTGCACCTTCAAAATCACTGGTTACTTCCATGTCGAGTAACTTCGACTTTATAGTATCCGCACTTATCGAAATGCCAGAATGTTCTATTGCCATTATCATTGGAGAATAGCGATCAGTCAAACCTGCTAATAATAATGATCCGACCCATTCATCTGTTATTGTAAATCCAGTGCCATTTAACTTTTGAGCCGTTTCGATCATTTGTGTGACATAGGTAGTCATCGAATCACAGTTTTCAAGTCTTATCGAAATCAAATGTCGAAGTAAGGTTATTTTTCTTGAGAAACCGGAGTCATCGAACATGGCTTTTAATTTTGTCCATAATTCTGCCGAGCTCCTGGTATTCCTTATATGCACGTACAATGCTGGATCGATGGTCAAAATTAGCTTTGCCTTCGTTTTGGAGTCGTCCACTGGCTTAACTTCGAAGTCTGCACTAGGTTTGATGTACTTTTCCATCCCTTCTAGTACCAACAAGTTTTCGGCCGCGAAACACCACTCATCGTAATTCTCTCTGCCTTTTAGCTTTGGCACACTCGCAATATAGTTCATAGTCATGTTTCCGCGAAAAAAAAAAAAAAACGTAACAATTTATCTATTTTATACTATAAAATAACTGATAAACCGGTAAATTTGCCCATAACCTATAAAGACACGTTAGCAGTTCGCAACAGACTATATTTTGACATAAAAAAAAAGTTTTTACACAACAGATTACAGATGGCGTTACTAGTTACTAAGTAGTGATATTTTGATACCTATTACAATAGTAATCACGGCGCCTTCAACGCAGAAATTTGCAACCAGACTATCAGCAAAGAAGGTTGGATCCTGGATAGCGGAGCTTCAACCCACATGACATACAAACGGGAATTCTTTGATACGTTTAGTGACTGTAAGGGGCTCACCGTCAAACTAGGCAACAATGAAGAAGTACCTGTGGAAGGCATCGGCACCGTAAAGATTAAGAAATTAATTAAAGGCAGAAGTGTGGATGGATTAATTACAAATGTCTGGTATATACCCAAGCTGAGGAAGAACTTATTTTCTGAAGGTGTGATAACTAAAAAAGGCATGAAAATAGTAAAGCAAAACGAGACAGCGGAGATATGCGACCGTGGAATGTTAGTAGCCAGTGCAATCCGAGAATCAAACAACTTGTATAACCTACAAATCGAAACTGTAATTACCATGGAAGCACATACTACAGTAAGGTCAAATCTTCAAGTTTGGCACGAGAGACTGGGGCATCTGAATGTTAAGACTCTTTGCGAAATGGTTTCGAAAGGGTTAGTGGAAGGAGTGGATATTGAGAATACCAACGAATTCTTCTGTGAAGGCTGTCAGCAAGGAAAACAACAGAAGTTGAAATTCAAGAAACAAACCAAAACGATGAGAAGACCTGGTGAAATCATACACAGTGATGTATGCGGCCCAATGTCTGAACCATCTGTAAGTGGTTGTAGGTACTACGTACTATTCAAAGATGACCATACTGGTTTTAGAATGGTTTGGTTTATTAAACACAAAACAGACGTCTTACCGTGCTTTAAAAAATACGTAAAGATATGCGAAAATAAATTTGGATACAGACCGCAAATTCTGAGAGTTGACAACGGGAAAGAATACTGCAACCGTGAGTTTCAAAGTTACCTTTCAAGCAAAGGCATTTTAATGGAAACTACGGCACCATATACTCCAGAGCAGAACGGGAGATCTGAACGTGATAACAGAACGATTATGGAAAGTGCACGATCAATGCTCTACACAAGCAAGAAACCAATGTACCTATGGGCAGAGGCTGTAAATACAGCAGTATACATACTCAACAGAACGGCAACTAGACAGATTACAGATTCAACACCATATGAAGCCTGGATGAAAAGGAAACCGAACTTGAGCCATAGCAAAACTTTTGGTTGTGACGCATTCATGCATATTCCAGATGCACTTAGAACGAAGCTGGAAAGTAAAAGCAAGAAATTAATATTCGTGGGTTATGAAAAGGAATCGACAAACTACAGACTGTTTACCCAACCACAAAGAAAATCAAAGTATCCAGAAATGTGACATTCAACGAAAATAATAATTTAGACAGAGAAAACCCAACCCAGATGTCGGAAATAGCAATCGAAAAAGAAAAAGGGGAAATCAACAATCAAGAAGAAGTGATTGAAAATGAGACCACAGAATTAAGGAATGAAACTGAAGTCGACCAGGTAAATCGACCGAGACGTAATACGAGAAAACCAATACGTTACACCGAAGCCAACGTTGTTGAAGCGGAAATACCAAATTCGTATGAAGAGGCGTTAAAAAGTCAAAATGGGACAGAATGGCAAGAGGCCATAATCGCAGAATTATTAGCATTACGTGACAATGAGGTTTGGGAGGTAACAAACTTACCACCCAACCGAGAAGCAATAGATTCCAGATGGGTATTCAAAATTAAGAGAGCATCAGACGGGAAAATAAACAAATACAAGGCTAGACTATGTGCAATCACAAATCGAAGGGATCGATTACACGGAAACATATGCTCCTACTACCAGATATGATACTATAAGAATACTCCTAGCAACTGCAGTAAAGCAGAAATTAAATATTACACAGTTCGATATAAAGACAGCATTTCTTTATGGCGACTTAGATGAGGACATATACATGAAGCCACCTGAGGGAGTTAGAGTAACTTCACCGCAAGTTCTGAAACTCAAGAAGTCGTTATATGGGTTAAAACAGGCTCCTAGATGTTGGAATAAGAAGTTCAACGACTTTCTGAGAACCTTCGGCTTTGAACAATGTCAGGCAGACAGATGTGTGTACACCGGCAACTTCAATGAGGATTTCGTTATATTAGTGTTGTATGTTGATGACGGTCTAATATTAGCTAAGAACAAAGTGACACTCGCAAACATAACGAATGAAGTGCAGAAAACATTCAATGCCACGATAAATGAACCTAGTTACTTTGTTGGTCTAGAAATCAAATGTGATGAAAGCAGTAACAACATCTTTGTACATTTGAAAAATTACATAGACAGGCTACTCGAACGCTTCAAACTTAAAGATGCAAAACCAACAAGTGTACCAGCAGATCCTAATACAACATTGTTTACATGTGCTGAGGAAAAACAAATTGAAGATATACCATACCGTGAAGCCATAGGGTCCCTCATGTTTGCTGCGATTACAGCGAGACCGGACATAATGTTTTCTGTAAATATGGTTAGCAGATTCCAGAACAGACCGAGTGCAACACACTGGAATGCAGTCAAAAAGATAATGTGTTATTTAAAAGCAACACAAAATTATGGGGTAATGTATACAGAAGATAACAATCCACTGATAGGATACTCTGACGCAGACAACGCAAATGACATGAACACAAGAAGATCGACTACTGGATACGTCTTCAAGTTATGTAACGGAGCTATAACGTGGAACAGTAGACGACAGACATCAGTAGCACTATCAACAACAACAGAAGCAGAATTTGTTGCAGCGTCAGAAGCTTCAAAAGAAGCTATGTGGTTAAGACAATTATTCAGTGAAATAAACAGAAGTGTTAAAACTGAAGTGTGTTTAAAAATTGACAATCAAAGTGCAATAAAATTGATTAAAAACTCAGTGTTTCATAAGCGAACCAAACATAGATGTGCGGTTCAATTATATACGAGAACGAGGAATTAAGTGTTCAATATGTGTCAACAGATGACCAAGTAGCTGATATAATGACAAAGGCTTTACTCAATGTTAAATTTTCGAAATTTAGAGATTGTTTAGGTGTAAAGGACTTTTCTATTCATAATAAGCTGTGAATATGGGGGCGTGTTGTAATTATAGTAAATAATTAGTTTTGTATTCACCGCCAATTATAAATATATGTGTTGTCATAGTAAAGTAAGTTACCAGTGTAGATATTATTGTAGATACTCCAACAAAAGGAATAGTAGAAGAAATTCTAATTTTAAATGACTTGATTGTGGACACACCATGTGATAATGGGGACAAAGATGACAAAAGCAGTTCTGAAATAAATGTTACTCCCACTAAAGGAATAGTAGAAGAAATTCTAATTTTAAATGACTTGATTGTGGACACACCAAGTGATAAAGAGGGCAATGATGATAAAAGCAGTTCTGTAATCAATGTTACTCCGACTAAAGGAATAGTAGAAGAAATTCTAATTTTAAATGACTTGATTGTGGACACACCAAGTGATAATGCGATCAAAGATGATAAAAGCAGTTCTCAAATAAATCTTACTCCAACAAAAGGAATAGTAGAAGAAATTCTAATTTTAAATGACTTGATTGTGGACACACCATGTGATAATGGGGACAAAAATGACAAAAGCAGTTCTGAAATAAATGTTACTCCCACTAAAGGAATAGTAGAAGAAATTCTAATTTTAAATGACTTGATTGTGGACACACCAAGTGATAAAGAGGGCAATGATGATAAAAGCAGTTCTGTAATCAATGTTACTCCGACTAAAGGAATAGTAGAAGAAATTCTAATTTTAAATGACTTGATTGTGGACACACCAAGTGATAATGCGATCAAAGATGATAAAAGCAGTTCTCAAATAAATCTTACTCCAACAAAAGGAATAGTAGAAGAAATTCTAATTTTAAATGACTTGATTGTGGACACACCAAGTGATAAAGAGGGCAATGATGATAAAAGCAGTTCTGTAATCAATGTTACTCCGACTAAAGGAATAGTAGAAGAAATTCTAATTTTAAATGACTTGATTGTGGACACACCAAGTGATAATGCGATCAAAGATGATAAAAGCAGTTCTCAAATAAATCTTACTCCAACAAAAGGAATAGTAGAAGAAATTCTAATTTTAAATGACTTGATTGTGGACACACCAAGTGATAAAGAGGGCAATGATGATAAAAGCAGTTCTGTAATCAATGTTACTCCGACTAAAGGAATAGTAGAAGAAATTCTAATTTTAAATGACTTGATTGTGGACACACCAAGTGATAATGCGATCAAAGATGATAAAAGCAGTTCTCAAATAAATCTTACTCCAACAAAAGGAATAGTAGAAGAAATTCTAATTTTAAATGACTTGATTGTGGACACACCAAGTGATAAAGAGGGCAATGATGATAAAAGCAGTTCTGTAATCAATGTTACTCCGACTAAAGGAATAGTAGAAGAAATTCTAATTTTAAATGACTTGATTGTGGACACACCAAGTGATAATGCGATCAAAGATGATAAAAGCAGTTCTCAAATAAATCTTACTCCAACAAAAGGAATAGTAGAAGAAATTCTAATTTTAAATGACTTGATTGTGGACACATTATGTGATAATGGGGACAAAGATGACAAAAGCAGTTCTGAAATAAATGTTACTCCCACTAAAGGAATAGTAAAAGAAATTCCAGTTTTAAATGACTTGATTGTGGACACACCAAGTGATAAAGAAGGCAATGATGATAAAAGCAGTTCTGTAATCAATGTTACTCCGACTAAAGGAATAGTAGAAGAAATTCTAATTTTAAATGACTTGATTGTGGACACACCAAGTGATAAAGAGGGCAATGATGATAAAAGCAGTTCTGTAATCAATGTTACTCCGACTAAAGGAATAGTAGAAGAAATTCTAATTTTAAATGACTTGATTGTGGACACACCAAGTGATAAAGAGGGCAATGATGATAAAAGCAGTTCTGTAATCAATGTTACTCCGACTAAAGGAATAGTAGAAGAAATTCTAATTTTAAATGACTTGATTGTGGACACACCAAGTGATAATGCGATCAAAGATGATAAAAGCAGTTCTCAAATAAATCTTACTCCAACAAAAGGAATAGTAGAAGAAATTCTAATTTTAAATGACTTGATTGTGGACACACCATGTGATAATGGGGACAAAGATGATAAAAGCAGTTCTGAAATAAATGTTACTCCCACTAAAGGAATAGTAAAAGAAATTCCAGTTTTAAATGACTTGATTGTGGACACACCAAGTGATAAAGAGGGCAATGATGATAAAAGCAGTTCTGTAATCAATGTTACTCCGACTAAAGAAATAGTAGAAGAAATTCTAATTTTAAATGACTTGATTGTATACACACCAAGTGATAATGCGATCAAAGATGATAAAAGCAGTTCTCAAAAAAATCTTACTCCAACAAAAGGAATAGTAGAAGAAATTCTAATTTTAAATGACTTGATTGTGGACACACCAAGTGATAAACAGGGCAATGATGATAAAAGCAGTTCTGTAATCAATGTTACTCCGACTAAAGGAATAGTAGAAGAAATTCTAATTTTAAATGACTTGATTGTGGACACACCAAGTGATAATGCGATCAAAGATGATAAAAGCAGTTCTCAAATAAATCTTACTCCAACAAAAGGAATAGTAGAAGAAATTCTAATTTTAAATGACTTGATTGTGGACACACCATGTGATAATGGGGACAAAGATGACAAAAGCAGTTCTGAAATAAATGTTACTCCAACAAAAGGAATAGTAAAAGAAATTCCAGTTTTAAATGACTTGATTGTGGACACACCAAGTGATAAAGAGGGCAATGATGATAAAAGCAGTTCTCAAATAAATCTTACTCCAACAAAAGGAATAGTAAAAGAAATTCCAGTTTTAAATGACTTGATTGTGGACACACCAAGTGATAAAGAGGGCAATGATGATAAAAGCAGTTCTGTAATCAATGTTACTCCGACTAAAGGAATAGTAGAAGAAATTCTAATTTTAAATGACTTGATTGTGGACACACCAAGTGATAAAGAGGGCAATGATGATAAAAGCAGTTCTGTAATCAATGTTACTCCGACTAAAGGAATAGTAGAAGAAATTCTAATTTTAAATGACTTGATTGTGGACACACCAAGTGATAATGCGATCAAAGATGATAAAAGCAGTTCTCAAATAAATCTTACTCCAACAAAAGGAATAGTAGAAGAAATTCTAATTTTAAATGACTTGATTGTGGACACACCAAGTGATAAAGAGGGCAATGATGATAAAAGCAGTTCTGTAATCAATGTTACTCCGACTAAAGGAATAGTAGAAGAAATTCTAATTTTAAATGACTTGATTGTGGACACACCAAGTGATAATGCGATCAAAGATGATAAAAGCAGTTCTCAAATAAATCTTACTCCAACAAAAGGTATAGTAGAAGAAATTCTAATTTTAAATGACTTGATTGTGGACACACCATGTGATAATGGGGACAAAGATGACAAAAGCAGTTCTGAAATAAATGTTACTCCAACAAAAGGAATAGTAAAAGAAATTCCAGTTTTAAATGACTTGATTGTGGACACACCAAGTGATAAAGAGGGCAATGATGATAAAAGCAGTTCTCAAATAAATCTTACTCCAACAAAAGGAATAGTAAAAGAAATTCCAGTTTTAAATGACTTGATTGTGGACACACCAAGTGATAAAGAGGGCAATGATGATAAAAGCAGTTCTGTAATCAATGTTACTCCGACTAAAGGAATAGTAGAAGAAATTCTAATTTTAAATGACTTGATTGTGGACACACCAAGTGATAAAGAGGGCAATGATGATAAAAGCAGTTCTGTAATCAATGTTACTCCGACTAAAGGAATAGTAGAAGAAATTCTAATTTTAAATGACTTGATTGTGGACACACCAAGTGATAATGCGATCAAAGATGATAAAAGCAGTTCTCAAATAAATCTTACTCCAACAAAAGGAATAGTAGAAGAAATTCTAATTTTAAATGACTTGATTGTGGACACACCAAGTGATAAAGAGGGCAATGATGATAAAAGCAGTTCTGTAATCAATGTTACTCCGACTAAAGGAATAGTAGAAGAAATTCTAATTTTAAATGACTTGATTGTGGACACACCAAGTGATAATGCGATCAAAGATGATAAAAGCAGTTCTCAAATAAATCTTACTCCAACAAAAGGAATAGTAGAAGAAATTCTAATTTTAAATGACTTGATTGTGGACACACCATGTGATAATGGGGACAAAGATGACAAAAGCAGTTCTGAAATAAATGTTACTCCAACAAAAGGAATAGTAAAAGAAATTCCAGTTTTAAATGACTTGATTGTGGACACACCAAGTGATAAAGAGGGCAATGATGATAAAAGCAGTTCTCAAATAAATCTTACTCCAACAAAAGGAATAGTAAAAGAAATTCCAGTTTTAAATGACTTGATTGTGGACACACCAAGTGATAAAGAGGGCAATGATGATAAAAGCAGTTCTGTAATCAATGTTACTCCGACTAAAGGAATAGTAGAAGAAATTCTAATTTTAAATGACTTGATTGTGGACACACCAAGTGATAAAGAGGGCAATGATGATAAAAGCAGTTCTGTAATCAATGTTACTCCGACTAAAGGAATAGTAGAAGAAATTCTAATTTTAAATGACTTGATTGTGGACACACCAAGTGATAATGCGATCAAAGATGATAAAAGCAGTTCTCAAATAAATCTTACTCCAACAAAAGGAATAGTAGAAGAAATTCTAATTTTAAATGACTTGATTGTGGACACACCATGTGATAATGGGGACAAAGATGACAAAAGCAGTTCTGAAATAAATGTTACTCCAACAAAAGGAATAGTAAAAGAAATTCCAGTTTTAAATGACTTGATTGTGGACACACCAAGTGATAAAGAGGGCAATGATGATAAAAGCAGTTCTGTAATCAATGTTACTCCGACTAAAGGAATAGTAGAAGAAATTCTAATTTTAAATGACTTGATTGTGGACACACCAAGTGATAATGCGATCAAAGATGATAAAAGCAGTTCTCAAATAAATCTTACTCCAACAAAAGGAATAGTAGAAGAAATTCTAATTTTAAATGACTTGATTGTGGACACACCAAGTGATAAAGAGGGCAATGATGATAAAAGCAGTTCTGTAATCAATGTTACTCCGACTAAAGGAATAGTAGAAGAAATTCTAATTTTAAATGACTTGATTGTGGACACACCAAGTGATAATGCGATCAAAGATGATAAAAGCAGTTCTCAAATAAATCTTACTCCAACAAAAGGAATAGTAGAAGAAATTCTAATTTTAAATGACTTGATTGTGGACACACCATGTGATAATGGGGACAAAGATGACAAAAGCAGTTCTGAAATAAATGTTACTCCAACAAAAGGAATAGTAAAAGAAATTCCAGTTTTAAATGACTTGATTGTGGACACACCAAGTGATAAAGAGGGCAATGATGATAAAAGCAGTTCTCAAATAAATCTTACTCCAACAAAAGGAATAGTAAAAGAAATTCCAGTTTTAAATGACTTGATTGTGGACACACCAAGTGATAAAGAGGGCAATGATGATAAAAGCAGTTCTGTAATCAATGTTACTCCGACTAAAGGAATAGTAGAAGAAATTCTAATTTCAAATGACTTGATTGTGGACACACCAAGTGATAAAGAGGGCAATGATGATAAAAGCAGTTCTGTAATCAATGTTACTCCGACTAAAGGAATAGTAGAAGAAATTCTAATTTTAAATGACTTGATTGTGGACACACCAAGTGATAATGCGATCAAAGATGATAAAAGCAGTTCTCAAATAAATCTTACTCCAACAAAAGGAATAGTAGAAGAAATTCTAATTTTAAATGACTTGATTGTGGACACACCATGTGATAATGGGGACAAAGATGACAAAAGCAGTTCTGAAATAAATGTTACTCCCACTAAAGGAATAGTAAAAGAAATTCCAGTTTTAAATGACTTGATTGTGGACACACCAAGTGATATAGAGGGCAATGATGATAAAAGCAGTTCTGTAATCAATGTTACTCCGACTAAAGGAATAGTAGAAGAAATTCTAATTTTAAATGACTTGATTGTGGACACACCAAGTGATAAAGAGGGCAATGATGATAAAAGCAGTTCTGTAATCAATGTTACTCCGACTAAAGGAATAGTAGAAGAAATTCTAATTTTAAATGACTTGATTGTGGACACACCAAGTGATAAAGAGGGCAATGATGATAAAAGCAGTTCTGTAATCAATGTTACTCCGACTAAAGGAATAGTAGAAGAAATTCTAATTTTAAATGACTTGATTGTGGACACACCAAGTGATAAAGAGGGCAATGATGATAAAAGCAGTTCTGTAATCAATGTTACTCCGACTAAAGGAATAGTAGAAGAAATTCTAATTTTAAATGACTTGATTGTGGACACACCAAGTGATAATGCGATCAAAGATGATAAAAGCAGTTCTCAAATAAATCTTACTCTAACAAAAGGAATAGTAGAAGAAATTCTAATTTTAAATGACTTGATTGTGGACACACCATGTGATAATGGGGACAAAGATGACAAAAGCAGTTCTGAAATAAATGTTACTCCCACTAAAGGAATAGTAAAAGAAATTCCAGTTTTAAATGACTTGATTGTGGACACACCAAGTGATAAAGAAGGCAATGATGATAAAAGCAGTTCTGTAATCAATGTTACTCCGACTAAAGGAATAGTAGAAGAAATTCTAATTTTAAATGACTTGATTGTGGACACACCAAGTGATAAAGAGGGCAATGATGATAAAAGCAGTTCTGTAATCAATGTTACTCCGACTAAAGGAATAGTAGAAGAAATTCTAATTTTAAATGACTTGATTGTGGACACACCAAGTGATAATGCGATCAAAGATGATAAAAGCAGTTCTCAAATAAAACTTACTCCAACAAAAAGAATAGTAGAAGAAATTCTAATTTTAAATGATTTGATTGTGGACACACCATGTGATAATGGGGACAAAGATGACAAAAGCAGTTCTGAAATAAATGTTACTCCCACTAAAGGAATAGTAAAAGAAATTCCAGTTTTAAATGACTTGATTGTGGACACACCAAGTGATAAAGAGGGCAATGATGATAAAAGCAGTTCTGTAATCAATGTTACTCCGACTAAAGGAATAGTAGAAGAAATTCTAATTTTAAATGACTTGATTGTGGACACACCATGTGATAATGGGGACAAAGATGACAAAAGCAGTTCTGAAATAAATGTTACTCCCACTAAAGGAATAGTAAAAGAAATTCCAGTTTTAAATGACTTGATTGTGGACACACCAAGTGATAAAGAGGGCAATGATGATAAAAGCAGTTCTGTAATCAATGTTACTCCGACTAAAGGAATAGTAGAAGAAATTCTAATTTTAAATGACTTGATTGTGGACACACCAAGTGATAATGCGATCAAAGATGATAAAAGCAGTTCTTAAATAAATCTTACTCCAACAAAAGGAATAGTAGAAGAAATTCTAATTTAAAATGACTTGATTGTGGACACACCATGTGATAATGGGGACAAAGATGACAAAAGCAGTTCTGAAATAAATGTTACTCCCACTAAAGGAATAGTAAAAGAAATTCCAGTTTTAAATGACTTGATTGTGGACACACCAAGTGATAAAGAGGGCAATGATGATAAAAGCAGTTCTCAAATAAATCTTACTCCAACAAAAGGAATAGTAAAAGAAATTCCAGTTTTAAATGACTTGATTGTGGACACACCAAGTGATAATGCGATCAAAGATGATAAAAGCAGTTCTCAAATAAATCTTACTCCAACAAAAGGAATAGTAGAAGAAATTCTAATTTTAAATGACTTGATTGTGGACACACCATGTGATAATGGGGACAACGATGACAAAAGCAGTTCTGAAATAAATGTTACTCCCACTAAAGGAATAGTAAAAGAAATTCCAGTTTTAAATGACTTGATTGTGGACACACCAAGTGATAAAGAGGGCAATGATGATAAAAGCAGTTCTGTAATCAATGTTACTCCGACTAAAGGAATAGTAGAAGAAATTCTAATTTTAAATGACTTGATTGTGGACACACCAAGTGATAATGCGATCAAAGATGATAAAAGCAGTTCTCAAATAAATCTTACTCCAACAAAAGGAATAGTAGAAGAAATTCTAATTTTAAATGACTTGATTGTGGACACACCATGTGATAATGGGGACAAAGATGATAAAAGCAGTTCTCAAATAAATCTTACTCCAACAAAAGGAATAGTAAAAGAAATTCCAGTTTTAAATGACTTGATTGTGGACACACCAAGTGATAAAGAGGGCAATGATGATAAAAGCAGTTCTGTAATCAATGTTACTCCGACTAAAGGAATAGTAGAAGAAATTGTAATTTTAAATGACTTGATTGTGGACACACCAAGTGATAATGCGATCAAAGACGATAAAAGCAGTTCTCAAATAAATCTTACTCCAACAAAAGGAATAGTAGAAGAAATTCTAATTTTAAATGACTTGATTGTGGACACACCATGTGATAATGGGGACAAAGATGACAAAAGCAGTTCTGAAATAAATGTTACTCTCACTAAAGGAATAGTAAAAGAAATTCCAGTTTTAAATGACTTGATTGTGGACACACCAAGTGATAAAGAGGGCAATGATGATAAAAGCAGTTCTGTAATCAATGTTACTCCGACTAAAGGAATAGTAGAAGAAATTCTAATTTTAAATGACTTGATTGTGGACACACCATGTGATAATGGGGACAAAGATGACAAAAGCAGTTCTGAAATAAATGTTACTCCCACTAAAGGAATAGTAAAAGAAATTCCAGTTTTAAATGACTTGATTGTGGACACACCAAGTGATAAAGAGGGCAATGATGATAAAAGCAGTTCTGTAATCAATGTTACTCCGACTAAAGGAATAGTAGAAGAAATTCTAATTTTAAATGACTTGATTGTGGACACACCATGTGATAATGGGGACAAAGATGACAAAAGCAGTTCTGAAATAAATGTTACTCCCACTAAAGGAATAGTAAAAGAAATTCCAGTTTTAAATGACTTGATTGTGGACACACCAAGTGATAAAGAGGGCAATGATAATAAAAGCAGTTCTGTAATCAATGTTACTCTGACTAAAGGAATAGTAGAAGAAATTCTAATTTTAAATGACTTGATTGTGGACACACCATGTGATAATGGGGACAAAGATGACAAAAGCAGTTCTGAAATAAATGTTACTCCCACTAAAGGAATAGTAAAAGAAATTCCAGTTTTAAATGACTTGATTGTGGACACACCAAGTGATAAAGAGGGCAATGATGATAAAAGCAGTTCTGTAATCAATGTTACTCCGACTAAAGGAATAGTAGAAGAAATTCTAATTTTAAATGACTTGATTGTGGACACACCAAGTGATAATGCGATCAAAGATGATAAAAGCAGTTCTCAAATAAATCTTACTCCAACAAAAGGAATAGTAGAAGAAATTCTAATTTTAAATGACTTGATTGTGGACACACCATGTGATAATGGGGACAAAGATGATAAAAGCAGTTCTCATATAAATCTTACTCCAACAAAAGGAATAGTAAAAGAAATTCCAGTTTTAAATGACTTGATTGTGGACACACCAAGTGATAAAGAGGGCAATGATGATAAAAGCAGTTCTGTAATCAATGTTACTCCGACTAAAGGAATAGTAGAAGAAATTCTAATTTTAAATGACTTGATTGTGGACACACCAAGTGATAATGCGATCAAAGATGATAAAAGCAGTTCTCAAATAAATCTTACTTTAACAAAAGGAATAGTAGAAGAAATTCTAATTTTAAATGACTTGATTGTGGACACACCATGTGATAATGGGGACAAAGATGACAAAAGCAGTTCTGAAATAAATGTTACTCCCACTAAAGGAATAGTAAAAGAAATTCCAGTTTTAAATGACTTGATTGTGGACACACCAAGTGATAAAGAGGGCAATGATGATAAAAGCAGTTCTCAAATAAATCTTACTCCAACAAAAGGAATAGTAAAAGAAATTCCAGTTTTAAATGACTTGATTGTGGACACACCAAGTGATAAAGAGGGCAATGATGATAAAAGCAGTTCTGTAATCAATGTTACTCCGACTAAAGGAATAGTAGAAGAAATTCTAATTTTAAATGACTTGATTGTGGACACACCATGTGATAATGGGGACAAAGATGACAAAAGCAGTTCTGAAATAAATGTTACTCCCACTAAAGGAATAGTAAAAGAAATTCCAGTTTTAAATGACTTGATTGTGGACACACCAAGTGATAAAGAGGGCAATGATGATAAAAGCAGTTCTGTAATCAATGTTACTCCGACTAAAGGAATAGTAGAAGAAATTCTAATTTTAAATGACTTGATTGTGGACACACCATGTGATAATGGGGACAAAGATGACAAAAGCAGTTCTGAAATAAATGTTACTCCCACTAAAGGAATAGTAAAAGAAATTCCAGTTTTAAATGACTTGATTGTGGACACACCAAGTGATAAAGAGGGCAATGATGATAAAAGCAGTTCTGTAATCAATGTTACTCCGACTAAAGGAATAGTAGAAGAAATTCTAATTTTAAATGACTTGATTGTGGACACACCATGTGATAATGGGGACAAAGATGACAAAAGCAGTTCTGAAATAAATGTTACTCCCACTAAAGGAATAGTAAAAGAAATTCCAGTTTGAAATGACTTGATTGTGGACACACCAAGTGATAAAGAGGGCAATGATGATAAAAGCAGTTCTGTAATCAATGTTACTCCGACTAAAGGAATAGTAGAAGAAATTCTAATTTTAAATGACTTGATTGTGGACACACTATGTGATAATGGGGACAAAGATGACAAAAGCAGTTCTGAAATAAATGTTACTCCCACTAAAGGAATAGTAAAAGAAATTCCAGTTTTAAATGACTTGATTGTGGACACACCAAGTGATAAAGAGGGCAATGATGATAAAAGCAGTTCTGTAATCAATGTTACTCCGACTAAAGGAATAGTAGAAGAAATTCTAATTTTAAATGACTTGATTGTGGATACACCAAGTGATAATGCGATCAAAGATGATAAAAGCAGTTCTCAAATAAATCTTACTCCAACAAAAGGAATAGTAAAAGAAATTCTAATTTTAAATGACTTGATTGTGGACACACCATGTGATAAAGAGGGCAATGATGATAAAAGCAGTTCTGTAATCAATGTTACTCCGACTAAAGGAATAGTAGAAGAAATTCTAATTTTAAATGACTTGATTGTGGACACACCATGTGATAATGGGGACAAAGATGACAAAAGCAGTTCTGAAATAAATGTTACTCCCACTAAAGGAATAGTAAAAGAAATTCCAGTTTTAAATGACTTGATTGTGGACACACCAAGTGATAAAGAGGGCAATGATGATAAAAGCAGTTCTGTAATCAATGTTACTCCGACTAAAGGAATAGTAGAAGAAATTCTAATTTTAAATGACTTGATTGTGGACACACCAAGTGATAAAGAGGGCAATGATGATAAAAGCAGTTCTGTAATCAATGTTACTCCGACTAAAGAAATAGTAGAAGAAATTCTAATTTTAAATGACTTGATTGTGGACACACCATGTGATATTGAGGACAAAGATGATAAAAGCAGTTCTGAAATCAATGTTACTCCCACTAAAGGAATAGTAAAAGAAATTCCAGTTTTAAATGACTTGATTGTGGACACACCAAGTGATAAAGAGGGCAATGATGATAAAAGCAGTTCTGTAATCAATGTTACTCCGACTAAAGGAATAGTAGAAGAAATTCTAATTTTAAATGACTTGATTGTGGACACACCATGTGATAATGGGGACAAAGATGACAAAAGCAGTTCTGAAATAAATGTTACTCCCACTAAAGGAATAGTAAAAGAAATTCCAGTTTTAAATGACTTGATTGTGGACACACCAAGTGATAAAGAGGGCAATGATGATAAAAGCAGTTCTGTAATCAATGTTACTCCGACTAAAGGAATAGTAGAAGAAATTCTAATTTTAAATGACTTGATTGTGGATACACCAAGTGATAATGCGATCAAAGATGATAAAAGCAGTTCTCAAATAAATCTTACTCCAACAAAAGGAATAGTAGAAGAAATTCTAATTTTAAATGACTTGATTGTGGACACACCATGTGATAAAGAGGGCAATGATGATAAAAGCAGTTCTGTAATCAATGTTACTCCGACTAAAGGAATAGTAGAAGAAATTCTAATTTTAAATGACTTGATTGTGGACACACCATGTGATAATACGGACAAAGATGACAAAAGCAGTTCTGAAATAAATGTTACTCCCACTAAAGGAATAGTAAAAGAAATTCCAGTTTTAAATGACTTGATTGTGGACACACCAAGTGATAAAGAGGGCAATGATGATAAAAGCAGTTCTGTAATCAATGTTACTCCGACTAAAGGAATAGTAGAAGAAATTCTAATTTTAAATGACTTGATTGTGGACACACCAAGTGATAAAGAGGGCAATGATGATAAAAGCAGTTCTGTAATCAATGTTACTCCGACTAAAGAAATAGTAGAAGAAATTCTAATTTTAAATGACTTGATTGTGGACTCACCATGTGATATTGAGGACAAAGATGATAAAAGCAGTTCTGAAATCAATGTTACTCCGACTAAAGGAATAGTAGAAGAAATTCTAATTTTAAATGACTTGATTGTGGACACACCATGTGATAATGGGGACAAAGATGACAAAAGCAGTTCTGAAATAAATGTTACTCCCACTAAAGGAATAGTAAAAGAAATTCCAGTTTTAAATGACTTGATTGTGGACACACCAAGTGATAAAGAGGGCAATGATGATAAAAGCAGTTCTGTAATCAATGTTACTCCGACTAAAGGAATAGTAGAAGAAATTCTAATTTTAAATGACTTGATTGTGGACACACCAAGTGATAATGCGATCAAAGATGATAAAAGCAGTTCTCAAATAAATCTTACTCCAACAAAAGGAATAGTAGAAGAAATTCTAATTTTAAATGACTTGATTGTGGACACACCATGTGATAATGGGGACAAAGATGACAAAAGCAGTTCTGAAATAAGTGTTACTCCCACTAAAGGAATAGTAAAAGAAATTCCAGTTTTAAATGACTTGATTGTGGACACACCAAGTGATAAAGAGGGCAATGATGATAAAAGCAGTTCTGTAATCAATGTTACTCCGACTAAAGGAATAGTAGAAGAAATTCTAATTTTAAATGACTTGATTGTGGACACACTATGTGATAATGGGGACAAAGATGACAAAAGCAGTTCTGAAATAAATGTTACTCCCACTAAAGGAATAGTAAAAGAAATTCCAGTTTTAAATGACTTGATTGTGGACACACCAAGTGATAAAGAGGGCAATGATGATAAAAGCAGTTCTGTAATCAATGTTACTCCGACTAAAGGAATAGTAGAAGAAATTCTAATTTTAAATGACTTGATTGTGGATACACCAAGTGATAATGCGATCAAAGATGATAAAAGCAGTTCTCAAATAAATCTTACTCCAACAAAAGGAATAGTAGAAGAAATTCTAATTTTAAATGACTTGATTGTGGACACACCATGTGATAAAGAGGGCAATGATGATAAAAGCAGTTCTGTAATCAATGTTACTCCGACTAAAGGAATAGTAGAAGAAATTCTAATTTTAAATGACTTGATTGTGGACACACCATGTGATAATGGGGACAAAGATGACAAAAGCAGTTCTGAAATAAATGTTACTCCCACTAAAGGAATAGTAAAAGAAATTCCAGTTTTAAATGACTTGATTGTGGACACACCAAGTGATAAAGAGGGCAATGATGATAAAAGCAGTTCTGTAATCAATGTTACTCCGAGTAAAGGAATAGTAGAAGAAATTCTAATTTTAAATGACTTGATTGTGGACACACCAAGTGATAAAGAGGGCAATGATGATAAAAGCAGTTCTGTAATCAATGTTACTCCGACTAAAGAAATAGTAGAAGAAATTCTAATTTTAAATGACTTGATTGTGGACACACCATGTGATATTGAGGACAAAGATGATAAAAGCAGTTCTGAAATCAATGTTACTCCCACTAAAGGAATAGTAAAAGAAATTCCAGTTTTAAATGACTTGATTGTGGACACACCAAGTGATAAAGAGGGCAATGATGATAAAAGCAGTTCTGTAATCAATGTTACTCCGACTAAAGGAATAGTAGAAGAAATTCTAATTTTAAATGACTTAATTGTGGACACACCATGTGATAATGGGGACAAAGATGACAAAAGCAGTTCTGAAATAAATGTTACTCCCACTAAAGGAATAGTAAAAGAAATTCCAGTTTTAAATGACTTGATTGTGGACACACCAAGTGATAAAGAGGGCAATGATGATAAAAGCAGTTCTGTAATCAATGTTACTCCGACTAAAGGAATAGTAGAAGAAATTCTAATTTTAAATGACTTGATTGTGGATACACCAAGTGATAATGCGATCAAAGATGATAAAAGCAGTTCTCAAATAAATCTTACTCCAACAAAAGGAATAGTAGAAGAAATTCTAATTTTAAATGACTTGATTGTGGACACACCATGTGATAAAGAGGGCAATGATGATAAAAGCAGTTCTGTAATCAATGTTACTCCGACTAAAGGAATAGTAGAAGAAATTCTAATTTTAAATGACTTGATTGTGGACACACCATGTGATAATGGGGACAAAGATGACAAAAGCAGTTCTGAAATAAATGTTACTCCCACTAAAGGAATAGTAAAAGAAATTCCAGTTTTAAATGACTTGATTGTGGACACACCAAGTGATAAAGAGGGCAATGATGATAAAAGCAGTTCTGTAATCAATGTTACTCCGACTAAAGGAATAGTAGAAGAAATTCTAATTTTAAATGACTTGATTGTGGACACACCAAGTGATAAAGAGGGCAATGATGATAAAAGCAGTTCTGTAATCAATGTTACTCCGACTAAAGAAATAGTAGAAGAAATTCTAATTTTAAATGACTTGATTGTGGACTCACCATGTGATATTGAGGACAAAGATGATAAAAGCAGTTCTGAAATCAATGTTACTCCGACTAAAGGAATAGTAGAAGAAATTCTAATTTTAAATGACTTGATTGTGGACACACCATGTGATAATGGGGACAAAGATGACAAAAGCAGTTCTGAAATAAGTGTTACTCCCACTAAAGGAATAGTAAAAGAAATTCCAGTTTTAAATGACTTGATTGTGGACACACCAAGTGATAAAGAGGGCAATGATGATAAAAGCAGTTCTGTAATCAATGTTACTCCGACTAAAGGAATAGTAGAAGAAATTCTAATTTTAAATGACTTGATTGTGGACACACTATGTGATAATGGGGACAAAGATGACAAAAGCAGTTCTGAAATAAATGTTACTCCCACTAAAGGAATAGTAAAAGAAATTCCAGTTTTAAATGACTTGATTGTGGACACACCAAGTGATAAAGAGGGCAATGATGATAAAAGCAGTTCTGTAATCAATGTTACTCCGACTAAAGGAATAGTAGAAGAAATTCTAATTTTAAATGACTTGATTGTGGATACACCAAGTGATAATGCGATCAAAGATGATAAAAGCAGTTCTCAAATAAATCTTACTCCAACAAAAGGAATAGTAGAAGAAATTCTAATTTTAAATGACTTGATTGTGGACACACCATGTGATAAAGAGGGCAATGATGATAAAAGCAGTTCTGTAATCAATGTTACTCCGACTAAAGGAATAGTAGAAGAAATTCTAATTTTAAATGACTTGATTGTGGACACACCATGTGATAATGGGGACAAAGATGACAAAAGCAGTTCTGAAATAAATGTTACTCCCACTAAAGGAATAGTAAAAGAAATTCCAGTTTTAAATGACTTGATTGTGGACACACCAAGTGATAAAGAGGGCAATGATGATAAAAGCAGTTCTGTAATCAATGTTACTCCGAGTAAAGGAATAGTAGAAGAAATTCTAATTTTAAATGACTTGATTGTGGACACACCAAGTGATAAAGAGGGCAATGATGATAAAAGCAGTTCTGTAATCAATGTTACTCCGACTAAAGAAATAGTAGAAGAAATTCTAATTTTAAATGACTTGATTGTGGACACACCATGTGATATTGAGGACAAAGATGATAAAAGCAGTTCTGAAATCAATGTTACTCCCACTAAAGGAATAGTAAAAGAAATTCCAGTTTTAAATGACTTGATTGTGGACACACCAAGTGATAAAGAGGGCAATGATGATAAAAGCAGTTCTGTAATCAATGTTACTCCGACTAAAGGAATAGTAGAAGAAATTCTAATTTTAAATGACTTAATTGTGGACACACCATGTGATAATGGGGACAAAGATGACAAAAGCAGTTCTGAAATAAATGTTACTCCCACTAAAGGAATAGTAAAAGAAATTCCAGTTTTAAATGACTTGATTGTGGACACACCAAGTGATAAAGAGGGCAATGATGATAAAAGCAGTTCTGTAATCAATGTTACTCCGACTAAAGGAATAGTAGAAGAAATTCTAATTTTAAATGACTTGATTGTGGATACACCAAGTGATAATGCGATCAAAGATGATAAAAGCAGTTCTCAAATAAATCTTACTCCAACAAAAGGAATAGTAGAAGAAATTCTAATTTTAAATGACTTGATTGTGGACACACCATGTGATAAAGAGGGCAATGATGATAAAAGCAGTTCTGTAATCAATGTTACTCCGACTAAAGGAATAGTAGAAGAAATTCTAATTTTAAATGACTTGATTGTGGACACACCATGTGATAATGGGGACAAAGATGACAAAAGCAGTTCTGAAATAAATGTTACTCCCACTAAAGGAATAGTAAAAGAAATTCCAGTTTTAAATGACTTGATTGTGGACACACCAAGTGATAAAGAGGGCAATGATGATAAAAGCAGTTCTGTAATCAATGTTACTCCGACTAAAGGAATAGTAGAAGAAATTCTAATTTTAAATGACTTGATTGTGGACACACCAAGTGATAAAGAGGGCAATGATGATAAAAGCAGTTCTGTAATCAATGTTACTCCGACTAAAGAAATAGTAGAAGAAATTCTAATTTTAAATGACTTGATTGTGGACTCACCATGTGATATTGAGGACAAAGATGATAAAAGCAGTTCTGAAATCAATGTTACTCCGACTAAAGGAATAGTAGAAGAAATTCTAATTTTAAATGACTTGATTGTGGACACACCATGTGATAATGGGGACAAAGATGACAAAAGCAGTTCTGAAATAAATGTTACTCCCACTAAAGGAATAGTAAAAGAAATTCCAGTTTTAAATGACTTGATTGTGGACACACCAAGTGATAAAGAGGGCAATGATGATAAAAGCAGTTCTGTAATCAATGTTACTCCGACTAAAGGAATAGTAGAAGAAATTCTAATTTTAAATGACTTGATTGTGGACACACCAAGTGATAATGCGATCAAAGAAGATAAAAGCAGTTCTCAAATAAATCTTACTCCAACAAAAGGAATAGTAGAAGAAATTCTAATTTTAAATGACTTGATTGTGGACACACCATGTGATAATGGAGACAAAGATGACAAAAGCAGTTCTGAAATAAGTGTTACTCCCACTAAAGGAATAGTAAAAGAAATTCCAGTTTTAAATGACTTGATTGTGGACACACCAAGTGATAAAGAGGGCAATGATGATAAAAGCAGTTCTGTAATCAATGTTACTCCGACTAAAGGAATAGTAGAAGAAATTCTAATTTTAAATGACTTGATTGTGGACACACCAAGTGATAATGCGATCAAAGATGATAAAAGCAGTTCTCAAATAAATCTTACTCCAACAAAAGGAATAGTAGAAGAAATTCTAATTTTAAATGACTTGATTGTGGACACACCATGTGATAATGGGAACAAAGATGACAAAAGCAGTTCTGAAATAAATGTTACTCCCACTAAAGGAATAGTAAAAGAAATTCCAGTTTTAAATGACTTGATTGTGGACACACCAAGTGATAAAGAGGGCAATGATGATAAAAGCAGTTCTGTAATCAATGTTACTCCGACTAAAGGAATAGTAGAAGAAATTCTAATTTTAAATGACTTGATTGTGGACACACCATGTGATAATGGGGACAAAGATGACAAAAGCAGTTCTGAAATAAATGTTACTCCCACTAAAGGAATAGTAAAAGAAATTCCAGTTTTAAATGACTTGATTGTGGACACACCAAGTGATAAAGAGGGCAATGATGATAAAAGCAGTTCTGTAATCAATGTTACTCCGACTAAAGGAATAGTAGAAGAAATTCTAATTTTAAATGACTTGATTGTGGACACACCAAGTGATAATGCGATCAAAGATGATAAAAGCAGTTCTCAAATAAATCTTACTCCAACAAAAGGAATAGTAGAAGAAATTCTAATTTTAAATGACTTGATTGTAAACACACCATGTGATAATGGGGACAAAGATGACAAAAGCAGTTCTGAAATAAATGTTACTCCCACTAAAGGAATAGTAAAAGAAATTCCAGTTTTAAATGACTTGATTGTGGACACACCAAGTGATAAAGAGGGCAATGATGATAAAAGCAGTTCTGTAATCAATGTTACTCCGACTAAAGGAATAGTAGAAGAAATTCTAATTTTAAATGACAGGATTGTGGACACACCAAGTGATAATGCGATCAAAGATGATAAAAGTAGTTCTCAAATAAATCTTACTCCAACAAAAGGAATAGTAGAAGAAATTCTAATTTTAAATGACTTGATTGTGGACACACCATGTGATAATGGGGACAAAGATGACAAAAGCAGTTCTGAAATAAATGTTACTCCCACTAAAGGAATAGTAAAAGAAATTCCAGTTTTAAATGACTTGATTGTGGACACACCAAGTGATAAAGAGGGCAATGATGATAAAAGCAGTTCTGTAATCAATGTTACTCCGACTAAAGGAATAGTAGAAGAAATTCTAATTTTAAATGACTTGATTGTGGACACACCAAGTGATAATGCGATCAAAGATGATAAAAGCAGTTCTCAAATAAATCTTACTCCAACAAAAGGAATAGTAGAAGAAATTCTAATTTTAAATGACTTGATTGTGGACACACCATGTGATAATGGGGACAAAGATGACAAAAGCAGTTCTGAAATAAATGTTACTCCCACTAAAGGAATAGTAAAAGAAATTCCAGTTTTAAATGACTTGATTGTGGACACACCAAGTGATAAAGAGGGCAATGATGATAAAAGCAGTTCTGTAATCAATGTTACTCCGACTAAAGGAATAGTAGAAGAAATTCTAATTTTAAATGACTTGATTGTGGACACACCAAGTGATAATGCGATCAAAGATGATAAAAGCAGTTCTCAAATAAATCTTACTCCAACAAAAGGAATAGTAGAAGAAATTCTAATTTTAAATGACTTGATTGTGGACACACCATGTGATAATGGGGACAAAGATGACAAAAGCAGTTCTGAAATAAATGTTACTCCCACTAAAGGAATAGTAAAAGAAATTCCAGTTTTAAATGACTTGATTGTGGACACACCAAGTGATAAAGAGGGCAATGATGATAAAAGCAGTTCTGTAATCAATGTTACTCCGACTAAAGGAATAGTAGAAGAAATTCTAATTTTAAATGACTTGATTGTGGACACACCAAGTGATAATGCGATCAAAGATGATAAAAGCAGTTCTCAAATAAATCTTACTCCAACAAAAGGAATAGTAGAAGAAATTCTAATTTTAAATGACTTGATTGTGGACACACCATGTGATAATGGGGACAAAGATGACAAAAGCAGTTCTGAAATAAATGTTACTCCCACTAAAGGAATAGTAAAAGAAATTCCAGTTTTAAATGACTTGATTGTGGACACACCAAGTGATAAAGAGGGCAATGATGATAAAAGCAGTTCTGTAATCAATGTTACTCCGACTAAAGGAATAGTAGAAGAAATTCTAATTTTAAATGACTTGATTGTGGACACACCAAGTGATAATGCGATCAAAGATGATAAAAGCAGTTCTCAAATAAATCTTACTCCAACAAAAGGAATAGTAGAAGAAATTCTAATTTTAAATGACTTGATTGTGGACACACCATGTGATAATGGGGACAAAGATGACAAAAGCAGTTCTGAAATAAATGTTACTCCCACTAAAGGAATAGTAAAAGAAATTCCAGTTTTAAATGACTTGATTGTGGACACACCAAGTGATAAAGAGGGCAATGATGATAAAAGCAGTTCTGTAATCAATGTTACTCCGACTAAAGGAATAGTAGAAGAAATTCTAATTTTAAATGACTTGATTGTGGACACACCAAGTGATAATGCGATCAAAGATGATAAAAGCAGTTCTCAAATAAATCTTACTCCAACAAAAGGAATAGTAGAAGAAATTCTAATTTTAAATGACTTGATTGTGGACACACCATGTGATAATGGGGACAAAGATGACAAAAGCAGTTCTGAAATAAATGTTACTCCCACTAAAGGAATAGTAAAAGAAATTCCAGTTTTAAATGACTTGATTGTGGACACACCAAGTGATAAAGAGGGCAATGATGATAAAAGCAGTTCTGTAATCAATGTTACTCCGACTAAAGGAATAGTAGAAGAAATTCTAATTTTAAATGACTTGATTGTGGACACACCAAGTGATAATGCGATCAAAGATGATAAAAGCAGTTCTCAAATAAATCTTACTCCAACAAAAGGAATAGTAGAAGAAATTCTAATTTTAAATGACTTGATTGTGGACACACCATGTGATAATGGGGACAAAGATGACAAAAGCAGTTCTGAAATAAATGTTACTCCCACTAAAGGAATAGTAAAAGAAATTCCAGTTTTAAATGACTTGATTGTGGACACACCAAGTGATAAAGAGGGCAATGATGATAAAAGCAGTTCTGTAATCAATGTTACTCCGACTAAAGGAATAGTAGAAGAAATTCTAATTTTAAATGACTTGATTGTGGACACACCAAGTGATAATGCGATCAAAGATGATAAAAGCAGTTCTCAAATAAATCTTACTCCAACAAAAGGAATAGTAGAAGAAATTCTAATTTTAAATGACTTGATTGTGGACACACCATGTGATAATGGGGACAAAGATGACAAAAGCAGTTCTGAAATAAATGTTACTCCCACTAAAGGAATAGTAAAAGAAATTCCAGTTTTAAATGACTTGATTGTGGACACACCAAGTGATAAAGAGGGCAATGATGATAAAAGCAGTTCTGTAATCAATGTTACTCCGACTAAAGGAATAGTAGAAGAAATTCTAATTTTAAATGACTTGATTGTGGACACACCAAGTGATAATGCGATCAAAGATGATAAAAGCAGTTCTCAAATAAATCTTACTCCAACAAAAGGAATAGTAGAAGAAATTCTAATTTTAAATGACTTGATTGTGGACACACCATGTGATAATGGGGACAAAGATGACAAAAGCAGTTCTGAAATAAATGTTACTCCCACTAAAGGAATAGTAAAAGAAATTCCAGTTTTAAATGACTTGATTGTGGACACACCAAGTGATAAAGAGGGCAATGATGATAAAAGCAGTTCTGTAATCAATGTTACTCCGACTAAAGGAATAGTAGAAGAAATTCTAATTTTAAATGACTTGATTGTGGACACACCAAGTGATAATGCGATCAAAGATGATAAAAGCAGTTCTCAAATAAATCTTACTCCAACAAAAGGAATAGTAGAAGAAATTCTAATTTTAAATGACTTGATTGTGGACACACCATGTGATAATGGGGACAAAGATGACAAAAGCAGTTCTGAAATAAATGTTACTCCCACTAAAGGAATAGTAAAAGAAATTCCAGTTTTAAATGACTTGATTGTGGACACACCAAGTGATAAAGAGGGCAATGATGATAAAAGCAGTTCTGTAATCAATGTTACTCCGACTAAAGGAATAGTAGAAGAAATTCTAATTTTAAATGACTTGATTGTGGACACACCAAGTGATAATGCGATCAAAGATGATAAAAGCAGTTCTCAAATAAATCTTACTCCAACAAAAGGAATAGTAGAAGAAATTCTAATTTTAAATGACTTGATTGTGGACACACCATGTGATAATGGGGACAAAGATGACAAAAGCAGTTCTGAAATAAATGTTACTCCCACTAAAGGAATAGTAAAAGAAATTCCAGTTTTAAATGACTTGATTGTGGACACACCAAGTGATAAAGAGGGCAATGATGATAAAAGCAGTTCTGTAATCAATGTTACTCCGACTAAAGGAATAGTAGAAGAAATTCTAATTTTAAATGACTTGATTGTGGACACACCAAGTGATAATGCGATCAAAGATGATAAAAGCAGTTCTCAAATAAATCTTACTCCAACAAAAGGAATAGTAGAAGAAATTCTAATTTTAAATGACTTGATTGTGGACACACCATGTGATAATGGGGACAAAGATGACAAAAGCAGTTCTGAAATAAATGTTACTCCCACTAAAGGAATAGTAAAAGAAATTCCAGTTTTAAATGACTTGATTGTGGACACACCAAGTGATAAAGAGGGCAATGATGATAAAAGCAGTTCTGTAATCAATGTTACTCCGACTAAAGGAATAGTAGAAGAAATTCTAATTTTAAATGACTTGATTGTGGACACACCAAGTGATAATGCGATCAAAGATGATAAAAGCAGTTCTCAAATAAATCTTACTCCAACAAAAGGAATAGTAGAAGAAATTCTAATTTTAAATGACTTGATTGTGGACACACCATGTGATAATGGGGACAAAGATGACAAAAGCAGTTCTGAAATAAATGTTACTCCCACTAAAGGAATAGTAAAAGAAATTCCAGTTTTAAATGACTTGATTGTGGACACACCAAGTGATAAAGAAGGCAATGATGATAAAAGCAGTTCTGTAATCAATGGTACTCCGACTAAAGGAATAGTAGAAGAAATTCTAATTTTAAATGACTTGATTGTGGACACACCATGTGATAATGGGGACAAAGATGACAAAAGCAGTTCTGAAATAAATGTTACTCCCACTAAAGGAATAGTAAAAGAAATTCCAGTTTTAAATGACTTGATTGTGGACACACCAAGTGATAAAGAGGGCAATGATGATAAAAGCAGTTCTGTAATCAATGTTACTCCGACTAAAGGAATAGTAGAAGAAATTCTAATTTTAAATGACTTGATTGTGGACACACCAAGTGATAAAGAGGGCAATGATGATAAAAGCAGTTCTGTAATCAATGTTACTCCGACTAAAGGAATAGTAGAAGAAATTCTAATTTTAAATGACTTGATTGTGGACACACCATGTGATAATGGGGACAAAGATGACAAAAGCAGTTCTGAAATAAATGTTACTCCCACTAAAGGAATAGTAAAAGAAATTCCAGTTTTAAATGACTTGATTGTGGACACACCAAGTGATAAAGAGGGCAATGATGATAAAAGCAGTTCTGTAATCAATGTTACTCCGACTAAAGGAATAGTAGAAGAAATTCTAATTTCAAATGACTTGATTGTGGACACACCAAGTGATAATGCGATCAAAGATGATAAAAGCAGTTCTCAAATAAATCTTACTCCAACAAAAGGAATAGTAGAAGAAATTCTAATTTTAAATGACTTGATTGTGGACACACCATCTGATAATGGGGACAAAGATGACAAAAGCAGTTCTGAAATAAATGTTACTCCCACTAAAGGAATAGTAAAAGAAATTCCAGTTTTAAATGACTTGATTGTGGACACACCAAGTGATAAAGAGGGCAATGATGATAAAAGCAGTTCTGTAATCAATGTTACTCCGACTAAAGGAATAGTAGAAGAAATTCTAATTTTAAATGACTTGATTGTGGACACACCAAGTGATAATGCGATCAAAGATGATAAAAGCAGTTCTCAAATAAATCTTACTCCAACAAAAGGAATAGTAGAAGAAATTCTAATTTTAAATGACTTGATTGTGGACACACCATGTGATAATGGGGACAAAGATGACAAAAGCAGTTCTGAAATAAATGTTACTCCCACTAAAGGAATAGTAAAAGAAATTCCAGTTTTAAATGACTTGATTGTGGACACACCAAGTGATAAAGAGGGCAATGATGATAAAAGCAGTTATGTAATCAATGTTACTCCGACTAAAGGAATAGTAGAAGAAATTCTAATTTTAAATGACTTGATTGTGGACACACCAAGTGATAATGCGATCAAAGATGATAAAAGCAGTTCTCAAATAAATCTTACTCCAACAAAAGGAATAGTAGAAGAAATTCTAATTTTAAATGACTTGATTGTGGACACACCATGTGATAATGGGGACAAAGATGACAAAAGCAGTTCTGAAATAAATGTTACTCCCACTAAAGGAATAGTAAAAGAAATTCCAGTTTTAAATGACTTGATTGTGGACACACCAAGTGATAAAGAGGGCAATGATGATAAAAGCAGTTCTGTAATCAATGTTACTCCGACTAAAGGAATAGTAGAAGAAATTCTAATTTTAAATGACTTGATTGTGGACACACCATGTGATAATGGGGACAAAGACGACAAAAGCAGTTCTGAAATAAATGTTACTCCCACTAAAGGAATAGTAAAAGAAATTCCAGTTTTAAATGACTTGATTGTGGACACACCAAGTGATAAAGAGGGCAATGATGATAAAAGCAGTTCTGTAATCAATGTTACTCCGACTAAAGGAATAGTAGAAGAAATTCTAATTTTAAATGACTTGATTGTGGACACACCAAGTGATAATGCGATCAAAGATGATAAAAGCAGTTCTCAAATAAATCTTACTCCAACAAAAGGAATAGTAGAAGAAATTCTAATTTTAAATGACTTGATTGTGGACACACCATGTGATAATGGGGACAAAGATGACAAAAGCAGTTCTGAAATAAATGTTACTCCCACTAAAGGAATAGTAAAAGAAATTCCAGTTTTAAATGACTTGATTGTGGACACACCAAGTGATAAAGAGGGCAATGATGATAAAAGCAGTTCTGTAATCAATGTTACTCCGACTAAAGGAATAGTAGAAGAAATTCTAATTTTAAATGACTTGATTGTGGACACACCAAGTGATAAAGAGGGCAATGATGATAAAAGCAGTTCTGTAATCAATGTTACTCCGACTAAAGAAATAGTAGAAGAAATTCTAATTTTAAATGACTTGATTGTGGACACACCATGTGATATTGAGGACAAAGATGATAAAAGCAGTTCTGAAATGAATGCTACTCTAACCAAACAAATGAATTTCTAATTTTAAATGACTTGATTGTGGACATACCAAGTGATAATGAGGACAAAGTTGATAAAAGCAGCTCTGAAATCAATGTTACTCCCACAAAAGGAATAGTAGAAGAAATTCTAGTTTTAAATGACTTGATTGTGGACACACCAAGTGATAATGCGATCAAAGATGATCCTCATCATTGTCCTCATTATCACTTGGTGTGTCCACAATCAAGTCATTTAAAATTAGAATTTCTTCTACTATTTTTTTAATGAGAGTATCATTTATTTCAGAGCTGCTTTTATTCACTTTGTCCTCATTATCACTTGGTATGTCCACAATCAAGTCATTTAAAATTAGAATTTCTTCTACTATTTTTTTAATGAGAGTATCATTTATTTCAGAGCTGCTTTTATTCACTTTGTCCTCATTATCACTTGGTATGTCCACAATCAAGTCATTTAAAATTAGAATTTCTTCTACTATTTTTTTAATGAGAGTATCATTTATTTCAGAGCTGCTTTTAATTACTTTGTCCTCATTATCACTTGGTATGTCCACAATCAAGTCATTTAAAATTAGAATTTCTTCTACTATTTTTTTAATGAGAGTATCATTTATTTCAGAGCTGCTTTTATTCACTTTGTCCTCATTATCACTTGGTATGTCCACAATCAAGTCATTTAAAATTAGAATTTCTTCTACTATTTTTTTAATGAGAGTATCATTTATTTCAGAGCTGCTTTTATTCACTTTGTCCTCATTATCACTTGGTATGTCCACAATCAAGTCATTTAAAATTAGAATTTCTTCTACTATTTTTTTAATGAGAGTATCATTTATTTCAGAGCTGCTTTTATCATCTTTGTCCTCATTATCACTTGGTATGTCCACAATCAAGTCATTTAAAATTAGAATTTCTTCTACTATTCCTTTAGTGGGAGTAACATTGATTACAGAACTGCTTTTATCATCATTGCCCTCTTTATCACTTGGTGTGTCCACAATCAAGTCATTTAAAACTGGAATTTCTTTTACTATTCCTTTAGTGGGAGTAACATTTATTTCAGAACTGCTTTTGTCATCTTTGTCCCCATTATCACATGGTGTGTCCACAATCAAGTCATTTAAAATTAGAATTTCTTCTACTATTCCTTTAGTCGGAGTAACATTGATTACAGAACTGCTTTTATCATCATTGCCCTCATTATCACTTGGTATGTCCACAATCAAGTCATTTAAAACTGGAATTTCTTTTACTATTCCTTTAGTGGGAGTAACATTTATTTCAGAACTGCTTTTGTCATCTTTGTCCCCATTATCACATGGTGTGTCCACAATCAAGTCATTTAAAATTAGAATTTCTTCTACTATTCCTTTAGTCGGAGTAACATTGATTACAGAACTGCTTTTATCATCATTGCCCTCTTTATCACTTGGTGTGTCCACAATCAAGTCATTTAAAACTGGAATTTCTTTTACTATTCCTTTAGTGGGAGTAACATTTATTTCAGAACTGCTTTTGTCATCTTTGTCCCCATTATCACATGGTGTGTCCACAATCAAGTCATTTAAAATTAGAATTTCTTCTACTATTCCTTTAGTCGGAGTAACATTGATTACAGAACTGCTTTTATCATCATTGCCCTCATTATCACTTGGTATGTCCACAATCAAGTCATTTAAAACTGGAATTTCTTTTACTATTCCTTTAGTGGGAGTAACATTTATTTCAGAACTGCTTTTGTCATCTTTGTCCCCATTATCACATGGTGTGTCCACAATCAAGTCATTTAAAATTAGAATTTCTTCTACTATTCCTTTAGTCGGAGTAACATTGATTACAGAACTGCTTTTATCATCATTGCCCTCATTATCACTTGGTATGTCCACAATCAAGTCATTTAAAACTGGAATTTCTTTTACTATTCCTTTAGTGGGAGTAACATTTATTTCAGAACTGCTTTTGTCATCTTTGTCCTTATTATCACATGGTGTGTCCACAATCAAGTCATTTAAAATTAGAATTTCTTCTACTATTCCTTTAGTCGGAGTAACATTGATTACAGAACTGCTTTTATCATCATTGCCCTCATTATCACTTGGTATGTCCACAATCAAGTCATTTAAAACTGGAATTTCTTTTACTATTCCTTTAGTGGGAGTAACATTTATTTCAGAACTGCTTTTGTCATCTTTGTCCCCATTATCACATGGTGTGTCCACAATCAAGTCATTTAAAATTAGAATTTCTTCTACTATTTTTTTAATGAGAGTATCATTTATTTCAGAGCTGCTTTTATTCACTTTGTCCTCATTATCACTTGGTATGTCCACAATCAAGTCATTTAAAACTGGAATTTCTTTTACTATTCCTTTAGTCGGAGTAACATTTATTTCAGAACTGCTTTTGTCATCTTTGTCCCCATTATCACATGGTGTGTCCACAATCAAGTCATTTAAAATTAGAATTTCTTCTACTATTTTTTTAATGAGAGTATCATTTATTTCAGAGCTGCTTTTATTCACTTTGTCCTCATTATCACTTGGTATGTCCACAATCAAGTCATTTAAAACTGGAATTTCTTTTACTATTCCTTTAGTGGGAGTAACATTTATTTCAGAACTGCTTTTGTCATCTTTGTCCCCATTATCACATGGTGTGTCCACAATCAAGTCATTTAAAATTAGAATTTCTTCTACTATTTTTTTAATGAGAGTATCATTTATTTCAGAGCTGCTTTTATTCACTTTGTCCTCATTATCACTTGGTATGTCCACAATCAAGTCATTTAAAACTGGAATTTCTTTTACTATTCCTTTAGTGGGAGTAACATTTATTTCAGAACTGCTTTTGTCATCTTTGTCCCCATTATCACATGGTGTGTCCACAATCAAGTCATTTAAAAATAGAATTTCTTCTACTATTCCTTTAGTCGGAGTAACATTGATTACAGAACTGCTTTTATCATCATTGCCCTCATTATCACTTGGTATGTCCACAATCAAGTCATTTAAAATTAGAATTTCTTCTACTATTTTTTTAATGAGAGTATCATTTATTTCAGAGCTGCTTTTATTCACTTTGTCCTCATTATCACTTGGTATGTCCACAATCAAGTCATTTAAAACTGGAATTTCTTTTACTATTCCTTTAGTGGGAGTAACATTTATTTCAGAACTGCTTTTGTCATCTTTGTCCCCATTATCACATGGTGTGTCCACAATCAAGTCATTTAAAATTAGAATTTCTTCTACTATTCCTTTAGTCGGAGTAACATTGATTACAGAACTGCTTTTATCATCATTGCCCTCATTATCACTTGGTATGTCCACAATCAAGTCATTTAAAATTAGAATTTCTTCTACTATTTTTTTAATGAGAGTATCATTTATTTCAGAGCTGCTTTTATTCACTTTGTCCTCATTATCACTTGGTATGTCCACAATCAAGTCATTTAAAACTGGAATTTCTTTTACTATTCCTTTAGTGGGAGTAACATTTATTTCAGAACTGCTTTTGTCATCTTTGTCCCCATTATCACATGGTGTGTCCACAATCAAGTCATTTAAAATTAGAATTTCTTCTACTATTCCTTTAGTCGGAGTAACATTGATTACAGAACTGCTTTTATCATCATTGCCCTCATTATCACTTGGTATGTCCACAATCAAGTCATTTAAAATTAGAATTTCTTCTACTATTTTTTTAATGAGAGTATCATTTATTTCAGAGCTGCTTTTATTCACTTTGTCCTCATTATCACTTGGTATGTCCACAATCAAGTCATTTAAAACTGGAATTTCTTTTACTATTCCTTTAGTGGGAGTAACATTTATTTCAGAACTGCTTTTGTCATCTTTGTCCCCATTATCACATGGTGTGTCCACAATCAAGTCATTTAAAATTAGAATTTCTTCTACTATTCCTTTAGTCGGAGTAACATTGATTACAGAACTGCTTTTATCATCATTGCCCTCATTATCACTTGGTATGTCCACAATCAAGTCATTTAAAATTAGATTTTCTTCTACTATTTTTTTAATGAGAGTATCATTTATTTCAGAGCTGCTTTTATTCACTTTGTCCTCATTATCACTTGGTATGTCCACAATCAAGTCATTTAAAACTGGAATTTCTTTTACTATTCCTTTAGTGGGAGTAACATTTATTTCAGAACTGCTTTTGTCATCTTTGTCCCCATTATAACATGGTGTGTCCACAATCAAGTCATTTAAAATTAGAATTTCTTCTACTATTCCTTTAGTCGGAGTAACATTGATTACAGAACTGCTTTTATCATCATTGCCCTCATTATCACTTGGTATGTCCACAATCAAGTCATTTAAAATTAGAATTTCTTCTACTATTTTTTTAATGAGAGTATCATTTATTTCAGAGCTGCTTTTATTCACTTTGTCCTCATTATCACTTGGTATGTCCACAATCAAGTCATTTAAAACTGGAATTTCTTTTACTATTCCTTTAGTGGGAGTAACATTTATTTCAGAACTGCTTTTGTCATCTTTGTCCCCATTATCACATGGTGTGTCCACAATCAAGTCATTTAAAATTAGAATTTCTTCTACTATTCCTTTAGTCGGAGTAACATTGATTACAGAACTGCTTTTATCATCATTTCCCTCATTATCACTTGGTATGTCCACAATCAAGTCATTTAAAATTAGAATTTCTTCTACTATTTTTTTAATGAGAGTATCATTTATTTCAGAGCTGCTTTTATTCACTTTGTCCTCATTATCACTTGGTATGTCCACAATCAAGTCATTTAAAACTGGAATTTCTTTTACTATTCCTTTAGTGGGAGTAACATTTATTTCAGAACTGCTTTTGTCATCTTTGTCCCCATTATCACATGGTGTGTCCACAATCAAGTCATTTAAAATTAGAATTTCTTCTACTATTCCTTTAGTCGGAGTAACATTGATTACAGAACTGCTTTTATCATCATTGCCCTCATTATCACTTGGTATGTCCACAATCAAGTCATTTAAAACTGGAATTTCTTTTACTATTCCTTTAGTGGGAGTAACATTTATTTCAGAACTGCTTTTGTCATCTTTGTCCCCATTATCACATGGTGTGTCCACAATCAAGTCATTTAAAATTAGAATTTCTTCTACTATTCCTTTAGTCGGAGTAACATTGATTACAGAACTGCTTTTATCATCATAGCCCTCATTATCACTTGGTATGTCCACAATCAAGTCATTTAAAATTAGAATTTCTTCTACTATTTTTTTAATGAGAGTATCATTTATTTCAGAGCTGCTTTTATTCACTTTGTCCTCATTATCACTTGGTATGTCCACAATCAAGTCATTTAAAACTGGAATTTCTTTTACTATTCCTTTAGTGAAAGTAACATTTATTTCAGAACTGCTTTTGTCATCTTTGTCCCCATTATCACATGGTGTGTCCACAATCAAGTCATTTAAAATTAGAATTTCTTCTACTATTCCTTTAGTCGGAGTAACATTGATTACAGAACTGCTTTTATCATCATTGCCCTCATTATCACTTGGTATGTCCACAATCAAGTCATTTAAAATTAGAATTTCTTCTACTATTTTTTTAATGAGAGTATCATTTATTTCAGAGCTGCTTTTATTCACTTTGTCCTCATTATCACTTGGTATGTCCACAATCAAGTCATTTAAAACTGGAATTTCTTTTACTATTCCTTTAGTGGGAGTAACATTTATTTCAGAACTGCTTTTGTCATCTTTGTCCCCATTATCACATGGTGTGTCCACAATCAAGTCATTTAAAATTAGAATTTCTTCTACTATTCCTTTAGTCGGAGTAACATTGATTACAGAACTGCTTTTATCATCATTGCCCTCATTATCACTTGGTATGTCCACAATCAAGTCATTTAAAATTAGAATTTCTTCTACTATTTTTTTAATGAGAGTATCATTTATTTCAGAGCTGCTTTTATTCACTTTGTCCTCATTATCACTTGGTATGTCCACAATCAAGTCATTTAAAACTGGAATTTCTTTTACTATTCCTTTAGTGGGAGTAACATTTATTTCAGAACTGCTTTTGTCATCTTTGTCCCCATTATCACATGGTGTGTCCACAATCAAGTCATTTAAAATTAGAATTTCTTCTACTATTCCTTTAGTCGGAGTAACATTGATTACAGAACTGCTTTTATCATCATTGCCCTCATTATCACTTGGTATGTCCACAATCAAGTCATTTAAAATTAGAATTTCTTCTACTATTTTTTTAATGAGAGTATCATTTATTTCAGAGCTGCTTTTATTCACTTTGTCCTCATTATCACTTGGTATGTCCACAATCAAGTCATTTAAAACTGGAATTTCTTTTACTATTCCTTTAGTGGGAGTAACATTTATTTCAGAACTGCTTTTGTCATCTTTGTCCCCATTATCACATGGTGTGTCCACAATCAAGTCATTTAAAATTAGAATTTCTTCTACTATTCCTTTAGTCGGAGTAACATTGATTACAGAACTGCTTTTATCATCATTGCCCTCATTATCACTTGGTATGTCCACAATCAAGTCATTTAAAATTAGAATTTCTTCTACTATTTTTTTAATGAGAGTATCATTTATTTCAGAGCTGCTTTTATTCACTTTGTCCTCATTATCACTTGGTATGTCCACAATCAAGTCATTTAAAACTGGAATTTCTTTTACTATTCCTTTAGTGGGAGTAACATTTATTTCAGAACTGCTTTTGTCATCTTTGTCCCCATTATCACATGGTGTGTCCACAATCAAGTCATTTAAAATTAGAATTTCTTCTACTATTCCTTTAGTCGGAGTAACATTGATTACAGAACTGCTTTTATCATCATTGCCCTCATTATCACTTGGTATGTCCACAATCAAGTCATTTAAAACTGGAATTTCTTTTACTATTCCTTTAGTGGGAGTAACATTGATTACAGAACTGCTTTTATCATCATTGCCCTCATTATCACTTGGTATGTCCACAATCAAGTCATTTAAAATTAGAATTTCTTCTACTATTTTTTTAATGAGAGTATCATTTATTTCAGAGCTGCTTTTATTCACTTTGTCCTCATTATCACTTGGTATGTCCACAATCAAGTCATTTAAAACTGGAATTTCTTTTACTATTCCTTTAGTGGGAGTAACATTTATTTCAGAACTGCTTTTGTCATCTTTGTCCCCATTATCACATGGTGTGTCCACAATCAAGTCATTTAAAATTAGAATTCCTTCTACTATTCCTTTAGTCGGAGTAACATTGATTACAGAACTGCTTTTATCATCATTGCCCTCTTTATCACTTGGTGTGTCCACAATCAAGTCATTTAAAACTGGAATTTCTTTTACTATTCCTTTAGTGGGAGTAACATTTATTTCAGAACTGCTTTTGTCATCTTTGTCCCCATTATCACATGGTGTGTCCACAATCAAGTCATTTAAAATTAGAATTTCTTCTACTATTCCTTTAGTCGGAGTAACATTGATTACAGAACTGCTTTTATCATCATTGCCCTCTTTATCACTTGGTGTGTCCACAATCAAGTCATTTAAAACTGGAATTTCTTTTACTATTCCTTTAGTGGGAGTAACATTTATTTCAGAACTGCTTTTGTCATCTTTGTCCCCATTATCACATGGTGTGTCCACAATCAAGTCATTTAAAATTAGAATTTCTTCTACTATTCCTTTAGTCGGAGTAACATTGATTACAGAACTGCTTTTATCATCATTGCCCTCATTATCACTTGGTATGTCCACAATCAAGTCATTTAAAATTAGAATTTCTTCTACTATTTTTTTAATGAGAGTATCATTTATTTCAGAGCTGCTTTTATTCACTTTGTCCTCATTATCACTTGGTATGTCCACAATCAAGTCATTTAAAACTGGAATTTCTTTTACTATTCCTTTAGTGGGAGTAACATTTATTTCAGAACTGCTTTTGTCATCTTTGTCCCCATTATCACATGGTGTGTCCACAATCAAGTCATTTAAAATTAGAATTTCTTCTACTATTCCTTTAGTCGGAGTAACATTGATTACAGAACTGCTTTTATCATCATTGCCCTCTTTATCACTTGGTGTGTCCACAATCAAGTCATTTAAAACTGGAATTTCTTTTACTATTCCTTTAGTGGGAGTAACATTTATTTCAGAACTGCTTTTGTCATCTTTGTCCCCATTATCACATGGTGTGTCCACAATCAAGTCATTTAAAATTAGAATTTCTTCTACTATTCCTTTAGTCGGAGTAACATTGATTACAGAACTGCTTTTATCATCATTGCCCTCATTATCACTTGGTATGTCCACAATCAAGTCATTTAAAATTAGAATTTCTTCTACTATTCCTTTAGTCGGAGTAACATTGATTACAGAACTGCTTTTATCATCATTGCCCTCATTATCACTTGGTATGTCCACAATCAAGTCATTTAAAATTAGAATTTCTTCTACTATTTTTTTAATGAGAGTATCATTTATTTCAGAGCTGCTTTTATTCACTTTGTCCTCATTATCACTTGGTATGTCCACAATCAAGTCATTTACAACTGGAATTTCTTTTACTATTCCTTTAGTGGGAGTAACATTTATTTCAGAACTGCTTTTGTCATCTTTGTCCCCATTATCACATGGTGTGTCCACAATCAAGTCATTTAAAATTAGAATTTCTTCTACTATTCCTTTAGTCGGAGTAACATTGATTACAGAACTGCTTTTATCATCATTGCCCTCTTTATCACTTGGTGTGTCCACAATCAAGTCATTTAAAACTGGAATTTCTTTTACTATTCCTTTAGTGGGAGTAACATTTATTTCAGAACTGCTTTTGTCATCTTTGTCCCCATTATCACATGGTGTGTCCACAATCAAGTCATTTAAAATTAGAATTTCTTCTACTATTCCTTTAGTCGGAGTAACATTGATTACAGAACTGCTTTTATCATCATTGCCCTCATTATCACTTGGTATGTCCACAATCAAGTCATTTAAAATTAGAATTTCTTCTACTATTTTTTTAATGGGAGTATCATTTATTTCAGAGCTGCTTTTATTCACTTTGTCCTCATTATCACTTGGTATGTCCACAATCAAGTCATTTAAAATTAGAATTTCTTCTACTATTTTTTTAATGAGAGTATCATTTATTTCAGAGCTGCTTTTATTCACTTTGTCCTCATTATCACTTGGTATGTCCACAATCAAGTCATTTAAAACTGGAATTTCTTTTACTATTCCTTTAGTGGGAGTAACATTTATTTCAGAACTGCTTTTGTCATCTTTGTCCCCATTATCACATGGTGTGTCCACAATCAAGTCATTTAAAATTAGAATTTCTTCTACTATTCCTTTAGTCGGAGTAACATTGATTACAGAACTGCTTTTATCATCATTGCCCTCATTATCACTTGGTATGTCCACAATCAAGTCATTTAAAATTAGAATTTCTTCTACTATTTTTTTAATGGGAGTATCATTTATTTCAGAGCTGCTTTTATTCACTTTGTCCTCATTATCACTTGGTATGTCCACAATCAAGTCATTTAAAATTAGAATTTCTTCTACTATTTTTTTAATGAGAGTATCATTTATTTCAGAGCTGCTTTTATTCACTTTGTCCTCATTATCACTTGGTATGTCCACAATCAAGTCATTTAAAACTGGAATTTCTTTTACTATTCCTTTAGTGGGAGTAACATTTATTTCAGAACTGCTTTTGTCATCTTTGTCCCCATTATCACATGGTGTGTCCACAATCAAGTCATTTAAAATTAGAATTTCTTCTACTATTCCTTTAGTCGGAGTAACATTGATTACAGAACTGCTTTTATCATCATTGCCCTCTTTATCACTTGGTGTGTCCACAATCAAGTCATTTAAAACTGGAATTTCTTTTACTATTCCTTTAGTGGGAGTAACATTTATTTCAGAACTGCTTTTGTCATCTTTGTCCCCATTATCACATGGTGTGTCCACAATCAAGTCATTTAAAATTAGAATTTCTTCTACTATTCCTTTAGTCGGAGTAACATTGATTACAGAACTGCTTTTATCATCATTGCCCTCATTATCACTTGGTATGTCCACAATCAAATCATTTAAAATTAGAATTTCTTCTACTATTTTTTTAATGAGAGTATCATTTATTTCAGAGCTGCTTTTATTCACTTTGTCCTCATTATCACTTGGTATGTCCACAATCAAGTCATTTAAAACTGGAATTTCTTTTACTATTCCTTTAGTGGGAGTAACATTTATTTCAGAACTGCTTTTGTCATCTTTGTCCCCATTATCACATGGTGTGTCCACAATCAAGTCATTTAAAATTAGAATTTCTTCTACTATTCCTTTAGTCGGAGTAACATTGATTACAGAACTGCTTTTATCATCATTGCCCTCATTATCACTTGGTATGTCCACAATCAAGTCATTTAAAATTAGAATTTCTTCTACTATTTTTTTAATGGGAGTATCATTTATTTTAGAGCTGCTTTTATTCACTTTGTCCTCATTATCACTTGGTATGTCCACAATCAAGTCATTTAAAACTGGAATTTCTTTTACTATTCCTTTAGTGGGAGTAACATTTATTTCAGAACTGCTTTTGTCATCTTTGTCCCCATTATCACATGGTGTGTCCACAATCAAGTCATTTAAAATTAGAATTTCTTCTACTATTCCTTTAGTCGGAGTAACATTGATTACAGAACTGCTTTTATCATCATTGCCCTCTTTATCACTTGGTGTGTCCACAATCAAGTCATTTAAAACTGGAATTTCTTTTACTATTCCTTTAGTGGGAGTAACATTTATTTCAGAACTGCTTTTGTCATCTTTGTCCCCATTATCACATGGTGTGTCCACAATCAAGTCATTTAAAATTAGAATTTCTTTTACTATTCCTTTAGTCGGAGTAACATTGATTACAGAACTGCTTTTATCATCATTGCCCTCATTATCACTTGGTATGTCCACAATCAAGTCATTTAAAATTAGAATTTCTTCTACTATTTTTTTAATGGGAGTATCATTTATTTCAGAGCTGCTTTTATTCACTTTGTCCTCATTATCACTTGGTATGTCCACAATCAAGTCATTTAAAACTGGAATTTCTTTTACTATTCCTTTAGTGGGAGTAACATTTATTTCAGAACTGCTTTTGTCATCTTTGTCCCCATTATCACATGGTGTGTCCACAATCAAGTCATTTAAAATTAGAATTTCTTCTACTATTTTTTTAATGGGAGTATCATTTATTTCAGAGCTGCTTTTATCATCATTGTCCTCATTATCACTTGGTATGTCCACAATCAAGTCATTTAAAATTAGAATTTCTTCTACTATTTTTTTAATGAGAGTATCATTTATTTCAGAGCTGCTTTTATCATCTTTGTCCTCATTATCACTTGGTATGTCCACAATCAAGTCATTTAAAATTAGAATTTCTTCTACTATTTTTTTAATGAGAGTATCATTTATTTCAGAGCTGCTTTTATTCACTTTGTCCTCATTATCACTTGGTATGTCCACAATCAAGTCATTTAAAACTGGAATTTCTTTTACTATTCCTTTAGTGGGAGTAACATTTATTTCAGAACTGCTTTTGTCATCTTTGTCCCCATTATCACATGGTGTGTCCACAATCAAGTCATTTAAAATTAGAATTTCTTCTACTATTCCTTTAGTCGGAGTAACATTGATTACAGAACTGCTTTTATCATCATTGCCCTCATTATCACTTGGTATGTCCACAATCAAGTCATTTAAAATTAGAATTTCTTCTACTATTTTTTTAATGAGAGTATCATTTATTTCAGAGCTGCTTTTATTCACTTTGTCCTCATTATCACTTGGTATGTCCACAATCAAGTCATTTAAAACTGGAATTTCTTTTACTATTCCTTTAGTGGGAGTAACATTTATTTCAGAACTGCTTTTGTCATCTTTGTCCCCATTATCACATGGTGTGTCCACAATCAAGTCATTTAAAATTAGAATTTCTTCTACTATTCCTTTAGTCGGAGTAACATTGATTACAGAACTGCTTTTATCATCATTGCCCTCATTATCACTTGGTATGTCCACAATCAAGTCATTTAAAATTAGAATTTCTTCTACTATTTTTTTAATGGGAGTATCATTTATTTCAGAGCTGCTTTTATCATCATTGTCCTCATTATCACTTGGTATGTCCACAATCAAGTCATTTAAAATTAGAATTTCTTCTACTATTCCTTTAGTCGGAGTAACATTGATTACAGAACTGCTTTTATCATCATTGCCCTCTTTATCACTTGGTGTGTCCACAATTAAGTCATTTAAAACTCGAATTTCTTCTACTGTTTTTATTGTTTGAGTAAAATTTATTTCAGAACTGCTCTTATAATCGTTGTCGCTATAATCATTTGGTATCTCTGCAATCAAGTCATTTAATACTCGAGTTTCTTCTACTACTCCTTTTGTTGGAGTAAAATTTATTGCAGAACTGCTTTTATCATCTTTTACACCAGTACAGTCATTTACAAAAGCTTGCTGCTCCATAGTTATTATTTTTTTGTGTTCTACTTCATCTGCTGTACCTGGTAATGTTATAATATAACAGCGCAATAAAATCTGTAAAATAAATATGTTTTTATTATGAAATTTATTCGAATTATGTAAGACATATACTGTTAGATTAGGCTCCTATATTGTTTTTGGACCGTTTTTTTTTTTGCCCATTTTACCCATATATCTTTATGCTCACTACTAAATTCGCTTTATAAGTATTTCTTTAGGTAAATATAAGATGAAAAGTGTCTCGATTTTGGGATCACATAAAATAAGTACTATAATAAGACGGAGATATAGCAATTATAAATTTGAATTGTCATATTTGTATGACGTGAAAATATATTATATAGGTCAGTTATTTGTTAAGTAAGTCAGTGCTGTGGTAACGTTTTGCAGCTGTTGGTAGTCGAAATAATCAAGTCAAGTCAAAGAATAATAAGTTTTTATTTTATTTAACCCTGTTAAGGCAGACATGAAATTGAAATTTTATTATTCTTTAAAATAGTTGTAAATAATATTTGATATTTTGATATATAAATACATATAGCAAAGATTTATGAGCTGTAAGGTTGGTAACCTGTAAACTTGTCAGAGTTCTGTCAAGAATATATTTTTTTACGTTCTGTTGTATAAAATACATAGCAACTACAAGTTGTGAGGTCACATGTATTTGGAATGTTGTACAACGATGAATCCCTTTAACAATTAAAGAGACAAAATGACTTTTTTATTTGTTAATATTTTCTAACATATAAGGAGTTATTAAAGAATAATTGAACATTTAACCCACTTACTTTATTAATAATAATATAATATTTAATTATTATTTAATAATTATGTTAAAACTAACTTCTTTAATAAAGATAACAACTAATATGATCTCACTTAAATTAAAGAAAATACATCTAATCCTACTTTTATTTTAATCAAATTTGAATTTGGCGCTATGAAGCATCAAAATATATGTTCCATATTTTTTGCAAATGTACCATAATTTTATAAGACTTGCCAACCTGTACCAACCCTGCTTGTATATGACATTGTCAGTTTAATTTTAACCTCGAATTAGACATTTCAACTGATTTCAACTTTAATAATTAATATTGTCTATTTCTAAATAAAAAGTGATATGATGAATATTAAGTAATGATTTTTACATGTTTTGAGAATAAAGTGCAGTAGTTTTTTTTATAACTGTCAAACAGAAGGAATATCTAACCTAAAAAAATACCAAAATACAATACGTATAAATAATTTGAAAAAGGTGAGACAATTTTTTTTTTAATATATACCATCAATTATTTTTTATTGACACACAAAATAGTACATAACATTGTAAGACAATTAATTTTAGTAGCTATTAGTATTAATTTTAAATGCATTTAATTATATTTTATTTATTATTATTATATCAATTGTGTGCCTTTCGGCTTTACAATCTACATTCTAAATACATTTCATATAATTTAAACTTGAACTATTCTAGACCTTTTTTGATCGGCATTTAATTATATTAAGATGGTTTAAAAATCAACGATTTTAAAAATTAAATTCTTTCTTATTTATTTACTTTACACTAAACTATACGTCGTTTATAAGATAACATATATTAATTAAGTATGTTTTCGTATCAAATCAGTATTATAATATATGTTTTTCTAATGCAATAGTCTTTATTATTATTACAACAAATTGAGACAAAAATTTAATTTCAATTTAAAAAATTTGAATGCAAATGACTAGAATTTCTTTAGGTTAATAACAGTTTATTAATTTTTTATACTTTAAAAGTTAGTTGCTACATGAGTCATATTTACATGGCTTATGTATAGGGTGCACAAATAATAGCTTAAGAATTTTGTTGTACAACAAGCAATTTGTTTGTTTGTTAAGACCGTAAAAATTCTTAAGCTATTAATTGTTCACCTTATATTAAATGTGGATGTGATGTTTTGTATGTAATATGTTAAAACCATTAATTTAAGACTAATATAAACAATCTATAAATTGTACGAGTATTTTTCCACTTGAGTTATTTCTGCTTGAGTTATATGGACTGACAAACAAAATTAGTTTGATTCTTACAACAAATGGTTTTTGTAGGTTAAGATTGAATGGCTTCTTCTTGAATCGAGATTTTAATGTTGTCTTTATTTTAAGCTATTTACATTTTTCGAGTACATATGGTATTGTCTTTTAAATCACGAATATTTTAAAGAATTATTTTGAAGTTGGAATAATTATTTTCATATAAGGTAGGCTAACCAATTAACGCCCACCTAAGAGTTTTTCATTTAATATTTCACCAAAGGTTACCAGTGGAATGAAAGCTATGAATATTTTTAATGAAGCATAAATATTTCTATTAGAGAATCGAGTTTGGATTAACAAAATGGGCTTGTGTCCTATGTCTTAATTTCTATAAAAGTGTCCTATATATTGATAAAGTGGGTTACTAGAACCTCAAATGTCCAATTATTTTTTAATAACTCCTTATATGTTAAGAGATATTAACAATTAAAAAAGTCATTTTGTCTCTTTAATTATTAAAGGGATTCAACGTTGTACACATTCCAAGTGCATGTGACATCACAATCCTTGTGTAAGGTTACCAACCTTACAGATTATAAATCTCTCCTATATGTATTTATATATCAAAATATCAAATATTATTTACAGCTGTTTCAAGGAATAATCAAATTTCAATATTATGTCTGCCTTAACAGGGTTAAATAAAGTAAAAACTTATTATTCTTTGACTTGACTGGATTGTTTTAGTACCAACAGCTACAAAACATTACCACAACACTGACGTTAAAATGCATTTCATGTCATACAAATATGGGCGACCATTTCTAGCGCTAAAACTACAATTCAAATTTTTAATTGCTATATCTCCGTCAACATTTGGATATTTAATAAAATAGACACGCCTATACACATTTATTAACATCAATTTCAATCAACAATTGAAAAATCGACCACTAAAAAATGAGGACACAAGCCAATTGTAAAGTAATACAAACTGCGTTGCTAATGTCCAAGGCACTATCTGAAGTAACCGTTGTGAAAAGCGTGGCAGTTAACGACCCGAAAGTTGTCAAAAACTGTATTAGAAAGACGACCGAAAAAGTATTATTGATTTTGTGGATTGTTCTGAAATAAATTCAAACATATTATTTATTGTGTAACTTTTCTTATCTTAACGAGTTTCCAAAGAAAATCACTTTTCTTACAGTCATTTTGAACGTAAAAATTATTGCGGTATTAAATTTATTTACTCTATTTTGAAACGGGGTTTTTTGTGGTATACCATTGGTAATTTTCTTAAGATTGTTTAGAATGTATTTGGGAATATCCTTAAATAGGACTTGTGAACTAATTAAAAATAGATAAAGAAAAATATCTTACTCTGAAAGTTCTTGGATCATTTCTAGAATTTGTCGCAGCAATATTATTTCATCTTCATATTTTACTTTTCCCAATTTTCCAACTTTTGATAGCTTTGATTTAATAATATCAAATTGTAAACACATTTCGCAAATGAATAAAATGAAGATGGAGTCTAATCCAATGATGAAATGCAGAACAATGAAGAGCAGGGTCGCAATGTCATAAAAGTAGGTAATTTCATAACAGGGTGATTCAAATGGAGAACAAAACGGCAAATAATAATACACTGTTCTCTTAATAAGGGTTGGACTAACAAACTAATTGTACCTCCCCAAAACAATATATAAGATATTTTTATAATTTTTCCAGCATCTTTATTAGTACCATATCAGTTGAGGAGGATTTCTTGGTTTCAATTTCTTCAGCGAACTTGATTCTAAATTTTCTGCATCTGTCAACAATGGCTCTTTAATCCTTCGACAATATTTGAATCATTAACAATTTAAATACGATCTGTAGGCAACTCGCACCTGTTATCAATGACTCCGATAATTTCACAAAGTCATGTAAATGATAATTGACTGCTGATGCATATAGGGCCGGAAATCATAAGACAGAAAATTTCACAAAATAACGTAAAAATTTCCTTTTAGTTCCTTTCGACCACATTTCATCTAAGACATCGTGTCCACAAACCGACATTATCCGATTGGTCAATTTCGTAGCCATTTTAAGCTCAAATGATTTTCTATCGAATTACAACAAATAACAGATTGAGAGAGTTTAGAAGGCATTATAAATATTCCTCTGTTGGTTATTGATTATTTTATCAAATTAATTATTAACTCGTTTAGTCTAACGTATCTTCGTGTACCATATTTAAACACAAACATCGGACGAAGCACAAAGATCGGAATTAGTTAATTACCAACGAACTGTGTTTTGGTTTAATATTTAATTAATCACTAATTGACTTTAAAAAAAAGATTATGGTAAATAATTTACGTAGCAGATGCGTTTATTCAAGTTGGGTGATATTGAATTAACATCGTATTTAGAGTTAATGTAACAGAATTCAAGCTATAAAATAAAATCCTTTTAGATTAAATATTACTAGATATTTGCTTAAGTAAATTATTCTTAAATGTTCTGTGTTTTGCGGGAGAGAACAAATCTAAGGAACTTCGGTTATTACTCAAGCAGAATTATGTACATTTTACATAACGTAAATCGTAAAATAATTAATTTCGATGTTTTTGAAGTAAATCATTTATTTAAATATTATACTTGTTTTACAATAGTAACATATATATGTTAGTGATATATCAAATATATACTCGTGATAATTTACATTTTACATAGCTCTTTACAATTGATTTACCAATGGCTCAATTGATTAGTTATTTATTGTTCAAAGTATAATAACTGTAATTATAGAAATTCATAATATTGTGTATGATAAGTATATAAACACAATCTGTATATGTCATTTTTTATTTTCCATAATTATTGCTCTATTTTTACTAACGTTTAAGAAATATTTTACAATATTGTGTTTCTCCTTTCTAACATTTTAATATTTTTTGCACACTAAATTCTAATATTAAAATGTAAATACTAGTAAACTACAAAGTAACATTTATTAAGTTATTTCTGTTGATCTTTCATAATCGCATAATATGTGTAAGATGTTTTTAAAATCTGAAATGGAAATGAAAACAGTTTCATATCAAATTCTATTTAAATTATTGTTGATTTCTTATCAGTTAAAGTGTGCTGTCAAATATGTTTGATTAATTTACCTGCATGAACGTAGCTAGCGACATCTCTGCGTAACCACCTGCCTTCATCGTTGGAACAATTTGGGCATAACTCATTATCGTCACCAGAGATTTCCGTTCTTTAATCCTCAAGTTATACCACTCTGTGTCGTATAACAGGAACATCAAACTTTCCATCTAAAATATTTGTTGATGTGATACAAATTGTAAAATATTTCAAAATTTTGAAAATGTATGTTACCTTATCTTTCAAGAGTTCGCCATAAAAACAGTAAAATAATAATTGCAAAATAATACAAACTAGAAGACCAATATCTGAGATAGAGCTTGTAGTCGCCATGAGGAAAAGTGTGACTGTTAAAATTCCAAAACCAGTTGAAAATTGTACCAAGGAAATGATCGAAAAAGCGCTATTGATTTTGTTGATAGTTCTGAAATAATAACAAACGTATATGACCATTTTGATGGCTAAAAGTGTGTTCTAAAGTAATTTAAATATATCTTACTCTGAAAGTTCTTGAGTCATTTCCTGAATTTCTCATAGCAATTTGATTTCTTCCTCATAATCACCATCTTCAAATTTTCCAACTTTTGACAATTTGAATTTAATGATATTAAATTGTAAACACATTTCACAAATAAATAAAATGAAGATGGAATCCATTCCAACGACTAAATGCATAATGATAACAAATATAACCCCACTCATATAAACATAATTGATTTCGTAACACGGGGATTCAAACGGAGAACAAAATGGCAAATAGTAAAACTGTGGAAATTCCCTCTCTCTCTTACACAATGGTTTTAATATAAAAATAACTAATGCAACAGCAAACATCACATAAATTGTTTTTATAATTACAATCGGTTTTCGGATTAATATTATATCAGTTGACATTGATCTTTCAATTTCAATTTCTTCAGCGAACTTGGTTCTAAATGTTTTGCATCTGTCAACAATATGTGTTAAATCCTGGTTCAAAATTCGAACCATCAACATCTTGAATATAGCCTGCGTGCAACTTGAAACTGTCATCACAGATTCCGATAATTTCTCAAAATCATGTAGATGATAATGAATTGCTACGGCGCACATTATTGGTAGAAAGAGAACGTTGATTGTTACAAAAAGACGAAAAATTTTCTTCCTAATTCCTTTCGACCACATTTCATCTAAGACATCGTGTCCACAAACCGACATTATCCAATTGATCAACGCGACTGCACTTTCAAACTCTTGATTTGATTTTGTAGCCATTTTTAGCGCTAATGATTTTCTATCGAATTACAACAACCAACTGATTGATAGAGCTTAGAAGACATTTTGTGAGTATTACCTCTGTTGTGTTAATTATTTTATTTAATTAATTATTAACTCGTATAATTTAATGTATCTACGTGTACACTATTTAAACACAAACCTCAAACGAAGATAATTGCTTAATTTCCAATGAACTGTGTTTTGGGTTAATATTTTATTAGTCAGTAATTGATATTAAAAAAGAAAAATAAGTAAAAGATTATGGTGAATTATTTTCTTGAAGTGAAATTTACGTAGCAGATACGTTACAATTTACTTCATGCTGAGTGTATATTAATTTTAGTTAATTACAATGCAATCGTTAAAATATCATAATGTATATTAAAAATGTTGTTATAAGGAATATTTAAAATTGTGATTCATATAATAATAATTAAGGTTTAAATATTATACTTATTTTACTAAAGTAGTTTGTTATATTAGTGATATATCAAATTCGTGATATTAATAACGTGAATTTTACATAGCTTTCTACATTTTATATATTTTTCGTTTCATAAATCAGTTCTAATTGCTTAATTAATTTAATTAGTCATTAATTATTCAAAATATAATAACTGTAATTATAGAAATTGAAAATATTGTGTATCATCAGTATATAAACACAGTCTGTCGATGTTATTATTTATTTTACGTAATTAAAACTGTATTTTTACTAACGTTTTAGAATAATTTTAACGCTTATTAAATTATTTTTGTTGATCTTTCATAACCGCGTAATATGCGTAAGTTGTTTTCAAAATCTGAAATAAAAATGTAAACAGTTAAATGTCAAATTGTACCGCTCATAAATTGAACCAATCCCATAGCGATATATTTATTTAATTTACCTGCATGAACGTGGCCAGTGATAACTCCGCGTAACCACCTGCCTTCATCGTTGGAACAATTTGGGAATAACTCATCATCGTGACTAGAGATTTCTGTTCTTTAATCTTCAGGTTGTACCATTCGTTGTCGTATAACAAGAATGTTACACTCTCCATCTAAAATATTTGTTGATGTTAAAGCTTGCACATTTTTAAAATTTTACAATATTTACAAATTACCTTATTTTTCAAAGGTTCTCCACAGAAACAGTAAAATAAGAGTTGCAAGGTAACACAGAGTAGAAGGGCAATATCTGCGGCATTGCCTGTGGTTACTATCATGAAAAGTGTGACAGTCAATAATAAGAAAGTTGATAAAAATTGGGTTAAGGAAACGATCGAAAAAACCTCGTTGATTTTCTTGATTGATCTAAAAAAAATTTAAACTATTTTAACTATACAAATTTGGTTTTATTACATATTGATAGATCAGTAAAGGAAAGTTTTGGTTTTATTCTCAATTTTATCTATAACGAAATTTGGGTGATTGCGAAATTTTGTATATGACACACATTGCTCGAAAAGTTGTTAGACCCTCGTATATAAATTATTCTAAAAATCTTCTTACTCTGAAAGGTCTTGAGTCATTTCTTGAATTTCTCGTAGCAATTTAAATTCATCATCACTTTCTTCCAATTTTCCAACTTTTGACAATTTCAATTTAATGATATTATGTTGTAAGCACATTTCACAAATTAATAAAATAAAAATGGAGTCCAATCCAACGACCAAATTCATCAAAATGAAATAAAATCCTGCAGTTATGTATATAAAATTTAATTCATAGCACGGAGATTCAAACGGGGCACAAAATGGGAAATAATAAAACATTGGTAATGCTTTTTCTTCTTTTTTTAATAACGGTTTAGATAAAAGAAAACCACTACCAATTAAAAAGTTAACATAAAACACTTTTATTACAAGTTTAGGATCTTTAATTAATACCGTATCAGTTGATGCAGATCTTTCAATTTCAATATCTTAGATCCTTTTAATTATTTAAGAGACAAAATGACTTTTTTAATTGTTAATATCTCTTAACATATAAGGAGTTATTAAAAAATAATTGGACATTTGAGGTTCTAGTAACCTACTTTATCAATATATAGTACACTTTTATAGAAATTAAGACATAGAACACAAGCCCATTGAAATACATATCTTCCTTAGCCATACCCAAACACACTTCATGATACTTAGACATGGTACACAGCCATACCCACATACAGTTCATGATCATTTTTGGGCTCTTGCCGGATTCAACATTTGAGTATGGATATTTCGGGATGCCTTTTCAAAAATAATTTTAGCTATTTTCGACACGCTATTTCGTTTCAAACTGCCCACTGCACGTATACTATGGGAGTTATTGGACACAACTCCACTATATGTTCACACATTTATGCTAAATAATTTACCCTAAAAATAATGGATTTTTTTAAAATAAATTATGAAATATAAACACATTTACCTATGTTGAAGCTATTAAATAAAGAGTTTGTGCACAACTTTAGGTTACCTTTAACTTAATAATAAAATCGCAACGCGCGTCACTTCCACTTCTTATATTGGACCTGATTAAAATTAAGCATAGTCGGAAACAGCTGCAAATGTAACAAATGACTACACATTCTGTCTTCTCCTATCCACCGCGTTTAGCGGTTTCTAGCTTTTATGTGTATCTTGTTAGTGTCAGGGGGGCGTTATTTGGGTGACCTATCTTACATATAATCTTCGTTGTATCGATATTTACATTTATTATGCATGTGTCTCCGCCTCCCTCCCTGAATTCTAAAGTTGGTAAGTTGGGTGTATCACAATCAGTAATTCTTTATTCAACAACAGTTGAATATTACCTGAAACAGATTTCAAGACACACATTTCATTAGTGTGCTAAAATAGATTCAGGTAATATTTAACTTTTGTTGAATACACAATTACTGATCAACTGAACTGGCCTCGTGAAAACACCGCTTAAGCTAAGTTTTCTGTAGCGAAGTTTTTTCGAGTAGTATTCCATCCGCGTTTTCAATCAAACAAACCATTTTATACAGAGATTTATAGCAACTTAGGAAGAAAATATCAAGTTAATTTCTTCAATTTCAATTTTTTTGTAGGTGCAATCAAGATATCTGCAAGACGTATCTTCAAGACGTACTTCGTATCCTTATTGGCCAGTGCTTCAATTTAATTATTTTTATCCTCCAGTCGCTATGTCCATGGAAAAGTTAAATACTTATTGTGTGTTGGAAATTCTGTCATACCTACAATATAACACCGTACTTCGTTATGGTGAAGTGTTTGGTGATCAATTGGAGGCTGTGACTTCACATGGGCTGCGTCTCCAAATGCTCGATGTTGACGAATTTCTAGAAAACGAAATCGCTGCAATTGATTTATCATTGACTGAAAATTTGAGGACTCTACATATAACTAAAATGCGATGTGTAGAAGATTTTAAAAGATTTCCTACTCACATCAGTAAACATTGCCAACTCATAGAAGTTTTGAACATACCTGCGATACAATTGGAAAATAGAGATGTGAAAATATTAAGCAGTCTGACAACTTTAAAGTCACTGTCTATTAACTGCAGAAAAGTTGTGGATGGCGTATTGGGACAGTTATTTCAAAGTAACCCGGGCCTTCAAGAAGTATGCATACACGGTTTCCACAAAACTCTAACTGGGATGTGTTTTCAGAAACTACCGAACTCAATTAAATCAATAAAAGTTGTTGGATATTTGTTAATAAATCCCAATATTTTGTTAAAATGTATGGAAAATTGGCAGTTGGAATCACTGTATTTATCAACCACGCTAGAACCAGAACACATGCGTATTTTAAGTCAACACACTACTTTCAAATCACTGCATATTGAAATTGTAGGAGATGACTCACACTTTCAAATCTTATTACAAAATAATCCACAACTTGTGAAATTACATGCTAATTTGCTGAATGCACAAAAATGTAGTCACTTCTTTAGATATTTGCCTTCAACATTGAAAAAGCTGAAACTTATAGGAGATTTTGTATTTAGTGACAATATATTCTTTGAACGTTTGAAAAGTTTGAATCTGGAGTCGCTTGAGATAGTTCGCTATAGACGGCAACTTGTCCCACCTAACTATTTGAACTTCTCGCTACCTGAATACAACACCAACTTTTTTACAAGCTTAGTAGAGCTGGCACCTAACCTACAAAAACTTTGGCTTCCTCTAACTATTTCGAAATCGATGTCTTTTCAACCGCTAGGACAATTAAAAAACTTAAGATTTCTTCGATTGGATGCGATTTATAAAGAAATTAACCATGTCTTAAAAGTAATTTCGGAAAATCTGCTAAATTTAGAAATTTTGGATTTACATCAAGCGCAATTTCTTTCGGAAGAAGGAGTGGAGCATATTGTTAAGCTACCAAAATTAAAGAAATTAAGTATATATAATGCAGGAGAGAAATTTAACATTAACTGCATGCTCATTTTAAATGAATGCAAAACTTTGGAGACTGTTATAATAACAGGTTGGCAATTTATTCCAGAAAATTTTTCCAAATTACCGTATCTGGTGAATGACACACTAAGAGTAAGTATCAACACTAACTAATTTCTTTTGCCACTTTATATGAAAACTAGCTTTTACCCCCGTCGCAAGCGACGTTTGTTTTTTGTGACTGGCTTGAATTTTAAGTCAAAATTTAATTTTTAAATTGAAATAATAAATAAACTCGTCCTATATTGATTTAACATTTAATAACAATTAATTTTTCATACAAACTGACTAAGAAAATACATTTTTTATATCAAAATAAAAAATATTTTGAATTTATGCGATATTTGAACAACTTTTTTTCAAAATTTGGGATTTTTTTTTTCGATTCGTAAATAAGTTACCAAGGTTAGCCTATATACAAAATTTCAACTTTCTAGCACAATTTTTACTCTCGGCAAATACTGCCCCCCGTGCCCCCAAACAAAATTTTGAAATTTTGAATTTTTTTTTATTAATAATATACTTAATTATTCTAGAATCTAGAATATGAACTTTCTCCAAAGTTCCCTACCGGGCCCCCGAATTTCTTCAACCCCCCCTTTTTCACTTTTTGAATTTCTAATTTTTGAGAAATGTCAGCATTGAATACCTTAATACACATGCAAAATTTCAACTTTCTATCTTTTACGAATTAAAAGTAATACAGCAAAAAGGGGTTCACTTTTTTTCCAGTTTTTCCAAAATTACGGGTTTCCAGGAAATTCAGGGAAAAATCCGAGGACGCCAAAAGTCTTAGAATTTTTTTCTCTACGAAATAGGAAATTTTTAAAAACTTCCCTGGAGCCGTTTTCGAGATGCCATACAAAATTCGAACCAAACATATAAACATATAAGAATATAAGAATATAAGAATATAAGAATATAAGAATATAAGACTATAAGAATATAAATATACACCTGGGACATTATAATATACTAGCTTTTACCCCCGTCGCAAGCGACGTTTGTCTTTTGTGTGTGGCTTGAACTTCATGTAAAAATTTAAATTCCAGTAACGTTTACCCCCGTCGCAAAGCGAAGTCTTCTTGGCGTGTATGATTTGAAACCAATAAAATAATTCGTAATTACATTTCATATTTAACTGTTCTATTTTTAAATTGAAATAATAAATAAACTCGCGCACATATACATGACATATAAATTGACTAAAAAAAATTATTTTTTTTAACAAAATAAAAAATATTTTCAATTTATGCGTTATTTGACCAACTTTTTTTCAAAATTTGGGATTTTTTTTTTCGATTCGTAAATAAGTTACCAAGATTAGCCTATATACAAAATTTCAACTTTCTGGCACAATTTTTACTCTCGGCAAATACTGCCCCCGTGCCCCCAAATAAAATTTTGGAATTTTGAATTTTTTTTTATTAATAATATACTTAATTATTCTAGAATCCAGAATATGAACTTTCTCCAAAGTTCCCTACCGGGCCCCCGAATTTCTTCAACCCCCCCTTTTTCACTTTTTGAATTTCTAATTTTTGAAAAATGTCAGCATTGAATACCTTAATACACATGCAAAATTTCAACTTTCTATCTTTTACGAATTAAAAGTAATACAGCAAAAAAGGGTTCACTTTTTTTCCAGTTTTTCCAAAATTACGGGTTTCCAGGAAATTCAGGGAAAAATCCGGGGACGCCAAAAGTCTTAGAATTTTTTTCTCTACGAAATAGGAAATTTTTAAAAACTTCCATGGAGCCGTTTTCGCGCTGCCATACAAAATTCACTACCAAACATATAAGAATATAAGATCATAAGAATATAAATATACACCTGGGACATTATAATATATAATGATTTTTTAAAGATCTAACTTTTCAAATTTTTTAACATTAATGGGATAGATTCAAATTATTTTAATTGCATATGCATGTATTAAATTTTTATTGAATGTAACAATAAAACTTTTTTCACTATATCAACAGCTCTTTCAAAACTATAAAAGTGAAACAATTTTATTTAGTACCTTATTTATTTGTTAGATTATTTAACAATGTAAGCCTAAGGCTCTCCGCACACGAGTCGACTGATTGAAAACTAGTCGAGCCGTGTTTCGTGACTCTATAGAATTTTTAACAATAGCATAATAGGGGATTTTATTGTGTCGTATTTGTATGTATGTATGTATTTTAATACTTTTGAATAGTATTTGTGCACATCTCTGCTTATGATGTCACCATCAAAACCATGCAACCAAGCATGACCAGCGACCGAGAAACATAGTCGTGCTTTCTCTCACTCGTATATACATGCGTTCTCTCACTAACAACACAGTTGCATTCTCATTCGGGGCTAAGGTTTGCAATCAGTCCATCCGTGTGGAGACGCTCAACGTTTGAAATATTTTTTTATATTCTAAAGATCATTGAACGTTACACTTTTATAATCCGGTCAAAATCAACAATAAAATATGGATAAACTAGCTATATTTCGCATAGAGCTGAATGTTGGTATACACCTTGGGGACATTATTACAAATAAAATACTAAAAGTCCTCACCGATCGCACATCTACAACTTTGGTCTAATCTATTTTTATGATAAAACCTACCGTTTACCGGAAAAATTGGAAAAACCATTTTTGTTGACCTTTGATCTTGAATAACTTTTTTTTGCAGATGTGCGATCGGTGAGGACTTTTAGTATTTTATTTGTAATAGTGTACCCAAGGTCTGTACCAACTTTCAGCTCTATGCGAAATATAGCTAATTCAAAAGTATATTTTGTCCGGGTTATTATTAAAACTTCAAAATAATGAAATAGAGAACTACCAAATATTCCATTCTGCCTTATTTGTTCGCAGTTTATTGAAGTCAAGTATGTTGTATGTAACATCAATAATAACCAGTTTACCAAGATTATTAAAAAAATAGTAAAAAAAGTCACCCGTCAAACTGAGAGGAAGGAGATTCTAACAGTGACATTACCATTGGATATTCAACGCATGAAAGGGGTATGTGCAAATGAAGTAGACATGTTAAATGCTTGATTTAGAGCTGAAAAGTTGTTTTTTGTTAGTTAGTAAAACGACCATTATTTGGGTAACATAACTATAGAAATGGGGTTGTGGAACCATATAAAGTTGGTTATCAGAACTTCAATTGTTTTCAATGTGTCACAATGATATAGAAGATAATAGCTATTAAAATACTACCTAATACTGACCTAAAAAGGGCAAATAAGTTTATAAGAAATCATTTCGATTCTTGACGCTATAAACGTCTAAACGTTTAAATTTATTGTATAGGTCAGTTATTTATTGAGTAGGTCAGTGCTGTGGTAATGTTTTGTAGCTGTTGGTAGTCGGAATAATCAAGTCAAGTTAAAGAATATTGTTTTATTTAACCCTGCTGAGGCAGAGATAATATTGAAATTTTTTGTTCCCCAAAGTAGCTGTAAATTATATTTTATATTTGATATATAAATACATATAGCAGTAATTTGTAATTTACTTGTAAACTTGTTAGAGTTCCGTCAAGAATATATCTCTTTTACGCTCTGTTGTATAAAAGAGGTAGCAACATAGCATAATAGCATAGCAATGTCTTTTTTTACTTTAAACTTTGATGCGTTTTTTAAACCTAGTCATAACAATTTCAAGTTATAAATATAAAGTACAATTCTAATGCAGCACTTTGTAACAACAATAAACAAAGTGAAGGTAAGATCTGTAAGGGAAGGGGGGTGTTTGTAAAACCTGTTTCTCTGAGGGGGTCACTAACTCAACAAACTGTTACTAGATACAATGGGCTTGTGTCCTCATTTTTTAGTGGTCGATTTTTCAATTGTTGATTAAAATTGAAGTTAATAAATATATATTGGCGTTTCTATTTTATTAAATATCTAAATGTTGACGGAGATATAGCAATTAAAAGTTTGAATTGTAGTTTTAGCACTAGAAATGGTCGGCCATATTTGTATGACGTGAACGCATTTTAACGTCAGTTATTTGTTGAATAGGTCAGTAATGTTTTGTAGCTGTTGGTAGTCAAAGTCAAGTCAAAGAATAATAAGTTTTTATTTTATTTAACCCTGCTGAGGCAGACATAATATTGAAATTTGATTGTTCCTTGAAATAGCTGTAAATAATATTTGATATTTTGATATATAAATACATATACCAGAGATTTATGAGCTGTAAGGTTAGTAACCTTACACAAGGATTGTGATGTCACATTAATAATTAAAGAGACAAAATGACTTTTTAATTGTTAATATCTCTTAAGATAGAAGGAGTTATTAAAAAATAATTCAACATTTCAGGTTCTAGTAACCTACTTTATCAATATATAGTACACTTTTATAGAAATTAAGACATAGGACACAAGCCCATTGAATTTGACTTTAAACCAAAAAAGTGTATTAATTTCGGGCAGTTTTACCACTTACCACTTTTAGGGATCATGAATTTTCATCCTTTAGTCAGCTTATCTTTATAATGTTACAATAAATTTTATTTTTCAGACTCTTCATATTCCACCGTTACCTCCATTACTACAGCTGAGACAATGCATGGATAATGATTCCTTCTTAAACGAAAAACCTCGTCAAAGGCCTCCAGCCTTTTTATTAAACGAAAGTAAACGTTATATGTAATGTTTTGGAGAAGTTTCCTTTAGCGAATTTACTGATATTACAAGTATGATCTGTGTAACATTTCTATATGAGTTCGTGTTACATTTTATTATTTATATATCAGTATTAAATATTGTTAATAGGAGCAGGGTTAGTAATAAGAGTGAAGCAAGGAGATGGATAGCGAAGGTACAAAGAAGAAGGCAGGAAAAAGAGGAAAGGGAGGGAAACCTTGTAGAGTAAAGAACAAGAAGAGATAGAGAAAAGAATATAAGAATGACAAAGTGCCTTTTGGATAATGGGCTTGTGCCCTCATTTATTAGTGGTCGATTTTTCAATTGTTGATTGAAATTGAAGTTAATAAATATGTATTGGCGTTTCTATTTTATTAAATATCTAAATGTTGACGGAGATATAGTAATTAAAAGTTTGAATTGTAGTTTTAGCGGTAGAAATGGTCGGCCTTATTTGTATGACGTGAAATGCATTTTAACGTCAGTTATTTGTTGAGTAGGTCAGTAATGTTTTGTAGCTGTTGGTAGTCAAATAATTTAGTCAAGTCAAAGAATAATAAGTTCTTATTTTATTTAACCCTGCTAACGCAGACATAATATTGAAATTTGATTGTTCCTTGAAATAGCTGTAAATAATATTTGATATTTTGATATATAAATACATATAGCAGAGATTTATGAGCTGTAAGGTTATCAGCGGTTGTAATGTCACATGCATTTGGAATGTGTACAACAATCAATCCCTTAAATAATTAAAGATACAAAATGACTTTTTTAATTGTTAATATCTCCTAACATATAAGGAGTTATTAAAAAATAATTGAACATTTGAGGTTCTAGTAACCCACTTTATCAATATATAGTACACTTTTATAGAAATTAAGACACAGGACACAAGCCCATTATAATGTTAGAATAGTTCTTAAGTTTAAGCGGTTATATACACTTAATATTTTCAAAAATAAAAAATTATTTCAATTTCGTAATGTATACATGTATTTATGTACACTCATATAAAATGTCAAATCAATGTGACACAATTTTTTTTTACTCTATGTATAGTACTTTTGAAACTTTAAAAACGTTTTTCTAAAAATTGGATTTTTAAAATCGGTGACCAAGATTTGTCAGACACGGCTGAACCGATCAGTCTCAAATAGAAACACAAGTTTCTTAAGTATATTGTTTAGTAATTAATCGAAGGTTTTTTCTTACCGATAAATATTTTTTTTATAAACTAGGCCAAAATTTTGATCAAAAACTGATTTTTTTTGAGAAGCCGCCATTTCATCAAAAAATTCAGTCCGGAGATATCATTGTCACCGCAAGATGTCTTTTTTGAGAGGAGCTCCGGGAGATGATCTGTAGCAGCTTTAAAATAATTATTTTTACTAATACAATAATGTTAAAATACAGTTAAAAGTTACTATAATATGTGTACAAATTTTTACATTAATACATGTAAAAGTCTTTTCAGGAAAAATTCTTAAAAAATTGCTTTTTTTGATATATTTGTAAACAACAATATCTAGAATTATGCAACTCAGAGCAATGATTTTGGTGTCGATTTGTAGATAATATCTCTATATGTCAATACATTGTAAAAATAATGTACATTAATGTGTCAGTTTTTCACTTATGTAAGAAAAACAATTAAAAAAATGACTATAATTACTAGCAATTATTTTGTATTCTATTAAAAATTCCTTTCACAGCTTGCAATAATCAGTATCTTATAGCAAAGAACCTTATGGAATTTTGGAAGTATATGCTATCTCCTTTTCTCACACTACTTTTAAATTTAGTTCTATCTCAATCTAAATATATTAATTATAAATTACCCTAAACCAGTATTTGAAAACCGTATCAACACGATGAACTCATTTTTTAAGGATAGATTTTATAATTGTTGATTGAAATTGATGTTAATAAATGCATATTGGCGTTTTTATTTGATTAAATATCTAAATGTTGACAGAGATGTAACAATTAAAAATACGAATTGTAGTTTTAGCGCTACACGTCGGCCATATTTATTACGTAACATTTGAGTAACTCAGTTGCAAAACACGGCATCTCGATATCAAGGGAAATTTAAGAAAATGGCAAAAACTCGTAGGTTTCAAATTATATATGTTTGGACGTTCCGTTTGTTTTCTTTTTTAATTTTTAAAAATCATCGTATTTTACTTAAACGGTCTGTTTATACTTTTGATTAATTGGTAATTTTATTTCACGTTGAAGTTTTGAGATGTCGGGTTTTGCAACCTAAAATCAAATAAGTCTGGTTTTGCAACCGATTTTTCGTTCTTTCTTTCAAATAGGTTTCGAAACCAGTCATTTTGAATGTTTCCTTGGAATTATTCATATTATTAAAATGAAATGCAGAAAATATTATTATTATTACTGTTTTTTATTTTTAAAAGAATAAATTTTCATCATAGGTAAGTATCCAATTTAGATAAGTACCTATAACCTAATTTAAAAGAAAATAGGTACATATATACCTACTTAATTAAAAAACAAAGTAAACACGATTACTAAAATGAAAAATACATTTTTACAACTCCTATCGATTAATATTAAAGATTAACTTTAGACAAATGCTACAAATTCTATGTAAAACTTAAATAAAGTCTTCCAAGAAATTATTCATCAATTCAAATTGTTCTTCATTCCTTGTTCATTTTGTGAACTTGACTTGACTATCTGTTTTGTTAAGCAACATTTTTTTTCCATTTTTCGGGCATTTCTTTATCTCTTTCTGCATTTTTATGAAGTAGTTCCCCTAATTATATCAGCGTCAACAACTTTACCATTCACAACAACAGGTTGCAGGTGAGCCCAGTGGCGTAGCTAGGTAACCAAGGGCCCCGGTGCAAAAAAAAATCTGGGCCCCTAACTAAACTGTTTAAGTTATTCAAGTCAGATATAAATATATATAAATACTTTAAAGGTACAAAGCTACTAGTTAATCATCAGCTCTTTATCGTACAGCAAAACTACTTACTACATGTATGTGTGTGTGTGTCTTGTGTGAGCTTTAGTGATCGCCTAGGTGAATAATTTAGGAATGTATACTTGGATTTATATTATATAATCAAAAGATTTATGCACGTATGTATGTAAAACACTTTATTGTACATAAAACATTAATAGTAAATTACACACCGAGGGAAGAAAGTAGGACATTTCAACCCGCGTGTGAAACTGACTCCCTATCCGAAGGCAAGGGTGGCAAACACGCGGACTGGGATATCCTACTTTCTTCACTAGCGTGTATACTATTTTGCACCAAATCTGTAACCGAAATTTTAAATTTCTGCCACTGTTTTGCGGGATGTTTAGTGCAGATGTCAAACTATTTAATTTGTTTTCTCATAAGACTAAAGTGGCACTTTCGTCTTGCAAGCTGGGGCAGATAAGGTGTGGTGAAAAAACAATTTTTATACAGATAAGGCTAATTTATCCCTATCAATAATCTCTTCCAGTTATTATATGAAAGTCAGACCTACCTATTATACTGATGTGTATACTACCAACAAAATAAAAATTTAGTTTATAATATTATTTTAGCCTTAGTTTTCGCAAAAATATCAATGACTTCGGTTAAATCTAACTTTGATGCAGCTTTGTTTTCTACTGTTATTAGCGATAAATGTCGGAGTCGAGCTTGGCACATAGTATTTCTTAAATAATTTTTAATTATTTTTAATTTGCTAAATGATCTTTCAGCTTCTGCCGAAGTGACAGGGATTGTATGGAACAATAACATTGCTGAAAATAGTTCTGTTAGATCGCATTCTAGAACTCCATATTTTCTCATTATTTCTTTACAGAATTGGTGAATAGTCCATTCCTTAGATAATTCAGGTAGAAGTAGGTGGTAAATATTAAAAAATTGAATTGTTGGGGCATACTATATCAGAATATTTACTTTGAAATTGGTCACACTTTTGTAATAAAGTTGTTTCATCTACATCCAGTAAAAATGTTAGTGTTAGAAAATTGAGTATTTGACTAACTGCACTGATACCACTAAAACGTGCTTTTAATTGACCTATGTATGTACTATGTTTTTTCTTATGTCACTCTTTCTATCTTATCGAGATCAATTATTATGATGTTTTAACAGTAGACCAAAGGAAATATACATCTGCCTTTTCTGTATATTGTTAGCGATATTACGCTCTAAGACTCTAAGTACAATCCTGCCGCTACTTTTGTTTCAGTTTAATCTCAACATAAACAATTCTAGAATGCGTACCTCTGCCTGAGAGAATAACGTAATAGAGTTAGACCCTTGCCTGGTCCATGGTTCCCCCCTCCCTCATGTTTAGTGATAAACTTGTACACAAGTGAGTATGAAATACACTCTCAATAAAAAAAAATTCATTCCTATTTAGAATTTTTGTTATTGTTTATGTTTTTGTTAGAAAAGTTTTGTAAGTATTGTCGGGAATAACTATTTACTAAGAGTATTACTTCACGGTGAAACCGTTAAAATATAAATATAAGTTATAAAAGTCCGAGGGCCCCCTGAGCTCGGGGGCCCTGGTGCACTGCACCGACTCGCCCATAACTAGCTACGCCAGTGGGTGAGCCTTCATTCATATCTTCATGCAAAACAACTACTGCACCATTAATATGCTCGTATGTGTTCAGTATTGCATTGGTAGAAGCAAAACCTCTGTTATGCATTTTATATAGTTTCAATTGAACATGGAATATTTAATTTAACACTGTTTACATCACATTCAATTATTTAAATATTTCCTTGTCATATAGAACCTTCTCCGCCTAAGAGAAAGGATTTTTTGTGATATTGTTATCCTCTTCCATTGTAGATTGTACATTGGTTTAAAGTTAGATTTTTTGTTAGTTTTAGTGTTAAGATGTAGTTCTAAGATAAAAGTTGTATTAATAAGTTCATACATTAAGAGTTTAAAATATATTTGTAACATGGTCCAGTCATTTAAGCTTAAATTAGGTAAGAAACTCGGAATTCGAGATACACAGCTGTAAGTCTGTAAATACTTGCATATTGACATCTAAAAGTTGTCTCAAAACCTACATATGGTTTATACACCCTACCATATGTAGGTTTTGAGACAACTTTAGGGTGTCAATATACAAGTATTTACAGACTTACAGCTGTGTATCTCGAATTCCGAGGTGAACTTACTATAATGACTGGGCTAACAGCTTACATCCGTTATTTTATTCACAAATAAATCACTACACCCCGATAGCGATTTATAGAATAAAATATATATAATTAAATTACATAAAAAATACATAATAAATTCGCGCTCGATTAAGTTCTTACGCGACGTCCCTTATAGAAAATCAAAGGTTTTTTATAAAACTTGCATCAGTTATGCATCAGTTTCTGCATTTTCTACTTCCATTTCTTTTAAAAATACAATCTTAACAGATTAATTTATTAAAATAAAATAGTAAAAGAATCACCAAAAGATTAATTAACAAAAGCCGGTCTATGCAACACCGTAAACAAGCAGAATTAACGCTGCTCACTAAAATACAGGCTGGAGGAAAGACAGATGATTCTATGCAGTGTTGCCAACAAAACATAACTTACTTTATTAATAAAATTAGAGAATAAACTACAATAGATAAAAAATATTTTTATTATTAAACTAAGTAGCAGGTTTTGCTAGCGTATTGTACAGGACGGCCATATTGTCAACGCCATTTAAACCAACTGTACCTGGTTTTGCATCCGTTCTATTTTATGTCTGGTGTTGTAATCGACCAAAGGTAAGAGATGCCTGGTTCTCTATTATTTAATGTTTGATTTTTCACTCGTAAACCTCATAGATTTGTAGGAATGGACTTGTGTCCTCATTTTTTAGTGGTCGATTTTTCAATTGTTGATTGAAATTGAATAGTTGAATAAATGTGTATTGGCGTGTCTATTTTATTAAATATCTAAATATTAATTAAAAGTTTGAATTGTAGTTTTAGCGCTAGAAATGGTCGGCCATATTTGTATGACGTGAAATGCATTTTAACGTCAGTTATTTGTTGAGTAGGTCAGTGGTGTAGTAATGTTCTGTAGCCGTTGGTAGTCAAATAATCAAGTCAAGTCAAAGAATAATAAGTTTTTATTTTATTTAACCCTGTTACGGCAGACATAATATCGAAATTTTATTGTTTCTTGAAATAGATGTACATAATATTTGATATTTTGATATATAAATACATATAGCAGAGATTTATGAGCTGTAAGGTTGGCAGCGATTTTGATGTCACATGCATTTGGAATGTGTACAACGTTGAATCTCTTTAATAATTAAAGAGACAAAATGACTTTTAATTATTAATATCTCTTGAAATATAAGGAGTTATTAAAAAATAATTGAACATTTGAGGTTCTAATAACCCACTTTATCAATATATAGTTCAGTTTTATAGAAATGAAGACATTGGACACAAGCCCAAAAGGTAGGTCAGTCATTTTTCTACGGATAAGATAGACATAGACATAGAGGATATGTTAAATATTACAATTTAAAATGTGTACGCTTCGGGTTTCTGAGAATCCGGAGTTTCAATACCCGCCGGATCCGGATCAAATATTTTATAAAACTGACGGATCCGGGTCCGATATCAGAAAAATAAAAAAAAACATCTATATTTTCAAGTAATATTCGCAATTCATTTATTATTTTAGTAATTACATAATAATTTTACAACTTATTATTTTATTTTACTAGCTGTAATAAATATATTTATTAAATATATTTAAGAAATATTTAAAAATTTTGGGCTATGTAATTGGAGCGACGCGCATTGGGTTTTATTTAATTTTGCCTTTACACCAGCAAAAGCATTTTTTTTTTTTTATTGATATTCATTTATTTCTTAATATTACAACTACAAAACAAGGATCTTAGTAAAACATTTTATAGTAGGAGTATTCTACAGTGAGGGCTATCTTCAGAAACATAAACTCTATCAATTCTTGATGCTATGTTCATTGCCCTAAAGTAAGTGAAGCCCTGTTGAGTTTTATTCTTGAGGATCCAAATATCAGATAGAATTCGTTCAGTTATTAACCTATTTAATCCAGAACAGAAGTTTAGATTCCCAAGTTGGTCTCTCTGGTTCAGCACACAGTTAAAATCGCCAGCATTGATTAGAGGTAGTCTAAAGTTAATATGTTTGACAATAGTTTCATTAGCAAGCTTTATGCGTTGTTGTCTATATTTGGATCCTGAAAAATTATATATATTTACTAATCTAATAATGTTTGAAGAAACTTAAATTTTCTATATTAACTTCTTGTAATAAAATTATGTCCAAATCGTGGTCTATAATAAATTGTTTCAGCATAATTTTAGATGTTACAGAGGATAATCCATTGATATTAAATGTTGCAAATGTTCTTAGTACCATATTAATAAGATATTGAATAAATTAAGGTTATTCAATTGTTTAATCTTTTATATCCATTGCTTTTCCTGTCACTTTTTTTTGTTTCTTTGGTCTTTTGTTATTTTTCTTATCTTTTTTTTCCAATCCTATATCCATTTTGGATGCAGCGGAATTATCTGAGCAATCTTCAATTTCAGAATTTGCCAAAGTATCTTCATTTGACGATGATTCTACAATTTTTTAATTTCTTTGTGTGCTGTAGGAATTTTGGACAAATTATCATTATTATTTACAATCGCAATAGTATCATCATTAATAGCTGTTGAAATGATTTTTGTTTCATTTTGCGTATTCTTTGGCATTAAGGGTGAAAAAATTGAATTATTGACAAAACTTAATTCTTCATTTTTTGATTCAGTTGGAACAACACAATCAGTTACCGCTTTGTCATTCATTGTATTCCCCGCAATGGCTGCATAGCTGCGTGCGAAACCATTTGAATTTATTCTGTTGCTAATTTTAGTAGGGCAATCTTGTCCTAAATGGTCTTCTCTATCACAAAACCTACCAGTTTTCTTTTGGGCAGCATAGCTAACCCAAACCTTTCTGCCAATCATTGGTATGTACGATGGGATTTCTTTCTTTAAAATCATTTTTATTGATCTTGTTCCGTTATAAACTGCGAAAGGCATATCTCTACCCCATGTTTCTTTTTTGATGCTAATAACTGTACCATATCCTTGTAGTGCGTGTTGTATCGTTATATCTTGAATTTCATATTCTATATTGTGCATTCTTACAATTGTGAATTTATCGGCTCTTTCTATATACACATTATAATTATTGTCATCCGTACCTTTGTAAATTATTTTCCCATTTGTCATTTCAATAATGTTATCAATTAATAAATGTTCTGCAATTTTCACAATCATCTTGTTTCCATTCACTTGAATTGCCATCACATCTTCCACTGATAATTTTAAATCGTTTTTTAAAAATAAGTGTAATTCGGTAAACGTCATTCTATAAATCACTTCGACGAAGTCTACACTTAAGGTGTTTTTCCTATTATTATTTTCCATTTTTTTTAATCAAATCAAATTCTTACACCTATTTATTAATTTATGATAATTTATTTAAATTATTTAAATAATTTTTAAATACATTAATTTTTAAATGCGCGGAAAGGATGTTTATTCCACGAAAAAACAAATGACTGTGGCATTCGGACCCGGATCCGTCGGGTTTTCTGCCAGGATCCCAGGTTCGAGTTTAATGGCAATATCCGGCGGAAAAGTAAGTGTACGGAAGGTGTGGAAAGCGAAGTTGAAGTGATGCAAATCCTGCAAATTAGAAGTAAGAGAAGGGAAAATAAGACAGAGAAGGTGAAACGTGATCGTAGGAATCCGTTATTTTAATAGGATAATGGCTTGATGGGAAAAAATGAAAAAAGAAACGTTGAATTGAGAAAATAAAATAGAGGATTTGCGGAGATGAGATATGGAAAACAAGAGGCGCATGGAGAAGGTACAGGTAAGAAGAAAGGTGCTTTTTAAAAATCATTATTTTACTTTATTTGATTTTTAATAAATATGAAAATAATAATAGTATACAATTACTTTCTCTCTTTTGTACATTCCTTTTATTTAGGTTCCCATATCCAGACTACCCTTTGTTCCATTTGAGCCGGATATGAGAGCACTACTGTCCTCCTAAACATAAACATTATTATTTACCACATGGGATGAAATAACCGCAGCTTGTTTGTCACTGATATATATAAGCTTTGCGTGCTAAGTGCGTGTTACAGAAATATATTAAGGAATATTCCTTACTTACACAGGTCAGATCCTTTATGCGATCAATTTAATTAAGCCCAATTAAGTTGTTGACTTTGTTATCGTCTGCAACAAATATTCCTACACATATTTCACAAAGGCAACCAAACGGGCCCAGAAAATATTCCACATGATTGTCAACATTTTATTTTATTTATTAAATTACCACGCTGTAAACATTATGAGTCACTTTGACATCATATTAAAGATGCGTATAATTTTTTTTGTCATGAAATAATTCAATTCAAGGAAATGCCAGTGATATGAACCACAAATGGCAGAACAACTTCACCTGGCCCCACTACCGTACCAGTATTGAATAAAGTTGTAAATAAACCAGGAAAGTGTGCAGAGATAGATATATCTTGTTTCTTTTTCTATTATGTTCTGGTGTAATGAATGTGAAATGTTATCTTTACTAAAATAAATATTTTTAAATGTAAAAGAGACAACAACTATATCACCTTTTTAATGTACGAGGCATGTTTTTTAAGTAAGTACCGTTTTGCGATTCCGCCTTTGCAGCGCTACGGTCGGCGTTCCGCGCATGCGCGCTGGTTACCTACATCTCTTGTCTACGCACTGACGCCATTACAGTCTGATTCTTCATTTGACGTTGTTTACTGAGTGTTTAAGATGCCTCCGACAATCGTCAGTCCCGCCGATTGTGAAGTACGGGCTGTTATACGATTTCTTAGTGCTAAAGGCGTAAAACCGATCGATATTCATCGTGAGATCTGTGAAGTTTACGGACAAAACATTATGAGTGATGGAATGGTAAGGAAATGGGTGAGAGCATTTAAAGATGGCCGCACCGTCTTCAAGACGATAACGAAGTCAAAACAGTTGTGATACAGTGGTTAACAAGTCAGGCGGCAGAATTTTATGAGGAAGGTATTCAAAAACTGGTGCCACGTTATGACAAGTGCCTCAATATTCACGGAAATTATGTAGAAAAGTAGATTAAGGTACAGGCTTTCATGTAAAAATAAAATTATTGCTATATCTTTGCACGTCTTTTTTTAATTCCAAAACGGTACTTACTTAAAAAACACGCCTCGTATGATGTTGGAAAGAGAAAGAATATTCTTATGAAAAGATTTTGGCAACTTTTTTTTCATAGGCAACATCTATCTAAAATCTGAATGAAAAAGAATTGATTTCTTGACTGGAACTTCACCTAGCTATGTCATTTCATCAAAATGTTTATTGCGCCTTAAAGGAGTTGTGAACCATTCACAATTTTTTATGGATAAAATTTGGCTATAAGGATCTCAATAAGTCTCATTTTTAATATCTCATTTTTAATAAGTCGTAATGGTATACGAGTTAAAAACTATAAAAATAGTGAATTTTTTAAAATATTTTTCTTAAAACAATTTTGTGCACTTGTTGAGATAGAGAGATATGTAAAGAACTTAAAAAGTTTGGGTTACAGTTTCTCACTTGGCCGCAACGTCTTGCCAAGTAGGTGTAAACAGGTATGACTGTTAAATTTATACTTTTATAATGTATCTTAATAAATTATGACTTATGTGATAATATGCCTTAAGGAGGTACAGGATGTACCGTCAATGCAAAAAGTTTATCTCGCGGTAATACGAAATGCAAAATACGAAGTACATGAGGGACGAGTAAATATTGGGACTTGTATCTTTGAAAATGAATTTTTCAATTCCCTCTTAAACTGCTATTTGCTAGTTAAAATAATTTTTTTATGCATATAATAGTTAAATAAATGAAAAATTACCTATAATTAATATCAAATTTATATTAATTCAATTTAAATTCAAATTAAATATTTTGAAAAAGGAATAATAAATTTGGTAACGCTAAATAATTAATAACTTTAAATAATTTGGTAAATTTACGTGTGTTTGCGTAATTTGATTCTTTGACAAATAAATTGTTATATTTTACAAAATATTTATTCCGATTTTGAATTTCCCGCTCAAATTGGGATTTGCAACGTTGCCGGCTTATAACCTACACTTACTGTTTCTTACTGGTTTTATTTAAATATTTTTGTATATAGGTATCCTTGTGATAATTTTCTTTTTGCAATAGTTACAGAAAAGATTATTTTATATACACCTAGTTTTTGAAAGCCGTGTCACCATTTTTTCATTAAAAATTAGAAATTGCTAAAAATTAGATTTGTATGGAAAATGACTATTTTTAATCATGTATAAAAAGAAAACTAGAAACCCTTCTAAAATTTTGAGACAACATAACATGTATTTTTACTATTTGTATTGACCCTCCAAATTTCACAACGTTTTCATCATTTACGTTAACGTCCTACACCTCCTTAAATTATTATTTTTAACAGTGTTTTCTGTACTTCTATCTTTTATACTAATTTGGTTATACTTATACCATTAAAAACGGTTTCTTTTAAAATTAACGCGCGGTTATTTAATTGACTAAACATTCTAAATTTCCATCAAAAATAACAAGAAGATTAGAACTTATTAATAATTAAATTGGAGATTAGTATAGTTCAGTGGCATATATGAAAACTAATAAATAAAATAGAACAACTAATACGTGATTTAAAATAAAGAAAATATTTTAAAACTGTTTTCGTAGAAAATGAATTAACAAAATCGAAAGTTTAAAATAAAAAAGACAAAAGAAAATAGCGATTAAAATAAATAAAAAGTCAATTCTCAATCGGTGTCATCTGACAGTTTGCGGAGATCAACATTAAACTCGGGTGATACTCTTCAGGTATATTAAAATCTGATATACTCAAAAGTGAAGTAATGAAACATAAATATGACACTTCCCCAGCTATTAGACGGATAACAAATAGAAGACGTAGAAAAAGACGCCGATCACCTGACTTTAGTAGCTATTACAGTGATAGTGGCGATGAAACATTAAATGATGAATCACCATCATCCCAAACTGCTATAGTAAAATTACAAAGTGATTCACATGAAGGCAATGCGTCGCATACTTGTAGCAAGGAAACAGTTACAGGACAAAATAATAATGATGAACTTAGAAAGCAAATTGATGCAGAGTGGTCTAAAACAGCATACACATCACCAGGATTAAGCAGATATGACCCTAATAGAGCTGATGAAGGTACTACGGAGACAAGTAACAAAATATTAAATGATGAATCAGCATTATCCCAAACTTCTATAGCAAAATTACAAAGTGATTCACATGAGCGCAATGGCTTGCATGCTTGTAGCAAGGAAATAATCAAAGGAAAAAATAATAATGATGAGTTTGGGAAACAAATTAATGCAGGGTTATCTAAAACAGTACACACATCACCAGACTTAAGTAGATATATCCCTAATAGAACTGTTGAAGGTACTAAGGAGACAAGTAAGAAAACATTAAATGATAAATCAACATTATCCCAAACTTCTATAGCAAAATTACAAAGTGATTCACATGAAGGCAATGTGTCGCATACTTGTAGCAAGGAAACAGTTACAGGACAAAATAATAACGATGACCTTAGAAAGCAAATTGATGCAGGGTGGTCTAAAACAGCATACACATCACCAGGATTAAGTAGATATCACCCTAATAGAGCTGATGAAGGTACTACGGAGACAAGTAAGAAAACATTAAATGATAAATCAGCATTATCCCAAACTTCTATAGCAAAATTACAAAGTGATTCACATGAAGGCAATGTGTCGCATACTTGTAGCAAGGAAACAGTTACAGGACAAAATAATAATGATGAGTTTGGGAAACAAATTGATGCAGGGTTATCTAAAACAGTACACACATCACCAGACTTAAGTAGATATATCCCTAATAGAACTGTTGAAGGTACTAAGGAGACAAGTAAGAAAACATTAAATGATAAATCAGTATTATCCCAAACCGCCATTACAAAATCACAAACTGATTCACATGTGGTCGATGTGCCGTATACTTGCAGTAAGGAAAGAGTTACAGGACATAATATTATCGATAAATTTGGGAATAAAATTGATGCAGGATTGTCTAAAACACCACGCAAATCCCCAAACTTAAGCAAATATGACCCTAATAGAACTGTTGAAGGTACTAAGGTAACAAATAACAAAACATTAAATGATCAATCAGTATTATCCCAAACCGCCATAATAAAATCAGAAAATGATTCTTATAAGTGCGATGTTTTGCAGACAAAGTTTTGTAGTAAACGGTTATTTAAAGGAAGCAATAATAATGATAAACTTGAGAATAAAACTGATGCAGAGTTGTCTAAAACAGCACACAGATCACCTGACTTAAGTAGATATCACCCTAATAAAGCTAACGAATGTATTACGGAGAGGAGGAACGAAACATTAAATGATGAATCACCATTATCCCAAAATGTCATAATAAAATCACACAGTGATTCACATAAAGGCAAGGAAAGAGTTACAGGAAAAAACATTACCGATGAATTTACGAATCAAATTGATGCAGGGCTGTCTAAAACAGCACACATATCACCAGACTCAAATAAATATCGCCCTAATAGAGCTGATGAAGGTACTAGTAGGACAAGTAACAAAGCATTAAATGATGAATCAGCATTATCCCAAACCGCCCTAACAAAATCACAAAGTTTCCAGACTTGTAGGAAGCAAATAGTTGAAGGAAGCAATAATAATGGTAAACTTGAGAATCAAACTTTTGCAGAGTTGTCTAAAACAACACACAGATCACCTGACTTAAGTAGATGTTACCCTAATAGAGTCGACAAAGGTACTACGAAGGCAAGGAACGAAACATTAAATGATGATTCAGCATTACCGCAAACACCCATAACAAAATCACAACGTGACTTATATGAGGGTCATGTACCGCATACTTGTAGCAAGGAAAGTGTTGAAAGAAATAATAATAACTATGAACGTGGGTATCAATTTGATAGACAGTTGTCTGCAACAGACCCTGTATTTAATCATGACAACGTTATCTGGGGACCTACACCAGTACTTTTATATGTGCCTCCTGGGATGTATTCTCCCTATCCTCCGCATCTTCCAATGAAAGCGATACCGCCCCCTACCATTCTTTCTAATAATCATCAATTCGGATTAATACCTCATACTCCGTACTGTTATCGTCCTTTTCCACTGTATGAAAACCAACACCCTAGCTACGCCTTAGCAGCTCCGTATATATCACCAGAACCGTACTCTTATTTGGCATCTGGAAGGAAACCAACTTTTGTGCGTATACCGCTACCTGAATGTCCTGTAAATGGCCATCGAGCAATGATACTGTCTGAATATTTGGCACCGCCACCTCCACGTGTTCCAACTCCACCACCACCATCGCCACCCCCTCCACCTGAAGAATCATTTTCCTTGGAGGATTGTGATGATGAGTTTCCACCACCACCACCGCCTGAAGATTTAGAATTTGGTGGATGCTTTGTATATGATCCACCTCTACCTGAACCATTTATTCCAGTTCTACCAATTAGACATCCAACCCCTCCTCCCACTGAGGAACCATTTCCATATTTACCTTTTATTGTACCACCATCTGAAGCTGAATATCCGTTCCTGCCATCAGCAATGCCCTTCTACCACCATGGATTACCACCAAGATAGGCCTTGCCTGTGCAGTTACCACCGGAATCAATATTTAGGGATCTCCTTTTCTTTACAAACGCAGATTGTGACAGTTACGAATTGTAATGCGAACAAGGTTTGTGATTTAAACCTTCTAAGAACTTCTAAGTTTTTATTAAGTTAATATTTTATATGTTTTCAATAGTATATATGCAGTGATTTCATTTATGTTAGGTCATTCGCCATAATGCCTTTACATAATAACACACTGCACATTCCAATCTTAATTCCATAAAGTGATGTCTTGAATCATAGCAAGATTTTTATGTAAACGTAAAATAATGTATATTCATTCATGAGCTATAATCGGTGTGCTTTGATTTTTTTAAATGGTTTTTTATGTATATCTTTAAAGAAACTCACTGTGTCTAATATTATGTAACGATTATATTTTGTAAATTGCAAGTACATTAAATTAAATAGAACATTAAACTATATTAGCTTTTGTTATTGGAAACTTGGAGGTTAGGTGTAGGACCATGTTAACCATAGCACAACTGGTACATGTGCTAAGCCTTCCTTTGAAGTCAATTGTGACTAGATACAATTTATTTCTCGCTAGATGATTAAAGAAAAGGTCATATATTATTATTATTTATTTATTTAATGTAAAGGTAATTTCGGCATTACATTCTTCTGCCTTAGTACAATACATTTTAATCCTTAAATATATATATATATTTCCTTCTACCAGAACCAAAAACAAAAACCTCAATTCTTCTGATATCTACAAGAAAATAAATGGTTTTGCACATTTTCAAAAGATTTAAATAGCTTCGGCCTTCCTTCTTCTAGTTATTTCTGTCATCCATCTGTTCCCTTCCTTACCCCTTTTAAGAGCTGCCCAATATTCATCTCACTCCCTACTTTTTTCTTACAATCAAACTTAATGTGCTCCAGAGTTTCGTCCTCCGTTGCGCACACTCTACACATTCTTTCCTCCCTACTTTCACAGTATCTGTTTCCCTTTTCCTCATTTCCCAATTTAAACCTTGCTGTCCGTTTTATGTTTTTTTATATCTTTTTCTATTAAGTACTGAGTTATATTACTTTCTCAAATCCTTTTATATCTTTTATTGTAATTGCTTTTCTCTATTTTTCCTATTCTTTCCTGTTGCTGTATCTCCTTATCCCTTCTCCTTAGCTCCTCTTCCACACTTGCACCTCCTTCTCTTCTTCTCTCTGCTTCCTCGATCGCCATTCCATTCCTTTCAAAATACTCTTTTCTCTTTCCTTATTATCCCTATATTATCCTTATTTCCTTATTAGCAAACATCCTTATTATAAAGATCCACGTGTTACCTTAATATTTTTTGGCGATTTTGTGCCTCGCAAAATTATTATAAATTAAAGAGATTACAAATTTAAAGTGGTTTTTATTTAAACGGCAATAACTTCTGAATGTGTCTCCGCTGTCATTCAAGTATATCTTTATCAAAGATTCAATATATATTTTATAAATATTTTTCAAGATTGTCGAGCAATTACAACAATTATGTAGATTGATGCTTGGTAAAATAACATCAATTCTTAGTAAACATAAAAGTAACCATGTGCAAATGTTGGACTATTAACGTAGTGTGGTATTTTGACCACTGCAAGTATTGTCAAGACTGTAGTTACTTAATACTGTCTGCAAGATATTGAAAGAACTAAAAAGAATTCCTCTCCACTGTGGTTTAAAACGCAATCTAGTAGGACAAAATTCGCTGCGAGATTTGAATTTATTTCTTTGAAAAATTCTTATTAAGTATCTGTCTAGCTCAAGAAATAACCAGTTTTGCTTTAACAGTATTAATAAACCCCCCTCCCCCCACAAACTATAAAACTAACTTTATTTATAATGTACAATAACAAAGCGATTAATTTTATTATAAAACCATTTGATCCGACAAACGTTATTGTGTCTAAATTTCAATAAATTGTTTACCAATTCAAATGGAAATAAACAAGTGAATCAATTTCTCTTACTTGATTTCTACTGCCTTGATTCACAATGGGCTGGTGTCCTATGTCTTAATTTCTATAAAAGTGTACTATATATTGATAAAGTGGGTTACTAGAACCTCAAATGTTTAATTATTCTGTAATAATTCGTTATATGTTAAGAGATATTAACAATTAAAAAAGTCATTTTGTCTCTTTAATTATTAAAGGGATTCAACGTTGTACACATTCCAAGTGCATGTGACATCACAATCCTTGTGTAAGGTTACCAACCTTACAGATCATAAATCTCTGCTATATGTATTTATATATCAAAATAACAAATATTATTTACAGCTATTTCAAGGAATAATAAAATTTCAATATTATGTCTGCCTTAGCAGGGTTAAATAAAATAAAAACTTATTATTCTTTGTTTTGACTGTTATCTTTTAAACTGTATTAGGCAAAACTTATAACTCTTATTTATTTATCAGTTACGACTATTTAGATAAATAACGTATTTCAACAATTTTTAATAACTGTTCTTCACATTTGCATAAACAAAGCAACTAGTTTGAACATATTGTTTAGTCGAGGGGCTATCGGAAGTTATCTACATAATGATACTGTTATTTACTTTGATACTTATTTTATTTTGTAATAATATGCTACGTTACAATCTATTACAATAAGTATAAACAATAACTACCTATGTTAAAAATGAAATTATATGTTATATCCCTATTTATGAATGGCAATTACAAACGTGTGGTAACTTTAAGGGGTTATTTACAGTTAGGCCCAAAAAAAGCGATTTTTTAAGAATTATTTCTGAGAAGAGTTTTAAATATATAAATGTAAAAATTTGTAACGGAAATGTATTTTAACATTTTTATATTTGAAAAAAAAATTATTTTAAAGCTGCTATAGCTGATCTCCCGGAGCTCCTTTCAAAAAAGGCATCTTTCGGTGACAATGATATATATATATATATATCACAGAGATATATATATCTCTGGACTGAATCATTTAAAATGAATAAACCAAACGGATTTCGTTCAAGTAATGTCGGAATAATCGAAAGAATAAGCAAAATTATTTTTTTTGACAAAATGGCGGCTTCTCAAACAAAAATTCGATTTTTGACTCAAATTTTGGCCTTAAATTGTTTATAAAAAAAAAAATATTTATCGGTGAGAAAAAAAACATCGATTAATTAGTAAAAAATATACTTAAGAAATTTGTGTTAAAATTTGAGACTGATCGGTTCAGCCGTTTCTGAGAAATCTTGGTCACCGATTTTAAAAACACAGTTTCCAGAAAAACACAGAGTAAAAAAAATGTTTCCTTCAACTTACATAACTTTGAAAATAATCGCCGGATTTCATTGAAATTTTCTGTGTGTGTACTTAAATGTACATTACGAAAATTAATTTTTTTTGTAGAAAATTAACTGGAGCGAGAAGGCATTATCCGTGCGCTTGAGAGTGAGTGAGATATAAACCTTGATTACCTGATACCTGGAAAATGGCCGCCTGGTCAAGTTAGCAGGTAGGTATACGATCATTGTACATACTAACCCTACTCAATCTTACACATTTTGTTTATCAGAAAATAAGTGATGTCTGCCGGCTCTGGGATCTCACTCTATTAACACACTGTCTTTTTAGTCTTTTAAAGTCAGACGTATGTTTATCTAGTCAATGGGCTTGTGTCCTATGTCTTAAAACCTATAAAAGTGTACTACATATTGATAAAGTGGGTTACTAGAACCTCAAATGTTCAATTATTTGTTATTAACTCCTTATATGTTAGGAGATATTAACAATTAAAAAAGTCATTTTGTCTCTTTAATTATTAATGGGATTCAACGTTGTACACATTCCAAGTGCATGTGACATCACAATCCTTGTGTAAGGTTACCAACCTTACAGCTCATAAATCTCTGCTATATGTATTTATACATCCAAATATCAAATATTATTTACAGATATTCCAAGGAACAATCAAATTTCAATAATATGTCTGCCTAAAATCTGGGTTAAATAAAATAAAAACTTATTATTCTTTGATTTGACTTGATTATTTGACTACCAACAGCTACAAAACATTGCCACAGCACTGACCTACTCAACAAATAACTGACGTTAAAATGCATTTCACGTCATACAAATATGGCCGACTATTTCTAGCGCTAAAACTACAATTCAAACTTTTAATTGCTATATCTCTGTCAATATTTAGATATTTAATAAAATAGACACACCAATACACATTTATTAACATCAATTTCAATAAACAATTGAAAAATCGCCCACTAAAAAATGTTCACAACACAAACAAACACAGACGACGATCACCAGGAAAGAAACGAAAGAAATAAATTTGATTTCAAAGTGATTAGCAATGTTGTTACATGTAAAATTACATTTTACTATAAAAACACGTATTCGAATGCAACTGAATTAAATGTAGTCTAGATAAAACTAGATAAAATGTAATATGTTGCAGATCTATACTAAAGTTAAAATGAAACCTAGGATAAGTTTACACTGAATCAAATAGAATCAAATCAAATCTTTTTTTTTATGTTTTTTATACTATTACAAAATATTGTATACTATTGACTACAAATACAATTCATTTGAATTTGAGTTTCCACTCAAATTAAGAATGTTTTCTTTCTTTATGTATATTTTTGTATTTTCTAGTCACAGTCGGATTTTTTTTACAGATCTCACAGATTATGACAGGAAAAAATGATAAACGTTTCACACTAGTTTCATTGAATATTTATTTAAAATCATAACTTTAGTAAACACTGTAAATTCTATCTAAACTAAATATTACATTGTACAAATTATAAAAATGCATACTATGTAATAGTTCAATATGTAATTTATTATGCAAAACTAAAATTCGAAAACTAAAACATAACCTATTGTCTATCCTTAATAAAGTCACAATAAATTTATACAATTAAAATTAATTAAGTAAAACAATCTTTAATTAAAAGTATATTACTAAATTGTTTTCTTTTTGTAATGCAATTGATTAGAAGAATTTCGTGATCATTGTTTTTAGATTTTATTGTTCACTCTAGAAAGATCCATTCCATTCGCTGGAACACGAATATACTCGAACGACAATTGATTATAGTTACATACGCGAGACAGTGGCGTAGTTATTTGATTCAGGTCAATTATTTGATTTATTTATCACAAGATAAGGAATCAGGATTCCAATAGTTTATACAGGGTTATTGAATACTACAGTCTACTGTTACCGAAATAATTAGAAATAATGAATATATTATTAATTTCTGTGTATATAGCCCGCATTAAGACTTCACTAAGCTCTAAGACAAAATTTACTTTTGCTTTAGCGAAACTAAATATATGACTGGATATATTTAGTTTCGCTAAAGCAAAAGTTATAATAATTGGCCTTTACGAAAATCAATTGTCGCGAATCAATAACTTTATTCTTTGAACTTCCAACGGAAACTCACCATTTGCGTATTAGACATATTCGGATGTTTTTCTTTTTATCAATACTTCACGGGCTTCTTAAGACCACGGTCCTATATTCGGATGTTGATTTGTCAATATCCTAAGGAAACTAAAAAAAAGAGAAAATTCAGAATAATTCTAAATCGTTGTACTAAATACAAATAGTAATATGAGTAGAAAAGCCCGAATTTATATTTTGTCTAAGATCCGCTAGAGGCTTAATACGAGGCTGTGTATAACAGTTTTTATTTTTCAAATAATCAACTCTGATTAGTTTTTTTAATTGTATTTTGAATAACTAATCTACTAGTACAGAAGATTTTATTGTTATCAATACAACATGATAAAATTCTTAAAACAACAATCATTTTGCAATAGAACATACAAATTACTTTACTAATTTAAAGTTTAGAAAAAATTACAAAACGTGGGCAAGGTTTCTTTCTTGAAAAGTTAAAAATTGAAGTCAACGATTTAACTACAGCTGTTACTTTACGCACTTTGCGTGATAAATCTCCAACTTTTTTATTTTATTCAGACAGAAAAAAGATGTTTTGTCCGATGGTGCAAAATGTGACAATGTGGGTCAGAATTGTAAGAAATTTGCGTAACGTAATTTACGAATGGCCCTTAAGTACAAATAATGTATATTATTTAAATTACTTAAAAATATATTTAAATGAAGCTTACTAATCTTTTATCTAAAACAGTTTAAATTTTGTAAAACAATATCTCATGTAAAATATAGAAAGAAGGTGGTTTTATGACTTTACAAATCTAAAAAAAAGGTCTATTTATGACTAAATGTTTTTCATATGAATCCAATAACCAAATAAACAGTGAAATTGAACATATATTTAGAGAATGCCATGCAAATATAAGGTAGTTTCAGCGGCTAATAAATACAGCAAGTAACTATGTTTATAGAAATATTTTCAACTAATTCATTACCATAAAATTATATGAAAGAAACACTTCGTAATTAAAAATATTTAAAATGTTTTGGTACGTCTATGAACTAATTCACATAAGGAGTAAAAGAAATATATATCGTTAGAGTGAGAAAGGGAATTTCGTTACTGCGCCTTTAAATAGAGTCCCGACCTCGGCCTTCGTTTAATTCTTGGACTGGGTCTAGTTCAAGCATATGTGAGTTGCGGTGTGTTCTATAAAAACTTGACAGTTGTCAGTTCCACACGTTCAGTGTTTGCCGGCAAATATCGATCTCTCAGTATTTTATATAATATTTCTTTGTTTACATAAAATTAATTAAAAGTTTATCAAAAATGTCAAACAATATTAAAATTCAAGTTGAAAGCCCAAAAGTGAAATATTCTGAAGATTATATTGATTCGAAATATGAATATTACACGAGTAAAGTTGAACGTTCCGGCGACAATATTATGGTGAGTTATAAATTTAAATATTTATATGTACATCAGCTTTAAATATATGGTAGATAAAAAATCCAACAAGAAACACGTGTAGAGAATTAAAATAGTGGTTCGATAGAATTTAAATATCGGATGATTTTAGGTGTGACGTCATAACTTAAATCCATAGAATCAAATTGGTAAATTAATATTTCTGTTGAATTTCAATATTTAATTGAATTTAAACCTTATTTGTTTATTTTTTTAAAATAAAAATAAACTCATTTTTTAAGCTTATTAGTGGTTAATTTCTTACGGTACAACCAGCGGCTCGCAACTGCGTAAATGTCTATATATTATATATTATTAGTATATATATTAGTGTACCCTATAAACAGAAATATAATATTTACATAACATTTATATACCAAATACAGTTAAACGTAAATTATACATAAATGCTTAGTATAATAATTAAATTTTTGTGCATACGTTTCAAAATATTATCTATTTTATTGTTTAAGAAGCACTTCTGAAAGTAATCTTTTCAGTTTAATTTACATATTTTTTAAATATTTTTTATTGTGTATAGTGTTTTTAATTTTTAATGTATATTGCTTGTATGTTTTTCTTATGTACTTATTACGGTAGGTATACTACTAATTTGAGACTGTCACTGTGATGATTTTTACCAACCGTTTACTTTTTATTATTTACTGAAGTTTGTGTTACATTGTCATTAAATAAATGCAAAAACATTAATAATATTTTGCTAATATGTTAATTTAATATATGTAACATTATATAATTTTGTATAAAATGTTTTACTAACGTCGAAAGATAACTTTACATTATATTAATCTAAAAAATATTATGATTATATATAAAAATATAATTTGTTTATGTTAAATATATGTAACTTATGTTTAGCGGGAAGAGGTACCGTATTTAAGCATTATTGTGTTTTGGTAGTATTCGTAAAACATAAATTTTATTATAGTAAAATTTAGACACCAAAATTTTATGTAATTATTATTTAAATTTTTATAAAACTAAATAAATTAAATACTTTTAAATAACATAAATTTTATACTTATAAAATTATGGTATAGTATATAAAAATGACATAACTTTTATATATACACAGTAAAAAAATTGATTTGAAAAAAATGCTTTAGACTCCTTCTTTATAGGCTAATACTGCACTGCGAAAAAGATTTAATGTATTACAGAATTACGGATTAATTTCCACGCTATTATTTTCACAGTACAGTCTCAGCCTAAAATTGAGGCGTATAAAGCATTTTTCGACCATCTCTCTCACTGCACCGTTAAAAATATATACGACATTTTTCAAGAGAAGCACTTATTATTTATTTTATGCAGTGCTGCGGAGTCGGTAAAAAAATATCCGACTCCAGATAATGTTATTCATCCGACTATGACTTAGGTCAAACTCAATACTCGCTAAATACAGTTTTAACAAATGTTATCGGATACGTAAACGATTTTATTTCGGGTTCGATCCTCGGACCAGCCTTATATTTTCTGGGTTAAGTTGTTATTATGGTTATTTGATTATGTGCTTACATTATCCAAATATATTAGGCGGCGGTGTAATTTACATATATGAGGCCACAATACCATAAAAGCTGATGAAAAATGCCGACTTTAAATAAATTAATAATTAAAAAAAAAAATTAAAATATTAAAGAAATATTTAATGTCTTGAACCATCCTTATATTCCACATCTTGGCTAATTAATATTTCATTTATATTATTTAAATATTTTAGTAATAGATATTTAATTTTTCCACTGTACGTAGTTCTAACCCGTAGTCGGTATATTTTTTCCGACTCCGACTTGTTTGACCAGGAATTCTTACGTTTTAACGTCAGTAAAAGATACAAGTATTATATCATTCCTGAATAGGCATAACATAAGCAAGTTTTTATATATATTTTTTATATATATATATGTATATGTAACAATTCTAGGTAAGAATTTAGAATCGCCATCATCATGGGCATATGTTTAATAAAAAACCCGTTCTATCATAGAAAACTTATCTTAAAAGATACTAGCAGCTTTCGACCCCTCATGCGAGGTCATCTCCAGGGAAAACCAATTATAACATTACACTCTGTAACTGGCACACCATTCTCTTATCAATATTGGTCCCCTCATTAAAACATTGCAAGTCAGAATTAACTCAAAATGACTCCTTTGTATATATAAGGAACAAATTATATAAAGATAAAATTTGACACTGATTAATTAACAATGTCCTTGACCAAAACTTGTTAAACTCAATTGACCTTAAGAACACTTCAATTTATATTTGCAAAACTTGGAACATATAGTGGGGCAGTTTAGTTAAATAAATTGTAGCATTTGTATATTTGACTATTAACATGAAACCTAACTCGTTTATTGCATAAGATAGTGAATGAACAATCCGGGACACAATTTATTCAAAAAATATTTTCAAATATTTCATACAGAGTAGCAAAACTGCATGTAAGCTGTTTTCTACAAAGTCGTAATACTGGATTTACACCGGCACCGGTCGTAAATCATTCGGAGAAAAGTTGCGGCCAAATTGGTCGGACGTCTGCACGTGAATATTTGTACAATTATTTGAAGCGAGTTTTTAAGAGCAAAATCAAAAATTTGCTGGCAAATACTTGTGCACCTACATTTATTTAATTGTATAAATGAAAAAAATTATATGTGTGTCAAAAAATAGCGCAGACCGCATGCCAACCAAGCAAGTCTGAATACCACCTCAAAAATACGTCATAAAAAATACGTTTAAATACATTAAAAATATGCCATTGATAGGACTTAAATAAATTAATTTTAAAAATATATTTGTCCAATTGAGGTTCTGGTAGTCAACTTTATCAATATGTATTACTAATAGAAAACATAATTTCAGGTAGACTGAAAGACAACTATATCTGAATTAAATTGATTACACACTATTAGTCTCGGTACGGTACAAAATTCGAGAACGCTAAAAGTCTTTTCTCTACCAAATAGGGTCTTTCAGAAACATGAAAACCCGTCTTCAAACCATCATGCAAACTTCTGTATCAAACATATATGGGAAGATAAACACACACCTGGAACTTCTGTTACAACTAGCAGATTAAGTAAACATTGAAGCGTTGAAGCAGACACTGCCACTTTAGGTTCCCAAAAGCCATCAGATTTGGTTAATTTCAGGTAGATTGGAAGACAATTATGTCTAATTTGAATTGATTTAGCGTATTATATTAAAAAGACTCCTCCCTTATATTGAGCATCGCTCCAAGCCCCTATTAGTCTCGATACGCTACTGTTTCTATTAAATGCAGACAAAAATTTGAGGACGCTAAAACGCTTCTCTACCAAATAGTGCCCTTCAAAAACATTGATGGATCCGTTTGGAAACTACCACCAAGTAAACCACCAAGAAGAGTTCAAGTTGAAGTAGACTCTCAAAAGTTCTAGGTTCCCAAAAGTCGTCAGATTTGGTCTATCAGATCTTGTATTTCAGATATGTGGCAACTGATTTGGGTTCCTCTTCGTACAACAAATTGGACATACAAAATTTCGTTGTTGTTTGCATCTTTGGAACAGCAGGGATAACAATTGGTACTGGGTTGACCGAAATTGCACATTGATTGTCAAAAATGTCTTGATTAATGAATTCAAAGAGAAATGTTCGTTAATTACGTATGGTTTTTAGTGTTTTATTCCAAAATCGGTTATTTCTTTCCTAGAACCACCTAATAAATGTGATTTTGTTGGCCAATGTTATCGAAAGTTCCATATTATTCGGTGTTGACATTTGGAATATTCCAACGTTACTTTAGTTACTGTTTACTTCTAAATTACTCATTACCGGTACTCAAAGCCGGTAATTTTCCATTCCACTTCATCATCAGATTACCACGGTTGTTGATTGTTTTTTTTATCCAGAATGCAAATATTATTTCTTCACCAGTATTCGTGATATCAACTTACATGTTTATTGAATTGCATTTGTATTCTTAGAATTCTTTGTTATCAGGTTGATTATGCGTCATGTTACTCCTTTGCATGTGTGAGGATGGTTTTTTTTTAAATAAATATCATATTCTTTGCGTGATGGAAAATTTTTGTAAATATTTTCACTCAAATGACAGTATAGTTAATTAATTGATTAATTATACCCAGAAGCAGGAATCTTTTGAAGTTTAGATAAGGTGTTAGGGTTCTTTTAATTAAAAGTCAATAATTACTTAGATATTCATTTAATATACAACTAGCTCACCCGAAAAACGTTGTCCTGTTTAAATTTCAATAATTTGTTTTACAAGTCAACTGAAAATAAATAACTGAATCATTTTTATAACATAACATTAGATATTGTCTCTTTATTCATATATGCTTCATAATCCTAGGTAAAAAATTGATCTGCATTGCAACGTTACTTACTATCTTTTCACAAGCTAATTTACAAGTTCATAATCTAATTTGTCTATAGAAATTGTCTTGTAATGCAAGGTTTGTACTTTTTACCTTGCAACAAGCTATATCCAAGGATCATTTTCTACATGGGAATGCAAAAATAATATCCTGCATATATATTGGTTTGGCAATTTGGTAAACATCTTTAAATAGTAGCCCAAATAACATATATAAAAATTAGATTTTATACTATAACATAATTTTTACACATTTTGTTAAACTTTGAAGTGGTATGGTGGGGGTTTTCCCCTACCCACTTGTATTGATTAACGTGATTTCAATTAGTTCTCCGTAGAAAATATAAAAAAAAAGCTTATATACTATGACGTAATTTTTCACCAATTTATGGGGTTCATAGTAGCCAATTGTTGATACCTACTGTATTGTACTTTCGCTGAAAACTTTTCAGCCTTTATAAAATGACGTAGGTCTGGCGGGCCTGGGCTCTTAAGCTGAATCAATCTATGTACATGCTGTAATGGTTTAATATGACATACAGTGCAAGTATTACAGTAGCATATATATATCCTATATACAGGGTGTCCCAATATTCAACGATAAGCGGGCACCAGAGGGTGGTCCTGCTCATGACTACACAAGAAAAAAAGGAAAAAAAAATTTATCTCATTTTGTTTAGGAATTAGAAAAGTTAAAGTGGACTGAAATTAAAAACCTTTCAAAATTTTAGGTAAAAAAATAATTTCGATTGATTTTTGTGTTAAAACTATTAGCATTCTGGGAGTTTTATTGGTTGTGATGGATAGCAGTGCTAGGTTGTCGATAAAAAAAAAAAAATCAGAAATATTTGAAAAATTGTGGTCATGGTAGTTAAAAACATCTTAAGGTGTTTCAATTTTCCAAAAAAAAAATTTTTTTTTTCTAATTCCTAAACAAAATGAGATAAATTTTTTCTTTCTTTTTTTCTTGTTTAGTCATAAGCAGAACCACTCTCTGGCGCCCGCTTATCGTTGAATATTGGGACACCCTATATATTTATATATATATCCTATGCAATATACATCAGTGTACATACCATGAATATAGTATGTATATCCAAATGTTTTCTGGGTATTAGTGTGATTCAAAATTTAACAACCAGCTGTCAACGATATTTGTGCACATAGTAGCAAAAATCCCTTAGAAAAGCACATTCAGTTTTTCCAGAATTTTTCAATTTTTCAAGTGATACGCTTACAACGAACAGCATTTAATTTTTATTTATATAGTACAACCCAGTACAACCCTGGTACAACGTTAGAACTGTTTCGGGCTTATTTTAACATAAACAATTCCTGGATACCAGGACTATTTCTAAGTATTCCTGGGAAAGAGAGAGAGAGGTTACCTGACGTTTTGAACCAGATCCTCAGTCTGGGTTATTCATTATATAACAGTCATTAGAGTTACATCTAGTCTTGCATGTATACAATTGCTATATTTCTTAATATATAATATTGTACCAATATTATATATGACTTAGTAAATTTATAATTAGTATTTATAACTTGTAACTAGTAAATCCTAATTATCCCTGACAAATGTAGTGCATTGATGTGGCGTATTATTTTATATGAAAATAAAAAATGTTTTATGGAACACCCTATACACGTCTGTGCCTATCAAACAATGGACCATTCAATGATCAATAAAACATGTTTAAAGTACGAACCATAACTAATACAAACAATTCTGAACAAGTCGTACGAAGATATTTAATATTGATCACACAGTTACATAAGATAAACGTTGTATTAGTTTATTTATTATCTTTATTATCATTGAGAAAATAAAACAGAGTAGTTCAAATGTCAGCGTTAACTATTATTTCATGAAATTAAAATCATATTAACAAAATGAATGACATGGTTCAATCAGGTTGTGAACTTGTACATAACTGAATATATATAAATCTGCATTATGTATTGATAAAGTTAGTTATCATAACCTCAAATATCGAAGTTATTAACGATTGAAGTAGTAATTTTTGAAACTTTAACAACTGAAGGGATACAAATTTATTAAAAATGATTGAGTAGTTGACATAATTTCCTTCCTTACTACCATTTGTCTACCTTTACTATCACTATTAAACAAGAGAAGTGTAAAAGAGATGCTGAATCAAACGTCACAAGCTGTCAGATATCAAAAGAACCGTCTTTAATGTTTGACTTACCTGTAGCATACGCTAGCATCGGTTTCATTCCTCCATTTTACTGAAGTTAGGCACGGTTTCATAGGCACAGCTTGCATTTAAACAAAGGAGGATCTGTCCACGGAGCTATAACGTCGCATTTGCTTAGTGGCAAGCAACCGTCATGCAGCCTGGGCTGCAACATGTCATAGCTCTAGCGTACTGCACGACGCATAAACGTAATATTCTTTTAAAATCGACGGGTTCGGCAGCCAACAATAGTCATTCGGTATATTGATTGAAATACTGAATCATCCTCTGATAACTCTCTTGCAGCAACAAACAATCTGCGGTTAATGTTTTCTTCGATCTATGCATGAATCCAATGCATTCTACATCTGATTCGTCGTCTTCTAATAAAAGCGTATGCTATAATCAAATCTTCTTCATCACTTGACATTTTCCCAATGAAAAAACTTGCTTTTCAAGACTTTTTTCACAACAAGTATCAAGGTTTTTATATTTTAAAATATTAATAACCTTAGAAAAATGATTCTGTTCATAATTTTTATAGTAGAAAAATAGAAAACTTATATTTGATAATCTTTATAAAATAAAAAACGTGCTAGTTCCTTTACCCTCCATGTGAACACTATATTTTTCAAGTCATGGTGTGTATACCATGTGGGTCTTTGAGGGAACAGTTGAGTTTTAAAACCGTTGTTAATAAAAATCGACAAATAGTAAAAAACGGAATATTGTTAAAAAATTCGTAATTTTATAAGAAACAAATATTAAAAAAACGGTTGTAGACTTTTTTACCTTAGACTATAAGCTTTCAAAAGAATGTAGTGTCTTTGGCGTGGACTCCAAAAAGGAGAAATTATTTGTGCACCTGAAAGTGGGGAATATTTTAACGGTGATTATTCGGCACAAAATAAGTTTTTATTGTTGAAAATATAAAAGTTATGAAATAATAATTAATATTAGTTAATTATAATTATTGTCAAAAAAAGAATTTACGGTGCGCAACTGAGACAAAAGTGGCTACAATGATTATCGCAAACCGGCACACCGTACGATACACAAGAATACATTGTTTTTTTTGCTTTCCTTCCAAGTGCATAGAAAACATCGTTTTCGGTTTACTAGTTTACTCGTTGAATGGTCACCCATCTTCAAAAACTTATTGTAGTAAAAAAGAAGAACTAATAAAAAAAATGTATGTATATAATTTAAGAAATAATATATTAAATTACATAAAACATTTATTATAACCATGTAAAACAACGAAAAAAGCAATTATTAACATTGGGAAATACTAATGTCTTTTATTCACTGACCCTTTTAGGGAACAGAGCAAGTTTCACTGGCTCGCCTTTGCTGGTAAACTGCCAGATCCGCACGCTGCTGGAACCTTAAGTCCCTACCACTACCTAGATTTATTAGGGGCATAGCTGAAGCGCGCTGTTTACTCATAAGAGAAAAATAGGAGTTTGAAATTTCAACTGTGCCTTCAAAGACCCAGTGTACACACGCAGGGTTAATATACTGTTTCATTATCATTTCAACTGTGCCTTACTATGTTCCTTATCAGTAAATCCGGATTTCCTGAATATGCTTTTAACTTGATAGTCGATATCAGCTGAGAGCTCAGACCACTTGATAAAATCGTTAAACGTGTCTGCTACAATTCGTAGTGGATTAAAAAAACACGTGACATAACTGCTGATAATACTTTGATCCTTGACACTCAAAAGGTCTGTCGTTTGTCCAGTCATTTTTTAAAATTAATTTGAATGTCCAGTCATTGTTACAAATTCATTAATTATATTTACAAATTACTCCTAATTATAATTGCAGATAGTAACTAAAAAAAAAATTGATAGCGACTGTAATTGTGAGATAAAAAGATTAAGACTAATTATTCAGCGTTAATTGGAATTAGTTAAGATTAAAATAGTTAAGCCCCATTACCCCGGTTCTGTTTTAATTTTTAAGTCAATTATTTTATCCGTTTTTAGAATAGGTATTTTTTCGCTACATTTTGTCGTATTTTAATTTAATTTTGCATTACTTAGTGCGCATGTGCCGTTTGTTAACTTACACTAATTAATTTCGTTGTGAAATATTATCATTAAAATTCTTTTCCTTACATTCCGCTTCTTTTGTAGTATTTTTAGCGCTAATTCTTTGACAGATAGTCACAGTTTGTAGGTTATAATGTACTGTACCATTCCCAGTCTTTTAGTTTTTAACTTTAATTGCACTATATATAATAATTATACTAAAATATTATAATTTATACTAAATAAAGATAGTAACTATTGTTAAATAAAATATATTACTGATGAACGACGCTTGAAAACAATTTACATTGCATATAAACTTAAAATAAATTTATACAAACTTATAAACTATTAGTGTGAGATCCCCCTGACCATTTTAAACTCCGAATTAAAACAAATTCCGTATGCAGCGGCCTTTATTTGTTCTGTGACGTATTATTTATTTCTAAAGCATGCGGCAAAACGGAAATTCAAATTTGATATAGCCATAACTCCGTCAACTATTGAGCATTTAAAAAAATATACTATAGTATAGTAGCTGTATATATAATAACACATTCTGTGTTCGTTTTCAGGTGTATCCACATACTGCGTCATTGGACATACGCACGGTGCGCAAGGTCCCTAAATTGGGGATGATGTTGGTTGGATGGGGTGGAAATAATGGATCTACAATCACTGCCGCGATAGAGGCAAACAGGTAAATATTAAATACTCTTCCGTTAAAGGCACTTGTGAAATTGTGTAATCGATTTCAAGACTACTGTGACAGATACAATTGACTGGATACAATCGAATCGAATACTCGCGGGAGGGCTGGAAAGACTTCGGCGATTAATACTGAATACAATTGCTTTCGTCAAAATGCAATAGGATACAATTGATTTTAGCCAAGAGCAATTGTGACTAGATTCGTTTGATTTTTCCCCGTTTGCGCCAATCTTCTAAAGTTTTTAGAAGTAGTAGTTTAGTAGTAAAATTAATACTACCTCTAATTGTGACAAAATGTGTCAATGCGATGGGGAGGGGTCATAAGCTTTGTGATGTCACAAACAGTACCACAACGAAATGTATATTATATAAATTAGTTATTTTCAAGGTTAAAATTGTTTGTTCAATAGTATCCCAAACTGAGCGACCCTAAGAAAAAGATTTGGTAGATGCTAGTTACTTTTTTTATGGAAAATACTAAATTGTTTATGTGTGATATTCGAAAATTCACACAAAGTGTGACAATGGTCCAAAAAGCGTAAAATTTGTGTGACGTAATTTATGGATGGCCTCCTACTCACAAGAAGTCAGTTGTAGTGTGAAGGAATCATCCTATGAGATAAAAGAATCGCTGTTATTGTAAAATACTCTACAAATAACTCTAAAGATAACACTGTTCGTTTCAGAAATAAATTGCAGTGGCGCACGAAAACAGGGATCCTGACTGCCAATTGGTTCGGATCATTGACACAGGCCTCCACTGTCCTCCTTGGACACGATGACCTTGGCGAAGACGTTCATGTACCAATGTGTAATGTTCTTCCAATGGTTAAACCAGACGATATAGGTATGCTTTATTGTTTCAATTTTTAATTGACAAATCACTACCGACGGATACCTGATCTGCCTTTAGATGCTATATAACATCAACATCATTATTATATAATATAAAACTTAATTTGATCCCTTATATTATTACATCAATTTATTTTTGTTTTCAATTTTCAATCGTAACATTTTACCCATATTCTACATTTCTCATAAAGATAGTTTGATTTAATAATAATGTTGTTCTTTTTGTAATTTTATATAAAATTCCACAGAAAAAGGGCCAGTCTGGGATTATTAGTATTTTGCTTGTCATATAGTAGATATTAGAGGTTGCAGGGCAAGATTTCGCATTGATTTTTTACACATCACTCAATAAATTCCCTAGAATGATATCTAGATGGCGCTACTATTGACAAATCCATATGATTTTATGAAGCAGCACCCTCTAGTGGAGACGTGATATATTTAAGCCTTATAGGAAGCCTAGTAGGAACTCACTGTTTTGATATTTAATTTACTGTTTTTATTTAATATTGTAATCTATAGATTACAGGTTTTCGTTTAAGCATTCCTTTTCACATTTGTGTTTTAATTTGAGTTTAGTTAATTTAGTTGGTGCGCATGCATCGTTAGTAATATAAATTTTGATAGTTCGACAAATAAGTTGTGAAGTAATTAAAATTGCTATTTTTAATAACAAATAGTAATATAAATTATTTTCACTTCTATATTTTTCAAAAATAGACATTGAACTTCTTTTAAAAGTAAATCGTACTGCATTTTGACAGATTGTCACATTTTCGAGGTTATAATATAATATAGTTTTTAAAACATTGGACCTTGTAAGGTTTTAAAAAAAAACTAAGAAAACTTAAAAAATAAATTAAATTAAAAATGTTACTGTGAATGACTACGCGTATTGCCATATGCTAAACAATTTAAATTAAATACAACATAAAATTAAAGCAATGAGTGGGGATGATACTTTCCTAACACATTTTTGTTTGTTAGCGGCAAAGTACACACATTAGCTAATTGCAACTAGGTATTATATACAAAGTGCGACTATTAAATAACGAGACTGACGATCTCTATCCCTACAACGCTCCATTGTTCTAAACAGTGCTAGAAGTCTTCTTCTGTGATCTCCTTCAGGAAGCGTGCCACTTTCTTTTCCACAATTTCAACGTACTCAAATATTGTTCCTTTAATGCAAATTCTTTATCAATTCTTACAGTTTCAGCAATTACACAAATACTTAACCGAAGGTCAGATCGAATCAGATTACCGATTTTTTCAATATTGTCATACGTTTTTGACGTGGAAGGGCGACGCGGGCGTGAATCATCTTCAACGTCTTCTCGGCCATCTATAAAACGCTTAAACCACTCAAAAACATGTGCAAGCGATAAACATTCATTTCCATACACTTGTTTCCATAAATTATAAGTTTTAGTAGCGATTTTTCCAAGTTTCATGCGAAATTTCACAACAATTCTTTGCTCTATTGTTACACTTAACATTTTTTCGACGAAACAAAAAACAACTCTAATGCGAAACAAGGCTACGGCTATAGTGATTTGTTTACAGAAGCGAGAGGCACTACTTTCGTAAGAGAAGGCTTCACGATTAATGTTTAGCGGATGCAAACTTCTTCTGTAGCAGCGTCAGTCTCGTTATTTAGAAGCCCCACGTCGTATAACGCTTGAATGGCACATACAGTTACATCATATTTTGATTTTGCAACCACATTTCTTATAATGATGTTATGTATTCATTATAATCTTAATTTAATCTCTCTTTATCTTTTTCTACATTATTAAAATCATAGCCTTGTTATATTAATTAGTACTCGTAACAACTCTGTAAACATATTTACGTAATATGTACCTCTACACGTGTAAATACAGTTATGTAATATGTTCCAAACGTATCTGCTACATACTTTTCATGTAAATGATCTGTCACAAAAGTATGAGTGAGTGTTTTCCAATTACAGACCCCAATGCGACTTAGCAATGTGCCACATTATTCAGATGTTTATTTTTGTTTTCAAAAATTGTTTATATTTTCTACCTTAATTTTATAAATTTAATTTTAATTTTATTTAAAAAGATATGATTTAAATAAAATAAAGATTATTATTAAAGGTATTATTCACTTCATACAATGCTATTGGAAGACTGCTCTAGTTGGAACATTCCATGCTGGACATAACGCCGCATTAGGCCTGTCTCAGTATGGGACCGTATTTAAGCGACGGCGTATTCGGACGTAAATCGGCGTGTTGGATGAGCTACAAAGCAAACCGCCTATGTGTGTGTCACAATACATGTTTATACTAATTTATTTATCTATATTTATGATACAGCATCCTCAGATAACTAAGTTGTGAACTGTAGGGGGTGTATTGGAGTTCTTTAGCACTAATATAATTTATCATGAGAGCAAACTTTAACTTTAATTTTTATCGATACACTACTGGTATTAAAGGGACTTTAGCATGTATTATATATCTGAGTTCTGGTTGGCTCTCTTTCTTGAATTCAAAGAATTAATTTATCGGTGTCCATGATTCACTGAAATACAAACATAAACTGAAGCATGCTGAACATACTCGTCATACGCGATGTCGCGATAGATCCGAAAAGAACCGTATTGCAACGAAAGAACAAGCGTTCTTAGGTATCCCCTCCAGTCTGAGTCGGCTGTTTGCATTTACAAAGGTTCGGATAGGATATCGTTGTAGTAGTGCTAACGCTTGGATAAAATTCGCGTTTATACGATTCTAATGTGCGAGGTAGTGCCGCCCGTATTCGGACTGCTTTGTAGCGTGCAGTCTGAGAGCTCCAGAGCGATCTCATTACATTTACATGGTTCGGATAGGTAAAGCGTAGTAGCCCGAATACGTCCGGCAGAAATTCGCTTAAATACGGTGCCATACTGAGACAGGCCTTATACGCTCTAATGCCTTAATTGGAAACACCCAATAACTCTATAAATAGAATAAACTTAAATCAATTATATTTTTTTTTATATTGTCTTATACCATTTTTCTGTCAGTATCATGATTCCACTTGTAACTTAAGGTCCTTATCAGCAAAAAGCTAAACCAAGTGCGATTTCAGATCGTCATCATTAGCAAAAGTTAAACATTCAAAACTTAGAAATAAGTGGATACTGCCAGATCAGTGCTATATAGGAGATGTGACATCATTTCCCAACCAAATTCCAATAATTCACCTCGAGTTATCAAAGATGAATTGAGTACTAAAATTTTATTAGTTATTGGCAGTAAACATCTGAATTGATTCTTTGGAGGCATCTTAAAATGCAATATACTTTTATAATCCCACTAAATTGACAGTCTCATTGACCACTGTCTCATTACGCCTAGACCAACATTGCATGACTTTTATTGTCATAATCGATCTATTTTGCACCACCAGTAATGATTTGTTTTAGAAATAGACAATTTTAATTGCGTTTGAGCTATATATCACAAATATTGTGTTAAGTGAATCTCTTTCAGTACTTTTTGCACCCAATTTATCGAACTTCAAGATATATTAAGTATGATTTAATTGTTGCGTGTGATACATTTTAATCCGATTCGATTCAATTACAATCTTGATTTGGTCATTATAAACTTCAGTTGATCGACCAGAATATTGGTCATCTTTACGAAAAAAATCTCCAGAACGGAATTGTGTTTACATGTGCGTTTAGTCAAGGAATCTAATCCACCTCCTCAGAAAGGGGCTTTAGTATATTTCTTGAAATATAATAAAACTCGTTGAATTTTTGCTTATAACTCTTTTATCATTTAAGATACAACAAAAAGTTGTTAATAAAAGTTGTAGATAATAGTGTTATCTACAAAAAAGATCTTAGCAAAATTTTTGTGAAACTTATAATTTTTAAAATAAACAAAAAAAATGATTACACTGTTATTTGAATATGGCGCCTGAATGGGCTAACTTCGACCTGCAACATTGAAATTTTAAGTCAGTTTTATTGCTTTTACATGATGAAAGTAAATAATTGCAGCATACCTAAAATGCACTGTGCCTCTTTTTATCGACGGATTTCACAGATTATATTAGGAGAAATAATTAGTATTTTGTTTAAGGAGGTACAGGACGTTAACGTAAATGATGAAAACGTTGTGAAATTTGGAGGGTCGATACAAATAGTTAAAATACATGCTGTCTGAAAATTTTAGAGACCTAGGGTTCATAGTTTTCTTTTTATACATGATTAAAAATAGTCATTTTCCACACAAATAATAATTTTTAGCTCAATTTCACCACATAACATAACTTTTAACTATAAAAAAATGGTGACACGGCTTTCAAAAACTAGGTGAATATATAAAATAATCTTTTCTGTAACTATTGCAAAATGAAAATTATCAAAAGGATATCTATTTACGAAAATATTTAAATAAAACCTTTAAGAAACACTAAATGTAGGTTATAAGCCGGCAACGTTGCTAATGCCAATTTGAGCGGGAAATTCAAAATCGGAATAAATGTTATAAAAAATATAACAATTTATTGGTGAAAGAACCAAATCACGCATGCGTCAACACACGTAAATTTACAGAGTTGCCAAATTTATTATTCCTTTTTCAAAATATTTAATTTGTATTTAAATTGAATTAATATAAATTTGATATTAATTATAGGTAATTTTTAATTTATTAAAATATTATATGCATACAAATTATTTTATTTTTTATTATTTAACAAGCAAAAAGCAGTTTAATCGGAAATTGAAAAATTCATTTTCAAAGGTACATTCCCAATATTTGCTCGTCCCTCATGTACTTCGTATTTTGCATTTCGTATTACCGAGAGATAAACTTTTTGCATTGACGGTACGTCCTGTACCTCCTTAATATGTATTATATCTATATATTATTTATTAATTTTATGTCTCGTAAAAATTGTAGTAGTTTGTTAATGTCATTGACATGAAATATGTCGGAGGAGAGAGAATTTTTATTTTAATTTCTACACGAAACGATCTAGCGAAAACCAATACGTAAATAAAAATTGAAAAAATCTAATCATTATATTTATTAATGATATATTTTTAATTTTATTTAAAAATTCTACGTTATTATTTTGCGTATTTTTAGGTGCCGTGGCCCAATCAAACATATTTGTTTATTTTTCAAATTATTTCTATAAAATCTTTATGCGTCAGAATAGTAATAATATTATTCTTGCTTCTTTGTTTATACATATGTGCTACTTCACTTGGCTGTTCAGACTGTGTTTATATCTTGGCATATTTCTTATATTATTACATAATAAGTTAATCTTTTATTTCCATATCATTTGTATCATTATATTTTTTTTAGTTTTTACATCATTTATGTATCTTTTGTTTTGATTTATATATCATTTTGTTTTGTTAAGTTATATTGTTGTTAATTTGTAGAAAATTAATTATGCTTCGCTATATTCATATGCACACAATACTCATTAACGATATTTTCGAGACTCTATTGTTTTTCTACGTAAGACACCATTTTTTTGTTGCTCTATTATTTTCTAGAGATTTGGCACTTGTTTAGAACAATATACGTAGGACAGAAAATTTAATTCTGTGCGAAATTAACAAATTTAATTTTTAACATGAAGGTCCACCCTTAAATTACGTTGAATTTCATGCTATTCTAAAAGTCCCCTCCCTCACTGGAACAGTTCTTTAGTATAGTATTTTTTTTTAGATCTCATGGATATTTATAATATTTTCAGGAAATTACCTTTTCCGTTTTTATCTCTTTCGGACATTTTTTGAAAATTACTTTACCATTTTTTCAGGGTGTATATTCTACATTTTAGATTGACGTATGATGTCACAAATCGCATTCTGCTCGCTCTCCCTTCCGAATGGGGGCTTGGGTCCTATGTCTTAATTTCTACAAAACTGTACTATATATTGATACAGTGAGTTACTAGAACCTCAAATGTTCAATTATTTTTTAATAACTCCTTATATGTTAAGAGATATTAACAATTAAAAAAGTCATTTTGTCTCTTTAATTATTAAAGGGATTCAACGTTGTACACATTCCAAGTGCATGTGACATCACAATCCTTGTGTAAGGTTACCAACCTTACAGCTCATAAATCTCTGCTATATGTATTTATATATCAAAATATCAAATATTATTTACAGCTATTTCAAGGAACACTCAAATTCCAATATTATGTCTGCCTTAGCAGGGTTAAATAAAATAAGAACTTATTATTCTTTGATTTTACTTGATTATTTGACTACCAACAGCTACAGAACATTACCACAGCACTGACCTACTCAACAAATAACTGACGTTAAAATGCATTTCACGTCATAAAAATGGTAGACCATTTCTAACGCTAAAACTACAATTCAAACTTTTAATTGCTATATCTCCGTCAATATTTAGATATTTAATAAAATAGACACGCCAATACACATTTATTAACATCAATTTCAATCAACAATTGAAAAATCGACAACTAAAATATGAGCCGATATTGACACAAGCCCATTGTCAAATCTTGTCACAATTTGTAGAGCCCTCCCCCCTTTGCGAGGATGGATGGTCCCTAATCACTGTTGCGCATTTCATATAAAAATGAACAGAGAAAGTTTCTAATTGTTTTTATATAAATTGTGTACAGCAACTTGAACTTTATTATCTAAATAAATATGTTGGCCTTCAACTTTTCATTCTATTTTTGCAACAATCACGGATTGGAGTAATCTAGACATGATGGCAACTATTCTGTAAAATACTGTATTTATCAAAATAATATTTATATTTCGACCCCTAGTTTGATTTAGGTTTTCGATTTTTAAAGACCTGCATTTTTTAATGTAAGTTACTTGTATGCCCGCTCAAAGGTATGGGATTTATTTTGTTGCTTATTTAAGGTCTGCTGATAGTTTAAGGTACACTTACATAGCCTAATGTAGCCTAAAATACAGGTTATTGAAACATCGCCAGAAGTTAACGAACAGACAGTAACGAACGAACAACGCATGCGCATAGAGAACAAATAGCATCATATACCTTTCTCTCTCGCACACATATTGGCCACACTTTTAATCTATAGGAAATATAGGCTATTCACTCTCCATATACAGGGTGTCCCAAAATTCAACGATAAGCGGGCACCAGAAGGTGGTCCTGCTCATGACTACACAAGAAAAAAAGAAAAAAAAAATTTTATCTCATTTTGTTTAGGAATTAGAAAACAAATAATTTTTTTTTCGAAAATTGAAACACCTTAAGATGTTTTTAACTACCATGACCACAATTTTTCAAATATTTCTGATTTTTTTTTTTGAATCGGCAACCTAAATAGCACTGCTATCCATCACAACCATTAAAACTCCCAGAATGGTAGTAGTTTTTACACAAAATTCAATCAAAATTATTTTTTTCCCTAAAATTTTTAAAGATTTTTACTTTCAGTCAACTTTAACTCATCGTGGTGTAAAAAAAAAAGTATGAACACTACTATGGCAAGTTTTTTTAAAAATTGGCGCAACTCTTCAGGATTCCAAAATGGTATAATACTCCAGGAAAACTAGCAATAAAAAAAAATTATGCATACTATTTCTAAACATCACATGCTATTTAGGTTGCCGATACAAAAAAAAATCAGAAATATTTGAAAAATTGGGGTCATGGTAGTTAAAAACATCTTAAGGTATTTCAATTTTCGAAAAAAAAATTATTTTTTTCTAATTCCTAAACAAAATGAGATAAAAATTTTTTTTCTTTTTTTCTTGTGTAGTCATTAGCATGACCACCTTCTGGTGCCGGCTTATAGTTGAATTTTGGGACACCCTGTATATATATGCTATAAGCAGGCATAAGGTGTAAGCAGATTCAACTTTTTAACTTTTCTAAGCATTGAAAGTGATATTACGGAAAGTGAAGAGGTTACGGAGGTATTATATTATGAAGAAGCCGCACCACAAGTTCAGCATAGGAGCGCCCAGTTCCTAAAAGCGATCCAGAAAACATGCCTAAAATTCACATTCTTAAAATTAAAATTAAATCAGGATGAAACCCCAACTGAGGCTTATGACAAATAATGGGAGTTTATTTTGGTGTTCCTAGTTATTCCATGTCTAGTGGCATTATATTACCAATATAAGTTTTGAAACCCCAACTGAGGCTTATGACAAATAATGGGAGTTTATTTTGGTGTTCCTAGTTATTCCATGTCTAGTGGCATTATATTACCAATATAAGTTTTGAAACCCCAACTGAGGCTTATGACAAATAATGGGAGTTTATTTTGGTGTTCCTAGTTATTCCATGTCTAGTGGCATTATATTACCAATATAAGTTTTGAAACCCCAACTGAGGCTTATGACAAATAATGGGAGTTTATTTTGGTGTTCCTAGTTATTCCATGTCTAGTGGCATTATATTACCAATATAAGTTTTGAAACCCCAACTGAGGCTTATGACAAATAATGGGAGTTTATTTTGGTGTTCCTAGTTATTCCATGTCTAGTGGCATTATATTACCAATATAAGTTTTGAAACCCCAACTGAGGCTTATGACAAATAATGGGAGTTTATTTTGGTGTTCCTAGTTATTCCATGTCTAGTGGCATTATATTACCAATATAAGTTTTGAAACCCCAACTGAGGCTTATGACAAATAATGGGAGTTTATTTTGGTGTTCCTAGTTATTCCATGTCTAGTGGCATTATATTACCAATATAAGTTTTGAAACCCCAACTGAGGCTTATGACAAATAATGGGAGTTTATTTTGGTGTTCCTAGTTATTCCATGTCTAGTGGCATTATATTACCAATATAAGTTTTGAAACCCCAACTGAGGCTTATGACAAATAATGGGAGTTTATTTTGGTGTTCCTAGTTATTCCATGTCTAGTGGCATTATATTACCAATATAAGTTTTGAAACCCCAACTGAGGCTTATGACAAATAATGGGAGTTTATTTTGGTGTTCCTAGTTATTCCATGTCTAGTGGCATTATATTACCAATATAAGTTTTGAAACCCCAACTGAGGCTTATGACAAATAATGGGAGTTTATTTTGGTGTTCCTAGTTATTCCATGTCTAGTGGCATTATATTACCAATATAAGTTTTGAAACCCCAACTGAGGCTTATGACAAATAATGGGAGTTTATTTTGGTGTTCCTAGTTATTCCATGTCTAGTGGCATTATATTACCAATATAAGTTTTGAAACCCCAACTGAGGCTTATGACAAATAATGGGAGTTTATTTTGGTGTTCCTAGTTATTCCATGTCTAGTGGCATTATATTACCAATATAAGTTTTGAAACCCCAACTGAGGCTTATGACAAATAATGGGAGTTTATTTTGGTGTTCCTAGTTATTCCATGTCTAGTGGCATTATATTACCAATATAAGTTTTGAAACCCCAACTGAGGCTTATGACAAATAATGGGAGTTTATTTTGGTGTTCCTAGTTATTCCATGTCTAGTGGCATTGTCTTACCAATATAAGTTTTGAAATTTAATTCTAAAGTTATTAAAAGTACATTGGCTTGCTTTTGCTGGAACACCTGTAGGATGAGCATGAAAAGAATAATAAAATTATTTAAGGAATCTATCTTAATATATATAAATTACGTGTCACGTTGTTTGTCCGCGATGGACTCCTAAACTACTTAACCGGTTTTAATCAAATTTGTACACCGTGTGCAGTTTGATCCAACTGGAAAGATAGGATAGCTTACATCTCAATTTATGATTGCAATATTATCTTATTGCAAATTATTTGTCTATTAATTATCTGTTAGCTCCAAACGATTTTAAAAGATGGCGACATCTGTTGACTAGATTGAGTAAATATTCAATAGATGGCGCTATGTAATGTAATATGACAAAAACGTTAGACACAGCAACGCGTGGCCGGGACAGCTAGTCTTATATATTTTTGATTTACTTAACATGTACCTCTAAACGTAGATACTACATTGTGTTTACAACGATTAACATACGAAATTTAATAATTAGACTGGTCCTTTAGAATCTTATTTATTCAAATAGCAATTTTATCATAAATAACACTTTATGGGTGATGCAGTTTTAAATAATCGCGTGAATTTATAATTAGTAATTGTTATTTCAAGCTTCTACAAGCTTCCAGTTGTTTACAGATTGCTCAAGTCCTTGATATGTACTATGTCAAGAGGCTGTTTGTTCTCTGTAAGAGAACAACAACAAAATGTGTCAATAATTAAATTATTGACTAGAAACATTGGACAGGAACAGAAGAATAACTAATAAACGTGGATTCTGAACCACGGGAAAACCCAGCGGTGAGAGTTTAGCGTCAATATCCATCGATTTTTTTCCTTCTCTCTTAACTACCGCGTACCACTCCTGTCTTATAACTGTTTTTCCTCTCTCATTCGCTTTTTTCATTTAATTTATTTGAATTATTATAACCTATTATTTTATTTTTTGTATAAAATATATTTTATAGAAATCTCTTAAAATTTTATTTTATTTTTTTTATAAATGGTGAAACTAACACAATAGGCGGACCATATTATGGGGATGTTTGGCAAAAATTAAACCTGTGTTCTTGAAATAATATATTTTTATATTTTGTAGTCGTGGATGGTTGGGATATTAATTCTGCTGATATTGGCAGTGCCATGGAACGGGCCCAAGTTTTGGATGTTAATTTGCAGGATCAGGTGCGCAAGAAGCTGTCCACTATGAAACCGCGGGCGTCCATTTATGATCCTGATTTTATCGCAGCAAATCAAGTAAGTGTTATACCACGACTGTTATTATTAATTGTTTATTGTTCGCCTTTCGGCTTTACAATCTACATTCTTAATACATTTCATTTACTTCAACTTACAATTAAATTTACATTATTCTAGACCTTTTTATTTCCAAAAGTACTTTCTGCTTCTTCTTCTCTTGACCCTCTTCCTTCATTTTCCCTAGTCTTCCTTCTGTACTGGTCTATTCTCTAGTCTATTTTTCTGGGCTGAAGTTTAACTGTTTCCTCGCTACTTCTTTCTTTCTCCTGCTTCCCTTCACCACCTCTTTTAGTACTTCCTTTCTCTTCCTGTTCCTTGTGCAACCCAGCCACCAGCTTATTTATTCTCCTGTTTTTTCTTTCCTTCTTACTATTTCCGCCATCCTCCTCTTTCCTTCACTGCCTCCCTTTAATAGCTGGCCAATATTCCTTTCGCTCGCTACTTTTTCCTTACACTCAAACTTAATGTGCTCCAGTGTTTCGTCCTCCGCTCCGCACACTCCTCACTTTCTTTCCTCACTACTTTCGCAGTATCTGTTTCCTTTTTCCTCATTTACCACGACTGTTAAATATTACATATTTCTATTGTACTCATAATAAATTATTATAAATATAATTAAATCTTTTTAAACTCTACAGGCTGACAGAGCTGACAATCTCATCAAGGGAACAAAATTCGAGCAATATGAACAAATCAGAGAAGATATAAGGTAATTTTTACAATCCCGTGAAGATGTGATGTATTCCAGTATCCCGTAGTAACTCCAAAACTCATCGACCTTAAACTACATCTTGCCAACCTTAATAAGTGATATTGAGAATGAGTAGTCATAATAAAATGTTATATTAATTAGATATATATTATAAAGTATAAGTTGTAAAACTGACTGATAGAATACGTAGTACAGACAAGCCATACCGATGTATTAAGTTACACTTTTCTACGGGGTGATGAGTTGTACAACCTCTTCCAAAAAATGGAACACAAATGTTGGATTTCACATGTTGAGGACGCACAGATGATGGTCAATGCATAACTAATTTTCTATCTATTTCCAATCTGCATATCCACCAAAATTACATTTTCATTACCAGTTACCTAACGGAAGATTTGCAATGTCTGTATTCGTCTGCGTATCTCCGCAGACATTACAAAAAAAGTTTCATTGTCGTGTCCCTCAACTCATCACTGGATTATTTGAAATGAAAAAACCAAAATAATTTTATTAGTTGATAAGTTTCCGCAGGTAACCTCGTCGAGTTTTTTTTATTTTTATTGATTTTTCAATTTTTTACAGCACTTGGAAGTCAAAATACAGATTTTTCATAAAAAAATCAGAAACTTTTTTATTTTAAAATACGTAAAAATTAAAAAAAAACTCGACAATGATACCTCGGCATTTATGTAAAGAGTGTGCAAAATTTCAAAAGGATCAGCGCAGCAGATTTTGAGCTAGAGAGGACACTGGCTCTGAAAAAGCTAAGTGTGAGAAAACGCGTTAAAAGTTTCAAAAAAAAAAAACGAAACCAAACCAGAGAGGTGAAGACTTAAAACTATATCCCCGACAGTTTTACTCCAATCGACTTCAAATTTTCACGCAACAAACTTAATATGTTGTACATTAATATAAATAATTAAAAAAAAATAAAACCTTAAGTACTCCCCCGCCACTCCTAGAAACTAAGGCAATAATGCATAAGCTAGCCTCCATTAATCTTTTACTTAATTTTGTTACATGCATCGCTTCAATCGGAATTATTACCAAATGTTATTCCATGTTTGCAAACCTATTTGATTTTGCTAACGTTATTCACGCTTACCAACCATGACAAGTAATATGATTTTGTTTGAATAGGGACTTCAAAAGATCCAGTGGCGTCGATCAAGTCATTGTGTTGTGGACAGCAAACACTGAACGCTTCTGTGACGTTAAGGAAGGTCTGAACATCACCAAAGAAGATTTGTGGAAATCTTTGAAATTAAATAAGTCTGAAATCTCGCCATCTATTATATTTGCTATGGCAAGTATAATGGAAAAGGTACGAATTCAATACATTCATAATTTAGTTATAATTTTTACATTACATAATCAATATTTTATTTTCTGTTAGTGCTCCTACATAAATGGATCTCCGCAAAATACATTCGTTCCTGGATTGATGGAACTTGCTGAAGTTGAAGAAGTTTTCATTGGTGGTGATGATTTTAAATCTGGACAGACTAAGCTAAAGTCCGTTTTGGTTGATTTCTTGGTCACTGCTGGTATTAAACCAGTCTCAATCGTCAGTTACAATCATTTGGGTAACAATGACGGAAAGAATCTCTCTGCTCCGCAGCAATTCCGCTCCAAAGAAGTAAATATAAATATGTTCATTTATTTTGAAGCCTTACACGAGATTTTATGTTAATATTATTTATCTTTTATAGATCTCTAAGAGTAATGTCGTAGATGACATGGTGGCTTCTAATAGCATCCTGTATGGACCCAAAGAGCATCCCGATCATACAGTGGTTATTAAATATGTACCATATGTTGGTAAGTTTAATTATCTAAGTTTCCCTTCCTAGCATTTATATCTACCACGTTTAGTCAAGGCCACTTTTTTCAGCAAAAGCAACTTAGGGCCCCACAAAAAGAAATTTCAACTAATTTTCAATTAATTAATTTGGAATAAACTAAATTCAAAATACCATTGTTTTAACACTGTGGTTCAGGTCTTTGATAATCATAAAACATGTCGACACACTTATTTGGTGTGATTAAAAAAGATAATGAACAGAAAAGCAATGAGTAAAATGAAAAAGTCATTTGTCAAAAGGGGTTGGTGTATAAACTTCGCCTAGAAAAAAAGAATTATTTTTCTATTATCGTGGTCGCTATAAAAATGTATGTCATTTTCAAAATCGAACTTCTGTGGTACAAGACAAACTCAACGTTTTGGCTTTTCTAAGTACTGAAATTGATATGTTAAGAAAATTAAATTATGGAGATATTATAAATAGCTTCATTACTTTGCAACTTAGGCGCTAGCCAATTAGTAACTAAATTGTTCAGCCTGGAATCCGACAGATTTTAAAAACGTCTCTGTTTGTATTTACTTATCAGTTATAATAACCTAAATTTGACGAACGACAGAGATGAAATTGGTTTCTCATGCTACGTTAGTTAAAACGAAATGCCTTGTTGAAACGAACATAATTGGAAGACATTTTGTTACATGCCTGCAAATGATTCCAGTTGAATTCTATTTATCTTGCTACAATTCATAGATAATTCAAGTTTGATTATTACACCAAATGGTTTTTTTTTTATATACTATAAATGCTATTATTTTTTATTTATTAAGTGTTATATATTAAAATTTATTCACTTATTAGTAAACAAGAAAAATACAGCTGATTCGTGTTCGTTGATTAAACATAAAATTAAAATTTCTGTAACAAAAACTTCTATAAACTAACTAATTTTCGATGCATGGAAGAGAAAGTATTTGCAGAAATTTTATTTACGTATATTTGATTTGATAACATCTGATAAGATACGTTTTAATATATTATTTTTCACTCGCATCATAGGTAAAGGTCCTAGAACGACTGTGTCAATCCAAAAAATATTTTTTAATTATAGGTGACAGCAAACGCGCTATGGATGAATACACTTCTCAGATTATGCTGGGGGGCCATAACACTATTGTAGTGCATAACACTTGCGAAGATTCTCTTCTTGCAGCACCAATTATTCTTGATCTTGTTTTGTTGACTGAGCTCTGTTCAAGAATTAAGGTAAATTATTTTTGCCACTCTATACATACATTTAGGGTTAAGATATTATTTCTCTAACGGTTTGTTTCATTTTCCAGATACGTAAACAAGAAACTGAAAAATATGTGAGCTTCCGCTCCGTTTTAAGTATTCTCAGTTACTTATTAAAAGCTCCTCTAGTGCCACGCGGTACTCCGGTGGTAAACGCATTGTTCAGACAAAGGGCTTGCATCGAAAACATCATGCGCGCTTGCTTGGGATTGTGCCCTAATAATTATATGCAGTTGGAGCATAAATTGGATTTTCCAATTACCGAAACAAATGGTCATACACTTCAAGAACCACCAGCCAAGAAGACAAAATCCCAAACAAATGGAGTTGCCAAGTAGGATTACATGGCTAATTATATCATATCATGTTATATTTGCATTATTTTTACATTTATTCTATGTTATATCATAAAATATAATTTACATTATGAACCACTTATGTACATAAAAAAAGAATAGTCTGATCATGTTTTAATAACTTACCAAAAAAACATTTATTCTTGAGAAATATTTTTATTGTACTGACCCTATTCAAATAAAATAAATAATTAATAAAAATCGTGTTTCTTTGTTTTAAAGCTTCCAATTCTAATACATTATTTACTACATACAAAATCAAAGGATTCTTTAATTTTATCCACGATAATACTTAGTTAACATAATCATAAAACTTCTTAAAAAATCCTTTAAGAATTAAAAGTTTCATCGGTATTAAAATAAATTAAATTCTGCTAGGTTTTGTTTAAGTAAAATACTACATCGTGATGAACACATAACGTAAACTCACTTAATTTTTACATACCGTTGCTTACCTTTTATTATTCAGCTACATTACCATTAAATAAATTATAAAGATATTAAAAATGTTTTATTCATATATTAATTTAATATGTGACATTATATATTTTTGCATAAAAAGCTTTGTAATTTAAAGATGAATTTACGTCGGAAAACACTTTTACTTATGTAATATTATATTAATTAACCCAAGAAATATTCCATAAAAGATAAACTTATTTATATTAAATAAACTTTACAAGTACGTAACTGTGTTTAGTGGGTTGACTGTAAGGTAATACGCCGTATACATTAGTGCGACTTAAACATGCGACATGCAACATTTGATGGATGAAGTTGTACAATACATCGGCTTCTTTATGGTTCGAACGAATTTCATTCAAAACTGTGTTGAATGTTTAGAAAAAAGTCAAAAAGTTTAACAATAAGTTCTACAAGTGTACCTATTGTCCAACATTATTGAAGCATTGTCATTGAAGCAGTGTTGTATTCAAAGCGTATGCAACGGTATCTTCTTTTATTAAATTCAATGCATTACTGCTCTTAAACACTTACTGCAAAACAGAGATAATATTTTGTTTATTTAATGTTTTTAATGTTGAATTTTTTTAATATTTAATTTTGGTTTCATATACCACGTGCGATAATGAAGACATTCTGCTGGCAGTGGCTGCTTGTGTGATAATAGGTACAATTAAAAGCTTATCGCACAAACAGAAACTCAAATGCTGAGTTCGTCCTAGTCTACAAAATAGATACAATTATATTACCAATAATTTATTAACTGACTTAATAAAGAACGGTCTTCGGAGACGGTCTCGATGGAGAATTACGGACTTATGGCTCCTTTAAAATTTTATGAGAATGTACATTTCAGATATGTAGATATGAACTAACTATTTGGAAACGAAACTGGCGCCAACTCCAGACTTTCTCAGGTTCATGCATTTTTTATGCTCTCTGAAAAACTAGAAGTTTCGTATTTTTTTAATGGGCTTGTGTCCTCATTTTTTAGTGGTCGATTTCAATTGTTGATTGAAATTGATGTTAATAAATGTGTATTGGTGTGTCTATTTTATTAAATATCTAAATATTGACGGAGATATAGCAATTAAAAGTTTGAACTGTAGTTTTAACGCTACAAATGGTCGACCATATTTGTATAAAATTCGTGAAATGCATTTTAACGTCAGTTATTTGTTGAGTAGGTCAGAGCTGTGGTAATGTTCTGTAGCTGTTGGTAGTCAAATAATCAAGTCAAATCAAAGAATAATAAGTTTTTATTTTATTTAACCCTGCTAAGGCAGACATAATATTGAAATTTGATTATTCCTTGAAATAGCTGTAAATATTATTTGATATTTTGATATATAAATACATATAGCAGAGATTTATGATCTGTAAGGTTGGTAACCTTACAAAAAGATTGTGATGTCACATGCACGTGGAATGTGTACAACGTTGAATCCCTTTATAATTAAAGAGACAAAATGACTTTTTTAATTGTTAATATCTCTTAACATATAAGGAGTTATTAAAAAATAATTGAACATTTGAGGTTATAGTAACACACTTTATCAATATATAGTACACTTTTATAGAAATTAAGACATAGGACACAAGCCCATTACTTCCTCTTTATTTTTACACTTTATATTGCTTTACAAATATTCTTCCAAGCGTCATATTTATATTCCCTGTTTTTATACTGCATGTCCTTGAGATTCCAAAGACTTTAATATTGTCTATAGTTTTGAATTAACTTTTACAAGTTTCATTTGTCCATTTAAAAACTATTTTCAATTATTCTTATTTATTTACTAAACACAATTTAAGCAAACATCAAAACACGTTTAGATTATACTAGAAACTGAGAACCTACTAGGCGCATTTGTTCGAGATCACACTCAAAATTGCATTCGTTTGTAGTTTACCTTCGAGCCGTTGGCACATTTTTGTTTAATAAAAATACTCATTCTTGAAAGAGTTTTGAAGAATAGCATATGTAACGGGTTTATTAGTGTCCCATGTTAAAGTCGCACTAGTCTGTACGTTAAAAGTACTACACATTTAGTACAATCATGTCTTAATAACGTCAACTTATAATTGATAATATACTATATAATACATAAGATATATAATACATAAATGCTGGATGTTGCATGTTTAAGTCGCACCAATGTGTTCGACGCATAACATTCATGTTTTATGTTTAGTCGATCACAATTAAAATTCAAGAACACTCGCCAAAATAATTTAACCCGTATTTTCTAAATATCTGTAAGTCTGTATAAATTATAGAAATAATAATGCCTCAATTTCTCAAACAAATAAAAAGTCAGATACATATTTATTTCCAATCCAAGCTCAATATAATAACTTTCTAGGAGAAATGTTTAACGAAAAAAATATTTTGGTAGAAAAAACATTGTATTAACTATTAATTCTTCAAAATAAAATATGACCAAATGAAAGTAGACGAAATAAACAGAGGTAACTTTGATAGTACGTATGTTATAAAGTTACATCGATAAAGATTTGTAATTAGATTTCTGTAGTCAAAGAAATGTATTAACTGTATTTTATTATTTTAATGTAAAAATTCGGAAATATACTTAGAAATATTTTTATTTATTTGGGGATATAAAATATTAATATTGTTACGAATTTGCGGGCGTCTGAGGATACAAAAATTATAGTTATAAACTAATTAGCAGAAAAGGTTACGCATCCCTGCACAAATATCTAGACGTTTCGATAACGAGGCTGTTTACTAGTTGGCGCATAACTTGATACGCGTGTGTGTTCCTGGAAATGAATATAAACAACTGCATACCAACTGGTGTTATTGTTTACATGTGAATATTCTAGAATCAAATACTACGCGTATGGACAGGAACGTCATAGAAATAGTCGGAAGGTCAAACAGCGTATTTGAGTAAATATAGGAATGTTCTGGAAAGTCAAAAGTGTCGAGACCAGGGGAATTGTACTGCGTAAACCGCTAATATAAAAAGGAGCAAAGCATTGCGTCGCGAGTGAGTTTTACATCAGCAGCCAGTCCGCGAGTAATAATCAGTCAGCAACAGTAATTAAGTGAAATAATAAAGAGTAATTGTAAACAGTTGTTAATTGTTGTAATTGTTTTTGCGTTAATAAATAAGTTTATAAAAGTGTCAATCCTTCTTTTAATTTGAATTGTGGCTATTTCTAAATATAAGTTACAACGCGACTAAATACTGTAAACAATTGCTTCCGCTCGGCAATCAACTAAAAAGAACCCCGTCGTCGCTAAGTAAAATTGTAACATTTGGTGTCAGGTGTGGGGTAGCTACAGTTAAGGGCGCTGCAGAGAGAATTCCAAGAAGAAAGACGGAGGAGTCTGAAACTACGTTTCCGAAGAGACTTCCAGAAACTTCTAGTGGGGATTTGCAGCAGGAAGGATTTTCAGACGAGGAAGGCTCGAGAAAAACGGTAATAATAATTTCAAATAAACTCTAGAAAATTCCAGAACCTTCCAGAAACTTCTAGAAAGTAGTTTTAAAACAATTTACAACGCAACACACAACAAAAATGGAGGCAGACTTATTAAAAGAACTTAGAGAAATGATGCTAGTGCAAGCTGCAAAGGCCGAAAAGTCTAAAGAAGAGATGTTCGAGAAATTTCAAGAACAGGCAGAAAAGTCTAAAGAAGAAAATGTTGAAATAAGAAAAATAATTCAAGAACAGACAGAACGGTCTAAAGAAGACATATTCGAGAAGTTTCAAGAACAGACAGATGCATTACAAAAACAGAATTTAGCGTTCCAAATGCAGTTGCAAGCTGTAGAAGAAGCTTGCAGAGGATCCAGAAAGGAATTAGAAACGCGTATAAATGAAATAGAAGATAGTGTGACACAAAGTCTCCAATCGGTTACAATACGTCAGGAGCTGACGGAGACGAAAATTCAGGAGATAGAAGAACGCGTAGAACTCGTCCAGAAAAATGGGAAGCAACTAGCAGGAGCGCAGTTAACACAACTTGCCGATAGAGTGCAAGTTTTAGAAAACTCTCAAGGTTGCGGCAACCCTACGATTGCGAAAACCAGCACTATCAAGCCAGCCCCCTACGATGGAACAATCTCTTGGCAGGAATATGAGGTGCAATTCACAGCCATAGCGGAGTTCAATGGCTGGAGTGACAGGGATTGTGCAGGCCAGTTAGCGGCCATGCTACGGGGTTCGGCTCTAATCGCTTTCCAAAATATGAACCCGGACGAGCGGCGTAGCTATACGGCTCTTAAAGCAATGCTAAGCCAGCGGTATGGGGAAGAAAATCTCGCACCTCTGTACTGGGCGCAGCTGGTGAACCGGAGACAAGCTGCAGGAGAAAGGCTAGCAGACCTGGCGACAGATATCGAACGATTAGTAAACCGTGCTGCAGGCAAAGCCCCCAGGGAAACACTAGGAAATTGGGAGGTACAATACTTCGCTAACGCTGTCCGAGAGCGCAGAATAAAGGAGGCCATTTTATTGGCTAAGCCGAAGAACATAAACGAGGCCCTGGCCGCGGCGCTTCAAATGGAAACTGTCAGCCATATTCCCGATGTGAGCCGTATAAGGAGCGCCACTACATCTCCCTCTCATACCACCCCTGCTATGGACGAGGTGTTTCGGCGATTGGCGGACCTCGAGAATCGAAATAGGAACCGTTATAATCCAGGAATTTCAAGAGGTCGGCAATGGACTTACAACAGGGGAAGAAACCCACCTGTGAATGGTACAAGCTCGGAAAGAAGACCCTCGACATCGGCTGTCAATGTGAATCGGCAGTCGGGAAACGAGTCGCAGGCAGTCTAACGGGGACAACTCTGCCTGCTGTTCCGATCAAGAGTCCCCACATTACAGCAGTCGGAACAATAGGAGGAGTAAATAGGGGACCAATTGTGATGGGATATATGGAAGACCGGCCATGTAAATTTTTGATTGATACTGGTGCTACGCAATCACTAGTGGGATTGGAATTCATTAGACGACAAGAATTTATGAAGCAGATCATTGCACCAGCAGCTCCCATTGTATTGCGAGCAATTACTGGAGATACGGCACCCGTTTCCGGAAAAATTAAATTAAAGATCAGGTTAGGCCACACGATCCGAGACTTTATATTCCTCGTAGCACCAATAGAGGAAGAATGTGTTCTAGGCTACGATTGGATGTCCTCAATAAACTGCACAATTTTTCCAAGAGCTAACATTATACAAATAGGAAGAGACCGGCTCAAGTTGTTGAAAGATGACACTGAAGAAACTCTAAATATCAGAACGAGTATTACAAAAAACATACAGCTCTCAGATGATAAAGAAGTGACCCTTCCGGACCACCTACAGGACGTCTATGAGAAGTCAAATAAAAACTTAACTCTTGAAGAATCTCATGACCTGAAGATGGTACTACAAGACAACCAGGACATTTTTTCATCGGGAATAGAAGACGTGGGACACACGACATTAGTGCAACACCCAATAAAGGTAGGAGACGCTAGACCAATTAAACAACCTGCACGAAGACTGCCATGGGGACAAGAAGAGGAAGTTGACGCCATGGTGGATCAAATGCTGCGAGACGGAATAATAGAACCCTCAACAAGTCCGTGGGCATCACCGATAGTACTAGTAAAGAAAAAAGACGGAACGAAGCGATTCTGCGTAGACTACAGGAGATTAAACGATGTCACGCTAAAGGATGCATACCCGTTGCCTCGTATCGATAGCCTTTTTAGTGTATTAAACGGGTCTAAATACTTCTCCACTCTTGATCTCCGGAGCGGATATTGGCAAGTAGAAGTAAAACAAGAAGATAGGGAGAAAACAGCGTTCACGACCGGGAAAGGTCTCTGGCAGTTTCGAGTAATGCCTTTTGGTCTATGTAATGCCCCCGCAACATTTGAACGATTAATGGATAGCGTCTTAAAAGACTTACCTCCGGGAACATGCCTCGTGTATCTGGACGACATAGTGGTGCTTGGCAAAGATGCTAGAAGCCAAATAGATAATTTGAAAATTGTATTTCAACGATTACGAACAGCAAACCTTAAATTAAACCCAAAGAAATGCAACCTTTGTGCCGAGCAAATAAGATATCTGGGACATGTCGTCACTAGAAATGGAGTATCTACGGACCCGGAAAAAGTGAAAGCTATTCAGACCTGGCCGACACCCACCAACCTGTCGGAAGTGCGGAGTTTCCTTGGGTTATGTGCTTATTACAGAAAATTTGTTTCAAACTTTGCGAAGATTGCAAAACCGCTGTATGAACTTACGGAGAAACCAACTACGAAGAGGCGACCCATTGTGTGGACACCATCATGTGAAGACTCGTTCAACCAATTAAAGGGAAAGCTTACAAATGCACCGATCCTTGCTTTTCCCCAACGTGTAGGAGAATTTATATTGGATACGGACGCATCGCATACCGGAATGGGAGCAGTACTTTCACAAGTACAACAAGGCGAAGAACGCGTAATAGAATACTTCAGTAGGGTATTCTCGAAGGCCGAACAGAATTACTGTGTTACGCGAAAAGAACTTCTGGCAGTCGTTAAAGCTCTAAAACAGTTTAGACACTATTTGTGGGGCCAGCCATTTCGAATTCGTACCGACCACGCTTCGTTAACCTGGTTAACAAATTTTAAGGAGCCTGAGGGACAACTAGCACGTTGGCTACAACAGATAAGCGAATACCAGTATAAAATCGAGTACCGGCCAGGACGCCAACACGCGAATGCAGACGCATTGTCTAGAAGACCGTGTGCAACCAATGGATGTAACCACTGTGAACGTAAGGAGGCTAAACAGGAGCCTGAAAGCGAACCCGATGAGGCAATACTTATACGACATACTCAAATCTATTTGCAAAACGGTCGATTACCTCTTAACTATGATGATGCCGAAAAATGGGATCCCGACACACTAGTAAAAGCAGAAATCAAAATGAACATGGAATACATCAGGGATGACCTATTCTTAGCACCCTCTGAATACTCGTTAGCCCATTGTGTCGCCGAAGACCTGCACATGAGTAAAGGTATTGCAGTAACATTCAAGGAGAAATTCGGAGATCTGAGAAAGCTTCGAGAACAACAGAGAAAGGTAGGAGAAGTTGCAGTTCTGGAAAAGGATGGAAGATTTATTTATTACCTGATTACAAAACGGAGGAGTTCCGGAAAACCAACGTATCATGATTTATGGAAATCATTGGTATCACTACGAGAACACATCCTGCAGCAACAAGTAAAGAAGTTAGCCATTCCGCAAATAGGTTGCGGACACGATCATTTGACGTGGGCACATGTAGAGCGTCTGCTGAGATACGTGTTCTACGATTTGGAGCTCAACATTCAGGTTTATATACCAGAACCAGTAGCAACCGTTCCCATAAGATACTTGACGCGGGCGAAGGCTAAAACCGAAGAAACTCAAGTAACAGTGGATAATGATTCGCCTCCACCTGCAGATAGCTCAATTCAAAGGACTGATCAAGCAGAAGATGAACTGGGTGACACCGTAGGTGAAGCACAGAAAGAAGATGAAGATCTGGCACTCATTGCGGCATGGAAAAAGACAGGAATTAGACCTCAATGGCCAGAGGTATCAGCCTATAGTCCTCGTGTAAAAGAATATTGGTCTATGTGGAACTGTTTAGAACTTCACGATGGAAGGCTATATCGGTTGTGGCATTTTGTAGACGACAGGCCACCCATTCGACAACTGATAGTACCTAATAAACTAGTCCCGGATATATTGAAACAAGTACACGATAGTTTCTCAGGTGGACATTTCGGGGTGCATAAAACACTAGAGAAGATACGGCAAAGGTGGTACTGGCCCCGTTGCGGAGCCTCAGTAAATCGTTGGTGTCGAAATTGTGACACTTGTACGGCCAGTAAAGGACCCCGACAGAGAAATCGAGGACCTATGCATACCTACACGGTGGGAGCACCGTTCGAAAGAGTTGGAATGGACATTTTAGGACCACTGCCACGGAGCCGAACCGGCAATAAATACGTGTTGATCGTGGTGGATTACTTTACCAAATGGCCTGAAATACTTCCTATCCCGAATCAAGAAGCGACTACAGTTGCAAAAGTCTTTGTGCAAGAAGTAGTATCGCGTTATGGAGTTCCCCAAGAGCTACATTCGGATCAAGGAAGAAATTTTGAAGCCGCCGTATTCCAACAGATTTCGAAACTTCTAGGCATGCATAAAACCCGAACTACACCATTACATCCGCAGTCGAACGGCATGGTTGAGAGACTAAATCGGACGATAGAGGAATATCTGACGAAATTTGTCCATACTAACCAAGACAATTGGGACGAGTTGATACCTCTGTTTCTACTGGCATATCGGTCAGCGGTGCACGAAGCAACACGGCAGACTCCAGCCGCTATGCTAATGGGACGTGAACTCAGGTTACCCTGTGACCTGATGTACGGACCTCCTCCCGAAAGAAAGTTTAGTGGCAACGAAGAATACTGCGAAACCCTAGCGCAAGAACTAGAAAAAATCCACAAACTTGCGAGAGAACGCCTTCCGTTAGCGACGGATCGCTCGAAAACGCGTTATGATTGTGGAAAACAAAGTCAGCGTTTTTCCAGAGGTGATGCGGTATGGCTCTACTATCCTAAGAAGAAGATAGGACGAAGCCCTAAACTACAAGCCAAATGGGAAGGACCGTATTTAATATCGGCTGTCATTTCGGACGTGGTCTACAAAGTGCAGAGATCAGCCCGAGGAAAATGCATGATTGTTCACCGAGACCGACTCGCAAAGTACGAGGGTGAAAATGCTCCGGACTGGGAGTTAACGGAATCAGCCGCCCGATGAAAATTATAAGCCCTCGGGACGAGCGCTTTTAAGAGGGGGAAAGTGTTACGAATTTGCGGGCGTCTGAGGATACAAAAATTATAGTTATAAACTAATTAGCAGAAAAGGTTACGCATCCCTGCACAAATATCTAGACGTTTCGATAACGAGGCTGTTTACTAGTTGGCGCATAACTTGATACGCGTGTGTGTTCCTGGAAATGAATATAAACAACTGCATACCAACTGGTGTTATTGTTTACATGTGAATATTCTAGAATCAAATACTACGCGTATGGACAGGAACGTCATAGAAATAGTCGGAAGGTCAAACAGCGTATTTGAGTAAATATAGGAATGTTCTGGAAAGTCAAAAGTGTCGAGACCAGGGGAATTGTACTGCGTAAACCGCTAATATAAAAAGGAGCAAAGCATTGCGTCGCGAGTGAGTTTTACATCAGCAGCCAGTCCGCGAGTAATAATCAGTCAGCAACAGTAATTAAGTGAAATAATAAAGAGTAATTGTAAACAGTTGTTAATTGTTGTAATTGTTTTTGCGTTAATAAATAAGTTTATAAAAGTGTCAATCCTTCTTTTAATTTGAATTGTGGCTATTTCTAAATATAAGTTACAACGCGACTAAATACTGTAAACAATTGCTTCCGCTCGGCAATCAACTAAAAAGAACCCCGTCGTCGCTAAGTAAAATTGTAACAATATTTTAAAATATAATTTCGCAATAACAGGTTTCGTTTAGATATACTATATTATTTTCTAAAAGTAATAATCAAACCATTATTTGTATCAGGTTTCGTTTAGATATACTATATTATTTTCTAAAAGTAATAATCAAACCATTATTTGTATAAAATTTTATTTCTTAATATGTCAATTTTGTATATTTACACAGTTTGCACAGTTTCTGCAAGAGATTTTACTAAATCTGTAACAAGACCTGAAGCTCCAAATCTGAAGAGCGATGGAACCAGCCAAGCATCGCCCAACACAGTTTCTATGAAGTGCAACCATTCTAATGAGTCAGTAGCAGTGCGTATTCCTCCTGCAGGTTTAAATCCAACCTAGAAATACAAACATTTATTATGTGATAATTCTTTTTTCATATACATTATTTAAGATGGAAAATAATGGAATGCAATCCCAGGGTTCGAGATAAATTCTAGTTGTAAAATGTTAAGTATTTAAAATAAAAATACTATTAAAACTAAAATAACATTCTTAACAAAATTAATATTTATGAAAACTATCCTATATTACGACTGAATAGGAGATCTCCAATCTTTATAATTCGATACATCAAATCTTTTATAACTACAGGAGTCAGCGCTCGAAGTGTTACCATTTGAAAATACTATAATTTTGATTTTGTTTTATTTAAAAACTTTAGTATCATTTCAAAACATTACAAATTTAAAAGAATATGTTATTCTTCGAGGTAGCCACCTTTAGCGCGGATAATAGCATCGAGTCTGTGGTCTGATGGTAGTTTGTCGCATTCTCGGCGAAGAGCAATCTTCTAATATTTTTTAGTTGACAGTTTGGCCTCCATAATGGACCATATGGAAAAATCAATTGGGTTTAAGTCCGGAAATATGATGGTCATTATTGCGAAGAAATGAAGCTGAGAACTTTTTCTTGTAAAAACATTGTGTATCACGGGTTTTATGGGAATGAAAAGGAGTGGTGAGCGTCTCGTGGCAGACGCTAGCTTTTACAAAGAAATTCGCTGATCTAAATTCTATCTTGATTTGCACTATAACCATACCCAATCGTTTGTTTACATATTGCAGGACCGTTAAAAAAAATTTATCAGAAAAGACCAAATTGTCCAGCTGGCCACCAACATGCAAGTGTTTTAACACCTTTGCTCTTACTAAGCGAACTGTCTTTGGTGCAGGTGTCTATTTTGTATTTTGTAGGGCTTCAATCGTAGTTCATTTTTTAATATGCGCCCTATGCTACGATGAGATTTTTCGCCAATTGAACTGCCCTTTGTCGTGGAGACCATTGAATTCTGCCATCGCCTTTCGAAACATTTCTGGTGATGTTACTGTACCAGTATCATTGTAACGTGTAATGGTCTGATACACAAACATTTTGTTCACATGTAAATGTCCGAGCTCATTAACAATGGCTGATTGCGATTTTCCAGCCTAATTAATAAGTCAGTAAAAGTAAGTCAGCCACTGTTGTGTTTGAATTCCATTTCGATAATTTTTTTTAAATACGACGATATGCTTCTATAAGATTGTAAACAACAAACTGACGCTTGTCAAAAGATGAGCGCGCTGATTGCTACAGCAGCATGAAATTGGTAACACTTCGAGCGCCGCCCCTGTGTAAGAAAAATTCTGCAAAATGCATAAGTCATTTTGTACAATAAGCCAAATGTTTAAACGAACATTTAATATTATTTTGAATAGTTGTATTTTTGCAATAGTTGATTTTTACAAGCTGGGGTTTAAATTATTAAGTTACTGTTGATAGAGCCCCACAAACATTTTTCCGTATCGTAAGTATTGTCGAATATATCTGATTAACCTTTGTGTAAGAATTTTTGAATTACGTTCTAAGCCACAATTCGAAAATATATTTGGTTAATATTTGATTACGTTCAGGAAAAGAAATTTCGTATTCTAACGTTTACCTTCATAAATGGGGTCAACCAATTTACACGATTTGAAATATCTCAGATAGAGATATTATATTTCAGACTCGAGACTCTAGCTTAAGTTCTAGCTTGACGTGTAGAAGCTATTGGCGCTAGTTGTACGACTAGATTGTTATAAAAGAAGCTACGTAAATGCTTATTGTTGGAAGTCTAAACAGGCGTGGAGTAATGCATTTTGTTTCTGAAACTTTCACCTCAGTTTCCGATCAAAAACACCATCGAAACCAGTCAAAATACCCTGTCGATTCAGATAATTGGTAATGTCTGAGAATATCGATTCGAATTTTATACGCTATCTGATCCATATTGTTTGTAGGGAGTACCTTTGTCTTTACTTTGCTCTGTGTTTTTCTAAGCAGAATAACACTGCAAGAACTTTTTCGTAAAATTAGTCACTTCTTCATTAGCACTCGTACCGAAAATAGCTAATCATCATTGCAAATATGTCATTATAAATAAATTCTCTGAATATTTGTATTTTAATTAAATAAGAGTAATTAAATTGAGCCACACCGTTATTTTAGAAAGCTTTGTTTAGAATAATATGTTTCGTATCTATTACAAAGTTTCATTAAATCTTACTTAGGATGTTTTCTCAAATAAATATTTTGGACAAATTCTTTAAGTAATTTATTTTACCTTAACACCAGTTCTTGATTCGTAATCCAAAATAGCTCTACACATAACTAAACCACTTTGCAATGTTGCGTTCACAGTCTCCTTTCCTGTAGATGTTTTTATAAAATCTGAACCAGCCATCATAGCAATCATAGAGGCTTTATAGACCTAAAATAATAATAATAATAAGCATTAAACAGTTTGTTACAGAAACGTATTCACTATAAGTTTTAAATAAAAGTCAGCTTTATACATAGAAGAACTTGAAAGATTTAAATTACAAATTTATTAAAAGAAGACAATGGACTTGTGTCCTCATTTTTTAGTGATCGATTTTTCAATTGTTGATTGGAATTGATATTAATAAATGAGTATTGGCGTGTCTATTTTATTAAAAATCCAAATATTGACGGAAATATAGCAATTAAAAGTTTGAATTGTAGTTTTAGCGCTAGAAATGGTCGGACATATTTGTATGACGTGAAATGCATTTTAACGTCAGTTATTTGTTGAGTAAGTCAGTGCTGTAGTAATGTTCTGTAGCTGTTGGTAGTCAAATAATCAAGTCAAATCAAAGAATAATAAGTTTTTATTTTATTTAACCCCGCTAAGGCAGACATAATATTGAAATTTGATTGTTCCTTGAAATGGCTGTAAATAATATTTGATATATAAATACATATAGCAGAGATTTATGAGCTATAAGGTTGGTAACCTTACACAAGGATTGTGATGTCACATGCACTTGGAATGTGTACAATGTTGAATCTCTTTAATAATTAAAGAGACAAAATGACTTTTTGAATTGTTAATATCTCTTAACATATAAGGAGTTATTAAAAAATAATTGAACATTTGAGGTTCTAGTAACCCACTTTATCAATATATAGTACACTTTTATAGAAATTAAGACATAGGACACAAGCCCATTGTACAAATAATTTATGCAGTAGGTAAATTATTTTATGCTAAATAAGCGTCACGCAGAATATTAATAGATTTTCCAGTAGTTTTGTATATGTAACATTTACGTTTCGTATTCTGTTTCTAAATTCAAGAACATAATAGATAAATGAACTATTTTAAGCTGGAATAGAATTTTCGTATAAAATAACTTTCTTACATTCGTTAACGTTCCCAGTTCTCCAACAGCAAGGATTGTTTTCAGGTGGGCTCGACCTGCACAAACTTGTTTAAAAGCTTTAATCTCATCATATAATGTTTGCCATTTTCCCGTTAATACCAGACTTCTATCAATGACCACATCTATTTCAGTGGCTCCATATTCAATGCAACATTCGATTTCAATAAGCCGTGATTTCAAAGGGTATTGTCCAGAAGGAAATCCAGCAGCAACTGAAAAATATCATAATTAAATAAAAGAAAAAAAAATAAAACTTCCTTAGCCACGGTAGGTTGTGTTAGGTCATCTTTTACAGCCTTAGAAATCAAAATACCGATTTTTCATAAAAAAAATCAGAAACTTTGTTATTTTAAAATCCGATGATATTAAAAAAAAAGACTCGACGGCGCTACCTCGGAATTTATGTAAAGAAAGAGTATACAAAATTTCAAAAGGATCGGTGTAGTAGATTTTGAGCTAGATAGAACACCGATTCTGATAAGTTGCAAAGAAAGACGAAACCAGACCAGATAGGTGAAGACTTAAAACTCTATATCTCTGACAGTTTTACTCCAATCGGCTTCAAATTTTCACACAATAAACTTAATATGTTGTACATTAATATAAATAAAATTGAAACCTTACCCCCGAACCTTATTTTGGTTCTGAAACTACTCTAGGTACTTTCTGATTTAAACATGAAACTTTTAAATATCAATTATAATGATAAATTTCATGAAGCTTTGTCCGATGTTGAAATTTTAGAGCAACTAGTCTCTTTAATAAATAAAAAAACCAAGTATGTTTAATTTATATGACCAAGTTAAAAACAACTGCGTCTACAATACAATTTTTATCTCCTTTCAGAGGAATCTTATCATATAATTAAAGAAACGGTTTCTCAAAGAAGTAAATATGAATAATTACAAGATAAATACTAAAAAGAATAAACAGAAAACTTAACCAAATTTTTCAAAAGATTCTATGAGTAATAAAATACCGAAAGTAACCATAGACAGTTAAGGTAGTTGTATCGTGGAATGACTTTTCAAAGGATTTTAATAAAACTTCATTTAATTGCTCTTTAATTAATTATAAGACATATTGACCTCAGGTCGATTAAAATTTACCACTCCATTATTGAGAAAAACGATATTAAAGTTTTGTTATTTTAACACAGGCTCTTATGGGAAATAGTAATTTCAATGTTATTTTTATCGAATAAAATAAAAACGATTCAAAGGAATTCAATAAAAATTTAATATATTATAGAAACAGTAGTTATTATTCACATAAAAAAAAATGGAAATTATTGTCCACGCCATTACAGAAATAAAATTTTGTAAACATTGAAAATACGTGTATATACGTGTATGTATGTGAATATACGTGTAGATACTATTTACATGTAGTGAGAACAGTGAGAATACGTGAATGTATATACGTGTATACGTGTATGTATGTGTAGATACTATTTACATGTAGTGAGAACAGTGAGACTGTACTTTCACAAAAGTTTTTAACGAGACTATTTGACACTAACGTTTCAGCTACATTATAATTTTAGGTTGCTGAGTTATACTTTTGAGCATGACTATCTCGGACCAACTACCTTAAGTACTTGAAAAATGAATTAATTTAATTTTTGATTTCTATGTTATGATAGATTTATACCATAATTAGTTATGTATTTGATGAAATAGATTATAATTAATGAATAATGTATTATAAAAGAAAATTACTTATATTTTTATTTATGCCAATAATTATCTATACTAATATTATAAAGCGACAGAGTTTGTTTGTTTGAACGCGCTAATCTCCGAAACTACTGGTTCGAATTGAATAATTCTTTTTGTGTTGGATAGTCCAGTTACCGAGGAAGGCTATAGGCTATATAACATCACGCTACGACCAATAGGAGCAAAGATATAGTGGTAAATGTGTAAAAAACGGGAGAAATTATTATAAAGCGCCTACTCTGATACATAGCATATATACAAATCAATATTTTAAGTAGACCGGTGTTTTAAGTAGTAGGCGCCGGTGCGTGCGGTAGTGAAAAAAAAGTTAAAAAAATAAGTTATTCATTTCCAAACATTTAAATTGGAAACCATCAAATCAATCACGTATATTGTGCAAATTTTTATTCAATTTCAACAGCAGGCATTTGTCTTTAAGGTGGTAAGTTGAACTGTGTAAATTATGTGGATCGTGCATTTAAGGTTACATTCACCACTTTGTCCATAGTCCAAAATGCCTAGAGGACGACGTGCGAACATCGGCCGCCGCGCAAGACATGCAAGCCAGCAACAACTGTATTCACAGAATTTAAGCGAAGAAAGACAAAATATAATAACAGAAAATGCCCGATTGAGACAACGCGTGAGCACACGAAGATCATTGGCATCATACAATCGCTTGGCATTCCAATATGATCCTACTGCGAACTACAGTGATGATGAAAATTTAGATATTGGACCAACGACGACTATATGCCGATATTGCAATGCGTTAAAGTTCAAAAGAGAAACGGCTGGATTGTGCTGCGCAAGTGGAAAAGTCAAACTGGATCCATTACTTACACCACCACAGCCACTGAAACCATTGTCCGATGGAAGTGATCCCGATTCCAGCCATTTTCTTCAACACATCCTTGAATACAATAACTGCTTTCGCATGACTTCCTTTGGAGCTAATATCATTCGAGAAGGCGGCTTCATGCCGACTTGCAAGGTAAAAGATACAACACAAGTGACCAATCACTCACACCAACACAATGAATTGCAACACATAACAACTACATATACACCACATACTACACCATCACACGATTAGAAGCTACACCGTATTCTTCAACAAATGATTGTTTGCAATTACAGATACAAGGACAAATATATCATTTGCATGGTTCAATGGTGCCAACACCAGATGAACCGCATCAATTTCTGCAAATATATTTCATTTCGTCGATGGTGGATCAGCTGAATGTGCGGTGCAATATACAGTGAACACAACAGTTAAAGAGACGAATTATTGAACAGTTGCAAGCATTTTTTCACGCTAATAATGCTGTGGTTAATATGTTCAAAACAGCATTGGAACGAATGCCATCGGATACGCACAAATTTGTCATAAGAGCGGATTGTACCCCAACAGGTGAACATGTGCGAAGATTCAATGCACCCACCGTTAATGATGTTGCTGCAATTATTGTTGGCGATCCAACTAAATCGCGAGACATTGTCGTTCAGCGAAGAAGCAATATCATGCATCGTGTAAACGAGACACATCGTTTGTACGATGCGTTACAATATCCAATCATTTATTGGCAAGGGCAAGACGGATACGACATCACGTTGAAGATGGTCGATCCAATTACTGGTACAATATTCACACACTAATTATTGCTATTATTGGTTTCCATTAACAATTCATTTAATTTTGCATTTTCAGGTGTATCAACGAATAAAAATCTAAGCGCAATGAATTACTATGAGTATCGTATAATGATTCGTACACATGAGGAGAATGTCATTCTGAAGTGCCGTCGGCTACTCCAGCAATTCGCTGTCGACATGTATGTCAAAGTCGAGACCGAACGTTTAGCGTTCATCCGATTCAATCAGGCAAAGCTACGATCTGAGGACTATATACACTTGCGTGATGCTATTCATTCAGATGGTGATGTTCAGAATATTGGACGTCTGACGATTCTCCCATCATCTTACATCGGAAGCCCACGACACATGCACGAATACGCTCAAGACGCTATGACGTACGTGCGAAATTATGGAACTCCGGATTTATTTATTACGTTCACATGCAATTCGAAGTGGACGGAAATTGAACGTGAGTTAGAACCGGGCCAAAAACCGCAAGATCGCCATGACATAATCGCCAGAGTATTTCAGCAAAAACTCAAGGTTATGATGGATGTGCTTACTAAGTATCGAGTTTTTGGTGACACACGTTGTTATATGTACTCGGTGGAATGGCAGAAGCGTGGACTACCGCATGCTCATATCCTAATTTGGTTGCTGAACAAATTACATTCAAATGAAGTGGATGACATCATATCAGCTGAAATTCCTGATCCAGTCACTGATCCCCATCTACACGACATTGTGACGACACAGATGGTGCATGGACCGTGCGATGCATTAAGTCCATTATCGCCTTGCATGGCTGATAGAAAGTGCACAAAACGATATCCGCGACCGTTAGTTGCTGAAACAGTCACAGAGAACGATGGATATCCAGTTTATCGTCGGCGTTCAAAAGAAGATAATGGTCGAACTATCAAAGTTAAAGTTAAAAATCAAGAGATTGAGATCGGAAATGAATTCATTGTACCATATTGCCCGCTGCTATCACGAATTTTCAAAACACGTGCAAACGTTGAGAGTTGTCATTCGGCCAAATCAATCAAATATTTGTGCAAGTACGTCACAAAAGGCAGCGACATGGCTGTGTTTGGTATTGCGTCGGAAAATGCGAATGACGAAATCAGCAACTTCCAAATGGGCAGATACGTCAGTACTAATGAAGCACTGTGGCGATTATTGTCATTTCAAATTCATGAAAGATATCCCACAGTTGTACATTTAGCAGTGCATTTGGAAAATGGCCAAAGAGTTTACTTCACTGAGGCTAATGCGGCACAACGAGCTGAGAGACCACCATCGACAACATTGACTAGCTTCTTTGCAATGTGTGAAGCAGATCCATTCGCAGCGACGCTGATGTACGTTGAAATGCCCAAGTATTACACTTGGAATCAATCAACAAAGAAATTCCAACGTCGCAAACAAGGAACCCCAGTTCCAGATTGGCCACAGGTGTTTTCCACTGATGCACTAGGTCGCATGTATACTGTTCATCCTAAAAATGATGAATGTTTTTATTTGCGACTGCTGTTGGTAAATGTACGTGGACCAAAATCATTTGCGCATTTGAAAACTGTGAATGGCCACCAATGCCAAACATATCGAGAAGCATGTCAACTATTGGGTTTGCTGGAGAACGATTCTCATTGGGATTTAACACTTGCGGATTCAGTTGTTTCATCAAATGCGTACCAAATACGAACGCTGTTCGCAATTATCATCACCACATGTTTTCCTTCACAACCAATTCAGTTATGGAACAAATACGAAGACGACATATGTGAAGATATCTTGCATCGCTTGCGCATTCAAACGAATAATCCTGACATCCAAATTACCGATGAAATCTACAATGAAGGATTGATTCTGATTGAGGATCAATGCTTGACTATTGCAAACAAGCTACTGATTGAAGTAGGAATGATTGCGCCAAATCGATCGATGCACGATGCATTCAACCAAGAATTAAATCGAGAGCTGCAATACAATGTTGATACATTGCAGGAATTCGTTCGAAATAATGTGCCGTTGCTGAATGAACAACAAAAACAAGTATACGAAACATTAATGCAAGCGGTGAAGCATAAAACAAGAAAACAAAATTTCTTCATATTTTAATCACCAAACGAAATGTTACATAAAACGAAGCCATCTGATGGCGAAACGGAGTTCGCCGGGTTTGCTAGTTATTCAATAAAAGTTTTAACTTAATTATTTTTTAATTTTAGGTTGCTTCGTTTTTTGGCGCATTTATCTTTAGCCCCACAATGTTCCCGGTTATAATGTTGGCACCCGATTATTTCAATAACCCCTTCACTGAAAACTGTCGTCTAAATATATTTTTATTTTTAATTTTTCATCGAAACTATGTGGCGAATAATTTTTAATTTTTGCATAGTTGTTTTAAAGATATAATTCTAACAAATATCAGATTTTCATAAAGATGGGAATAGTCTTTCTAAGTAAACAGATTAAAGCTTATAATTTTTCCATGCTTTTCATATACTGTACCTGTAAAAAGTACCAATTTTAATTGCAATTGTCTAATGTTTGGTTAGGTCAATCATCTTCAAATTTTAACATCGTGTGTATTATGCATTTTATTACTTATTGTCCAAGTTTTGAATATTTCCTAAAATATTGCAATCGCGGGGAACAACAACCTTAAGTTTCTAAAAGATTCCAAATGAATGAATATTAGAAGACCACTTCTTGATTTTCTGCATTCGATACATTTAATTCGAAAACATTCACCTCATGTTATTTGTAGAAGATGTTTTCATATTGAATATTATTACCTGAGGCAATTTGGATTTTTCCTAACATTCCTAGTTCAGTTAACGCATTCTTTGCATCTACCACTCGGTTCGGGTAAACGCAAACTGCAGCAGTGTGAATTGTGGAGGCGTCATCATTGCTGATTACTTTTTGTGACACCAGCTTAGCTAAAATATCTGATGGTATAGGTTGTTTTGCCTAAAAAGAAAAAAAAAATGAAAAACACATTCAATATATATCGTTTACTTCAGGGGTTGTCCTGAAAATATTTCTGTTTAATAATTTATAGGTTATAGCCAGAATATTATAAGAATACCCAGTTAATATTGACCGACGTTAAGGGCGACAGTGGCATAATAAGAGAGTGTAAACTTTTAGTACAAGAACTTGCTTCTGATACCCTTGAAGGTAATGTTATGGCATTTTCTACTTAATAAAAAATGTTGTTCTAGTTTTGCACGCTACTGCGTGTTTTGTTTTTATTTTTATAAGGATATTTTATTTATTTATTTTTTCTTTTGGAAGGAGTAAGAATGTTTAAATATAATAAGGATCAAAAATGAATTAAGCGCAATGATATGTAATTTAATGAGTTAAAGCATAAGAATGTAGTGCCCAATAGCAAAAACATTAAAATAAATAATAATAATAACAATAATTAGTTTTTCTTTAACAGGGTTAATAAATATATATGGCTTGTCTATCACCGATTCACCTAACTGTTACTAAGTATTAAATTTATTAAATGAAGATCAGCATATTTCCAAAAAAACAAACCCAAATAATGAAACCGTTAAGTTAGACCACTCAATGAAAACTTCAAGTCATACAATACGGAAGAAGACAGCGCGCGCCGCCATCTTTGAAAAATGTCGGCCAAAAACGGTATATTGGCTTTATCTTCTTATTAGTGCGTATATGATTCAATTTACTACAAGTTTTATAAACAAATTGTGTTGTATGTCTTACAAGGACGGAGCTATGTCACTGCAAAGTAGAGCACTATAATGAAAATGAAAAAATATTAGGTGATAAATATTTTTATGTTAAATTCGTAGGTCAATTTTGTTAAATTTAAAACGTATTGTTAGGTAAAAAGTATTACGTGAGTGAACGTTTTGTGTTTAGATGTCGCAGAAGTTTGTTTACCTTTGCACATAATTTCTTGACAACATCTTCAGTGTCATCTCCATTTAAAGTTGTTAAATCCGTCAGTTTGAGTGACTGCAACCATAGCGAATTCTTTCGGTTTGAGTAATCGGCGTCTTTCTTAATTGCTTGAATTCTATCTTCAATTTCTGTGTTATCAATAATTATAGCCCCGAACCATGAGAGATCTGTAACATTAAATGTATTGATAAAAAAGTCTAATCGGAGATATTTCGTTTATTTAAACTTGGAATGACATTGTCCTTGCGATAAAATTTCACATATAGATAAACATATGAGCCATTTATTTTAAAAGATGAAAAAGTCTATCTGGTTGCTAGATATTCAAGGATTTGCAATTCAACCGAAGTAGAGATTTCATACTTACGTATTCGGATACAAATGTTCGTTTTTTTTGTATACGAAGATGCAAGTGTGAACACAAAGCTTCCGAATATTTGCTTCAGTCATGTCCGAGGTACCGTACACATAGATGTTGACGACAATGACATTAAAACATAACCTCAATGCTCGGTATGAACGTATCAGAACGATTACTACCCATAACAAACTGTATTTGCTAAGTATTTAAGTATAGTAAACAAGCGACTGTAATAATTTAATTCTTATTTATTTAAACTAATATGTTTAAAGTTTAGTTTGTTCGAGTGTTGAATATTTGCCATGTTTTGAAAACAAGTGTGAACAGGTAGTTCGACAATTAGACAAACAGCATGTTTAATCGAAGAGGTATATATGTGAACAAGGCCAATACCACACAACTTTTACTTTTTTAACTTTTAACACACAAATTTTATTTATATACACATATCGTTTGAATAAGTGACGTAACTTATCTACTATTGCTGATAGTACAGGTCAGAAGGACTCGATAATTGATAAAATTTAAGATGTATAATAAGAGAGATTGTTTTCGGTTTTATATGAAAAGATTTACTTTGTACTACGTAAAGTAAATTGTTACACTTTTTAGAAAAAAGAATCACTTAAATGTATTGGCCGAAAACCAACATTAGCCCCATCTATGATACAAAAGTATTTGCTCAATGGGCTTGTGTCCTATGTCTTAATTTCTATAAAAGTGACTATATATTGATAAAGAGGGTTACTAGAACCTCAAATGTCTAATTATTTTTAATAACTCCTTATATTTCAGGAGATATTAACAATTAAAAAAGTCATTTTTCTCTTTAATTATTAAAGGGATTCAACGTTGTCCACATTCCAACTGCCTGTGACATCATTACCGCTATCAACCTTACAGCTCATAAATCTCTGCTATATGTATTTATATATCAAAATATTAAATATTATTCACAGCTATTAAAAGGAACAATAAAATTCCAATATTATGTCTGCCTTAGCAGGGTTAAATAAAATAAAAACTTATTATTCTTTGACTTGACTTGATTATTATGACTACCAACAGCTATAGAACATTACCACAGCACTGACCTACTCAACAAATAACTAACGCAAACTGACGTTAAAATGCATTCACATCATACAAATATGGCCGACCATTTCTAGTGCTAAAACTACAATTCAAACTTTTAATTGCTATATCTCCGTCAATATTTAGATATTTAATACAATAGACACGCCAATACACATTTATTAACATCAATTTCAATCAACAACTAAAAAATCGACCACTAAAAAATGAGGACACAAGCCCATTGTCTTGATAACTCTATGTTATCGAAACAAAAATGTGCAGAAAAATTATTGTTAGTTCGATTAATGAAAAGCACCTGGCAGGATATAGTGTTAACGAACCCTAACAAGGCTTTACTGTTACACAGTGATTTAGTGGTGAAAACGCCGAATACAAGTGATGCCAGCGGAGTGATGGAACGGATTTATTGGATTTACATTAATGGGTTTGTGTCCTCATTTTTTAGTGGTCGATTTTTCAATTGTTGATTGAAACTGATGTTAATAAAAGTGTATTGACGTGTCTATTTTATTAAATATCTAAACATTGACGGAGATATAGCAATTAAAAGTTTGAATTGTAGTTTTAGCGCTAGAAATGGTCGGCCATATTTGTATGACGTGAAATGCATTTTAACGTCAGTTATTTGTTGAGTAGGTCAGTGCTGTGGTAATGTTCTGTAGCTGTTGGTAGTCAAATAATCAAGTCAAATCAAAGAATAATAAGTTTTTATTTTATTTAACCCTGCTAAGGCAGACATAATATTGAAATTTGATTGTTCCTTGAAATAGCTGTAAATAATATTTGATATTTTGATATATAAATACATATAGCAGAGATTTATGAGCTGTAAGGTTGGCAGCGATTGTGATGTCACATGCATTTGGAATGTGTACAACGTTGAATCCCTTTAATAATTAAAGAGACAAAATGACTTTTTTAATTGTTAATATCTCTTAACATATAAGGAGTTATTAAAAAATAATTTAATATTTGAGGTTCTAGTAACCCACTTTATTAATATATAGTACACTTTTATAGAAATTAAGACATAGGGCACAAGCCCATTCAATAAAAGTTTCTGATTAGGTTCGGAAAAGTCTAAGCAATATAATACATTGGCTTGCATATTAAGGCAAATGTAACTAAATCTGTACAAGTGACGTTTACCACCAAACGAGAAACATGCTCACCAGTCAATCTAAGTAGCGTGCAAATACCTCAAACAAATGAGGCACAATATCTGAGCATATACCTGGATAGGAGTCTCACATGGAGAAAAAAAAACTTCGTAAACTATACTGGCTAATGAACAAGAATTCCCAGTTATCAATAGAAAGCAAAATAATAATATAAATGTATACTTAAAGCAATATAGACATATTTATGGGTTACAATTTTGGGAAACCATAAGTTTAAAAAATATATACGGTTGTGTCACGTGCCACATATGGTGCAAGTTGAATTTCATTGTAAACCTATTGTTAAATGTCAATATGACCGATCGCAATATTAAATAATTCAAATTTTAAAAAATATTCGTGTTTAGCAGTAAGCAATGTTTACAATGTGTATATATTTTCTACTAATCTAAGCAATTTAGAATGCACATTTCGTCATAAAATAAACATTTATTACTTCAGTAATTGTTAGATATACCCCCACCTTTTGTTTTGAAACTTGGCATTTACCTATCAACGTTTTATACAAATTCGCCATAATTTTTTATAGGCCATAAAATCTACGAATTTGAATAGTTCTTTACTTCTAGTATTAAATATTAATTTCGGTTGTGTAGTACCAAATAAAACTTATTTTGGATAATTATTCGATATAGCTCCACCTTATGTTTTGAACCTTATTTTGTAATCAAAAATAAACAATAATCTATTACATATTTTGCGTTTTGTTCGATGACCTTTTGCCATTTTTCTGGCAATTTGATGATTTCGCATTCATAGAACTTATGGTCCTTATCAGCAAAAAACGTACAACAGGTGGCATGTGTCAAATGTCAAAAGAAAAGGTCATAACGTTGAGACAAGCATATTACGTTCATTCTTCACTACCGTGTACTCGTACTACATTACATAATTATTAAATTAAAGATAAGAACAAATAATAATTGCAATAATTCATGCTTCGTTATTATTTTTAACATTGACATTTATGTGTCTACCACCCTGTACCGATATATACATGTTTATGAAATATTTTAATATTTATAAAGTTTTACAAGTATCATTTGTTTACTTAGTATTATTTGTTAAATATGCAAATTGTTGTCGACATGGTTTTTTTTAACAAAATATTATTTCAATGTTTTTTTTACATTCCAGAAACATTATCTTGCCAATGACAAAAACAAGGGACAGGTTTTAAATGTGTAAACATAAATTTTAATTTTACTTTTATAGTAAAATACTTATAGTAATTCATATATCCGTAAATAACTTACCAAATGGACATCCAGAATTATCTTGAACCATTTTAAATTGATTTAATTGATCCGTAAATAAAGCAAAACACCGATCACACACCCAACGAAGTCACTTATCAAGAACTGAGTAAACGCCAAGACTGAACTTGACTTACGAGAGGCACGGGCACATGTTAATAATTTGATAACTAATTTTATAAAATACACCAGAAACATACTATGAAACCCATAAAGCTAATAAAAAACTAATGTTTTGAAGTTTGGCTGGCTCAACGTGTTATCTGCGTTGACACACTACACTGACAGACGCTGACGCTGACTTGACTTGCTTCGTGCTGTGTGGTGCGTAAATATTCGAATTAATGTGTACACAACGACCATGTGTTGGTGTAGTGAGTTGTTTGTACAGACAAGGTTTCGTAATGCGCAAATATTGAGTAAATACATGTTTGTATGTGAAATAAATATAAATAGAGTAGTTTCGTCATTTTCACTTTCTGTCTAACTACATGCAATAAATAAATTTTGGTTTAGTTTTGTTCTAATGACTATATATGATATATTTAACTTATTAAAGTTGTTGAAAAACATTACTAAGCTGAGCTTTCACCAAGATTGCTTAACATGTAGAATCGGATTAAGCCGGTACCAAACGATGCGGTGAACGTTTGATTCAAATGCTTCCCTCCAACGTGTGAGTCAAATATTGGAAGATTGACGTGGCAAGTTTCCTACTACACGGTGAAACGAATGTTTGATCACACTGACACTGTTTAACAAAATCTTTCAAGTAAATAAAGAAACCTTTAAGTATAAAACCTACATTTGTTGTACGATTTGTGCAGCAGTGCATAACATGTGGATCAAGTATGTGGTGGGGATAGAAAAATGCCTTTTGATGCGGATCAAAATACCGACAACAGCCCGAACTTCTTCCAACCAACTTAGTTCCAGCATTGACCACATGATGCGTCCCATCATCAACCGTTTAACGTTGGAAGGTGTTCGTAGCATCGCTTGGTACCGGCATTAATGCGGCGCTGATAACATGCACAATCAATATGTGTAAACAGCTGTAAATACTTTTGCAATTTAGTCTGTTTTCACACTAGATTAGAGTAACAAGGATTTTATCCAAAGGTTCCAGAACAAAGTGCTAAAAAACATCGTGGGAGCACCCTCGACATTACAATAGAGAAATTTGCCAAGAGTCACCAGGAAAGACTCCAACTACATGTTAATGACGAGGTAGCACACCTACTGGACAACGATAGAGAATCAAATAGAACTGAATAGGGTTAAACCTTTTGTGTTAGTTTAATGAAATTAAATGTAATCGTACAAAACGTAATACATATTTATGTCAAATATTTCATATCATAAAATAAGGTTTGCTGAAGAGATAAACCTTTAATGTTTATATTATAATATGTTAACGTTAAATTGCTTATTAGTCTAATGGACTAGATTGTAATAGTTGAAAAATAATATGTAGAGGAAAAAAATTTAGATGTTTCAAAAATGACTCTTAGGCCTGTCTCAGTATGGCACCGTATTTAAGCGAATTTCTGCCGGACGTATACGGGCTACTGCGCTTTACCTATCCGAACCATGTAAATGTAATGAGAACTCTCTGGACCTCTCAGACTGCAAGCTACAAAGCCGTCCGAATACGGGCGGCACTACCTCGCACATTAGAACCGTATAAAGGCGAATTTTAACCAAGCGTTACCACTACTACAACGATATCCTATCCGAACCTTTGTAAATGCAAACAGCCGCTTCAGACTGGAGGGGATACCTAAGATCGCTTGTTCTTTCGCTGCAATACGGATCTTTTCGGATCTATCGGCGACATCGCTTGTGACGAGTATGTTACGCATGCTTCAGTTTATGTTTGTATTTCAGTGAATCATGGACACCGAAAAATTAATTCTTTGAATTCAAGAAAGAGAGATTAAATTCACGCCAACCAGAACTCAGATATATAATAAATGCTAAAGTCCCTTTAATACCAGTAGTGTATCGATAAAAATTAAAGTTAAAGTTTGCTCTCGTGATAAATTATATAAGTGCTAAAGAACTCCAATACACCCCCTAATACACGACTACAGACATCTGTGACACACATAGGTGGTTTGCTTTGTAGCTCATCCAATCCGTCGATTTACGTCCGAATACACCGTCGCTTAAATACGGTCCCATACTGAGACAGACCTTATACATGATACTCTTGTCCATGAGGTCCTAAACTTATGGAAAATATATTTTTGTCTTATGACATCTCCATAATGTCTTCGGATTCAATTCACAGACCAGCAATACATTTTTTTGGATAGATTGTTGAAATTTAATTTGTTTTGTATGTTAAATATATATTAAGGATGTATGAGCGAGAAAATAATTTTCGATTTAAAGGCTCAAAATTTTTTTACGTGTAGATTCCTTCTCAAAGAATTTACTGTTAAAATTTCACGGTAGGTAACCGTTCATATTTTAAAGAAATTAATTGTTGAAATTCACATAAAATACATTGTTCTTATGGTGGAATGGGTACATGTGATCATAAATCAATAAATATGAGTATGGTCTATATTGTGTCGTATGAAAAAAACTATTCATTAGAAAGGTGAATATTGGCGTAACAGGTCTCAATTTTAAAAATACTATGTATCCGTTTATCCTGAAAAGTAAATTAGAAATGAAATTCAAATTATGATATTTAATAAATTATTTTTCGCCATTGGCAACGTCGCACTGCTATAATAAGCGCCACAACACGACAGCGGGAAAAACGGTAAATAAAGATTTAAATATAACCTCGTTCAGAACTGTCAAAATAAATATTACGTGATAGTAACAGCAAAAATTAAGAAAATAGAACATATGATATATAGAACTAAAATATTTATAAAACACTTTAATAATTTAATAACAAAACATAAAAATTATAATAGTAGTGATTAAAATTTATGTAGATACATAAATAATATTTTTTTTGCAGTTCTTCAAGTTTTTGCATTAATGTCTTTATAATCATTTGTTTTTTTGTTTTACTATGTAAATTATTATCTATTTCTAGTGGTCGTTTTTTACAAAATAATCCTTGCTTGTTACATTTTTGAGGTATATCCATCTTTACAAAACATTCAAATGTCAATGAAAAATTCAGGTCACGTGATAATTTTCTTCACTTCACCCCGCTTATTTAGCGGCCATTTCCTTTCGGATATAATCTTTTAAGGATTCCACGGTCCGGGGCTTGTTAACATAAACTTTGGGCTTCAAATATCCCACAGGAAGAAGTCTTAAGGAAGTGTATTTTTAAACTATAATAATAATTAATAATAAAATTCCGGAATAGTACACGAATACTCCTTTAAAAGTGATTCGTAAAATGTTGCACTTATTTAAATCAGATCTGTTCAATCACGACCATTGTTCGCAAGGCTCAGGAATAGGGTCCCAGGTTCGAATAAATCGTAGATCTGATACTGCACCACTGTATTAAAAGTAATAAAAGTGCATATTATATATATGCGTCGTTTTCCCCTTTCAACGAGAATATGCATATCGCATATTCTCTCCAGAGTTTTATGTCCCCCAAAAAGTCAGGAAGATACAACATTCTTTTTATATTCTTGCTCTATAACATCACATATTATTAAAAAAACCTACGACTCGAGCAACAATTTGACTTCGTTGCGCAAATGTAAAACAGTGATCTGGCCCTTTATGCACATGAGTGACCGTGCTTCTAGGAACATCACTTTCAATAGTAAAAAAGAAAATGAATCTAGAAACCTAATGGCAGATATCATGCTTTCGAAAATTTATCACATTATTCATTATTCATTATTTAATTGTTTAAAATTACTGTACTTTTGCCTCTGCGACTAATTACCGAAGCATGTAGCGGAATGTTAACGACAACTGAAACTAACTAAATATATTATTCATTCATTTATCATGAATTGATGGCATTGAAGTTTAAGTCAGCCAAATAAGTTAAATATTGGAAAGAATTTAGCGTTTAACTATTACATCATTTTTTAAGATAATTACATATAAGTGTAATTATACTTTAACATACATATATTTAACTTTTCTGGCGCAAATATAACATATTATTTTTAAGTATTAAATTAATATAGATGTTCTTATTTATTAAATTTAATTAAAACTGTAAATTTGTTTAAGCAATTCGTACGGCTCATTTCGTATAGAAAAAAATTCTAAGACTTTTGGCATCCTCGAATTTTTCCATGAATTTCCTGGAATTTTGGAAAATCTGAAAAAAAACGGGCACTTTTCGCTGTATAATTGTAAATCTGGAAAGATGTTCAAAGCTAACATTTTTCAGAAATTAGAAATTCAAAAATTGAAAAAGCGTTGAGAAAATTAGGGGGTCGGTAAGAAACTTTGCAAAAAGTTCATATTTTACATTGTATAATAATTAGGTATACTAATAATAAAACAAAAATCGAAATTTTATTTGGGGGCACAGGGCCGGATTTTTAAGACGGCAAAAACTGTGTTAGAAAGTTTGTATATAGACCAGGGTTGCTTCCTTTTTAAAATATCTAATAGTTGACGTAGTTACAGCTATAATCAATTTGAATTTCAGTTTTGACGCATGATTTAGATATGCATAGTACGTCACAGAAGAAATAAATAATCGAGATTATTATTACAATATAATACTTCAAGGGGTATACAACCGAGCTGTAGTAGTAAATGCCGTATCACGTACACGCCCGTATGCATCTCTGTTGTATAAAAGAGATGGCATATCGCCGGGTATAAGGTACCATTCATTGGAATTTTCTATAACGTCTTTAATAATCAAAGAGACAAAAAGACTTTGTTAATTGTTAATATCTCCTAAAATATAAGAAGTTATTAAAAAAAAGTTGGAGATTTAAGGTTCTGGTAGCCTTATCAATATATAATTCAGTTTTATATAAATTCAGGTATGGTTCACAACCCAATAATATTTTGATCATAAAACATTGCTTAAACCTTTACACATTGAACCACGGCGCAGAGAAGGTCAAGGAAAGTCGTGTTATGTTCCCTTGCTATTCAGTTAATTAGTTTTATATAGAGGTTTACATTGACATTAAATGTTCAACACATTATATTTCAACTGCCCATATAAAGAGATTTAACAATGATAACATGTTTCTTTTTATCTTGATTATCGTCGCGGCTTATTTTTGGTAGACATCTTATCAGTTTTTAATAAGATAAGTACATTTATTTTTTACAATATTTTTCTATAAATTTAGTGAACCAAGTAGCGTTCATTGGCAATGCAAATTATCACAACGTAATTAATTGTTTTGAGAAGTATAGAGCTTGTAATGAAATAGCTTAAATCCCGGGAAGTCAACATTGTGACCTACTAGGCTTTCCAAAACTCATTAGATGCCTCTCGCATTGGAACCCATTACTTACGACCTCACAATTTTCCGTAGTACCACACTTTATCATGCAAGAAAGTTTCTACTTTATTGTTTTATATGACATAGCGTGCGTTCCAGTAAGTGTTCACAACAATCACACTCACGACCGCTGTTTTTCCCGTTCCACTTTCTTGCGAGCGTTGCAAGCATACACTCAAGCGGAATGGATTATGGAGCGTTTTGAATAGGTTTGAGCGTTAAAAAAATAAGGATTGCGATATTTGATTAAATAGCTCTGTAGCAAAAGCTATACTTACAAACAAAATCCATTTTTCACAAAAGAAATATATGCTAAATGATAATGAACATTGTTTATTTATTAAGTTAGGTTATGGTATGACGAAAAGTGTCAAATGTGACAAATATGAATGGGCTTGTGTCCTCACTTTTTAGTGGTCGATTTTTCAATTGTTGATTGAAATTAATGTTAATAAATGTGTATTGGCGTGTCTATTTTATTAAATATCTAAATATTGACGGAAATATAGCAATTAAAAGTTTGAATTGTAGTTTTAGCGCTAGAATTAGAAATGGTCGGCCATATTTGTATGACGTGAAATGCATTTTAACGTCAGTTATTTGTTGAGTAGGTCAGTGCTGTGGTAATGTTCTGTAGCTGATAGTCAAATAATCAAGTCAAATCAAAGAATAATAAGTTTTTATTTTATTTAACTCTGCTAAGGCAGACACAATATTGAAATTTGATTGTTCCTTGAAATACCTGTAAATAATATTTGATATTTTGATATATAAATACATATAGCAGAGATTTAGGATCTGTAAGGTTGGTAACCTTACACAAGGATTGTGATGTCACATGTATTTGGAATGTATACAACGTTGAATCCCTTTAATAATTAAAGAGACAAAATGACTTTTTTAATTGTTAATATCTCTTAACATATAAGGAGTTATTAAAAAATAATTGAACATTTGAGGTTCTAGTAACCCACTTTATATATATAGTACACTTTTATATAAATTAAGACATAGGACACAAGCCCATTAAAATTAATTGTATGAAACTTATTTAACATAATTATATAATAAAATAAAATCGAATAAAATATCTCTTTGAGTTTTTTATGTCATCATCATCTTTAAGTTTTGCGTTATGTTTAAACATTGCGCCGAAATGCTCAACAACAAGAACTACGACCCAACTCTTCGGATGGGTCGTTGTGAGCTTGGCGTGAGCGAAATTAATTACGTTATTAGTGACGCTTTCGTCGTGACCACAACGACCCTGGTCGCCATGTGGACCGGCTGAACGAATATTTTGGACGTTGTGAACGCTTTGTGGAACGCACCCATGGTGGGTGAGAGCATTGATGTTTTACAGCAGACTGCTGTCTTCGGATCGATCCCCAGAATAGAATTCTATTTTTTTTGGTTTTGGTTGTTATCAAATCAAATTAGTTATGTTCATTCATAATCTTATGTTGCCAACATATATGAGACCAAAACACCATAAATACTGCCAACATAGTACGAGGTCGTAGGTGATAGATCTTAGCACCGGAAATAGACCGAGCTAAAGAAATTAAATTTTTAAAAAAATTAAATATATATCAATACATCGCAGAAAGGATTAAAACAGAAGCTGAAAATGGAGTTCTAGTGATACGTCATTTACTGCGTTGTGTATTCTACCAAGTTTTATATTTCGATGGTTGTCAAAATGGAAAAAGAATCTTGATTACTTATTTCTTCTATGACGTCATATGCAGATAAACTTTTAGATATTTAAAAATTGTTAATATAGATACATAAATCTTTATTTTAATTAAAAATTAAAAAAAAAACAGGTATGAAATTCAAAATGTTATTATAGCTGCGTTATATTTATTGCAGGCGCTTGTTGTATTTTTAACCTGCAAAGGAATTTTTTTAAAAGCAATTAAATAAGTAAGGTGTGTCTTACTTATTTATTTTCAGCTATGCGAGTTTTCTTTATTTACTGAAAAGTATTTTTTTTATAGATAATTGCGCAGTTGAAATATACTTTAGTAATATTTTAGTATTACATAATCTAATGTAAAGGGTGAGGTAAATTTTTAAGTCTTAAAACTACAAAATAAACCTCAGAATCAAACCAATTAGTTTGCAATATTGATGTAAGATGGCAGAATAAGTAATAACTAAATAAGCATTCTTTAGTGAATGTTTCTTTCATTAAAAATGACTCGAGCTCAGTACCGTCTATTAGATAAGGCACATGGGACACGAAGCCACGACCCCCGGAAATTTGGGGGCCTTAAAAAGGAAGAGGTTAGTCGACGTATTGGATGCTCATTGAAAACAACGTTCGGAATCATACAAAGAAGTTAACAAACGTTTCAGTTTTCTTTCTCAATTATAAACATTTTTTTTTTAATTATAATTTCTCGGGCTTCCTAGGCACGTAACCTGTTATCACCCCTAATAATCTTCTGCTTTAACTTTAACTTTACTTTAATTATACTTTATATTCCGACAACAAGAATGATCTATTAATAAATAATTCATTATGACCAGTTGATGAATAAATGTAAAGAATTTGAAAAATTCTACCACAAAGACAAAAACGCTAATGTTCTCGAATGTTTTCATTTAATGCAGTACTTGAAAAACCTTACTGATTAATCGGGGGACTTAAATAAGTCAGACTTATATCATATATTAGAATAGTACGATAATAAAAGATATTTTTGAATTGTAGTTTTAGCGCTAGAAATGGTCGGCCATATTTTTATGACTTGAAATGCATTTTAACGTCAGTTATTTGTTGAGTAGGTCAGTGCTTTGGTAATGTTCTGAGCTGTTGGTAGTCAAATAATCAAGTCAAATCAAAGAATAATAAGTTTTTATTTTTTTTTTTTTTATATATAGTTTCTCGGGCTTCCTAGGCACGTAGCCTATTATTATTTTATTTAACCCTGCTAAGGCAGACATAATTTTGAAATTTTATTGTTCCTTGAAATAGCTGTAAATAATATTTGATATTTTGATATATAAATACATATACCAGAGATTTATGAGCTGTAAGGTTGGTAACCTTACACAAGGATTGTGATGTCACATGAACTTAGAATGTGTACAACGTTGAATCCCTTTTATAATTAAAGAGACAAAATGATTTTTAATTGTTAATATCTCCCAACATATAATGAGTTATTAAAAAATAATTGGACATTTGAGGTTCTAGTAACCCACTTTATCAATATATAGTACACTTTTATATAAATTAAGACATAGGACACAAGCCCATTAAAAGCAGCAGTGTTATATATTAAGTTACTGCGCGGGAGATTAAAAAAGACACTGACTTATCAAAACGTCCTAGTAGCAGGTAAATTAGAAGAATTTTCCCGAAACTGTAGTTACAACAAGGATAATCCTTTGCCTAATGCTCATCACTTGTAGTGGAGAGCGCCCACTTTCATGGCTAAAAAGAATAAAAAATGAATTAAGCCGACTTTAGACGATGCGGTGCTACGATTACGTGTAGATCAAATATTAAAAGATTGACATGTAGTAGCATAGCTACCGCCGTATCTGCCATATCCAATTATACGGGCCCCTGGGCTACAGGAGCCATCATCAATCCTAGAAGAAAACATTAATCCTATTTCTAAATCCTCTACAGCATGAAATTAATGATTTACAGAACGCATTTGATAATGACGAATGATTTATATAATCTTTTGAATAGACTGAAAGAAATAAGAAATTAAAATTAATTCCATGGTTTGCTGAACGAGTCCAGAGATCTAGCAAAAGAGTGGGGAGTAACAACTGTTTTCAAAAATAAAAGAAAGAAGATAATGAAGCGTTTTTTGATGAGCTATCAGAAGAAGAGAGAATTTCAGACCCGGAGTCAATGTGTACTATTGTTAAAGATTTCAGAGCCTCTGTGACCTAAGTAATATGTTTGAAGTATTACAACCGAAAAAACTCTTATTTTCAAACGAAATAATAAAAATGTATGTAGGAAAACTGTCTGCTAAATACAGTAAAGACATGTCCGTTGATCTTTATGAACAATTAATTGCTTTGAAAACATGCTTAAAATCTGAAATTGAGAAAATTCATTCCATTAAGGAACTCTTTATTGATGATAAAATTCATCCAATTTTCCGGAGGTAATAACAGGATGCTTTCTATTCATGACCCTTCCGGTTATAATTGCAACAGGTGAAAGAAGTTTGTCGAAATTGAAACTTAATTAGTTCGCCGAACAAAAGGTAAGAAAAATGTATATTTAATTTGAATCTTTTGGCTAGGTTAGTTCCTAGGAGTATTAATGTAATTAAAGTAATAATGTATAATAAATATATAATTATTTTAATTCAATGCGAGTGTTTTCGTTCCTTTCATGAAAAATTTTGACTATCATTTGCCCCCCTCGACAAATTTTGATACAGGACCCGTGTAAGGCACGCTATGCCACTGTTGACATGGCGAGTTTCCTGTTACACGGTGGAGCGAATGATTTATTTATTTTATTAATTTGTTGAAATTATTGACACTGACACTGTTTAACAAAAACTTTCAAGTATAAAACCTTCCAATGCTGGAGATGTGGATCAAGTGTGTGGTAGGGGTAAAAAGATCCCTTTTGACGTGAGTCAAAAGACCGACAACAGCCCGAACTTCTTCCAACATGAACGTTGGACACACCTATTTCCAGCATCAACCACACGATGCGTCCAACATCGTTTGGCGCTAGCTTTACGAATCATATTTCCCAACTCACTGGGATAGACGCAGCTTTGTACGAATGCTGCTTTCTTTGTGTGTTACAATTCTAAGAACAGCGGATTATCTCTTGAAAAAGAGTGTTAATGCGAAACAACTTGAACAATCTCTTCCAGTGTGAGAGACTTTAAGAATTTACAAATTGTACGAGGTGTCCATATTATCCTAACGGTGATTCTATAGTTAGCGGTCAGCGTTTATATCATTCTCGTAATGCACCAAGTGACGATAGCATTAGAAAACGGATTAGGATGTTCGAGAAAACTGGATCAACAGTACAAATTCAAAATAAAGGTCGCGCGCGATCTGAAAAAACCTGTAGAAACGTTTGAAGAAGTACGAGCTTCGTTTCAGGAAAATCCAACGTTGTCCATTCGCAAACGTGACTTAGGATCAGGAAATCGTCTTTGCAGATAATTTAGAAGAAAGATTTGCATCTAAAAGCCTATACTAAAAGATCCAATTAGTTTACGAACTTAACGACACTGATTACCCTAAACGATTAAGATACGCAAACGAAATGCTACAGAAGTTCAATAATTTTGAAAACACTCTGCTTAGCGACGAAGCTGACTTTCATCTGAGGGGACACGTTAATAAACAGAATTGTCGCTATTGAGCAGAGGAGAATCCAAGGGAGAAGCATCAGCGATCACTACATAGTACAAAGGTCAAGATTTGAGCTGCAATGTCTGGTAGAGGCATCATCATCAATCTTCGCATGAAGCTCGTTATTTAGACAATACTGTTTTTCAAAATGATTTTCCAGTTCATTGTCTATAAATAATAAATAAAACATCTATTTGATTATGGACAAATTCAACTTAAGCCAGGAAAAGTGGAATTGTTCTCATCAAACATTTACATATAAAATCAACATTGTCAATTTAAATAACATTACAGCATAAGATTTAAATATGTCCGAATTCAATTTATTTCATTTTTTGAGTTCAGTAGATCTCCTTTGGTAGTATCAGGTAGATATGACCAACAGATTTCACATTGTGCAAGAATACTTGTTTTGGTTGCTCTGACGTCACACTGCGGAATTTAGCGCCCAAAGTTGGTTATACTTGCCAGAAGGGATGTTTCTCCTTCCCTTCATTGTAATATTGTTTACTTTAGTTATTAAATACATTTAAAATCTCTTTTTCACTATAAACCTTCAAGGAAGTAAGAACTACTCAATCTGCAAAATTTCAGATAAAATCAAATAATTATTATTGAAATACCGTGTGCTCAAAATAAGTATTAATAAATACCACGTTCTTTCATAATACTCGTATAATAAAATACAAATTTACTTTTTTGAACTTTCTAATATTAAATTCATACTTAGTTATTAAAATATTGTTGTTAATCTATTGTACCACATTAAATAAATTTGTTAAGTGTTAAATACTATTCTAAAACCCATGTGTTGTGTTTATTATTAATTAAGTTGTGTCATTAATTAACAGATTCTCTATATTTTTTATTTTATTCAGCTATCTAATACCTGATATCCTTTCTGGACACCTTGTACTTTCTTACAGGTGGAGAATTGCAGTACGCATATCAGCATGGAAGTCATCACAGATTTTATTAATAGATGATAATGTCATTAATAGAGAATGGATAAGAGTACCAGCTGACTCAAGTAACTCAGCATTAATTGATTCTAATTAAAAATAAAACACATTATAGTCAATGCGTATTGCTTTATTAGATTGTACTATAAACTTAGTCTATTGAACATCTAATCAAATAACATATACATAGATCTATTGAAATGTATATAGACTATTGTACTATACATATAACGCATTGCAAATGTTATCTTTATTCAGAGTAATTAAAACTCAATAGAAACGTTGATTGTAGTCTCTGTTAAAAATACGCTTTTATTTAATTCTTTGAATATACATTGTTCGCTTTTCATAAATAAAATAACGACTTTTCATTATTCTTTATTTTTATCGCTGTATTTCAATATGACGTCAGATGTATTGCCTAGTAGTTGTTCTTTGAGTGGCCGAGCTAGTTAGGCCATACCATGTTGAACGCACCCGGATTTGGGCGATCCGGAAAGTAAAGCACCAGTTGGCCAGTTTAGATGGGTTTAGAGGTATCCAGCCGGACAGATTGTGATTATGGTGGTATGCTAACGAGAGAAAATCCGTTGACATTGCACTCCTCGTGCCAGCGGTGAATGGTGTTCGGTTTGCCCTTATACTATCTTTCCCCCTCAGAACGAAAACACTTTAGTAATATCCATATTAGTTTGGGATGTATCTCCCCATGCAACATACCTAAAGTTCCATCTTCCTTGTACACATACAGATACAATTTCTACACAATATGTCGTGAGTTTATTGGCTCTAAGAGTAGAGGAAAATCAAATTTGATTAACTGCACACAGTGTAGTGTATAACTCGTACTTGTTTCCCGGAGATGGAATAAACGTATTCCATGACTGAACTAAAGGCAAAGAATTAATTCACCAAATGAAAAACAAATCAAAATTAAACTAACAAAATACCAACCATATAAATAAAGAAATCTACAAAAACTCTCAATTATTATATTACAATTAGAATTGAAAATGCCTATAGCTTTTCTGACTTCTATATTTTAGATTGACTTAATAAAGTTGCTGACCACTTCCCTACATCCACCAGCCGCACCATTGTCAAAATTTGTTACCGTATAATGTCGTTTAATTAATGCTATTGTCGTATTTTGCTATGATTGTTGTATTTATCATATTAAAAAATAGACTGAGGTATAATAATTTGAAATTTGAAGTTCGTGTTACTGCGTAATTGTTAGCTATATAATATTTAGCTATAGTTTAGACGTCACAAAGTCTAAGTTGTATAGGTAAAGTATAGATTGCTGCAACACCTGCTGGTGTTGTGACGTTTGATTCTGCATCTCTTTTACACTACTCCTGTTTAACAGCGAACACAATGATATTGAGGAAGAGAGTAAGAAAATGACGTCAAAAAGTTTGTAATTTCTTGTAAATGTTTACCCCTTTAATTAGGAACGATGATATTATTGTGAAGTGAATAAAAGTAATTATAGACTTGGGGTTTTGATAACAAACTTTATATAAATTCAGTTTAAGTTCACAACGCATTTTAAGAATAAATAAGAGAAACCTTTCTACTTGTACAAGTAGAATAATTTATTGACACCAAAATAGATTAAATTACATTTGATTAATTAAGGTATAAAGATTAATTTTAGAAGTTTAAAATATACAAGTAGGTTATTCTTATCCAAGTTATATGTACAAGGACGAAATTTCATTAAAATTTATCTTGTAGATCATTCCCCTTATGAAATTGTCTTATTATTTTGAAAGCGAAATTAATAGCAATTCTCCTAAGCCCTGCGAACACGATCAGCATGGATATGAAGGCAGAGGAAGAGACGAGCATCCGAGGTGTACAGGAGGTAGTTGACTTCCAAGCCATTGTATTTCTGGTCTTTTGCTCTTAAGGATTTAGCAGTAAGTTGCAAGTTGGTCAGCTTGTAATCGCCCTGAAATATTTGACATGTTACATATTGCTTTTAATATTATAACATATATAAATAATTTGACACTAACCAAATCATAGAAGCAAGGGTTCCTGGAGTCCAGAGCTTTCCTGAGTATGGCTTCGGCACTGCCTACTTTACTTGCTTTTCCGCATATCAATGGAACTATAGGATCTCTCTTCACAGGGGTGCAATGCGTGCCATGGCGTATATCAAGTTTTGGGCCAGGTTCCTTTTCTGTTTTTTCGCAGCTCCAAGTTTGTCTTTGGAACTATTTGGTTATGGTAACGAAATAAGAATTAGGGAAGAAGTAAAAGAAGGTAACAGAAGAATTTCATTTACTGAAATACAATTTCCTTATTTGGTTTGTCGCGTTGAAGTAGGATTATCTTTAATTACTCTATATGCAAATCAACTATTTAGATATCTAGATGTGTACATTCCTCACAGACAATAATAAGAACGTGCCTCTTTCGATTACCGTAGTATTTTGCACTCAGAATTGTTGCCACATGGACAAGACATCAATAAATGATATTATTTGGGTATTTTCTTGGAATTGTCAAGCTTCATTGCATTGCTTTTAAATTTAAATGCCAAATTTCTTCAGTTGTGAAGTTTATTAGGGCAAATTCTGACTGTGCACAATTTTACATCTGCGAGGCGTAAAAATTACTTTAGATATGCCGAGTTTAGGTAGTCAACATTTAAAAATTGGTAAATTTAGTGGTTGGATCTGTAACTTTTAATAACCTTTTAGGAAATGTTAAAGAATTGAAAATTACACAGTAAAAGAAATTACTTGCTAAACACAAAACTCATGATTTATTTATAGCCCGGTCAAATTAAACCAAAAAATAAGAGTAAAGTTACATAAATTCCCACCTAGCTGAAAATCGGTAAGATTGTTTAAAATATCATTAAAAACAAAATTTGAAAACTCCCCATCTTTCCTCTGTACGGAAAATTTTTTATTCAAGGTCAAAGGTCAAAGAAATGAGTTTTTCGCGATTTTCAGCAAAACGGTAAGTTTTATCATTAAAATACCTCAGACAAAAATTGTAGATCATAAAATTATCTACAAAAAATTTATTAATACTTTTTTCTCTACGAGCTACCGTTTTTCAGATATAACGATTCAAAAAGTTGTAATCGTCATAATATGCATGAGTACGCCACGTATATATAATATATAATGTCGCCATAAGCGACATTGAAGAATTGTACACTGAGTGAGGGTACCCTGGTTGGTAGTGAAAACACGTGTTTATCCTAACCTATATCGTGCTGTTTTGAGTTTTATAACAAAAATGTTATAAAATTTATAAAAGTTATAAATAAAAGTTATAAAATTAAAAAATTCTGTTCTCCGGCATGTACACATTGTCAAGGCCGGTTGTGCTCTAATATTGAATCACCAACAGTAGAGGATCCGTTTGATTCCAACGAGGCAACATGCGATACATCGCTATTAACGCAGTTTACATGCACTCAGGATGAAGATGAAGAAGAACAAGAAGAACAAGAACAAGAAGAACAAGAACAAGACGAACAAGAACAAGAAGATGAAGAAGAAGAACCAGAAGAAGATTTTGAAAGTTACGACTCGGACGATTAAATTTCACTACTTTTTTTTAACTTAAATTGCTTTTATCTTTTCAATCTCTGCTAATATCCATTATTTTTCAATAGTTTCAAATTAAACAGGATCAAAACTTACCCGTGGAATAGGCCTACTGGGGAAACCACGTTAAAAAAAACGCGCTAAGTACACTACCTCATAGGTGGCGAGAAAACGTGTGCATATTATGACGATTACAACTTTTTGAATCGTTATATCTCAGAAACGGTGGCTCGTAGAGAAAAAAGTATTAATAAATTTTTTGTAGATAATATTATAATCTACAATTTTTGTCTGAGGTATTTTTATGATAAAACTTACCGTTTTGCTGAAAATCGCGAAAAACTCATTTCTTTGACCTTTGACCTTGAATAAAAATTTTTCCGTACAGGGGATAGATGGGGAGTTTTCAAATTTTGTTTTTAATGATAATTTAAACAATCTTACCGATTTTCAGCTAGGTGGGAATTTATGTAACTTCGAATGTCTAACTTGACCGGGCTATTAACGAAACACTTTTTAGCTAATGTTACTATTTATAACTTATCGAATTCTGTTCCAGAGTCATTAAATAAATCCGAAAGATATTATAATCTTTAACTAAAAACTATTAATTCAATATTTAACATTAAGGTATCTTGCATAAAAATCTTTATTAACATCAGATAGCAGATGAAGCCGCCAAGTTGGCTGCTATAGAAGGAAATCTACTCTTAAATATTACTCTTACACTTAATAGAATGGTATAAAAAGGGTATGAAACAAATTCAAAACCAGTGCTGGACGTAAATAAGTAGCAACACATTGAGATTGATTAAGGAAAATACAAAAAAGTGATAAACTTTCTATCAAAGCAATAGATAATTCGAAAAACCCATCTTCACACTTAAAACAGGACAAACGAGATTAAAACATCAATATTTAATCGGTAAAACAACAGCTGCGCAGACACAAATAACAGTCCACCATCTACTAATAACCTGCCCACAATATCAAAACACAATAACAAAACAAAATACAGCATCAGTGGTGAACTAAAGGATATGCTTTCAGACAATCCAAAAGAAATTCAAAAAGTACTCGAATTCCTTACTGATATAAACATAATAAACCAAATTTAATTAAAATATATATAAAATATATACAAAGAAAAACGTCAGAAAGTCTAAGTTTATATTAAAAATAGATTAACTAAAAAAAACTTCATGTAAAAGATAAACTTTCTTATGTTAAATAAACCTTATATATATGTAACTATGTAATGGGAATTGTAAATTATTAATCTCCAGACTTACATAAAGTGGTTGTCCTTTCTTAATTCCCTCCCTGACGCTGTAGGCAGCGCTAATGTTTCTGTTGGTAGATGGTTTGGAAAGCAATGGCCTGTAAGTGAAGCTTCTCAGCGTCACGGGCAACTCCGGGTACTCTCTGCATTGTTCCGCCCGATGAATTGTAATGTTCTGTAATTTCAAAAACTTTTTCTTTTGGCGCATCTTTTAAATGTATTTATGTAAAACAAAAAGCTTAAAGAAATGTAATACGAAAGTTACAAGATTCTACTGGGTAATCACTAGAAGAACAAGACAAGACAACAATGTAAGACAAGCATAACTACAATTATTGTTTGAATAAGAAATTGATATTAATATATGCCCACACAAATTTCCTTCTACTCTGACCCCCGCCACGTCATTGACACATTTCCAAGTGGGATAATTACGAAAAAGGAAGAAAATTCTATAAAATACAACCAGTACTGAAACGTAGCCCATGGTTTTCTAAACTAAAATGGTCAAAAAGATGGTCATACTGGAGCTGCGAAACATCTAGCAAGAGGAGACAGATCCTGACCACATTCTGTGGCAATGTAGAAGTACAGCAATAGCAAGAAATGGACTTTAAAGGGTAGTACTGCAGACTTCGCAGACGCTTCCTGTTAATGTCGCCTATTTTATTGCGAATCCGAATTTATAACAGCAGTGACCATGAATATATCATTCTTGTTGTCAGTATATACAGTTTTAAAAAAAAAAAAGAAAAAAGCAGAACATTATTGTGGGCGATAAAAGGCTACGTGCCTAAGAAGGCTGAGAAATTATATATAAGAAAAACTTACAATAATTATTTTTGAATTAATTAAAAAAATTATCTTAAAATAAAAATTCACAAATAAAATGAATGAGAATCAAAAACTGTACTTACATATCGGTGGCGAGCGCTTACTAACCCAACTGCACAAATGGTGAGCACTACTGCAACGAAGATCTTCATCTTGACACCTGGATTTCAGCTGGTTGGTCAGTATATGTATAGTCAGTATATGAGCGTTTGTGGTGAAGCGTTGCACTTCTGTGACTGTCTTCCAAGCGCACGGCTTTTATACCCTTCGGCAGGCTTGAACTGCAAACGTAAAACAAACGTAAAACACAACGAAGAACAATACGGAGCAAGTGAAGTATTTATAACTTTTGTTATAAATATTATAAAGCCTCTATGAGTAGGAGTGTCGCGGTGATGTACGCAGAAAGGTCTGGTAGTGAGACTCTCTGGATCCGCCACCAGTGCAGATCTTGGTAGTAGTAGTCAGGGTACTAGCACTACTAGAGTAAAATTATTGGACATGGAATAAACCGCTTTAGGCGTCCCCTGTTGGAATATTTTATTCCAATGAACTAATATTTTCGGCGCCTCAACATCTGAAGAGAAGGAAGGGTGAAGGGAGTACACTTCAAACTGTTTACACTTCACTCCTTTCACCCTTTTTTTAATTTTACTTATCTTAGATTCTATTTTTACCACTCAAAATTTCTTTCAGGTTCCATTTGAGTTCTAGTATAAATTGCGACTGTTTCCATTGTACTCAGTCCTATAGACTCCGTTCAATATCTGCTACAGTCCAGAGATAATAAGAGATGTTCGACTCCATTTAAAAACAGCGGGATGTTTGCGGTAATAAATGTTGCTAACTTAATCTCGGTTGATGCTTGTAAACCCTAATAATGTACAAGTAATAAGCTAACTTTGTAAGCTCTACCTTTTCCAAACAATATTTCTCACTGGTTTATAGTCTTTACAGTACTTGTGGATTACAACCATTAATCAACGGTCGAATCAACTAAATCTAATTTACAAGTATCACATATTTCGCAAAGATATTTTAGTGGTTTTACTACAAAACAAATGACATACGAAAGTAACTAGTTTTAAATCGGTATCAAAATCAATATAACTGAAACCAGGAATATATTTCTTCCTCTAAAATCCTATTCCTATTATCTCTTGCTTCATATCCACTTTGACTTGGAGTTCTCGTAGCAGTGAGAATAGTGGACGAACCTATAAAATATTATAATAAACTAGCGAACCCGGCGAACTCCGTTTCGCCATCAGATGGCTTCGTTTTATGTAACATTTCGGTTGGTGATTAAAAGATGAAGAAAAATTTTTTTTTTGTTTTATATTTGAAAAGGAAAAATTTTATTTCATTTCACAACAGTAATGAATTCATTTCGATTAGTGTTATTTAGTTGAACTTCTCTAAGTAAATGAAAGTGAATCCAAAGTAAATACTGAATCGAAGCGTTATACGTGTCCGCAAATTATCCGTTTCATTGAAGTGCTCTTTGGTAAACCACATTTTTTGTTTTTTGGTCTGACGTTAACACAAACAAAGCGGATGGTTTCCCAACTCGTGAACACGCAACGTATAACTGCCCATGTGAAAAACAATGATTTTCTAAATTTATCCCGCAAACACTAAGCGATTGGCCTTGCGACTTGTTAATTGTCATTGCGAACGCAAGGCGAACTGGAAATTGCAATCGTTTGAAGTCAAACGGAAGATCAATGGTTCCCTCAATCAAATTCGGCATAAGTGTTTTTATCGAAAGTCGAGTACCGTTGCAAAGTCGCGGTGGATTCAAATTACGCAATATCATAATAACTGTACCAACTTTGAGTTGCAAGTTATGTGGTGGAAATCCTGGTAACTCCAGAGAGTTCAAAAACTCCGTTGGATAATTTACTACATCATCGGGATTTGTTATGGAATCAATGGATTTGTATGTCACCAAATCGCCAGCAATTTTTGATTGAATGGTGAAATTCAGTGCGTGTACATCATTATTCTTTGCGGCAAGAATTGCTCGTTGACTTAACCAAGCATAATTCTGATAATTCTCACTAATGTTTGGGAAAACATTTTCAATAAGAGCTAATTGAGAGTCTACAAATCGGCAAAAGTCGTTTGTAAGAGTAATTAATCCAGATGTCGCATCAACTGGGACTTTTCCATTTCCAACAGCTAACAATTGTTTGGAAAATTGTGCAGCACTTTGATCGTTTTGAAGTTGAACTCTCATATTAGTGGTTAGCGATAATGTTTTTACGTTATTCCATAAAGGTGATGCCTTCAGGCAAGCATTCAATTCATCTGCAGGCGTTCCACGGGGAATTACTGGCAACGTCTGCCTGAAATCGACTGCCAACAATATCATCAAGCCGCCAAAAATGTTGTTATTTCGCCGAAGATCCTTCAGTGTGAAGTCAAGTGCAGTGCTTCAAGTGATTTCTTATGTACATCAGCGTCGCTGCGAATGGATCAGCTTCACACATTGCAAAGAAGCTAGTCAATGTTGTCGATGGTGGTCTCTCAGCTCGTTGTGCCGCATTAGCCTCAGTGAAGTAAACTCTTTGGCCATTTTCCAAATGCACTGCTAAATGTACAACTGTGGGATATCTTTCATGAATTTGAAATGACAATAATCGCCACAGTGCTTCATTAGTACTGACGTATCTGCCCATTTGGAAGTTGCTGATTTCGTCATTCGCATTTTCCGATGCAATACTAAACACAGCCATGTCGCTGCCTTTTGTGACGTACTTGCACAAATATTTGATTGATTTGGCCGAATGACAACTCTCAACGTTTGCATGTGTTTTGAAAATTCGTGATAGCAGCGGGCAATATGGTACAATGAATTCATTTCCGATCTCAATCTCTTGATTTTTAACTTTAACTTTGATAGTTCGACCATTATCTTCTTTTGAACGCCGACGATAAACTGGATATTCATCGTTCCCTGTGACTGTTTCAGCAACTAACGGTCGCGGATATCGTTTTGTGCACTTTCCATCAGCCATGCAAGGCGATAATGGATTTAATGCACAGCACGGTCCATGCACCATCTGTGTCGTCACAATGTCGTGTAGATGGGGATCAGTGACTGGATCAGGAATTTCAGCTGATATGATGTCATCCACTTCATTTGAATGTAATTTGTTCAGCAACCAAATTAGGATATAAGCATGCGGTAGTCCACGCTTCTGCCATTCCACCGAGTACATATAACAACGTGTGTCACCAAAAACTCGATACTTAGTAAGCACATCCATCATAACCTTGAGTTTTTGCTGAAATACTCTGGCGATTATGTCATGACGATCTTGCGGTTTTTGGCCCGGTTTCAACTCACGTTCAATTTCCGTCCACTTCGGATTGCATGTGAACGTAATAAATAAATCCGGAGTTCCATAATTTCGCACGTACGTCATAGCGTCTTGAGCGTATTCGAGCATGTGTCGTGGGCTTCCGATGTAAGATGATGGTAGAATCGTCAGACGTCCAATATTCTGAACATCACCATCTGAATGAATAGCATCACGCAAGTGTATATAGTCCTCAGATCGTAGCTTTGCCTGATTGAATCGGATGAACGCTAAACGTTCGGTCTCGACTTTGACATACATGTCGACAGCGAATTGCTGGAATAGCCGACGGCACTTCAGAATGACATTCTCCTCATGTGTACGAATCATTATACGATACGCATAGTAATTCATTGCGCTTAGATTTTTATTCGTTGATACACCTGAAAATGCAAAATTAAATGAATTGTTAATGGAAACCAATAATAGCAATAATTAGTGTGTGAATATTGTACCAGTAATTGGATCGACCATCTTCAACGTGATGTCGTATCCGTCTTGACCTTGCCAATAAATGATTGGATATTGTAACGCATCGTACAAACGATGTGTCTCGTTTACACGATGCATGATATTGCTTCTTCGCTGAACGACAATGTCTCGCGATTTAGTTGGATCGCCAACAATAATTGCAGCAACATCATTAACGGTGGGTGCATTGAATCTTCGCACATGTTCACCTGTTGGGGTACAATCCGCTCTTATGACAAATTTGTGCGTATCCGATGGCATTCGTTCCAATGCTGTTTTGAACATATTAACCACAGCATTATTAGCGTGAAAAAATGCTTGCAACTGTTCAATAATTCGTCTCTTTAACTGTTGTGTTCCTGTATATTGCACCGCACATTCAGCTGATCCACCATCGACGAAATGAAATATATTTGCAGAAATTGATGCGGTTCATCTGGTGTTGGCACCATTGAACCATGCAAATGATATATTTGTCCTTGTATCTGTAATTGCAAACAATCATTTGTTGAAGAATACGGTGTAACTTCTGATCGTGTGATGGTGTAGTATGTGGTGTATATGTAGTTGTTATGTGTTGCAATTCATTGTGTTGGTGTGAGTGATTGGTTATTTGTGTTGTATCTTTTACCTTGCAAGTCAGCATGAAGCCGCCTTCTCGAATGATATTAGCTCCAAAGGAAGTCATGCGAAAGCAGTTATTGTATTCAAGGATGTGTTGAAGAAAATGGCTGGAATCGGGATCAATTCCATCGAACAATGGTTTCAGTGGCTGTGGTGGTGTAAGTAATGGATCCAGTTTGACTTTTCCACTTGCGTAGCACAATCCAGCCGTTTCTCTTTTGAACTTTAACGCATTGCAATATCGGCATATAGTAGTCGTTCGTCCAATATCTAAATTTTCATCATCACTGTAGTTCGCAGTGGGATCATATTGGAATGCCAAGCGATTGTATGATGCCAATGATCTTCGTGTGCTCACGCGTTGTCTCAATCGGGCATTTTCTGTTATTATATTTTGTCTTTCTTCGCTTAAGTTCTGTGAATACAGTTGTTGCTGGCTTGCATGTCTTGCGCGGCGGCCGATGTTCGCACGTCGTCCTCTAGGCATTTTGGACTATGGACAGAGTGGTGAATGTAACCTTAAATGCACGATCCACATAATTTACACAGTTCAACTTACCACCTTAAAGACAAATGCCTGCTGTTGAAATTGAATAAAAATTTGCACAATACACGTGATTGATTTGATGGTTTCCAATTTAAATGTTAGGAAATGAATAACTTATTTTTTTAACTTTTTTTTCACAATTTCACAATGAACACAATACCGGTTTGTCACATGAAATTAATTAACTGAGCAGAGAATAATGAGTAGCTGTCAAACAATGTATCACGCACCGGCGCCTACTACTTAAAACACCGGTCTACTTAAAATATTGGTTTGTATATATGCTATGTATCAGAGTAGGCGCTGTATGTGAAAAAAGATTTTCCCGCTTTTCTGTTGAAATTTTTCCTGAATTCCTGAATTTTTTTTGCTATAAACCTCACGGAGCCCGAGACCTTTCCAACGAATGCAAAACCGTGGAAATCGGTTCGTGCGTTCTGGAGTTATAACGTCAGGAAGGAAAACCCGACTTATTTTTATATAGTAGAATAAAATGTACTGTATACTAATAATAATACATAAAATATGTAATATAATATAGAAAGTATTTACCTGGGACCTGGAGTTTTATTGGCTCTGCACTTTGGTTCAGACGTATGGAAATATTTGATTGATACATTTCATTGGTAAAAAGATCTTCACAGACTTTCAACGTATTTTTTGACAGCATATCATTAATGTTTTACCCGCAGCATTTTTCTCTGTATTGCCAGACACCTAAAAACAAAATAAGTTACAGTTGGTTAAAGAATAGAAATATATTGTAATAATTACATAAATAATACTCACATTGAATTGAAACGATGCACAGTGATAACTTGTTGATATAAAATTGGTGTTGAGGCACTGTTAATCACACATAATACAAATAAATATTAGAAGCACAATGGAATCTCGAAATAAGCACGATGCACATTAAGTCTTAAATTTGTTGATGTAAAAAGACTGCAAAATCAAACATAAACCTTATTAATTGTTGTTTGATACGAAAAGACGCCATTAAAAAATCACAAACTTATGTCAAAGATAATATCTGACATCTCCATCCAAACAATATTCTCTCTCTTTCTGTCATACCCTGAACTATAAAAAAATTGGAACTGTAAATGAATAAAGCGCTAATTTAATCTCGGTGGAACGCCATCATACGTCTGCTTCGCTTCACCCATCATACTAGGGTTCCAGTTGGACGGGCCTGCTACAGTCCAGTATAAATTTCTTAAAGATGGGGTTGTGGTTGCCTTTTTGAGGGTGCTACATACAATTGCCCATTTTCCCCATATGAACGCATTTTAATTTGGGCTCTGCAATCTTAAATTGTAGAAATGTAAATAATACATACTAATAAAGTTAACTATCAGGATCTCAAATTTAATTTTTTAAAACTCTCAGATATTAACAATTAAAATAGTTATTAACGAACCCAGGGTAATGAAAGAGGCAGTACTCTCTACAATATTAATGTTTTGTACCATCCTTATACTCTAAATCTTTTAATAAAAATAATTAATAAGATAATTATCTGACCAGTAATTGCTTAAGAATGTGACTCCGACTCATACTGCAATAAATCTTCACAATTATTTCAGTGTCGACATGTTTCATAGCTCAGATGTCACAATTGCATTGCCAAAATCAATTTTATCCAGAAATTATATATGTCCAGTAACAATTGGCGCATTTTGTTATAAACACGTTTGACATATATATTATTATAGAAAAAATAACTGACCTACCCTTAATAGTAGAGAAATGTTACGTCATAAATATGGCTGACATCTCTATCGCTAATACGACTATTTAAATTTTTAATTGCTATATCTCCGTCAACATTTAGATATTTAATAAAATAAAAAGGCCAATACACATTTATTAACATCAATTGCAATCAACAATTGAAAAATCGATCACTAAGAAATGAGTACACCACAAGCCTATTCTTATTTACAACCAATGTTTATTTATATTACCACAGAGGGGGTAGTATTATCAACATATTCCGCATATTCACTTAACTAAAACTTAGAATGTTGGACACAGATGGCACCATATTTTTATAACAAAACAGCATCATTGTACTTCCAATATTTAGAACATATATACAATAATTGTTAAATAAGCTCTTGGGAAGTTTGTTGCTTCAACGTAAAGCCGCTAGGGGCTAGCCCGCAAGGGTACCTAGCAAAAATAGTTTGTAAGAGTGTGTTAGCATTGTAAATGTGTTTATCTTGATTCTATATGGTCGAGGTGGATATAGAGCTATCTTAATAAGTTCGCAATAGAAGAGCTATTAAGGTTATTATTAAACACGTTGAAGCAATGTTAATTTCCCTTTTGCAAAATTTTGTTCATCTATAAAATATTTGGAAATTGTTTTGATTTGTATTTGATAGATTATTTATATGAATATCTAAATTGCACATATCTCCTAAGTTGTTTATTGTTTTTTAAATATATATACAGGGTGTCCCAAAATTCAACGATAAGCCGGCACCAGAAGATGGTCCTGCTCATGACTACACAAGAAAAGAAGAAAAAAATTTTTTATCTCATTTTGTTTATGAATTAGAAAAAAAAAAAATTTTTTTTTCGAAAATTGAAACACCGTAAGATGTTTTTAACTACCATGACCACAATTTTTCAAATATTTCCGATTTTTTTTTGCATCGGCAACCTAAATAGCACTGCTATCCATCCCAATCATTAAAACTCCCATAATGCTAGTAGTTTTTACACAACAATCAATGGAAATTATTTTTTGAAGATTTTTACTTTCAGTCAACTCATCGTGGTGTAAAAAAAAAGTATGAACACTACTATGGCAAGTTTTTTTTAAATTTGGCGAAACTCTTCAGGATTCCAAAATGGTATAATACTCCAGGAAAACTAGCAATAAAAAAAATTTATTGCTAGTTTTCCTGGAGTATTATACCATTTTGGAATCCTAAAGAGTTGCGCCAAATTTAAAAAAAACTTGATTGATAATAATAACCTTAATAGCTCTTTTATTGCGAACTTATTAAGATAGCTCTATATCCACCTCGACCATATAGAATCAAGAAAACTCTTACTAACTATTTTTGCTAGGTTGCCCTTGGAGGCTAGTCCCTAGCGGCTTTACGTTGAAGCAACAAACTTCCCCAGAGCCTATTTAACAATTATAGTATATATGTTCTAAATATTGGAAGTACAATGATGCTGTTTTGTCATAAAAATATGGTGCCATCTGTGTCCAACATTCTAAGTTTGGGTTAAGTGAATATGCGGAATGTGTTGATAATACTACCCCCTCTGTGGTAATATAAACAAACATTGGTTGTAAATAAGAATGGGCTTGTGGTGAACTCATTTTTTAGGAGTCGATTTTTCAATTGTTGATTGCAATTGATGTTAATAAATGTATGTATGTATGTGTATTGGCGTTTTTATTTTATTAAATATCTAAATGTTGACGGAGATATAGCAATTAAAAATTTAAATTGTAGGATTAGCGCTAGAGATGTCGACCATATTTATGACATAACATTTCTGTACTATTAAGGGTAGGTTAGTTATATTTTCTATGGATAAGTGTTCTGAGTTGAATATACTATATCTTTTACGCTCTGTTATATAAAGGAGATAACAACTTAGCGCACGCGATGTCATATGTCTTAGAATGTTCTATAACGTTTAATAATTTTTTAAATCTTTATTTAATAATATCTCTAAACATATAAGACATTATTAAAAATAGTTGGCCATTTGAGGTTCTAATAACCCACTTTATCAATACCCATTGCAACTTTATTTAACAAATTCACGTGCACCTCTAAAGTCCAACATGCGATATCCATCATTCTTAAGGTGACGTTATTTAGACATCAGTGTACTAAATGTGTTAAAATGATATCGTCCACAATAGCGCTACTTCAACATGCGACATTCATTTAACTCTACTAAAGTCATAAAACTCTACGAGGTATCAGAGTAGTTTTATTATTTTCTTTGTTATCTATTTAATTTATTATTTAATTTAATTATCTAGCACGGTGGAACGAATATTTGATCCGAATGATTTATTTATTTTATTATTAAAAAAGAATTTAACTTTCTACTACTTTTATTTAAATATCCTTTTAATAAAACAGATAGTTTACATATTAAAACTTAATAAATTTGAAATTAATAATTTTCAAAATATTTACTATTTACATACTTGTACTAACCCAAAAAAAAAAACAGAAATATATAACCACTCTAATCTACGTGTATATCTTAATCTGTATCTCGTACTAATAAACTACTATTATTGACGACGTGACGTGTCAACAATAAACAAGAAAGAATGAATAAAAACCACTTTCAAATTTAACACATTTCCTGGTTATGAAATCTCATCATATTACAAGAATAAAAAAAAGAAAAGAAACCCTCTTCAACAAATACATACAATATTAGGTAATGATGTAGAAAACTCTATTTCCACAATTCCAAAAATAGCTCACATTACGTCACTGGATAGGATAGTTCAACGGTCACGTGACCGGCGCTGCTGATTGTTGTCCATTGTCCGTTGTCCGTTTAGAGAAGGAGACTAGATAACTTGTGACATGTCCCTGTGGATGTAGGTACATATAGTCCAGTTGGACTACTCCTAAACATTGTACATTATCATATTGACAACTACAAACATTAAAATAGGTAGATATCAATTAACTAACTTCTTTTTTTTTTAAATAATATGCTGAAACTTATTTATTGTTTAGAATTTGTTTTAAACACGAAAAATTGACGGACAAATTACTATTTTTATTTCCGTGGATATTGCGTTAGAAACTGATGATGAAAATAGAAGAATGTAATGAACAGAGTAAGGCCCTACGCACATTAGGCGACTGATTGCAAACCTTAGCCCCGAAACTGACTGAACCGAATGAGAATGGAAGTATGTTGTTAGTGAGAGAAGGCACGTGTATACGAGTGAGAGAAAACACACGGCACGAACGAAACTATACTGGTTTTGAGTACGTTTTCAGCGACTCTGTTTCTCGGTTGCAAGACTCGGTTGGTTGCATGCTTTTGATGGTGAACATCATGAGCAGAGATGTGCACAGTTACTATTCAAAAGTATTTAAATACATCCATACATACAAATACGACACAATAAAATCCCTTATTGTTAAAAATTCTATAGAGTCGACTGGTGTGCGGAAAACCTTAAAACAAAAAAGCCTGGAAAGCAAAGAAAAGAGACGAAAAAGAGGTAAGAAATGTAACACGAAAATTTCCTGTGATTAACATAGAAAAACTGTAAACGGTAATATTGGATGCTCCTCAAATAAGACAGCTTAAAGATCAATACTTTATCGCATCAATGAACGAGACTGAATCTAACGCCTGGTGTTCATTAGTTCAAGTAGTACAAAATTTACTTGGAAATCATTATGCGGAGATTTACTTAGAATTAGTAGAAAATGGTTCTTTTCAACTTTATTATTCTTAGTTGAAACATCAACATAAAAACCTCCGTAACAACTTAGATGTGTTTCCAGAAAACCCAGTGGATTTTATTGAAGAACATGACGAAAGATTTCACTATTAAAGATATTAAATCTATGACAAAGACCAGACCGTTATCACATTCACTTGAATCTTCTCTGACTACTCTTGGTCGGAGTCTTCAACGAGACTGCCTTGGTTAAGTCTATGCTAGAAAGTCGTATAAAAAATAATTGAACTAATAAATGAACTGAAAGTTAAAGAAAATAGTAATAGTAATACTATGAAATAAACATAAGTTAAAAAATAAGTTGATGTTACTCTAAAAGAAACTAAAGCAAGATCTAAATGTTATTTTAGATTTTGCGCTACAAAATTACTTATAAACAACCAGCAAAAATCTATAACATACCGACGAGGCTTATAGTAGCACAATTTCTTTACCGCTTTCCACCACCTTTAAATAGTCAAGTACTAAGACGTTACTTAAACGATTGCACTGTACACAACCACATCTATCCCCTTCATCCCTTCCTGTTTCTGCACTTCTATATCAGTTTCTCTTATCAGCCCATTGTAGCTCACTTCTATCGCCCCTTAACCTTTCTATCTCATCCAACGCTATTCCTCTTCCTTTGTAATAACTTCTCCTTTCGTTGTGAAATTTTGTATTCCCTCTTTTTCTGATTAGTTCTTCACCTATCTCAGGAGTCCTTCCTGTACCTTTTTATTTCCCTCTCACCTTATCACTCTCAACCCCAAATTCCTCTTTACCACCTCCATTATCAGGTATCCCGGTGTGCATTTATCTGCGTCCAACATCCGTTTTCGGATGACACCACTTCTGCTTGGTTTTTTCTTTTCAATCTCTTCCCATTTTCTGTTCCATACATAATCTTGCTCCCAATTGGATAAATAGTTTATACTCGTATTTTTTTACTTGTGTTGTTGGACTACAGTGCTCTTCATACCATTAACCAGGGAGATGAGGTTAGAAATACTTGAGAAATAGGTCAGTTGTGGGACAAAATGGTTCAACCATTTGATGCAAATGTTCTTCTCTACTCCATAACACTTACTGTGTGTAATGTGTTGGGTGGGAGTGACGGTGGATAATGATGGAGAAGGGGTATGAAGGTCAAGTGAACAACGTGCAACGATGATAAAGTGACATGTAATTATTATAATATGAATTTAATTGCTTGACCTAACAGGATCATCTATCATTAGGGGTAATTTGAAAGTATCTGCCTGAGCTGCACATTGATCTAGAGAACTTTTTATATTGATTAATTTTTAAAATAACTTCTTATTAACAAAAAGCAGTGACGAGAAACGGGGGGACAAGTATTAATACTTGTAAAATGGAAAATAAATGACGGAAGAAGCAAAAGGAAAGATAAGGATAGGAGACAGCTAAACATACACTGTCCTCCAAAAATTATAGTAACATAAAAATAGTTAAATGTTATATTTTGTTATATTATTTGTAGAAAATGCTATCCCATAATTACAATCGCAAAAGCACTTTTTAAGAAGACCTTTCGTCCATAAAATAAGACATTGGAATGAAATATTATTAACTTTCCTTTAAGTACAATATTGCAAAGATTTAAGGTAATACCCATGTATTAGCGGAAGGATATTTTCTTTCTATAAACTAATTCAAAGTTAGCAAACAATAATGACTTAAGTATAATTGGAGCACAAACGATAAATACTCGTAAGGTAAATGAAATAAATCAAAAATGAAGTCGATTATGATGAAGAGGAATCAGAGGATGAAACAAAAAGTTCATTCAAGTGGGAATGGAAAAGAATCGAAGGTCGATATAAAAAATGAGAAAAAGGGAATAGACGCGCGGGAACGAGATTATCAGAAAGAATCAATCGAGGAAATGTTTAAGACGATCTTCCAAGTACGATACTGCAAATTAATGTTATGTAAATATGGCTCTAAGAAGCCCATCAAATTATAATTAAAATAATAACACAAAATAATATTTATTACAGCTAATATTTATATTATATATTATCATTATATAATTGTGATTACAGTAAAACTATTGATTTTTAATTACATTTATATATCTTAATTAAAGTAACTAGAAATTACATTCTGAATATACAGAACTTAAAATAAACGTATTAAATATAAGTTGTCTTCCCATGAGATGAAATCTCATTTTAAATAGAAAAGGGAAGGGTATTTATTGATGTCAGTGTTATAGTCTTACGTTGTTATTACACCACCTGATTCACATGATTCACTTGATGATGAATCGCAACTCTCGCTGGAATCACCAATGGATAGACTAAGGCCAATATCACCAAGATCAATATTAATCAGTTCAGTGTCAAGGTCAGGGATAATCACTGGCCCAAAAATAAGAGGTACCTGAAAAAATATTATTGAAATAAAACGGTGTACTCGTATGTCATTTTAAACTGTTTTATCATCATCATCACTAGTTTTGCAAAACATCTATTTCATATATTTACAGAAAACTATAAAAATAAAGACAACGGCTTCAAAACAACGATAACAGGTTGTCCATAAGTAAATTAAATTGACAAGAAAGTAAAAACTCAAGACAAATTGATCTTGTCTTGTTGAAGATAATTTCTTAAATGGAAATGGAAGTTTCCCATGACCCGTGCCGTGTAACCTGTCTTAGAGCAGTCGTGTCTTCAGTGTGCATTCGCTCAAATAAAATAACCCTATTCAATAATATTAGCAAGTAAAACAAATAATTAACACCAGTGGAAAGTGAGGAAAAACTAAAAAAAGAAATTGTAGTTGTACAAAAACTAAATATATAAATTTGCAACATTATCGTTCTCCTTTTCAAATTCGAATAAAATATATTTTTTTTGATTCTTTTTAGTTTCAAAATTTCAAAAAAGCAACCGAGATAGAAAAAATTATGTTATCGAAATTTTCGTAAATATTATATATGATTTATACTTACAGCATATGCGCCTGCGATAGTGGCAACCAATAAAACAACAGTTAACGCTGATAGATTCATCTTATTTGATTAATAAACGTAAATACAGGTTGAAGTAAATATGGATAAGTGTGTAATACTAGTGTCAATGCTAGAATATCTATGTTGCTGTGTCTTTCCTTACTGATTTTATATACTTATTTTAATGTAAATATCATAGTCAGGGACGAACTTAACGATTGTACGATTTTAAAATAACAAATTAATAGCTATTAATCATACTAGTGTTGCGTACATATTCCCGAGTATAATTTTTCTTGTAAACCCAATCAGGTCATCCCATAAGTATCCCAATAGGCATGCAACGCAAAACCTTAAAGGGTCTGGCAATCATAGTCTGTTTCCAACCGGGTAATCACAATAAAAGAAAAATAACTTCACTAATGGGCTTGTGTCCTCATTTTTTAGTGGTCGATTTTTGTTGATTGTTGATTGAAATTGATGCTAATAAATGTGTATTGGCGTGTCTATTTTATTAAATATCTAAATGTTGACGGAGATATAGTAATTAAAAGTTTGAATTGTAGTTTTAGCGCTAGAAATGGTTGGCCATATTTTTATGACGTGAAATGCAATTTAACGTCAGTTATTTGTTGAGTAGGTCAGTGCTAAGGTAATGTTTTGTAGCTGTTGGTAGTCAAATAATCAAGTCAAGTAAAAGAATAATAGGATTTTATTTTATTTAACCTTGCTAAGGCACATAATATTGAAATTTTATTGTTTCTTGAAATAGCTGTAAATAATATTTGATATTTTGATATATAAATACATATAGCAGAGATGTATGATCTGTAAGGTTGGTAACGTTACACAAGGATTGTGATGTCACATGCACTTGGAATGTGTACAACGTTGAATCCCTTTAATAATTAAAGAGACAAAATGACTTTTTTAATTGTTAACATCTCTTAACATATAAGAAGTTATTAAAAAAAAATTGAACATTTGAGGTTCTAGTAACCCACTTTGTCAATATTCAAGACACAAGAATTCAGAATTAATTTTTTATGGGAACTCTGTCTATCTATCATTAATAGAGATGTAGTAAGCACTAACATCTCTACCACAAAAGTTGCTTTACACTGACAAAAGTTTTTTAATTTTTTTATTCATAATTTATGGGCTTCCTTTCATTTCATTTACATTTTTCATATTTAAATTGACTTATAAGTTATTTATTTATTTTTAGTGCATCAACTTTAAATAGTTAATAGCGCTTTCAAACAATATATACATTTTTCTTTTACAATAATTTTTACGTTACATAATTCCTTAATAACTATACATATACTATATTTTCACTTTTACATTTTTATTTCTACAATTACTATAATTTCTTTAATAACTTTATTTTTTCTTTAATATTCATTTTTTCTTATATCGGTTCATTAATTCTTTTTTAACAAGAATTGTAATACGATATGATATAAGAATCGCCGTCACTGCGATGTCTCTTTATTGCATTTCACGCTTCTTCGAATTTCTTCTGTTGAAGTACTATCTTCCATATGTCTTCCGTTTGTTTACTTTCTTTAATAATATCTATTTCTTTCTATAACCAGACCCAGAAAAATATAATCATGGTCCGGAGATCGAACCCGAAAATACAGCATTATAACGTCAAGCATCAATGCTCTCGGATATTGTGTCGTCATGGTTAAATTTAAATTTATTTACATTTTTATTAATTGGTTATCGGAGAAAACTTGAAAAAGTAAATTTTTACTTTTACGCATGTTCTGAATTAAAGATGAAATGAGAGGAAAATAATAGCCCTAGCTAACATGTACACTGATTTGAATTGAATTTAGGCTAAAAGAGAAAAATCACATAAAAATGAAACAAACAAAGAACAGGGCTTCAAATATTTCTTGCACATTAAAATAAATTTTCAAATCATTGTAATCAAGAGTTTCGTAAAGATTTCAAAAACTTACTTACAGATAAATTTATTATCTAGTGCGTATCTGTTATATTATAAAAAATATTTTTCATTTAAAATGACGAAAATATTTATGTAGGCATCGCAATTACAAAATATTTATTGAAAATTGAGACCATTGACAATTGCATTATTTTTTATTGTCATTAATCGTTTGTTATGTATGAGTATTGTTGTTATTGAAAAAGAAAGAAAAGTACAATTTTAAGCAAAATATTTATTTTATAGTAACGTAAAAGTACGCATTACATTGCAATAAAAGCTGTTCATTTCTAATACTGAAATGACACGAGCAGTTTTTCGGAACTTATGTTCTTATTTTATGAATTTGGAAATTTTTAATCCTTCAAAAGTGTCTTCTTAAAAAGTGATTTTGGGACTATCATCACAATATGGTAAATAAGAAAAGCTCTATACATTATGTAACATTTTTGTACAATTACTACTTTAGTACAAACGGAAACAATTTTGAACTCCAAACATTTATATATTCGCAAGCTAAATAGTCGACGTGCAAATGTTCAGTTTTTTGCTCGATTTCTCTACTCTTAAATTTTCGTAAAATTTTCAGGAATAGCACTTTTGAGTAAATCGAGTGATTTGTACGGAAAGAAGAAGAGTTTACGATTCGATTGAACTCAGGAACAGCACCCCAGATTTGAACGTCGGCTCGTCTGTTTATTTGATTGGTGAAACTGTAGGAATTGGTATAGAATGCGTAAGGCAAATTTTACATAAGAATTTGAACTATTATTTACCAATTATTTTACGACATGAGCCACAGCACATTGTTAAATATTCTCAAACAAATATTATAACTTTTTAACAATTATAATGGACATTATTTGTTTGTTTATTTATGTAGACTACTACAGAAAGAAATTGGGGATGATTTCGTTTGACCTTTAAAATGATGTACCCTTTCTTTTGCTCAATGTAACAACGGCGATTGTCTTTCTAAACGGATTAAATGTTTTTCGCTCGAATGATTTCTGCACACGATGGTTACTACAAAATAACAATTACTTTCAATGATTACTTTAGATATTTACTTTGAAATCTAAAATATTTACATCGTACAATTGAATGCACATTTACTCGTACGTTATTAAAGAATAAATATTTAGCTTAAAATGATTGTTTAGAATATTTCAATAACAATAATACAATTAATAAGTGTATATAAAAAACGATTTTTGTCAATAAAAAATAGTGCAATTATCAATTACTACAATTTTAATAAACATTTTGCAGTTGCGTTTACTATATAAATATTTTCATGATTCTAAATGAAAAATATTTTTTATTAATGCAAATAATTTTATTTATTATCACAGAGACGGGCTAGATAATAAATGTGCATTTGTATAGTCTTCAATTCTTATTTTTAGGTAGGGCTATTCCTTTCCTCTCATTAGATCTTTAATTGTAAACATACATGTAATCTAAAATTAACTAAAAAAAACTTTAACTTTAACTTGAACTCATTTTTTAGGAGTCGATTTTTCAATTGTTGATTGCAATTGATGTTAATAAATGTGTATTGGCGTTTTTATTTCATTAAATATCTAAATATTGACGGAGATATAGCAATTAAAAATTTAAATTGTAGGATTAGCGCTAGAGATGTCGGCCATATTTATGACGTAACATTTCTGTACTATTAAGGGTAGGTTAGTTATATTTTCTATGGATAAGTGTTGTGTGTTGAATATGCTATATCTTTTACGCTTTTTTATATAAAGGAGATAACAACTTAGCGCACGCGATGTCATATGTCTTAGAATGTTCTATAACGTTGAATCCGTTTAATAATTCTTTAAATCTTTATTTAATAATATCTCTAAACATATAAGACATTATTAAAAATAGTTGGCCATTTGAGGTTCTAGTAACCCAGTTTATCAATACCCATTGCAACTTTGTTTAACAAATTCACGTGCACCTCTAAAGTTCAACATGCGATATCCATCATTCTTAAGGTGACGTTATTTAGACATCAGTGTACTAAATGTGTTAAAATGATATCGTCCACAATAGCGCTACTTCAACATGCGACATTCATTTAACTCTACTAAAGTCATAAAACTCTACGAGGTATCAGAGTAGTTTTATTATTTTCTTTGTTATCTATTTAATGACTCCATCGCCTTCTACCATATAATGTAAATTCTTCTGCCATTCATTTGATCCCTTTCTTTCCCCCTTTTAATAACTGCTCCATCTGCACTAGGTATTACCTAGTGCAGATTGTGACGCATTTATGCACTGACGAATTAAATGTATCAACTTACTTTAAACCTAATTTTTTAAAAGCAAAAACAAGTTCTAGTTTTACATATAGTTCCCGTCAAATGTTTTTTTAATTTTAAATAGCATTGAGGAAATTGGAAACTATCAAATAATCCATTCTGTTTTGTTTCTTCGCGGTTTAATGAATTCAGGACCATATGGTTTAAATTCTCCAATGAGAATTTTACTACGATGATTGAAGAAATAGTGGATAAACTCAACCAACAGACTAAGATGAAGGAGATTCTAACAGTGACTCTGCCACTTGATACTCAACGCAGGAGAGAGGTATGTACATGTACACATAAAATAGATATTTTAAACGATTTGATTTTAAGTAAAACTGTAACTGTAAATTGCCAGCTTTTGGTATATGAGTATCTATACCACTTCCCTTATTTGGATAATCGCAACTACAGACTGCATATAATTGACTATTCAGGCGATAAACCCAAATAAATATCAATGGGCTTGTGCCCTATGTCGTAATTTCTATAAAACTGTACTATATATTGATAAAGTTCGTTACTAGAACCTCAAATGTTCACTCCTTATATGTTAGGAGATATTAACAATTAAAAAAATCATTTTGTCCCTTTAATTGTTAAAGTCGGTCATAAATATGGCCGACATCTGTAGCGCTAAAAGTACAATTCGAATTTTAAATTGCTACATCGTCGTTAACATTTAGGTATTTATTAAAATAAAAACGCAAATATGCATTTATTAACATCAAGTTCAATCAACAATTGAAAAATCGACCCCCAAAAAATGAGTACACAAGTCCATTGTAACTAGTAGATATATCTGCTAGTCACAATTTCTATAGAAAGAGGGTTTTGTATCATGTTTAAATTTAACCAGATTATATTTATGTAAAAAATATAAAAGTCCGACGTGCTTATAATAAAATACGCCAATTGTTACTGGATAAATATAATTTCTATATATATAGTTTTTAAAGAAAAAAATGTTTTAACAACAGTCTCTATGGTGATGTTTTTGTTCAGAAAAACAGTTTTTGTTCGTGTTTTGTTGTTTTGTCTCTGTGGTGTGAAGCCGGTATAAGATTAATATTTATATAGAAAGAGTAAATGCATATATATCATTATTTATTCAAACCGTTGCATAAAACTGGAAAAAAAACTTGTTCTTTTTAAAAGTTGTATCAATGTTTACACCAACTAGACAGTTTTTACAACTTTTTTGTCATTTATTGCAGTTGTTTGCGACACAACACATTCCCATCTAGAATCGGTAAAGATCAAAGGAAACACGCACATGGGTCGACTGATCGCAAACGCGAACCCTGAATATTGATGGTGACAGCATGAGCAGAGATGTGCACAAATACTTTTCAAAAGTATTTAAATACAGATATACATACAAATACCTTAGAATACGACACAGAAAAATCCCCTATTATGCTATTGTTAAAAATTCTATATAGTTACGAAACATTGCTCGACATTGAAAACTTCGAGTTTTCAATCAGAGTCGTGTACGAAGTGCCTCAGTCTGCTTGGTTTGAATACGCAGTTTTATTTCAGCAGTCGATTCAAGAGACGGGAAATACGAAAGGAATATACTTTTATCTCTTTCTACCCAAACAAGCAAATTGACATCGCATTATAACCTAAAAAATATGACTCATGCTTTGACATGAGTATATCTCTGGAGTATATTTGTAAGGTCTGTGTATTTAATTGCTTGTGATTTGTTTGTAAAACCGGCATAAGAATGGGAGACCGCACACGGCTCGACTGAAACTAAACTGATTTGCAATTGGTTGTGAGCGACTGTGTTTCTAGGTCGGACGGACTTAAGGTCTAACGTTACTCCACTCAGATAACGATACAGATATACAATTAACTCGGGGCTGGGGACTGTATACGGGTTCATGACACGTATGAAATCAAAATTAAATGTTTTTCAGCGTCAGTCTCATTATTTAACAGCGGTTTTTCGTAATTTGCAATGATTTTTTATATTGTACCGTTAACGAAATGTACGTTAACTAAATACAAATGTAAATTCCTAAGCCGATAGGTCAAGCCTAGATAAAACTTCGTAGTATTATCCACAGTGCTTAGTAAGGGCTTTTTTCTACGTTATTTGTGTAGTAACACTTAATATTTATGTACCCTACAAACAATTTGTCGTATCTTAGTAATCTCGTCTCAGAGAGCGGTTAGACAGTAGTCAAACAGCGTTCGGGAGAAGTACTGGGTAGTAGCACGACTTGCACCTCGGCAAACGTCGTTTGAAAAGTATTAGGAAGGCCGTCAGAGGGGGTACGGAGCGTTCCGACCGGTTCAGACATGCTGTCCAAAGCTTCATGTAATGTGACATTCATGTCTAATATGATTCCAATCACCATTCAGAGTGATACGATTCGCATCTAATTGGTTTCCGATCAAAATTGTTTGTAGTGTAGTACCAATAGTAAAAATACACTTCTGTTATCTGCAGGACATTATTGATGGTCTCAAAAAGACAGGGCACGTGACCGAAGATGTACCTCCTGAGTATAATATTGCTGCTCTGACTGCTGTTGCACTAGAAGAGGGAAAAATCTATGCAGCGGTCCACCAAAGAGAAATGTAAGTATAGCCGGATACTAGTTGCGTTAAATCCAAGAGTATGTTGTCTAGTGATCAGCGCCAAATTTGGAGGTAAGAAGGCCTTGGGGCAACAATGGAGCAGGGGCCCCTAATTATTTTCCGAATAAAATGAATTTCTTTTTCCGTCAAGCCTTTCAAAAATTTATTGCTCTTATTTCTTTTGTGGAGGCTCTCTCTTGTGGAGGCCTCGGGGCATTAGCCCCACCTGCCGTCCCTCAAATCCGGACCTACTAGTGATATTTAAGAACATAGTAAAACAACATAAATTAAACAATAAATAAATAATATTATTAAGATATAAAATATTAATGTATTTGTCTTAAATATTATCATATTCAAATATTTAAAATAACAATAAATAGACGAAGAAACTTGAAATTCTTTAGAGTCGCAAAGCTTTACATTTTTCATTTTAAATCGTTTAATTTGCATTTGAATTTGTCTTGTATAGAACTTAAACCTATTGTAATCCATTCTAAACTTAACACAAATGACTCCTCTTGCTTCTTTTCATCTTGTGTATTCCGGCCGAGAGAAGGTCGAAGTAAGAATAATACTTTAACTTTTTTCCAGTTCTTAATGTACTAAATATATTTTAGTTGTAACTCTGATGGCTAACCTTCCAAAATATGTTCCAAACTGGCTTATACACTAAGATCTAGGTACGCCTTACATAAAGGACGAAATTAAAGTCATCAGCAAGAAATATCTACTAAGATTTCCACCACAAACCAATAAGACGGCTGAAATGCAAAAATCCAATGGACTTATCAACAACAGCATAGAAGTTATTTGCTTAGTTGCTTAAAGCTCGTATTAATGTAATAGATTAAGCTAAAGAATACGTCATCAGTGCATGACAAGCTCACTGAATGACTGAAAAATGACATTTTTAGGTATCGGCAAAATTTGATGAATGTCTCTCAGGATAGATTGTAAATTATGAATTGATTAAAAAAAATATGCTTTTAGTCTGACGTCGTTTGAGGTTTAAAATTGGGCTGTTCCTTCTTGTTCGGTTCTATTATGGAAATATACACTCCTATCCCTCTTCATATCATCATTGTTTTTTAAAGGGCGTTGAAAAAAATTACATTTCTTTGGTAAAATCCATTGCGATGCTTTTGCAACTGCTTTCCGCTGCTTCGGGTCACATTCATGTCACTGCCAATGGTATTACATGGAAGCTTACATATGTAATTTACATTCTTTAAGTGTTTTAAAAAATTTAAATTCTAATGATAACAAATCAAATGATGATATTTTGACATGCAAAATTAAGGAGATGTATTTCAATATAACAAATAAGAATAATACCATAAAATTTATGTGAATACCAGGACATTGTGGAATAAGAGGAAACGAAATTGCGGATAAATTGGCAAAGGAATCAATAAAATTAGAAATTGAGATGAAAGTGAAATTACCTTCATATGAAATTTTTAATATAATCAAAAAATTAAATTTCAATTTGAGAAACACATATTTCATTAACAAAAGTCAATTAAAAGGAAGAAATAATTATATGTTACATCCAAATTTAAGTAAGAAGAGATGGTTTAGAAATGAGTCCCGCAAAATTATATCAACTATAATCAGAATCAAAAGTAATCATTGCGAAACTCCAACTCACCTGTACAAAATTAATATTAAATCTGACGATAGATGTCAATGTGATGAAGAAGGAACTTTGGATCATATTATATTTGAATGCAAAAATTATAGTTTAGAAAGATCAAAATTCAATAGTGATATATTAGATGTGATTAAAACTTTTCCTGTTAATACTAAATTTTTGTTAAGTGATTCAAAATTAATTAGTGAATTATTGAAATATTTAGAAATTTGTAAAATTACAATAGCACGAAGCACAATGTCACCTGGGTAAGCCAGTCAATAAGCATTCATAGTATTCATTTTCCTACCGATATTATTAGATATCATATGGTAAAAAGGGAGTGATGTAGCTAGCACACATGCAAAGCCACAACATCATTAACTTTTTGTAAATTATGTACATTGATGTACATTCTTACATTCTTGTAATATTTTACTTAAACGAAACCTAGTTGCATTTAATCTAAATAAATATAAATAAAAATACTTTGTAATTACACTGAACTGGTTAACATTTTATAATCCTTAAAACAGGGATGTTGAGAAGTTTCATGATTATGTTAATGGCAGAAAAAAATTATTAAAAAAAGTCAGTTAAATAGATCACAAATCGTTTACATATCAGGTAACTATTGTTATGTTATATAAACATTAAATACACGTTACTGCGTTTAATGGGAACTAATAATAAACCAGTGCGATTAGTGTAATTAAATTGACGAGATTTAAAAAAATAATTATAGGTTAAAAGGTCAAGTAATATTAACAAATAACATAGAAAGACCAGTAATTGTTTTGTTTTAAAGTAATTGATTTCATGTTATTGTGATAACTGGTTTTGTTATTATTGTCTTTTAATTTTTTATATTGATTTTTTATAAACAACAAATTGCACTAAAATTTATATTTGTAGGATTTGTATTATTTTTTTTTACATAAAAGTTGCCAGTTCTTAATACTGTCACTGAGTTAAATAAACTGGTAAACTTACTATCGAAATACCTGGAAATACATGTGCAATTTCTTTTTTAATTAGTCATATACTCGTATATACTGGTGCTGGTAGCAAACGTTATCAATATATAGCACAGTTTTATAGAAATTAAGTCATGGTTCAGAAGCCCGTTTTTACTTCATATTACTATGAATTACCAATATAAAAATCCACTGAATCTTTATTTTCTTTTTATTATATTACTGCTACTGTTTTTTTATAATACTAGAGCTAGAGTATACAGGGTGTCCCAATATTCAACGATAAGCGGGCACCAGAGGGTGGTCCTGCTCATGACTACACAAGAAAAAAAGAAAAAAAAAATTTATCTCATTTTGTTTAGGAATTAGAAAAAAAAAAAATTTTTTTTTTTTAAATTGAAACACCTTAAGATGTTTTTAACTACCATGACCACAATTTTTCAAATATTTCTGATTTTTTTTTTGTATCGGCAATCTAAATAGCACTGCTATCCACCACAATTATTAAAAATCCCAGAATGCTAGTAGTTTTTACACAAAAATCAATCGAAATTATTTTTTTCCCTAAATTTTTTAAAGATTTTTACTTTCTGTCTTCTGTCTTTCTGCATTTCCTACTATGGCAAGTTTTTTTAAAAATTGGCGCAAGTCTTCAGGATTCCAAAACGGTATAATACTCCAGGAAAATTATCAATAAAAGAAAATTATGCATACTATTTCTAAACAAGAACGATATTTTATAAATTGTTGTTGTTGATATAGTTATCACTTTTACAATACCCAAAAGAGGTTTTTTACTGTTGAATGAATTAAAACAAATGGTACAAACAATTTTTCATTTATTTTATAAATCCGTTATATAACGGAAAGGAAAAGGAGAGTGACCTGAAGAATGTTAGAAAAACAACGAGATTTAGACTGGGAAACGAAGAAAATGGAAGTAGATACTGGGTGGACGGGGAAGAAAAGAATTGTAAGGTGTGCAAAGCAGAGGTAGAGACACTGGAGTGCATAAGGGATGTTTGTGCGGACAGGGTGTGCAGCAGTAGGAAGGTGAAGCAGTTATTAAAAGGGGGAAAGAAAGGGAACAAATGATTGGCAGAAGAATTTACATTATATGGTAGAAGGCGGTGGAGTCATTAAATAGATAACAAAGAAAATAATAAAACTACTCTGATACCCCGTAGAGTTTTATGAGTTTATTAGAGTTAAATGAATGTCGCATGTTGAAGTAGCGCTATTGTGGACGATATCATTTTAACACATTTAGTACACTGATGTCTAAATAACGTCACCTTAAGAATGATGGATATCGCATGTTGAACTTTAGAGGTGCACGTGAATTTGTTAAACAAAGTTGCAATGGGTATTGATAAACTGGGTTACTAGAACCTCAAATGGCCAACTATTTTTAATAATGTCTTATATGTTTAGAGATATTATTAAATAAAGATTTAAAGAATTATTAAACGGATTCAACGTTATAGAACATTCTAAGACATATGACATCGCGTGCGCTAAGTTGTTATCTCCTTTATATAACAGAGCGTAAAAGATATAGCATATTCAACATAGAACACTTATCCATAGAAAAAATAACTGACCTACCCTTAATAGTACAGAAATGTTACGTCATAAATATGCCCGACATCTCTATCGCTAATACTACTATTTAAATTTTTAATTGCTATATCTCCGTCAACATTTAGATATTTAATAAAATAAAAACGCCAATACACATTTATTAACATAATATACATATAAACGTCCACTAAAAAACGAGTACACTACAAGTCCATTCTTATTTGCAACCAATGTTTGTTTATATTACCACAGAGGGGGTAATATTATCAACATATTCCGCATATTCACATTACTATAACTTAGAATGTTGGACATAGATGGCACCATATTTTTATGACAAAACAGCAGTCTTGTACTTCAAATATTTAGAACATATATGCCATAATTGTTAATTAAGCTCTGGGGAAGTTTGTTGCTTCAACGTAAAGCCGCTAGGGGCTAGTCCCAAGGGTACCTAACAAAAGTAGTTAGTAAGTGATAGTTAAGTGAGAGTTTTGTTCTTGTATTCTATATGGTCGAGGTGGATATTGACAACGGACCAGTAGGCGGGGCTTAAAAAACATGGCTACTTCTTGTGTGCAACCAAAGAATTAACCATAAGTTTACATTGAATTAGTGTCATGAATTTTAATTATTTATGTTTTCTTTAAACCAACTTTTTCACTGGGTTGGATCAAATCCAGCTCAGAAAAATGTTAGAAATGCAGAAAAAATTCTGCAAGCTGGACATTTGATAAAATGTGGTAAAAATAATGATAATCCAAACAGTGACGTTGTGATACACAAGTATATGGTTTAGTATAAATTTTTTAACCGTACGGAAAAAATGCAAGTTAGATAAATTGTAGAGAATTTAAATGCGCATCTAGCCGTACTATTTTAAAAATTTAAAAAAAATATTTTACCATAGTTTTTTGTGTTTTTTCCACGTTTTTTCACGTTTTTTTCATAAAATTATATGAAAAGTGTTTTTTTTTCTAATGTATAAATATGTTTAAAACAATAAGTTTTACAACTTGTAGAACAAACAACGTGGACTTTTTGATTTTGTCGCCTAGTTATGGTCAAAAAACGTGAGGTCAAAAACAGAAAAACACAAAAAACTATGGTAAAATATTTTTTTAAAATTTTTAAAATAGTACGGCTAGATGCGCATTTAAATTCTCTACAATTTATCTAACTTGCATTTTTTCCGTACGGTTAAAAAATTTATACTAAACCAATCAAAATTGTGTATCAAGTGCATTCTAAAACTAGTACTTCTTTTGACCCCCAGACGTCCTGGCCAAAGTGGTCAGTTGTCAATAGAGCTATCTTAATAAGTTCGCAATAAAAGAACTATTAAGGTTATTACACGTATGAAGCAATGTTAAATTCCCTTTTGCAAAATTTTGTTCATCTATAAAATATTTGGAAATTGTTTTGATTTGTATTTGATAGATTATTTATATGAATATCTCCTAACTTCTTTATTGTTTTTTAAATAAATATATAAATAGATATATATATATATATATATATATATATATATATATATATATATATATATATATATATATTTATATATATATATATAATATTATATATATATATATGGAATAATTCAGAGAAAGGAAGAAAATTTTTCAGTTTACAGTCTTCGGTGTGCCGACGTCGTTGGTGGTTTAAAGCCCAAGGTCCGAGAAGAGTGTTATCACTTATCTCGAGACTGAGGGTAGACCATACAGGGGCATAGGCACATCTGAAAAAAAATCACTTTGTAGAAGAAGATATGTGCAATTGTGGAGAAGGGATAGATAACAAAGGAAAAAAAAATAGTGCAAGGATAATAGAGGGTTTGTGGAGAAGGGTCAAGGAAGGCAAAAGGTGAGAGACGGAGGTACAGGCAAAAAGGAAGGAGAAGCAGGAAAGGATGAGAAGGAAGGAGATTTAAGAAACAGGAAAGGAGAGGGTCAAGAGAAGAAGAAGCAGAGAGTAGTTTATTAAATAGAAAGTATAAATAGTTTAAGTTTAATTTTAAGTTTAGGTTCAATGACATGTTTTAAGAAATATAATAATGTAGATTATAAAGCCGAAAGGCACACGAATAATATTATAATAAAAATAATTCTACTGTTATTAAAAATTACAACGCGATAATGGGGGGCGGAAGGGTTCTAAAAATCCCAAAATGTAGGTACGTAATTTATATACAATCCCTCTCTGTAAATATTTTAGAGTCAATTTGCCATATTGAAGAAGCGTATGGTTTTTTTGTCATGAGTTCATTTACAGTTTAGTTTCTCACAGTCGTTCATGAAATGTCTTTTCATATTCATATGAAACTTTATCGACTACAAATGGCGAAACCATTCCACCTGTCGGAATACAAATGAAGGTATATATAGTTGATGTGAACTTTAATTGAAGTGCAATAGTGATAGAAACGTCACAAAATAGGTCACTTCACCTAATTGTTTACTGTGCTTTATGGATTTACATGGGAACTAATTTAAATATAGTAAAACAAAGAACGTATTGAACTCGTATTGTTCAAATATTCCTCATAAAATTATTTAGACTGGAAATCTCCATAGATACGATACTTATGGATTGCAGGTACCATAACCACATTGTGAGCGTGAGTGATGCCCCGACTAAATGACCCTGCGCTTCCATTTCAAGCTAAATATGTTTTAGTTAAGCCGCCACCAAACGATGCGAGCGAACGAACATACGAATGATTTATTTCTTTTATTAATTTGTTAAAATTATTAATTTAATACTGACACTGACACTGTTTAACAAAAACTTTAGAGTGAATAAATAAAACTTCAAGTATAAAACCTTCCATTGTTGGACGATTCGTGCAGGATATGTGGATGAAGTGTGTGGTGGGGATAGAAAAATCTCTTTGACGTGGGTCAAAATACCGAACTTCTTCCAACGTGCACGTTGGACACATGACATTAGACACACTTAGTTCAAGCATCGACCACACAATGCGTCCAACGTTGGAACGTTGGTGTTCGTAGCATCGTTTGGTACCAGCATTAGCTCAATAGAAATGGTTGCATCTTATTGTAAGTACATATAGCATTTGCAATATTTGTATTACTGGCACGGTACATCGAACCACAGAGCCGCGGAGTCATGAGTGTTACAGGGGATTTTCCAATATTCTCAGTAAGGCGTGTAGTTTACACATACCATAATGCAGGTAAACAAATCTAATCCAAGCCTTGAATTGCGTATCATTATTTCAAGTGTTTCGCACGTTATTTGACTAGGTGTTACGTCTAAATAGATCTATATAGTCTATTTAAATAAACAAATGTTGGGATTACAAATAACCTGTAATCATGTATGATGTACCTGTATAATTTAATGGATAACCTCAAAGACACCTACCAAGAAATTGAATTGCAGAATGCGATTGACTGTTGCGAAACATGACGAAAAATCAGCATGCAGTAACTCATCATATCAAACGAGTTTGCATATTTCAGCACCGCATCTTATACAGTGCGCTAAATGGATTTTAATATTATTTCTATAAGTTTACTTCAGTGCCAGTATCTGTCCTTTCCATTGTTTTCTATTCCTTTCCTTTTTTCTCAAAATATCGGGTTTTTCAATAAGAACTTTGTTTATATTAAGGAGATACAGGACGTTAACGTAAATGATGAAAACGTTGTGAAATTTGGAAGGTCGATACAAATAGTTAAAATACATGCTGTCTCAAAATTTTAGAGACCTAGGGTTCATAGTTTTCTTTTTAAACATGATAAAAATAGTCATTTTCCATACAAATCGTAATTTTTAGCTCAATATCACTTCATAATATAACTTTTAACTATAAAAAAAAGATGACACGGCTTTCAAAAACTAAGTGTATATAAAATAATATTTTCTGTAACTATTGCAAAAAGAAAATTATCAAAAGGATACCTATATACGAAATTATTTAAATAAAACCTTTAAGAAACAGTAAATGTAGGTTATAAGCCGGCAACGTTGCAAATGCCAATTTGAGCGGGAAATTCAAAATCGGAATAAATGTTATATAAAATATAACAATTTATTGGTCAAAGAACCAAATCACGCATGCGTCAACACACGTAAATTTGCAGCGCTGCAAAATTTATTATTCCTTTTTCAAAATATTTAATTTGTATTTAAATTGAATTAATATAAATTTGATATTAATTATAGGTAATTTTTCATTTATTAAACTATTATATGCATAAAAAATCATTTTAACAAGCAAAAAGCAGTTTAATAGGGAATTGTAAAATTCATTTTCAAAGGTACAGTCCCAATAATTACTCGTCCCTCATGTACTTCGTATTTTGCATTTCGCATTACCGAGAGATACACTTTTTGCATTGACGGTACGTCCTGTACCTCCTTAAAACACAATAAAACAAAGAAATTAAATGAAAATGATTCCAATTTTTATTGTATTACAAAGAGTAACGTTTGGCAACTTTGAATAATCGATATCATATTTATGAATAATATATATCATAAATGATTGATAATAAATGATATCGGACGCTGACAGACATGACAAAATCACGTCACGGATTTGAGTGTTAAATCTGCAATCGATTCGATCGGCTCTGTCTTTAACATAACCCCACAAAAAATAATCCAGGGATGTTAAATCACAGCTGAATTTTGTGCAATTATGCCATCAGAAAATTTGGTTTGCAATAAATTTATTGTTTCATTCATCCCTAATACGCACAGAAATTAATAAATCAGATTGAGAGTAATATTATAAATGTGCACAACTTGATATGAGTCGAAACGCTGAATGCATTCTATGTATCTTTACACATTATTTTTTACTGCATTTTTTACTGCACTTCATGCGATCCAGTGTCGTCTATCATAAGACACTAACAGTTGAGAGTTGATGACAGTTTAATAAATTATCCATAAAGTTTGCATTTTGCAACCAGTTGGCGCTAAAGTCATGACGCACAGAGGTTTAATCTTTCTAACTGGGTTATTATAATATCTTGAAATGCCTAGACTTAACACTCTAAATTCTAAATAATTCTTTAAGGCATAATAACGTTCGTCACAAGAAACACTTTTCCACGAAGCACCTCTGGACGAAATCCAACAGTAGTATCTTATATGTTCAAAATCATTGTAAATTGTTTGATGTAAATAGTTGTACTTGTCAGTTATATCCCCTCTATTCCCTCACCTTAAGACATCGCACAAACCAAAACCTTTTATTTCAATCCTATTCAAATACGCATTTCATTATCTAGTCGAACGACCTTCAAATATTTTTCATTCCTTTATTCTTTACAAAACCCGTTCCTTTTCTGTTATAAACAAAACTACATTGTTTTAGATATAACAAGTAAAATAAAATACTAAATTGAATTCTGTATCAAAAATATAACAAGAGCTGTAAGACATAAAACTTAACGTAGTTGTTATTATAATTTGTAGAAATATAAAGATATTAAATTAAACGAAGTGTGCTGTTTCATTTAAATAATCGGTCCAAATTGGCTTACACCCAATTGAAAAGAACGTTGCACCAAGATCATCAGCGAATCCACTCTTGACAACGTTACATGAAAAATGTGTATGAACTATTACTAGAGAATAAAATTATTTGTTTAGCTAATAAACAAATTTACCTTAAAATTGATTTGGAATTGCCAAGTACTTATTATTTACGGTACTTCTCTTATCATCGACGACTTTTGAATATTTAAGGTGTGTGCAAAACTACACCCAATGTTGAAAGCAGACCAATAATAACCAAGCAGAAAATATAGCTCTGATTCAGGAATCGATTCGAAGACATAACAGCCTTACTACAACCTCAGTATATAAACCCTCAGCAAGCAACAATAATTATTTCCAAATCGATTACACTTGACAATCTTCATAAATTCTTATAATAATGATTAAATGTACACACAAATGAACTATTTCTTAAATAAATTATCTATGGTGCTAATGCTTTCCGTTTGCAACAAACTATTGAAAGATAAAAGTAGTGTACTTTTACCACATCTGTTTCTATATAAATACATTTTCTGTAGTAATAAATTATAATTCATAAATTGCGTCACATAAATTTCATGCTATTCTGCACCCTATTTTTTACATTTAATCCTATTAAAAATGAATAGTGCGCTAATAGCTATAATTTTACGTTAATAGCATCTTCCGCTCTTACACTTATTACTTAATTTTTTTTTTTTTTTTAATTATTTATTTAATGTACTTTAATGCCTTAGTACAATACATTTTAATCCATAAGTATATATATATATATATATATTTCCTTCCACCTGAACCAAAAACAAAAACCTCAATTCTCCTAATATCTACAAGAAAATAAATGGTTTTGCACATTTTCAAAAGATTTAACTAGCTTCAGCCTTCCTTCTTTTAGTTATTTCTGCCATCCATCTATTGCCTTCCTTGCCCCCTTTTAAGAGCTGCCCAATATTCATCTCACTCCCTACTTTTTCCTTACAATCAAACCTAACGTGCTCCAGTGTTTCGGCCTCCGTTCCGCATACTCTACACATTCTTTCCTTTCTACATTCCCAGTATCTGTTTCCTTTTTCCTCATTTCCCAATCTAAACTTTGCTGTCCTTATGTTTTTTATGTCTTTTTCTATTAAGTACTGAGGTATATTACTTTCCCAAATCCTTTTATATCTTGTATTGTAATTGTATTTCTCGATTTTTCCCATTCTTTCTTGTTGCTGTATATCCTTTTTCCTTCTCCTTAGCTCCTCTTCCACACTTGCGCCACCTTCTCTTCTTCTCTCTGCCTCCTCGATCGCCATTCCATTCCTTTCAAAATACTCCTTTCTCTTTTTCAGGCCTCCCCCTCCTCTTCTTTATACTTTCCTCCCTTATTTTATTTAAAATTAATTAATTATTTATCTTACACTTATTAGATAATTACATAAGAGGTTCTCGTACCAGCGTTTGAGTCTAATCTAGATCTTTTCACTGTTTTACATGTTAAACTATTACAAAGAATTGAAAGTACAAGGAAATCATTGCAGGACACCCAAAACAATTTATTGTTAGAAATAAATTTGTTAAAATCGCTTTCCAATTTTATAATGACTGTCGGGTACAACTTAGACGAGACTGAACGGTGCCAACCAAAAAAACTGAGCGAAGAGAAAAAGAGAAGGAAATTTCAGTTTGAAGATACATCGTTAAATGAAATACATTTTGACTCAAAAGAAAATTTTCTCCGAAACATATAGCAAGAAACAAAATCATTCCAAACTCTAAATGCGAATGTGGTGAAGAGGAGGCAGATGCTGACCACATTCTGTTACAATGTAAAAATACAGCAATGGCAAGAAATGGACTCCAAAGGGTGGTGCTACAGACTTCGCAAACGCTTCCTGTTAACACCCCCTTTTTGATTGAGAAACCGAAATTTATAACTGCAGTAGCCATGAATAGATCATTGTTGTTGTCTGAATATAACGTATAAGAAGAAGCAGAACAATATTAGGGGCCATATATATTATATTTATTATATATTTTATTATTGGAAGGACAGCAAGGTTTAGATTGGGACATGAGGAAAAAGAAAACAGATACTTGGAAAATAGAGAAGAAAGAATGTGTAGAGTGTGCGGAATGGAGGACGAAACACTGGAGCACATTAAGTTTGATTGTAAGGAAAAAGTAGGGAGTGAGATAAATATTGGGCAGCTATTAAGAGGGGGCAAGAAAGGGAACAGATGGATGGCAGAAATAATTAGAAGAAGGAAGACTGAAGCTTTTTAAATATTTTTAAGGAAGAAGAATATAATGCCGAAAGTGAAGGGAAGAGGTGGATGGTGGAGATAGAGAAAAAAAACTAGGAAAGAGAAGGAATGGCAGAGTAGAAACAGGAGGGACAGTAGCAGGAGGAACGAAGCAGTAGCAGGAATTTTATATATATTTTTTTCGTTAGAAAAAAATGAGAATGTTTAGATTTAATAAGGATCAAAATTGAATTAAGCACAATGACATGTATATAAATGAGTTAAGGCACAAGAATGTAGTGCCAAATGGCAAAAACATTAAAAAATAAAAATAATAAATAAATAATATTATTTATTATTAATATTTTTTTTTTACTCAAGTAATGAAACCAAATCTAGACTTTAGTTCAATGTAATGTTTCCAAATATATTTTGATTCAGTTTCAACTTTAAAACTGCTTCTATTCTATTTTTATCTGGAATTTCAGAAATAAATCACGAAAAGCAAAAGTCGTTGGTTGCACATATTTGTTATTGATTTTTACCAGGTAAATAATGTTGACACACGGATTACCTTTATTATTTATGATAAAAAAAACTTCGTCATTTATTTGTTTACGAATCATGCAGGTCGTTTTATTGTTTCTTCGTTTTAAACTACGACGTTTCATTAGGTCCAGTCAACGCCTGTTGATGGGTATAAAAGCCGCGCGATTTGGAAGACAGTCACAGAAGTTCATCGCTTCACCACAAACGCACACGTATACTAACCAAGCAACTGAATTCCTCCAGGTGTCAAGATGAAGATTTTCGTTGCAGTAGTGCTCGCCATTTGTGCAGCTGGGTTAGTAAGCGCTCAGGATGAATATGTAAGTACAGTATTCTATTTTTATTCATTTTTTAACAAAATTTTTTAAACAAATTCGAAATGAACGTGATGAACATTTTTGCGGTCAAAATATAGCATGACAAGATCAATTTGTTTTGATTGAACCTTCAGGTTCTTTTTGATTAAAATATTATTAAAAAATATTAAGGAATGGTAAAGATATAAGATGTTAAGGGGAATGCGTTTGCCGGGAGGTTCATCGACGTCATTACGTAGCATCATCAGAAAGAAATTAAAGAATTAATAATGTTTCTTTTATGGAAATGGCGTTTTTTTAGGGGAAAAACGCTGTTTGGTTAAAAAGAAATTGAAAAGTTAACTAGGCTTTATGATCAATAAAGAAAGTATATTAGTATTAGTGCTTTAAACCCCGGCATCCATCCAAAATACTTTTAAACCATCTTCAGTTCGCGGTAATACTGGTTTAGTACATGGTTTTTCGGAAGATAATAAGGACCTGAAAGAATGTAATAACTAATGTAAAAAAATATAAAAACTTTTTCCAAAATTTTTTATCGAAACTTTTTTCTGGATACAGTCTCTGTAAATATATGTGGTTGGAAAAAACCTTTTAAATGAAATATGTTTATTGAAGACACTTTAAAATGTACCCACATAATATTAGATATTTCCAGTATATTCATATATGCTCCATAATGTGAAAATAATATCCTGTATATGTATTTCATATATATGAAATGAATAAACATAAAAGTACATACTATGTACATTGTACATACATATGGCATACAGTGTAGGGCGTAGGTGTTACATCACATCAACAACGTAAATGCATATAGGATATACAATATACATGAATGTATATATCTAAAATATAGTATGTATATACAAATGTTTTCAAGGTAAAAAACTAATTTGACCTACTGATACAAATATATATAGAAGGCAATAAATATCTCTAGTTTTATAAGGAATTGTAAATTTTAAAAAATCTCATGTGTTTCTTCTGAAATTTAAAGTTTATTTTGGTAATTTACATACATATTTTAACAACTACATTGTTTAACTTAAATCATACTATCAAACCTAAAATTTAAAGAAACGTCATTTAAAGTTTATTATTTACCATAAATTGTCAATTACTTTCTATTTTATTATAACCTCACAATATCACTAACTACCTAACTAATTAGAAACGTGACTTTTATCGACTCCAAATATTAACTGTATTGGCCGTTATTTCTCAGCGCAATCTATGGCATTCATGAGTATATATTTTCACTAAACGGTCATTGTTTTACCGAAAGACGAGCTTTGTACTAACTAAAGAAATATAATTTCTTTACATGTATATATTGTTTCCAAGAAATATAGTCAATTTATTCATGTATATATTAATATAAGAGTAAAAGATGTATTTATATATTTGTCTATATATGTCAAGAATTCTCTTAAACGATACATTTAGTGAATTATTTTGTAAACGATTTTTCATTGAAAAAAATTTATTATTATTATTAAATTCATAATTGAAATTTTAATCCGACTATATAATCTGACACGCACTTTCTTTTAAAAATACGTCTATAGTCTCAGTACCGAAACAATCACGTTTAAAAATAGTACTACATATACAAATAGTGGATGACGGGACCTTAAGTACTACATTGTGAAAATGAAAACATAGTTTCAAAAACATTTACTATATTATTTACGAAGTTTGAGTAACTGTAAATATATTATATTTTAAATGTAATTACAGGATATTATAATTCGTCGGGCTGAACAATGCAGAGAGCATCCCGACTTGCCCGTGACGCTGAGAAGTTTCACCTACAGTCCACCTCTGTCCGAGTCGTCCACCACCAGAAAATTCAGCGCCGACTACAGCGTCAGGGAAGGAATTGAAAAAGGACAACCACTTTTTGTAAGTTTGGATATAGTTTTACCGTTTCCAATTAGTTAATATTTCCTTTTCCTATGTAAAAGAGTACTTTTTCATCAATTGTGCCAATTTTCAATAGTCAGTTAACCTTCAGTTATGCCATAACTAAAGTTTAACTTAAACAATGGGTATTTCATTTAATTAATTAACGAAAAATATAACCGAGGTATTTAGTTTGGTGAAGGTACAGTTATGTTCAATTCGGACTAATGTGAGAGTATATAAACAAAATTATTAACCAAAGTTTATGATAAACCACTGTTAATGGACTATTTATTTATTAATTAATAACATTTAATAAAATCAGGATACAAAATATTTACGAATTTTTAGATTTTGATTAGGAAACTTACGTCTCACAGAGATAAAATTATGTTTCAATGATAAGTGGTCTTGCCTATTATTTTGCCACTATTTCACTTTGCAACTAAATAATATGACAGTCAAAATAAAGATAGGTCTACCTCTGTCAGAAAAACAGTTAATCGTTAGTTGGTATACACATCATATTTATCTGTCCCAATATCAATCAAATATTTTAGGTTACAACTATCTATAATCGATCAGAAAAGAATCTAGTGTAGTACTTAGTCTTTTAAAAGTATGAAGATATCGAAAAAGTCTTTCGTGTGTAATTTTTCAGATTAGTACTTAAACTATAGACTATACTTAAACACTAAGAGACCCACACCCATTAGACAAGCTAATTTCTAGGTGAACTTTCTATTTCTATATAATATACTAGTATAGAAGCCTGGATAGAAGTAATTCTGAAGTCACAATAACCCAATAATAAAAAATCAATTTCCTATTACTTTTTCGATGTAATTTTTCCCGTTTTATACAAAGCATAAACATTATCTTACATTAATGTCATATTTTACTCAAGCGAGCCATTAATATTTAATCTAAAAAGATCCACAAAAAGATATTGTATAAAATGTTATCCTTAAATTATAATTAAAATTCTAATTAATAATATATATATATAGGGTAGAACTATTGTAACAGAATATAATGCCTAAGGCCAAAAGCACATTAAATGCACAATATCATATTTTCAAATTAAGTTTGAAAACGATGTGGTCTTGGGGTAAGGTTTTATGTTTAATTCTTCGGTTTCCCATTTAACTCTTCTCTTATTTCATTATTATCATAAAACAGTTCCAAAGACAAACCTGGAGCTGCGAAGAACCAGAAGTAGAGCCTGGCCAAAAAGTTCATACACGCCACGGCCATCACTGCACCGCTGTGAAGAGAGAACCTTTAGTTCCATTGACATGCGGCGAAGGAAGTAAAGAAGGCACCGCCGAAGGAGCCCTCAGACAAGCTCTGGACTCCAGGAATCCTTGCTTCCATGAATTGGTTAGTGTCACATTATTTATAGAATGTTATATTTATAAAGCAATATCTAACGTGTCAAATATTTTAGGGTGATTACGCTCTGACCGACTTGCAAGTTACTCCACAATCTCTAAGGGCACAAGATCAGCAATACAATGGCCTGGAAATCAACTACATCCTGTACACCCCGGATGCTCGTCTTTTCCTGTGCCTTCACATTCATGCTGACCGTGTTCCCAAGGCTTAGGAGAATTGGGACAACTCCGGATTTCACGTTGACAACTGCGCTGCCTGAATTGATGTTCTGGTCGTTACATCCTATCAGTTTCATCAGACCATTAATTCATTTTTAGACTGTGATTTAATTTCAACAAAATCAATTAATTGTAAATTGTGTTTCTTCTAAGAACAATAGATTTGATTGAAATTTTATCACAGTTTTTAAACATGGACCACGAGATTTGCTTACTTTTAACTCTTTCAATAAGTATTCTTATTCCATAACCAATAAAATGTTTTAAAGTTATATTAAGTATCATTGTTAGTGTTTTTGAAAATATTTCGTTGTCAATAAATTACTCTACTCATACAAGAACAAGCTATTGGTTTTTTCTGAGCTTTTTATTTAAGGCGTCATCCATTAATTATGCAGACTAGGCAAACTAAAAAGTAGGGGGTCCACAAAATGTGACAAGATGTGATATTTAGAGAGGAGGAATCATACGATTTGTGTGATGTTACATCTAATCTAAAATTAAACTGAAGAAAACGAAATTATAACCAAAAAACAAAAGAAGACAAGAAAGGAAATATTTTATTTTCATATGTGTGACGCTTGCAGGTGTGTCGTCACAAAAATGGGGACGCGGTACACAATGTGTGACAATGGAGACGGAGAGGTTAAAGTACCCTTACTACCCCGATCCATGGTTTCAATATTGTGTTTCATTATTTCTAGGAGATAATATACATTTTGAATAGGCATTACAAATCCTAGTCATGGTCCAGTAATTAGTTTTAGTTAGTGAACTTTAAGAAGATGTCACTTGTAATTAACATGTCCTCGTATTTTAAATTTTGTTGGATTCTATTAGTCATGTTGTCATGAAGCTCTGTGTTTAGTTTCAATATTGTATTGGATTTATCTTGGCAGATATTCTACAATTTCTATGTGTAGTACAAACCTTTATAATTATATATTAACTGTTTCGTGAAAAACATTGTCGAAAATATGCTTTTTAGTATCGATTTCGTAGATTTCATTGTCCTTATCGGCAAAAAAACTTAATCAAGTACGTGATTTTCGGATTCGTATTCCTTTCACAATCCCACAAAGGATGGTGTTTGGGCGATTGTGTGCTCGGGTATTTCACCGTAAATAGTCAGCAAGTCTTCGAAGTTCGTGAAATCAATATGAATTTAAACGTATATTTATTTCATAGAAAATTACACATTGGGGTCGTAAATCCCAACAGAATTACACAATTAAACACTTATCCTAATAATTAATAATAATGAATGTATATAAATGTATATGAATGTCTTAATATATATTTTAATATTAAATTGAACTGTTATTTAATACTTGTTATCTTGTTGAGAACTGGTTCAAAAAGGGAAGATTTGAGTACAATACATTTAACACTTAAAAATAGAAAAAAGTGGAGATGAACCCATAATACAATTTGCGGACATATTGAACGGAAATAGGTAATAAAATTATTGGTAACAACAAGAAATGTAAGTCTGGTTTTACACATCACACATCAAAATGTACAGGCGGCACTCACTAAAGTACATCTACACTTTTGCCTTAAAAACATGTAAAATTAAGTTATATTATAGTTTTATTTTGATGCATGTTTTTGTCCAGATGGCATTCTTTGTCACAATCGTGTTTTAATTTGAGTTTAGTTTACAAATTTTGATAGTTCAACAGTTGGACAAAATTGAATGTAGAATAATTAAAATTGCTGTTTTTAATAACAATTAGTAATAGAAATTGTTTTTACTTCTTTATTTTTGACAAACTGACATTGAACTTCTTTTAAAAATAAATCCTACTGCGTTTTGACAGATTGTCACATTTTGGAGGTTATGATAGAGTATAGTTTTATTTAATTTAGAAACATTGGAACATGTAAGGTTCCATAAAGACAAATAAAACTTAAATTAAATTCAAAATGGAAATAGTGAGTTAGAATGATATCTAAGGATTATATCACAATCCTTAAGGGGTCCAGAGCTTGAAAGTTAAAGGTATTTGGAAGATTGTTTTTTTATAATAAAAATCAATATTTTAACAATCAAATGTCAAAAAATTGAACCTGGAAGGTGTTGCCGATTTTGGTTGTTTTATTTATCTGAGAAATAAAAACTAAGAAAATTATTAATTAGTTTGAGTACAGTTATGGTAGGAACTAGAAAAAAAAAGAAAAATTTAAAATTGACAAAAAGGCGCACTTTTTAAATTGTAATTCTAAAAACTATGTTTATTTTACCAGTTATTTAATGAAAAAAATACGAAAATATTGAAATAGAAAAATGATTTTAGTTCCAACGATAAATATTGATGTTGTGAATAACATATTAAAATTTCAGACGATTCGGCTTTTGTTTCTACAACACCATGCCGAAAAAAGTAGTTTTGAAATAAATGAGATTCAAGTTTTAAGTATGCTATGGCTATATGGTTATTGATATATGCTAAAACGGCTGTAGAAACGAAACAATTGGCAATATCCTTACACAAATTTAACAGTATATTCTTAAAAGACTGTACTTTCGAAATATATATAAGGTACTTATGAAAATTTGATATGTTACTAAAATTGTAGTCATAGACCTCATAAATAAAAATGCTTTGTAATGCGTATTACTTTAAGTCTTCTGGCGCTGGAGAATTCTTTTCAACTTATTCTTCCAATTTTTTGGCAGTAACATCTACTTTGTAGGAAATAATTTCTGCCAGATAATATTTAAGGCGTGAATTAATAAAGGATTAACAGTTGTTACAGACGACCCAGAATAACATGAGACAGTCTAATGTTTAGATGGATTAAGGTAATATGAGAACAACACTAATCAAACCTAGAAAACCTCGGGCACTAGCCCGAAGATCATTTTGACGTCAAGCATCTATATTCAGGCTATTTTGCCATCAAGTAAAATGGCAAACAAATATAATAGCAGCATATAGCTTCTCGTTCTAGTTCATGTAATATTTGTTTTAACTTAATCTTAGTCCAACTACTTTACGTTGATAAAAACGCTTATGAAAAACAATATGAAATTAAGACGCTATTAAAATTTCACTGGCTCTTGGGCTATAAAATCTAACTACAAACCGAATGGTGGACGGCATAGCACACTGTTCTTTGACAATGAAAATGACTTCTATGCTTCTCATAAAAATAAAATATGCATATAATAAAATTTGACCTTTCCTGGTAGATCAGAGCCTGCGGCTACAGCATGTGGAGTTTAAGAGGTAGAACACACTACGATTTAAATCGCAGCGATTGAAGTCGCGTGGTTTTATTTCTGTATACCTAGCACACACTGCGATTAAAATCACGCGGTTGGTTTGTTTTTAATATGTTTATAGAGTGAGATCCCAAAGCCGGCAGACATCACTTATTTTCTGATGAACAAAATGTGATCTGGGTTTTTTTATTGTCATCTGGGAAGAATGAATTTTTTATGATAATATTTCATTATTATTGTTTTTATTGTCAATTTATTGATTGAGAAAAAGGTAATTTAAGACAGGTTCAAGCAATAGTAATTTTTTGCGTGATACATAAAACTTGTTTGCCGCCGTTTTTCCGGTTTTTTTTAAGATATCTGGTTTATTTAAAATTTTTAATTGAATAAGCTTACAAGGATAAATTAAAAAAAGTAGAAACTGCAATTACAGGGTGTTTTACCGAATCGAAAAACATTTTTAAATGTTGAAATAAATGAAATATATTACGCCTAAGCAACTTAATGTGCTATCAATTTACGGAAAATTGTGGTAATTTATGATTAATTTTTTTCTGTATTATACACCAAATATAAGCTCTTTCAACAAGAGCGGTCATTTTAAAACAATGCAAAAAATTTAAAAACCCGAAATTATTTTGTTTCCAACATAATTAAGGATGTACCGTCAATGCAAAAAGTTTATCTCTCGGTAATACGAAATGCAAAATACGAAGTACATGAGGGACGAGCAAAATTACCTATAATTAATATTAAATTTATATTAATTCAATTTAAATTCAAAGTAAATATTTTGAAAAAGGAATAATAAATTTTGCAACGCTGCAAATTTACGTGTGTTGACGAATGCGTGATTTGGTTCTTTGACCAATAAATTGTTATATTTTAAATAACATTTATTCCGATTTTGAATTTCCCGCTCAAATTGGCAATTGCAACGTTGCCGGCTTATAACCTACACTTACTGTTTCTTACTGGTTTTATTTAAATATTTTCGTATAAAGTTATCCTTTTGATAATTTTCTTTTTGCAATAGTTACAGAAAAGGTTATATTATATACACCTAGTTTTTGAAAGCCGTGTCACCATTTTTTCATAGTTAAAAGTAATACTATGTGGTGAAATTGAGCTAAAAATTATGATTTGTATGGAAAATGACTATTTTTAATCATGTATAAAAAGAAAACTATGAACCCTAGGTCTCTAAAATTTTGAGACAGCAAGTATTTTAACTATTTGTATCGACCCTCCAAATTTCACAACCTTTTCATCATTTACGTTAACGTTCTGTACCTCCTTAATCATACTATACTCTTGGTTTGATTTTTTACGTATAAGGACTATAAGTTCTATGAGCATGGAATCGTGAAACTAGTAGAAAGATGACGAAAAGAAATCGAACAAAATAAAAAACATACAAGTGATTAAAATTTATTCTTTGTTTAAAAAAAATTATTTTGTTTCTTATTGCAAAACCGAAATTACATTGTTGCCAACCCTCTATATATAACACTACCACAAAAATTAAGACCCTTAAGTAGTTTATTACAATTTTTTTGTTTTTATCACAAAGAAGTGACACACCGGTAGGGGATATACTAGCTAATAGCATCTACAGACCCTCCCATCTAAAGCTCCTCTAGAGTGGTACAAATGTCTACATCTGGCGTAGCACGACTTGGGGGTATGCGGCCGCCGACGCTTCTGTCTTTGCAGAGGAAGCAGCGATTCTATGTTAAAAATATTAATTAATTATTTATGTAAATCGAACGACCTACGTAATTTAATTAATTGTTTCTATTCATACCTTTTCCAAATTCGACAACACCTAGATCCTGAGGTAGACTTTCCAACTGGAGGTCATGAAGCTGAGGGTAAGCGGTAGCTGCTCCAACCAGAACACTCAGTACTACCAAAATTAATGCGAAAACAACGATAACCTTCATGTTGGTAACTTAGTTTCTTATATATTTTCTGTATTTATTTAGTTCCTGTATATTTAAAGTTATCTCTTGAAACAGAAGATTTGTTGTGATGATTTATCGAATCAGAAACGCGTTTATATACGACATCATCTAACACATACTGCGAAATTTAATTCCACGACCTTGATATTATCATTTGGTTTTTTCAAATGCTAAAAATTACTCATTTCATATTAAAAAAAGTTGCTTCTTCGATTGCTCCGCCTCCTTTCTTCATTAAACTTAGGTGTAGGTATTATTTGTGAATATTTTCCTTATATATTCCTCACTTATCATACCTCTTACGTTGTTTTTATTGTGTTATATCAACAGTCAAGTAAATACGATATTAATGTATATATAAAATTATAGTTAACACATAGTATTGTATATAATAAACAAATAGAAGATAAATAAATAAAATAAATAAACGTATCGCACTCTCTCACTCGCACTTATTGTTGCTCTTAGCGCTTCTCGATCTGGTTCATGTAATATATGTTTTAACTTAATCTTAGTCTGCCAATTACTTTGCACTCACTAAAGTGTTTTGCCTTTTTGCAAGAATTCTTAAATATTTGATATTAGAAAGCACTGGCGTAGCTAGGTATGGGCCAGTCGGTGCTGGGCACCGGGACCCTCAAGCTCAGGGGGCCCTCGGACCCTGACCAGCAAACCTCGTATTGTACTAGCTAAAAATTCTCCCACCTTTGGAATGTAAATAAAATAGGGTGCAATATATAGGGTGCAGTTATAATAAGAAATTATAATAAGATAATGATCTCGTTAAATTTGATTCGAAAAGTGATTCGTAAAATGTTTCGCTCATATAAATCATATCTGTTCGATCACGACCATAGTTTGCAAGACTCAGGGATACTGCCCCTAGGGCCCTAATGCAGATCGGAAAATTAATAGTCAGTAAGTTTAGAAGTAAAAGAATCTTTTCTATGCTTTTATGCAGCATTCAAACATGGTGCGGCAGATTTAGTCAACCAAGTGACTACATTTATCGACAAAAATATTGATTTAAAAAAATGTGTTTGTCAAGGTTATGATGGAGCTAGTGTGATGACAGATTAAGGATATCCAGCTTAACGCGGAGTACATACAATGCGCCACACATAATTTAAATTTGATAGTAAATGATGCCGTTAGCACTTGTATCGAATTAAAGATTCTTTTCGCAACGTTGTAAGATTTGTATAATTTTTTCGGAAATTGCATCAAACGTCGGGATCTGCTGTCAAAATTCACTGGCGAATCGGACATCACTCTAAAAAAACTAAATCGGTCTAGATTTTCAGCAGTGCTATTTAGGTTGCCGATATAAAAAAAAATCCGAAATATTTGAAAAATTGTGGTCATGGTAGTTAAAAACACCTTAAGGTGTTTCAATTTTTGAAATTTTTTTATTTTTTTTTTAATTTCTAAACAAAATGAGATAAATTTCTTTTTTCTTTTTTTCTCGTGTAGTCATGAGCAGGACCACCCTCTGGAGCTCGCTTATCGTTAAATATTGGGACACCCTGTATATGTAACTGTGTTTATTGGATTCTGATATAATAATACTCGCAATGCGGTTCTGTTGATACAATAAAAATTAAAACCCATTAGTGGTTCATTACAAAATGTTTGCTTTTATCACTTTGAACAACTCTGAAAACATTTGGATATGCATACTATATTCATCGTATGTAGATTCATGTATATTGCATATCCTATGTACATGCTATTTATGTACAAATGCAAAAGTATGTGCATATTTAAATATTACTGCATGTATGTACTATTATGTTTATTAATTTCATATAATATACAGGATATTATTTTCACATTTTGAAATATATATGAATGTACAGATAATATCTAATGTTATGTGTTTAATAGAGGAGACAGACGGTCCTGGAAATGTTTTAGTGTTTACGTCGGCAGGCACAGATCGCCCCATCGCATTTTCCCCCACGATGGCCCGTAGCGACGCATTTAGCAGCGCAGGCGGCATGTTTAGCACTTATCCGACGCCACTGAAAGCTCAGTAAATCGCAAGTCACTCGCTTCTGTCTTTGCAGAGGAACTAGGGATTCTGTGTTAAAAATATTAATCAATTATTTTTGTAAGAAAGCAATTATAAAATTAGATTAAGAACCATTGTTACTCTGAATGGGTTACATGCAGTCACGATTTTCAAATAATCGATTTCTTATTTCATTTTCATAATGTACATATCAGTTTATCCAGAAAATTGGTTGGTGCGGTACATATTCTGGGGCTGCATTTTCTATATTTAGTTTTAGTTGTAAAAAACAACTTGTTCACTTCACAAGTTTACTATTATCTATGCCATATAAAACTAAATTCTTTGAAAACTCATTTTATGGAACAAAGAGATGTCCTAATACAAAACGCTGTCATAGCAGCCCAAAAAATTTGTGAATGTCGATTAGAGAAAGAAACAAATATTAGAAAATTCACGAGACGTGGGGCTCTCCTTAGAACAAGGAGTACGAAGAGAAATATTTTAAGAGAAATAAAAGAACACATTGATCAGTTAGTGTATAATACCATCTAACATACTAAATGAATAACATACGCCAGGATACATGATCATGGAAGAGCTAAAAAGGGAAAGAGCAATAAAATATGAGGAGAAAATGAGCAGTGCTGAAAGCAAAATTTTAAAGAAAATAAGGGAGGAAAGTATAAAGAAGGGGGGGGGGGAGGAGTCCCGAAAAAGAGAAAGGAGTATTTTGAAAGGAATGGAATGGCGATCGAGGAGGCAGAGAGGAGAAGAGAAGAAGGCGCAAGTGTGGAAGAGGAGTTAAGGAGAAGGGATAAGGAGATACAATAACAGGAAAGAATGGGAAAAATCTGGCTTTAAAAGGCTGAAGCTTTTTAAATCTTTTTAAGGCAGAAAAATGTAATGCCGAAAGTGAAGGGAAGAGGTGGATGGCGAAGATAGAGAAAAAAAAAATAGGAAAGAGAAGGAAGCGTGAGTAGAAACAGAAGGGACAGTAGCAGGAGGAGCGAAGCAGTAGCAGTTTTGTTTTTATTTTTATAAGGAATTTTAAATATATATTTTTTCCGTTTGAAAAAAATGAAAATGTTTATATTTATTAATTAGGATCAAAATTGAATTAAGCACAATGACATGTATATAAATGAGTTAAGGCACAAGAATGTAGTGCGAAATGGCAAAAACATTAAAAATAAAATAATAATAATAACTAAATGAATAAATTGAATGTCAATTAAATGTTTTATTAGCATTGATAAAGAACAGTTCCATATTGAAAGAAAAAGGAACCAGGATTTTATAGCTATACACGCACTACAAGAAGAGGAAAAACGTTGTAAAACGGGAAGTAAGGCCCTCTTAATCTACTAAAATGTATTCAACAGTATAAATTGGAAAATTCTGTACCCAACATTGTAATTTTGCTAAGAATTTTTTTAATAATTTCTATCAGTGTCGCTAATTGCGAAAGGAATTTCTCAAAATTGGAGTTGAATATAAATGATCTTCGTTCCACAATGAGTGATTTAAGACTACAAAATCTTGCAATATTGTCTATAGAATAAGAAATTACAAATAATATAAATTTTGAGAGCGTTATACAAGATGTTTCTACTAGAAAAATTAGAAGAGTAAATATATAAATATGTTTCCATACACAGATGATTAGCGGGGTAAACATTGACAAAGTAATAAAATATAACTAAGAACACTTTAGACAAATTATGAGTTCCAATGCACATTTATCCAATATTAGCCATTCGTCCTTACTTGATCATACGAGAGACTCCTTTTTTGTTTTTCAAAACAATATTATGATAAGATATCTAGATATTAAAAATAAAGCCAAACAGAATATTAGAACCATTGAACATTAAAATACCATATAATATTGAAAATATTATTAAAAATCGATGTGATTGCTGTGACAAATTTGATTCTTTTTTAAGGTCAGAAAGACATAAAATGTTTACCATCTCAAACATAACACATGAATTTAAAAAATTAATTAGATTTTAAAAGATATTATCTACTATTCACTCAGGAAACAGGAAAACAAAAAGTTTATTTTTAATTGTCATAAAACTGAAAAAAAGAGGCAAAAGAAGAAGTAGATTCTGCTCCCAAAACAATAAATCGGAGACATTCAGCACAGCTCAGAATGTCACGAGATCTCGCTGAGATAACTCTACTAGAAAAATGTGTTGTTTATTTGAGGGCACGGGCAACACCTCCTAAACATACAAAGCCTAACAGCGTTTCAATCAATGGTATGTGACGTCATCACTTGAAGTCATATGCTGCTGAGTTCTACTATCGGTATAAGATAGTTTGTTTGAAAATGTTAGTATCGTATTGGATATTGAAAAAGGATTCTGGTTAAAAAATTATTAAGGTTATTATTTTTAAATTATTAATTAGTTTGTAATTAATGAATTGTTAGGAATTGGTTTTTCTAAGAGTTTTATAATGAGTAATTGCTGCGATCACAAAATTGTTTCTGCTGTTGCTTTCCAAGAAACCTTTACCTAAAACTAGCCTGGGTTTAGGGTCTGTAGTTTATTATGGCCTTTAAAAAAGTATCCTGCATTTTTATAAAACTAGCATTTATAAGTATATCAACTTATGCGACCTTCTTTATTATTGCCTAATTTAAATATGGCATCCAATGGTCAAAGAGTTCCTCATCTATAGTTTGTCTCAATTATAACTATTTATTTATGTTGTATTCTAATATTATGTAGTAAGTGTGTCAATTTGAAGACTGCCATAGGCGGGAAAAGGTCTAGGTACGGCACTGTGCATAGCGCGTTAAAATCTCTGTCCAAAGAGCCATTTAAGGAGGTATAGGACGTTAACGTAAATGATGAAAACGTTGTGAAATTTGGAGGGTCAATACAAATAGTAAAAATACATGCTGTCTCAAAATTTTAGAGATCTAGGGTTCCTAGTTTTCTTTTTATACATGACTAAAAATAGTCATTTTCTATACAAATCATAATTTTTAGCTCAATTTCACCACATAATATAACTTTTAACTATGAAAAAATGGTGACATGGCTTTCAAAAACTAGGTGTATATAAAAGAATCTTTTCTGTAACTATTGCAAAAAGAAAATTATGAAAAGGATACCTATATACGAAAATATTTAAATAAAACCATTAAGAAACATTAAGTGAAGGTTTTAAGCCGGCAACGTTGCAAATTCCAATTTGAGCGGAAAATTCAAAATCGGAATAAATATTTTATAAAATATAACAATTTATTTTGATTTATTTACAATTTACAATTTATTGTCAAAGAACCAAATCACGAATGCGTCAACACACGTAAATTTACAGCGTTGCCAAATTTATTATTCTTTTTTCAAAATATTTAATTTGAATTTAAATTGATTTAATATAAATTTGATATTAATTATATGTAATTTTTCATTTATTTAACTATTATATGCATAAAAAAATTATTTTAACTAGCAAATAGCAGTTTAATAGGAAATTGAAAAATTCATTTTCAAAGATACAGTCCCAATATTTGCTCGTCCCTCATGTACTTCGTATTTTGCATTTCGTATTACCGAGAGATAAACTTTTTGCATTGACGGTACGTCCTGTACCTCCTTAATAAAATTTACTTTCGTTACACACCTATATTTATCTTTTCAGCTATTAATAAAATTTTAAACTGAAATTTTACGTGAAGTACAATTAAGATTGTAATGCCGAGAGGCAAAAGCCCACTTTGAAGATTCATAAATTGTGACAAGATGTAAGAACCGTTGTAACATCACGTGCAATATAAAATATAGAAACCCTGAAATATAGTATATGTTGCGTATTATAAGCCCTTAATAGGCAGAACCAGCAGATGGACCACATCAGTTTTGTAATTTTAGTTTTTTTTGTTGTTAGAAATGTCAATAGATTATAAATTTTTGTTCATTCTTAGTCTAAGGCTTGTGCTAGTAACATTGTAATTTAGATTCCATTGTATTGTGTTTATTTTAATATTGTACTATTAACTTTAACTATTATATTCGAGGAACAAAAGCATTCCTCCATTGCACAGTTGCCTGTAGTTTTGACTAAATTAATTTTAAACGAGAAAAGCATTCACGTGGTTTTCTTCATAATTTCGGCAACATCATCGTAATCGTAATAATCGTAATGTAATAATCGTACAACATCGCAACATCACATTTTCTATTTGTTAAACATAATAAATACCATGCTATTTATATTTATTGATTTATTGTTATTCTTTGTTTGTAACAAACGGCAAAAAGCCTAAGCACTGCTCGTCCCGGATTAGTAGGGATTATCAAGGTGATAAAGTACAGAAACAAATAGTACGAACAAAGAAGCAGTACAATATCAGTGATACTTATATAAAAATGATCTGTGGTACAAAATAGTAATGTATTAGATAAATTACGAAATAAAAACTCATGTTTGTTATTTGAAATAAAATATTTATTGGGTAGAATTATTACAAGTAAACTAATATATCTTAAAATTAACTTAATGTTACTTATAAAATACATTTACAAATTAATATAACAGTCTTATGAGTGATTTAGTGACTAAATGAACATGAAAAGCTAATGACTAGTAAACAGGATTCAATATATTATCATAGTTAATCGACTTCTTCCACTGTGGGCCCTGGGTTCCTCATGTTGTTAAATCCGCTAGCTTGTTGTGCACACCCTGTAGGCATTTGTTGACCCTGCTGTGACCCTTGATGTAGTTTCGTCATTATTGGAGCACACACCCTCTGCAAGTCGTTCAAGCGATGTTCGTATTCTTCTAATTCAGCTAGAGAGTTGTTGTCCAACCATCTGACGCATTCCTCACAATGTGTACGGACCGTATTTTGATCCTCAGCACTCAATTTAGAACCAGCTTCTTCGACAGCTTGTTTCACATTGAACACATATCCTTCTAGTTGATTTCGAGCAGAAATTCGTTTTCTTTGTTTCTCATCTTCTTCTTTATATTTCTCAGCATCGGACACCATGCGGTCAATATCTGCCTGAGATAAACGTCCTCTATCGTTTTTGATTGTGATGTTCTTCGACTTTCCAGTGCCGTTTTCTTTTGCAGACACATTTAAGATGCCATTTGCGTCTAAATCGAAAGTAACTTCAATTTGTGGTACTCCCCTAGGGGCTGGTGGAATTCCAGACAGATCGAAGTTTCCCAAAGTGTTATTGTCTTTGGTCATGGCGCGTTCTCCTTCAAATACTTGAATACTGACACCTGGCTGGTTGTCTGCGTATGTTGAGAAGGTCTGGGTCTGCTTGCAAGGAATCCTCGAATTTCGTTCAATGATCTTTGTCATAACTCCTCCAGCAGTTTCAATGCCAAGGGATAGCGGTGCTACGTCCACAAGTAAGACATCCTGAATCTTGCTGCTGGTGTCACCACTTAAAATGGCAGCTTGTACAGCTGCTCCATAAGCCACGGCTTCATCAGGATTGATGGATAAGTTTAGAGCCTTGCCACAAAAATAATTTTGAAGTAATGATTGAACTTTTGGGATTCGAGTTGAACCACCGACCAATACAACATCGTGGATGGAACTCTTATCCATCTTCGCATCATTCAGAGCCTTCTCCACAGGTTGTAGAGTTCCACGGAAAAGATCTGAACACAATTCTTCAAATCGTGCTCTTGTTACTTTGGTATAAAAGTCAACGCCTTCCATAAGTGCGTCTACTTCTATTGTTGCTTCAGTACTCGATGATAAAGTTCGTTTTGCTCGTTCAGCAGCGGTTCTCAGTCGTCGTAATGCCCTGGAGTTTGTTTTGACATCCTTTTTGTATTTTCTTTTAAATTCCTCAGCCAAGTGGTTCACTAGCCTGTTATCGAAGTCCTCGCCACCAAGATGAGTGTCTCCAGCAGTTGCTCTGACTTCAAATAATGATCCTTCATCAATGGTAAGTATAGAGACATCAAAAGTACCGCCTCCGAGATCAAAAATTAATACATTTCTCTCTCCCTTCAAATTCTTGTCCAGACCATATGCAAGAGCAGCGGCAGTTGGTTCGTTGATAATTCGCAGGACGTTTAATCCTGCAATCACTCCTGCATCTTTCGTCGCCTGACGTTGGGAATCGTTGAAATAAGCTGGTACAGTGACTACAGCATCCTTAACCGGCTCTCCAAGATACGCTTCAGCAATTTCTCGCATTTTCACTAGAACCATTGAGCTCACTTCTTCAGGGGCAAACCTTTTTCTCTCACCCTTATGTTCTACTTGAATTTTTGGTTTTCCATTTTCATTTATAACGGTAAATGGCCAGTGTTTCATATCTTCCTGAATTTTTGAGTCATCAAATTTTCTTCCAATGAGTCGTTTTGCGTCAAAAATGGTGTTTTTTGGATTCATAGCCACTTGATTTTTAGCCGCATCGCCAACAAGTCGTTCTGCTTCTGTGAAAGCTACAAAACTAGGTGTTGTTCGATTTCCCTGGTCGTTGGCGATGATTTCTGCTTTTCCATGCTGCCAAACACCTACACAAGAGTAGGTGGTTCCCAAATCGATCCCAATAGCAGGCATTTTGTATTTTAAATAGTCACTTTACTTAAATATTTCACTGACACTTTTTATAATTATGTGTGTATTTCTTTATTTATTCTTTTACTTCAATCGATAATAAATTTTATCTGATTTAATTTTCTTGTGATAATTTAATATTTAACTTGAATATAACTCTACTTGTTGCACTGTATCTCGATCTTGTTTGTACTGTAGTTTGAATTAAACTGACGTTCACGGCTCGCGCGGCCGAATATATACGAATACGCCCGATGTCCAGAACATTCTAGCGGAATCGCAGATAGCGGAGAAGCACCTAGAAGCAGTGACGCGTCTGGGGTCGAGAAACTTCGACGTGTGCCGTCGTTAGGAGACAGCAGTGACGTCATATCATGATCACTCGATACGTAGCGTGGCTATCCACACACACAGACGCGTATTGGTTGTTTACAGCTCATGTGAAGTGTACCACTTGCAGGGCGCATGTGTGTGTGTGTGCACTTCTAGAAAGTACCAGGACGTTGTGGACGGTACCTAGTATATTTTACTGGGTGTCACTATTAAGTTCGAATTAAATGTCTATGTGAAACAGTTTTATTCTGTGTTTATATTGAAATATTTACAAATTATAACTTTAATAAAATTTTATTATTTTTGTGTAATTTTACAAAACAAAATTATAAGTACTTCCCCCATTGATCGAAAAATTTCGAAATGAATGAATGATTCAATTAGTTTTAATGCTGCGTGTGTATTTGGTTGTTTTTATGATATGAAGATCTCATATATGTCCACTACAACGCTGCCTAATAACTGCATTTGGAATAAAATTAATATATACGCTAAACACAAAACCTGAATATTACCTTATATACATTTTTAAAGCGAAACCTAGTAATACTTAATCTAACAACTTCCTAATACTTTACTCTTTGAAAAGTATTCTAACATTTATTATTCTTAAAAAGAACTTTTTCAAAAGTATTTCATATTTCTCAAAAAGAATTAAATTATGGTACAAATCTTAATAAGCATTAGGTAATATTTCTTACAGAGTAAAAGGCTTCAGATTCTACGGGCTAAATGTTTTTAGATGTTAGAGTAAATTATCAAGAATTTTACAAAAATAGACTGTGTCGTAATATATTTTATAAGAAGTAGATTATGTACCCTCAGGCGTTCGCATAGTTCATTATGACTGGATAGAATTGATAAACCAGTAAAAGAAAAGAAGCAAAGAATAGTAAAATTAGGGGCTTAGTAATAAGGCCTATAATTTGGTTAATCCTTTTTCTTTCTAGAAAACGCTTTTAATATTTCACACTTTATATCAATGCTCAACGTTTGTGTGTGCAAATATTAAGACACACACTAGTTCAGTTTATACAACAAATTTAATTTTACAAATATGTGTTTAATTGTCATACACATTGTCGCATTAGCTTGCTGCACAATCTGTAAATGATAAAGCGATAGCGATCTATCTAGATCTAGAACGTACTGGCAGTTCCTATATTTGAATATTATTGCATCACACTGGGTGACTGGGAGCACAGAAGCGTCGCGCGCCACAACGTTCTACGACACTCGGGAAAGTTCTAGAGTTCGGGCAAACTCGTATATAATCGTGCTCGCGGTCACCAAGCGTCAGTTCATATCAAATCGTGAGAGCGAATAACAACTAATTACCATTTCAAAATAAACAAAAGTCAGCATCAGCGCATTTTTTAAATAATAACTATTTCAATAATAAAGTTGTCTTTTCTTTAGATATTTAATAAATAAATATTGTTGTAAGAATAAATACGATTATAAAACTATTAATTTAATATTAAATTAGTTCGAGAAACAATAACAAGATGTCTCTACTTCCATTTCTGTTTGATCTATCTGAAGACTTTAACCGACCAAGGTCAAGACAATTACTGGACCAACAATTTGGGCTAGGATTCGTACCGCAAGATCTGGAGCTAATGTGTACCTTGCCAAGGCATCTCATGGGTGGATATAATCGTCCCTGGAAACACACCAATTCATCGCTAGTACGACAGGAATCTGGATCTGTTCTTAGCGGAGACAAGAACCAATTCCGTGTGAGTCTGGATGTGCAACAATTTACTCCGGAAGAAATATCCGTGAAAGTAATAGAAAATGCAATAATTGTTGAGGGAAAACACGACGAAAAGCAGGACGATCATGGATTTATATCCCGTCACTTTGTGAGGAGATATATACTTCCAGAAGGCCATGATGCTAAAGATGTCATTTCCAGTTTGTCTTCGGATGGAGTGTTGACTGTTACAGCTCCTAGGAAAGCACCTGAGCTTCCAGAAAATGAGAGGATTGTTCCTATCTCAAGAACTGGACCACTACATGAGAATATCGAGAATGGAACTACAAAACTACAAACGATGCAAAATGGAATGGATAATTAGAAATAAAGAATGTATCAGTCATTAAATAGTGACATTAAATGTAGCTTTATGGTATTCATAATTACTCGCAATCATTCTCTGTGTTCCTTTATGGCTTGACGTTAGTTTGACAAGACTTTGTACTATGCTATGATTTGTATTTGTACTGATTATTTTAACTTCTAGTTGTAAAAGTAAGAAACATTGTATTGTGATTCAATTTAATATTATGTATTTAATAAAATTTAATCGTAAAATATAATGCAAATTCTTTTATTTACTTATGTGTAAGCAGTATAATTCGATTGTTAAATTACAAAATTAAACTGTTTACTATAGTCCCAAACTGTAAAGCATTTTAGTTATTTTTTTGATTTAATTTTTAGGATGCTTTAATTACAATAATCATCTATCTTTTATAAGTATCTCTGTTGCCTACGCTATTAAAGTATAATATTGTTAAAGTGAATGTTTAATTTAAATTGTCAACATTTACATAATAGGAAATTATTCACTGTACCAGTTTTAAATTAAATTTTAATTTTACGAGAGTTTTAGCATCTCACAAGGTGAAAGGTTTCTAACTTTAAAGGGAGTCGGACTCGAGTAGTCGGAGTTGTAAGGAATTTCTGATGAAAGGAGTCGGAGTCGGCAAAATTGTACCGACTCCGACTCCGACTTGAACTTTTTAGTAAGTTACGAAAATATTTCAACATTATAAATTAAAAAATTAATAAGCCTGGTTCTTTAAGTGTCTATTTTAATTGTTAATATCTGCAATCATATTACAACTATTTAAAGAAATCTCACTTGAGATCCTAATAATAAACTTCTGCATTGTATTCTTTCCAATTTTAATAATCTTGATTTTGAAGCTGTACTAATTAATATACTTGAATAGTTCAAATGTGAACTTATAATACCTTGATAAATTTGCAGTAAAAGGACTTACATAGAATGCCTTCCCTTAAATGTATATTTTACTGGATGTCACTATTAATTTGGAATTAAATGTCTATGTGAAACAGTTTTACCCTGTGTTTATATTGAAATATTTATAAATTATAACAGTAGATAAGTTATAGGGATCTGTAATCTGTTATCTCTGTGTATCTACTTCCGATATCTTGTCATGTGGGTGGTGTGGAATGTGGGGGTCAAAGGTCAAGGTCAGGGGTGATCAAAGATCATGGTCAGGTGTGTCGCGTGGGTGGGGTCAAGGTCACCAGCAGTAGCAGGTAGGGTAGGTTAGGTGTGTCAATGTCAACATAATCATCAATCACCGTGGTATGTCTGTGTGTGTGTGTGTGTGTTGTTGTAAAAAATGTTTTTTTATTATATAGTGTGTATCATCGCTGGTGGAGAATTTGGTTTGGATCCTGGTGGGGCCCTGGTTTAGATCCTGGGTGGGGGGCCTGGCCTGGGCGCGCGTTTTTTTTTTATTTTTGAAAAAAAATTATTAACAGGTAATATAGTCCCCCTAGGATGGCTGAGTTGGTTGAGTTGTGTTGTTGTTGTAAAAAGAAACTTCTAACACTGTTCTTTCCTAAGGGGGTTCGAGTTCGATTCTCGAACATAGAATAAAAAAAAAATTATTGTATGACTGGGGGGTTAAAAAAAAATTTCTCTTATTGTTGACGTTGTTGTTGTGTCGGATATAATATGTTATTAAGAGAGATATTTAAAAAAACAAACAAAAAAAAAAGGAAGAGAATAAAAATTATAATTTGAAATAAAACATTTTTTGTTATTTATATATATACAGGGTGTGGACTGTGGATATTATCCAATGGTAATAACGTCCGAAAAAAACAACCTTTTTTAAGGCGATGTTGTGCCTGTATTAATTGCGGTGGGAAACAATTTGAACATTTACTGTAATGTAAATAATGCAATAAATTTATAAAGTGAATGAAAAATTGTTTGTAATATTTGTTTTAATTTATTCAACTATAAAATATCTATTTTGGGTATTGTAAAAGATTTAAATATCAACAACAACAATTTATGAAATATGGTTCTTGTTTAGAAATAGTATGCATAATTTTTTTTCATTGCTAGTTTTCCTGGAGTATTATACCATTTTGGAATCCTGAAGAGTTGCGCCAATTTTTAAAAAAACTTGCCATAGTAGTGTTCATACTTTTTTTTTACACCACGATGAGTTAAAGTTGACTGAAAGTAAAAATCTTTAAAAATTTTAGGGAAAAAAATAATTTTGTGTAAAAACTACTAGCATTCTGGGATTTTTAATGGTTGTGGTGGATAACAGTGCTATTTAGGTTGCCGATACAAAAAAAAATATCAGAAATATGTTAAAAATTGTAGTCATGGTAGTTAAAAACATCTTAAGGTGTTTCAATTTTCGAAAAAAAAATTTTTTTTTTCTAATTCCTAAACAAAATGAGATAGAATTTTTTTTTCTTTTTTTCTTGTGTAGTCATGAGCAGGACCACTTTCTGGTGCCGGCTTATAGTTGAATTTTGGGACACCCTGTATATAAAAAAAATTTATTGTAATATTTTTTTGTGCAAAAATACATTTCAAATTTTTTATGGTTATATGTGAAATATTATTATTATTATGATTAGTATTATTATTAAGTATTACAGTATTTTTTCTTTTTCAACTTACTTTTTATTTTATTTTTTTGTTGTATATATTTATATATGTTTTTCACATATAAATAAAATAAATATTATATTAACTTAACGGACAAATTGACAATGGGTAGTAAGTCCAGTTTGTTTGGTGATGTTTTCCTTCACGTGCTTCTTCGTTTAAAGCAGGTAGTTGATTGTCGTCCATGAATTTTTTATAGCGTTGGCCCTGGAAAACATAGAAATCTTCAAGTTCTATCATTACTCGAGTTCATATAATATATAGTCACACGTGTATATATATATATATATATATATATATATATATATATATATATATATATATATATATATATATATATATATATATATATATATATATATATATAATGAAATTTATAAAGCAAAAAAAACATTTACATATTGCAAATCTAGATAATTTAGATGAAAATGATAAAAAAAAGTGAAAAAACATGGTGATTTACTACCAAATAGTATAAGATGTATTATATGTGGACCATCGAATTCTGGAAAAACTAATATCATGTTGGCACTTTTATTTGAAAAAAATGGCTTAAAATTTAGAAATATATATCTCTATTCCAAATCATTATATCAACCAAAATAAATTTTTTTTAAAAAAGTATTATCACATGTGAAAGAAATAGGCTATTTTATATATATATATATACTAGCTGTCCCGGCCATGCGTTGCTGTGTCTAACGTTTTTGTCATATTACATTACATAGCGCCATCTATTGAATATTTACTCAATCTAGTCAACAGATGTCGCCATCTTTTAAAATCGTTTGGAGCTAACAGATAATTAATAGACAAATAATTTGCAATAAGATAATATTGCAATCATAAATTGAGATGTAAGCTATCCTATCTTTCCAGTTGGATCAAACTGCACACGGTGTACAAATTTGATTAAAATCGGTTAAGTAGTTTAGGAGTCCATCGCGGACACACACGTGACACGTAATTTATATATATTAAGATAATATTTTTAATTCAACACATACCTAAATATCTATGTCCGTTGCATATCCTTCATAGTCATACATTAGGGGTGGTACATATTCCGTAACATTCTCCTGTTCATGAAATACACCATTAGCAAAACAAAGTCCATTTAGCACATGAAATTTGTAATATCCATAAATATTACCATTGTCGTAATATAGACGCACAGTAAAATATGTAGAAATCGGGTCAACATTTAGAACATTTAGTAGGACACCAACACCGCGATCATCTAACACAAAAAGACACCCCATACGTTATAATATCTTAAACCATGTATATATGGCTCATTAATTGTTCTTGTACTAATTAGTGGCTACAACTCAACAGTTAATATAGGTATGCGTTCAGTCATTGTTCTATTTTTAATGTGCGTTTCAACGCACACACAGTAAAATTGTATTACTCCTATAATATTGATAAAATTTTGCTTATCTTCTTCCGTATAACTTTGCGGTTTTTTCAATAGTAATAGTTGATATAGGCCCTCTTTTCTAGCATACAATTTACTATTATTGACTATATTATTATTTTCGATTGTATTAATTCCATATATTTTATCTTCAATAGGTTGATTTATTAAATATCTAAATGCGATATCACCAATGGACTTAACACTATTGAGATCAACTAAATGTGGCTCATCATTTTTATATGATGACAACTTCTCATCATCATCATCAATATTTTCTTTTTTGTGTATTGCTGCATTTTTTTGTGAATCATAATTTTTTTTTTTTTATGCATTATTTTGTGATGTTATCTCTACAAATGGTTCTGTTATAAGTTTAAATATTTTTTCCAAATCTTTTTGCTCTTACTAATCACTATATTTCAGAGCTTTATATTTTGAACGAATTATTTTACTCTTTGCAATAATATCTTTTAATATGTCATTATTATTATTATTAGACACATTTTCGGTTTTTTTATATATATGTAAGCAGATAGCTAGACAAAAGTTATCATTCAACTAAATGATTTACTACTAAATATTCTATCATATATATCCCAGTAAACATTTAGTGAAGTGCCCTATTTAGTGACGTTTCTATCACTATGTTATCACTATTTCACTTCAATTATAGTTCGCATTATCTTCATTTGTATTCCGACAGGTGGAGTGGTTCCGTCATCTGTAGCCGATAAAACAGACATTTCATATGAACGATTGTGAGAATTTGAACTATAAATAAACTCTTTCATGAACAAAAAATCATACGCATCTTCAATATGATGTCAAAGTGACTCCAAAATGCTCCAAAATGTTTACTGGGATATATATATATATATACTCATAATTATTAAATTGAAAATCAAAGATACAATGTCTATATATATATATTATACAATGTATAATATATATATATATATATATAAAACAAAACAAAAGTCAAAATTAGTATTACAAGAAATTTTAATTATTATTATTATTATTATAAAAAAACAATGTGCTTGTGTCCTCATTTTTTGGTGGTCGATTTTTCAATTGTTGATTGAAATTGATGTTAATAAATGTGTATTGGTGTGTCTATTTTAATAAATATCTAAATATTGACGGAGATATAGCAATTAAAACTTTGAATTGTAGTTTTAGCGCTAGAAATGGTCGGCCATATTTGTATGACGTGAAATGCATTTTAACGTCAGTTAAAATTTGTTGAGTAGGTCAGTACTGTGGTAATGTTTTGTAGCAGTTAGTAGTCGAAATAATGAATTCAAGTCAAAAAATAATAGTTTTTATTTTATTTAACCCTGTTACGGCAGCCATAATATTGAAATTTTATTGTTTCTTGAAATTGCTGTAAATAATATTTGATATTTTGATATGTAAATACATATGGCAGAGATTTATGAGCTGTAAGGTTGGTAACCTTACACAAAGATTGTGATGTCACATGCACTTGGAATGTGTACAACGTTGAATCCCTTTAATAATTAAAGAGACAAACTGACTTTTTTAATTGTCAATATATCCTGAAATATAAGGAGTTATTAAAAAATAATTGAACATTTGAGGTTCTAGTAACCCACTTTATCAATATATAGTTCACTTTTATAGAAATTGAGACATAGGACACAAGCCCATTATACACTTTTAATTTAATGTATACAATTATACATAATACAAAACTTTAAATATTATATTAAACAAAATTACAAAAAAAGAAGGAGTTATCATCAACACCTCCTGCAACAAAAAAAAAAAGTTCATATTTATTTATGTTAAATTTGTAGGGGAAAAAAATACTTATAATATATATATATATATATATATATATATATATATATATATATATATATATATATATATATATATGTATATATATATAATAATTAAAATATATAATAATAATATATATATATATATATATATATATATATATATATATATATATATATATATATGTATATATATATAATAATTAAAATATATAATAATAATATATATATATATATATATATATATATATATATATATATATATATATATATGCATATTCAATATCCCCTACTCCAGATACATTTTTAAGTAATCATATTATTTAAACCGCAAATATACAAAGTAGCTTATCTCAAAACAAACAGGCACCTAATCTTATCCTACTAATAATTTCAATTTTAATTAGATGTTAAAAAAACATTTTCTTCCCACGGAACGGCAGTGCGTTTCAAATATATATCCGTTCATAAGAAAACCACAATACTATTTCCTTTGAGAGAAATTCTATTTTTTTTCCCGAATTATTTCATTCACACAAACAAAAAACCGCAGTCCGTCACCAAATGACGTCATCGTCGTTCAATTTTTTTGCTAATCAGTTTATTAATTGTTTCGTTCACACGCAAACAAAAAACCACAATATGCAGCTGAAGCCGTGACTTTCATATTAATTAAAAAAAACCACAGTTATACAATGTAATAATATTCGGATAACATAATCTTTATTTTCTAATTAGTTGACGAGAAAGGGCAGTGGGGAGAGAAAAAATGCAACAAAACTACTGCGGCTGCTGCCCTATATAAGGTTCAGGCTGCTATAACACTTTATCAGTTTACATTTTTTGTTTTTATAAGACATAGAGAGCAACATCGAACAACAATGGCATCAGCAAAGCTTGTTCCAGCCGAAGAAAAAATGGATCAAATTATCGAAACGCTGGCTGACGAATGCAGCCACTGGGGGTATCCAAGATACATACGATACATATTTGGAAAACAGGTCAGTCCAGTACATTGGCTATATTGAAGGTGCCAAATATTGTACGAATTTACAAAAGAAATTAGGAAGAAGCCGCCACACCGCCATAATAATAATAATTATAATTATAATAATAATAATAATATTTCACATATAACCATAAAAAAATTAAAATGTATTTTTGCACAAAAAAATATTACAATAAAATTTTTTTTATATATGTATAAATAACAAAAAATGTTTTATTTCAAATTATAATTTTTTTTCTCTTCTTTTTTTTTTGTTTGTTTTTTTTTTTAAATATCTCTTAAAAACATATTATATCCGACACAACAACAACGTCAACAATAAGAGAAATTTTTTCTTAACCCGCAAGTCATAGAATAAATTTTATTTTATTCTATGTTCGAGAATCGAACTCAAACCCCCTTAGGAAATTAATTAATGTATTCAATTAGTTTTAATGCTGCGTATGTTTTTATGATATCAAGATGTAATATGTGTCAACTACAAAACTGCCTAATAACTGTATTTGGAATAAAATTATTATATACGCTTCACATTCTACGGGCTAAATGTTTTTAGATGTTAGAATAAATTATCAAGAATTTTACAAAATTAGTCTATGTCTTAATATATTTTATAAGACGTAGATTATGTACCCTCAGGCGTTCGCATAGTTCATTATGAGTGGATAGAATTGAAAAACCAGTAAAAAAAAAGAATCAAAAAAATATTAAAATTAGAGGCTTAGAAAAAATAAGGTTACGAATAGGGCCTATAATTTAGTTAAGCCTTTTTCTTTCTAGAAAACGCATTTTAATTTTACTGTACGGGACATGCATATACAAATATGTGTTTAATCGTCATATTGTCATACACATTGCCGCAATCTGTAAATGATAAAACGATAGCGTTCTATCTAGAACGTACTGGCAGTTCTTATATTTGAATATTATTGCATCACACTTGGTGACCAGAGATAATACCAATCGAATTATACTGCTTACACATAAGTAAATAAAACAATTTGGATTATATTTTACGATTAAATTTTATTAAATACATAATACTAAATTGAATCACATTACAATGTTTCTTACTTTTAAAACTAGGAGTTAAAATAATCAGTACAAATACAAATCATAGCATAGTACAAAGTCTTGTCAAACTAACGTCAAGCCATAAAGGAACACAGAGAATGATTGCGAGTAATAATGAATACTGTGAAGCTACATTTAATGTCACTATTTAATGACTGATACATTTTTTATTTCTAATTATCCGTTCCATTTTGCATCATTTGTTCTTTTGCTGTTCCGTTCTCAATATTCTCATGTACCGGTCCAGTTCTTGAGATAGGAACAATCCTCTCATTTTCCGGAAGTTCTGGTGCTTTCCTAGGAGCTGTAACAGTCAACACTCCATCCGAAGACAAACTGGAAATGACATCTTTAGCATCATGGCCTTCTGGAAGTATATATCTCCTCACAAAGTGGCGGGATATAAATCCATGATCGTCCTGCTTTTCCTCATGTTTTCCCTCAACAATTATTGCATTTTCTATTACTTTCACGGATATTTCTTCCGGAGTAAATTGTTGCACATCCAGACTCACACGGAATTGGTTCTTATCTCCGCTGAGAACAGATCCAGATTCCTGTCGTACTAGCGATGAATTGGTGTGTTTCCAGGGACGATTATATCCACCCATGAGACGCCTTGGTAAGGTACACATTAGCTCCAGATCTTGCGGCACAAATCCTAGCCCAAATTGTTGGTCCAGTAATTGTCTTGACCTTGGTCGGTTGAAGTCTTCAGATAGATCAAACAGAAATGGAAGTAGAGACATCTTGTTATTGTTTCTCGAACTAATTTAATATTTAATTAATAGTTTTATAATCGTATTTATTCTTACAACAACATTTATTTATTAATTATCAAAAGAAAAGGCAACTTATGATTGGAATAGTTATTATTTAAAAAACAAGCTGATGCTGACTTTTGTTTATTTTGAAATGGTAATTAATTGTTTTTCGCTCTCACGATTTGATATGAACTGACGCTTGGAGACCGCGAGCACGATTATATACGAGTTTGCCCGAACTCTAGAACTTTCCCGAGTGTCGTAGAACGGTGTGGCGCGCGACTCTTCTGTGCTCCCAGTCACCCAGTGTGATGCAATAATATTCAAATATAGGAACTGCCAGTACGTTCTAGATAGATCGCTATCGTTTTATCATTTACAGATTGTGCAGTAAGCTAATGCGACAATGTGTATGACAATATGACAATAAAACACATATTTGTAAAATTAAATTTGTTGTATAAACTGAACTAGTGTGTGCGTTTTAATATTTGCACACACAAACGTTGAGCATTGATATAAAGTATGAAATATTAAAAGCGTTTTCTAGAAAGAAAAAGGATTAACTAAATTATAGGCCTTATTACTAAGCCCCTAATTTTACTATTCTTTGCTTCTTTTCTTTTACTGGTTTTTCAATTCTATCCAGTCATAATGAACTATTCGAACGCCTGAGGGCACATAATCTATGTCTTATAAAATATATTAAGACATAGACTAATTTTGTAAAATTCTTGATAATTTATTCTAACATCTAAAAACATTTAGCCCGTAGAATCTGAAGCCCTTTACTCTGTAAGAAATATTACCTAATGCTTATTAAGATTTGTACCATATTTTATTTCTTTTTGAAAAATATGAAATACTTTTGAAAAAGTTCTTTTTAAGAATAATAAATGTTAGAATACTTTTCAAAGAGTAAAGTATTAGGAAGTTGTTAGATTAAGTGTTACTAGGTTTCGCTTTGAAAATGTATATAAGGTAATATTCAGGTTTTGTGTTTAGCGTATATATTAATTTTATTCCAAATGCAGTTATTAGGCAGCGTTGTAGTTGACATATATGAGATCTTCATATCGTAAAAACAACCAAATACACACGCAGCATTAAGGGGTTACATGGGTTTCGTCGGGTAAAAAAAGGCCTATTTTCAATATTTTTGTTTCTATGTAAAAAATTATTTATTTAATTCAAACTTTTTTCTGTCTTATAGATACATATTTAAAGAATAATTTCTGAAATTTTCAAAAAAAAATGATTAAAACTCCTCCATTGTGACGTCATTTCCGGTGACCCCTCGAAAAAAAGGTGCGTGTCAGGTGTCAGCATAACTCCTGACAGGATGATCAAAAATGAAAAACAAAAATAAGTGTTTTAGTTAAGACCATAAACTCGTGCTTGAACGAAGGAAAGAATTGGAATTTTGGCAGACATTTTTCCAAAAAAATGAAAATTTCGGTCAAATTTGCTTGACATTTTGTTTTTTTTAAAATAGTTGTAATTGAAAAAAAAAAATCCTTCGTCCAAGCACGAGTAAATTGTATCTCGAACACCTGTGTAAAATTTCATCAAGATCGGTTGAGTAGTTTTCGAGAACATTTGACAACCGACTTTGAAAACACGGTTCCCAGAAAAACGCGTTTAAACTTTTGAGTAACAATAAAACTGACTTGGAGCGCACACCTTCCAAAGGCTGTATCTCCGAAACTATTATTCGGATCGACTTGAAAATTTAGGATAATATTCTTGAGATGTTGTAGAAATTAATTAGCCAAAAAAAATATTCGATTTTTTGAATCCACGAAACCCATGTAACCCCTTAAAACTAATTGAATCATTCATTCATTTCGAAATTTTTCGATCATTGGAGGGAAGTACTTATAATTTTATATTGTAAAATTACACAAAAATAATAAAATTTTATTAAAGTTATAATTTGTAAATATTTCAATATAAACACAGGGTAAAACTGTTTTGCATAGACATTTAATTCGAACTTAATAGTGACACCCAGTAAAATATACTAGGTACCGTCCACAACGTCCTGGTACTTTCTAGAAGTGCACACACACACATGCATGCCCCCTGCAACTGGTACACTCCACCTGAGCTGTAAACAACCAACACGCGTCTGTGTGTGTGTGGATAGCCACGCTACGTATCGAGTGATCATGATATGACGTCACTGCTGTCTCCTAACGACGGCACACGTCGAAGTTTCTCGACCCCAGACGCGTCACTGCTTCTAGGTGCTTCTCCGCTATCTGCGATTTCGCTAGAATGTTCTGGACATCGGGCGTATTCGTATATATTCGGCCGCGCGAGCCGTGAACGTCAGTTTAATTCAAACTACAGTACAAACAAGATCGAGATACAGTGCAAAGTGCAACAAGTAGAGTTATATTCAAGTTAAATATTAAATTATCACAAGAAAATTAAATCAGATAAAATTTATTATCGATTGAAGTAAAAGAATAAATAAAGAAATACACACATAATTATAAAAAGTGTCAGTGAAATATTTAAGTAAAGTGACTATTTAAAATACAAAATGCCTGCTATTGGGATCGATTTGGGAACCACCTACTCTTGTGTAGGTGTTTGGCAGCATGGAAAAGCAGAAATCATCGCCAACGACCAGGGAAATCGAACAACACCTAGTTTTGTAGCTTTCACAGAAGCAGAACGACTTGTTGGCGATGCGGCTAAAAATCAAGTGGCTATGAATCCAAAAAACACCATTTTTGACGCAAAACGACTCATTGGAAGAAAATTTGATGACTCAAAAATTCAGGAAGATATGAAACACTGGCCATTTACCGTTATAAATGAAAATGGAAAACCAAAAATTCAAGTAGAACATAAGGGTGAGAGAAAAAGGTTTGCCCCTGAAGAAGTGAGCTCAATGGTTCTAGTGAAAATGCGAGAAATTGCTGAAGCGTATCTTGGAGAGCCGGTTAAGGATGCTGTAGTCACTGTACCAGCTTATTTCAACGATTCCCAACGTCAGGCGACGAAAGATGCAGGAGTGATTGCAGGATTAAACGTCCTGCGAATTATCAACGAACCAACTGCCGCTGCTCTTGCATATGGTCTGGACAAGAATTTGAAGGGAGAGAGAAATGTATTAATTTTTGATCTCGGAGGCGGTACTTTTGATGTCTCTATACTTACCATTGATGAAGGATCATTATTTGAAGTCAGAGCAACTGCTGGAGACACTCATCTTGGTGGCGAGGACTTCGATAACAGGCTAGTGAACCACTTGGCTGAGGAATTTAAAAGAAAATACAAAAAGGATGTCAAAACAAACTCCAGGGCATTACGACGACTGAGAACCGCTGCCGAACGAGCAAAACGAACTTTATCATCGAGTACTGAAGCAACAATAGAAGTAGACGCACTTATGGAAGGCGTTGACTTTTATACCAAAGTAACAAGAGCACGATTTGAAGAATTGTGTTCAGATCTTTTCCGTGGAACTCTACAACCTGTGGAGAAGGCTCTGAATGATGCGAAGATGGATAAGAGTTCCATCCACGATGTTGTATTGGTCGGTGGTTCAACTCGAATCCCAAAAGTTCAATCATTACTTCAAAATTATTTTTGTGGCAAGGCTCTAAACTTATCCATCAATCCTGATGAAGCCGTGGCTTATGGAGCAGCTGTACAAGCTGCCATTTTAAGTGGTGACACCAGCAGCAAGATTCAGGATGTCTTACTTGTGGACGTAGCACCGCTATCCCTTGGCATTGAAACTGCTGGAGGAGTTATGACAAAGATCATTGAACGAAATTCGAGGATTCCTTGCAAGCAGACCCAGACCTTCTCAACATACGCAGACAACCAGCCAGGTGTCAGTATTCAAGTATTTGAAGGAGAACGCGCCATGACCAAAGACAATAACACTTTGGGAAACTTCGATCTGTCTGGAATTCCACCAGCCCCTAGGGGAGTACCACAAATTGAAGTTACTTTCGATTTAGACGCAAATGGCATCTTAAATGTGTCTGCAAAAGAAAACGGCACTGGAAAGTCGAAGAACATCACAATCAAAAACGATAGAGGACGTTTATCTCAGGCAGATATTGACCGCATGGTGTCCGATGCTGAGAAATATAAAGAAGAAGATGAGAAACAAAGAAAACGAATTTCTGCTCGAAATCAACTAGAAGGATATGTGTTCAATGTGAAACAAGCTGTCGAAGAAGCTGGTTCTAAATTGAGTGCTGAGGATCAAAATACGGTCCGTACACATTGTGAGGAATGCGTCAGATGGTTGGACAACAACTCTCTAGCTGAATTAGAAGAATACGAACATCGCTTGAACGACTTGCAGAGGGTGTGTGCTCCAATAATGACGAAACTACATCAAGGGTCACAGCAGGGTCAACAAATGCCTACAGGGTGTGCACAACAAGCTAGCGGATTTAACAACATGAGGAACCCAGGGCCAACAGTGGAAGAAGTCGATTAACTATGATAATATATTGAATCCTGTTTACTAGTCATTAGCATTTCATGTTCATTTAGTCACTAAATCACTCATAAGACTGTTATATTAATTTGTAAATGTATTTTATAAGTAACATTAAGTTAATTTTAAGATATATTAGTTTACTTGTAATAATTCTACCCAATAAATATTTTATTTCAAATAACAAACATGAGTTTTTATTTCGTAATTTATCTAATACATTACTATTTTGTACCACAGATCATTTTTATATAAGTATCACTGATATTGTACTGCTTCTTTGTTCGTACTATTTGTTTCTGTACTTTATCACCTTGATAATCCCTACTAATCCGGGACGAGCAGTGCTTAGGCTTTTTGCCGTTTGTTACAAACAAAGAATAACAATAAATCAATAAATATAAATAGCATGGTATTTATTATGTTTAACAAATAGAAAATGTGATGTTGCGATGTTGTACGATTATTACATTACGATTATTACGATTACGATGATGTTGCCGAAATTATGAAGAAAACCACGTGAATGCTTTTCTCGTTTAAAATTAATTTAGTCAAAACTACAGGCAACTGTGCAATGGAGGAATGCTTTTGTTCCTCGAATATAATAGTTAAAGTTAATAGTACAATATTAAAATAAACACAATACAATGGAATCTAAATTACAATGTTACTAGCACAAGCCTTAGACTAAGAATGAACAAAAATTTATAATCTATTGACATTTCTAACAACAAAAAAAACTAAAATTACAAAACTGATGTGGTCCATCAGCTGGTTCTGCCTATTAAGGGCTTATAATACGCAACATATACTATATTTCAGGGTTTCTATATTTTATATTGCACGTGATGTTACAACGGTTCTTACATCTTGTCACAATTTATGAATCTTCAAAGTGGGCTTTTGCCTCTCGGCATTACAATCTTAATTGTACTTCACGTAAAATTTCAGTTTAAAATTTTATTAATAGCTGAAAAGATAAATATAGGTGTGTAACGAAAGTAAATTTTATTAAAATTACTTATTTATTTACTTATTATATATTATTAAAGTTTATCTCTCGGTAATACGAAATGCAAAATACGAAGTACATGAGGGACGAGCAAATATTGGGACTGTATCTTTGAAAATGAATTTTTCAATTTCCTATTAAACTGCTATTTGCTAGTTAAAATAATTTTTTTATGCATATAATAGTTAAATAAATGAAAAATTACATATAATTAATATCAAATTTATATTAAATCAATTTAAATTCAAATTAAATATTTTGAAAAAGGAATAATAAATTTGGCAACGCTGTAAATTTACGTGTGTTGACACATGCGTGATTTGGTTCTTTGACAAATAAATTGTTATATTTTATAAAATATTTATTCCGATTTTGAATTTCCCGCTCAAATTGAGATTTGCAACGTTGCCGGCTTATAACCTACACTTACTGTTTCTTACCGGTTTTAGTTAAATATTTTCGTAAATAGGTATCCTTTTGATAATTTTCTTTTTGCAATAGTTACAGAAAAGATTCATTTATATACATCTAGTTTTTGAAAGCCGTGTCACCATTTTTACATAGTTAAAAGTTATATTATGTGGTGAAATTGAGCTAAAAATTAAGATTTGTATGGAAAATGACTATTTTTAATCATGTATAAAAAGAAAACTATGAACCCTAGGTCTCTAAAATTTTGAGACAGCATGTATCTTTACTATTTGTATTGACCCTCCAAATTTCATAACGTTTTCATCATTTACGTTAACGTCCTATACCTCCTTAAGTAATCCGAAAATAAATTAATCTAAAAAAAAGTATATAAAAGCTAAACTGTATTATGTTAAATAAACATTAAATATATATAACTTTATACGTATAATATAAAAATTAATTCCCATATATTGCTTTTAAACATTAACCCTAGGTCCACAGATGCGTATTCGTCTATTCGTGATCGCCAGATTACTACGCTTTAATGTGTAGTATTTACAGCTACAAATCTTTGCTCTTTGTACGGGTGTTCTTACCACTGATATTAGACATTCGTACCCGAACACGCATGTGTGGACGTAGGGTAAGAAGTATAATGCCGGTTTCCTACCAGATAAATAGTTTTGTTGTCAAAAAACAAAACAAAAACATGTTTTGTTTTATTATAAAACAGTTCTATTTTTCGAAAACAGACTGTTCACACTGAACAGTTGTTTTAAATGTTTTTCTGTGTGTCCCATAAAAATTATAAACATGATAAACAACAACTGACAAGCGCAAATGTTCACAAAAAACAAAAGTGCGTGTTGAAACCAAGCAGACTAAGGGCCTTATTCTGTAAAGTATTTCCACCGGTGAAAAAATTTCATCGCCGTAAAATGACGTCAGAAAAGCGATGATTTTTTATTTGGTATTCTGTAAGAAATTTCCATCGATTTAATTTTTGTCGCTGGGAAAAAAATCGACCAAATTATAAGGGCGCCTTTAGCGGTGACTTTAAAATTTTCCATCGTTGTATTCTTTAGAACTGTCAAACAATTCGAATTATAATTTGAATTTTAGTACACATTTTTTAATACACAATATATGTATAGTCATATGAATATACAAATATAAATATATCAGAAAGTGAGGTTATGTTGCTTGTCAATTGACTTGAACAATTGACATGTATTAGTACTTGTCAAGTGTTTGAATTTTTAAATATTTGAATATTCTGAATGCCGTGATTGGTCAAATATTTTTAAAATTGATGACGTCTTAAAATACGTCACTATACTTTTTCACCGCTGTATATTATAAGGGTGATGGAAAATTTTGCATACTGGATACCACTTTAGATACTTTAAATACAGCGACTTTATTCGAGCGGTGAAAAAATTAAATATTTCCACCGCTGAAAAAATAAGGTCGATTTTTTGAAAAGTTACAGAATAAGGCACTAAGAAACAACAACAAACATGTTTTCTTTTGATCCGACTGACTCCAGATGGGAATGTGTTTTGTTTACTAAAACAGTTTTTAAAGACAAAAATGTTTAATGAACTGTCTGTTTGGTGTAAACATTGATGTTTTATTGAACTGTCTCTCTGGTGTGAAACCGGCAAAACACAGTGAGCTGATTCTTCTAGGGGATGGTCTAGTGCCTAGGACGGCAGACACAGAGCTGTTGTCCGTCACAACTTCCTCCACGATGGCCTTTACCGATGCATTTGGCAGCGCAAGCGGCATGGTTAACGCTTAGCCATTTTGATTTGAAGCTGAACAAATCGCAGGAGAAACGCTTCTCTCTTTGCAGAGGAAGCAGCGATTCTATGTTGAAAATATTAATTAATTATTTACTTAAAATCAAGCGATATTATTAATTGTATATATTAAAGATAAATCTATTCATACCTTCTTTAAATTCGACAGCGTGTTCATCCTGAGGTAGATTTTCGAACTGAAGGTCCAAAAGCTGAGGGAAAGCAGCAGCTGTATGTACCAGAGCACTCAGCGCTACCAAAACTAATGTGGAAACAATGATAAGCTTCATGATGGTAACTGCAGTTTCTTATTTAAAATATATTCGAAGTTATCTCTTGAAACTGTTAATTTGTTGTGATGAGTTATCGGATCAGAAACGCGTTTTTATACCACACCATTCACCACATACTGCGTAATTTAATTTCACGACCTTGATATTATGTTATGCCTTTTAAAGATGTGTAAAATTAATCACTTTGTATTCCTTGTCTTCTCGCTTCAAACCTAATATTTAGTGAATATCTTTCCGCGTAAATTCCGTGTTTACCTGATCATAACAGGAAATTTGTCGTTTATTGAATCTTATTCATCTTCAATCTTCAATGATTTTTCTTCGTGTACTTCTGAGTAATTCTGGATATTTTTTTCTTTATATTAAGAAGAATAGATACCATAGAGGGTAGAAAGTTATATCATAAACAAATAACTCATATGTGACCTCTAAATATACAAATTGATTTGACTAAGTGTTTGCTACAAAGTCGCATCATATTTTATTGCACTATAAGCAAATGCATAATATACAGGGTGTTCCAAAATTCAACCATAAACGGGCACCAGATGGTGGTTCTACTCATGACAACACGAGAAAAAAAGAAAAAAAGAATTTATCTCATTTTGTTTAAAAATTACAAAGAAAAAATAAAGATCTTTCGAAACACCTTAAGATGTTTTTAACTACCAAGACCACAATTTTTCAAATATTTTTTTCAGATTTTTTTTTTGTATCGGTAACCTAAATAGCACTGCTATCCACCACAACCATTAAAAATCCCAGAATGCTAGTAGTTTTTACACAAAAATCAATAGAATTTATTTTTTTCCCTAAAATGTTTAAAGATTTGTACTTTCAGTCCACTTTAACTCATCGTGGTGTAAAAAAAAGAATGAACACTACTATGGCAATTTTTTTTTAAAATTGGCACAACTCTTCAGGACTCCAAAATGGTATAATACTTCAGGAAAACTAGCAATAAAAAAAAATTATGCATACTATTTCTAAACAAGAACCAGATTTCATAAATTGTTGTTGTTGATGGTTATCAATTTTACAATACCCAAAAGAGGTTTTTTATTGTTGAATGAATTAAAACAAATGGTACAAATAATTTTTCATTTATTTTATAAATTTAATAGTTTATTTACATTATAGTAAATGTTCAAAATGTTTGCCACCGGCATAAATACAGGCACGACATCGCCTTAAAAAATATCTTTTTATTCGCCGAGTATATCGTTTACCTTTCATATGATGTGCAGCCTGAGTAATTTTTTGTCGAAGCTCGTCCCATGTTGCAATGGGTTTTGAATAAACTCTGTCTTTAAGACAAATCCAATAGAAGAAGTCCAGGGGGTTTAGATAGGGTGAATGGGGTGGCCATAAAATAGGACCAAGTCACCCAATCGAACGCCCTGAACAATTATTTCATTAGAGATTATTTCAACAAAACGACAATAAACGGAAATTGTCAAATTTATATTACTAACGATGCATGCGCGCCAACGTATCGTTAAAATACGTAGAAATTTAACGATAAAAAATGTTTATTCTGAAAACCTAAAATTCAGCTTAAAATAATAAATTAAAACAAAAAGTTAATAATAAAACAGTGCGTGGGAATAAGTCTTTATATAAGGCAACAAAAAAAAAACGTAATAAATTAAAACAGGTCTTAAAAGAGCACAAAATAATATGGTAAAGTTCTCTTTAGTAAGCGAAAGAAAAGGAAGAACCAAACAAGGAAACTTTCACAAATATAAAATGGTGAATTTTTACCATATTAAAAATCATAAGCAAATATCAAGGACGATAAATTAAATTATGCAGTAAATGTTACGTTTGTGTTGGATAGTATGGTATATAAATGCGTTTCTGATTCGATCAATCCAGTACTAGTAAGAACTACAATTCACAAGTAAGGTTATAAGAGTTACCAACATGAAGATTATCGTCGTTTCCGCATTAGGTTTGTTAGCGCTAAGTGTTCTAGTTGCTCCAGTTGCCGCTTACCCGCAGCTTTTCGACCTTCAGTTCGAAAATCTACCTCAGGAAGATGTTACTATATTTAAAGAAGGTATGAACAGACTTATAATTAATAACGGGGAAAGAGAAAATTATATTATTGGGTCTTTAAAGTGACTTGATTAGAACCCTCTTAGGATTTCACACTCGAAGTACGATGCAAAATGTTGTTTTGTTCGGATAATAATATACTAATACAATAATCACTGTTACGTTATTGAAAATTATTTAATAATTGGGTTGTGGGCCATAACTGAATTTATATAAAACTGCACTGGCTGTCAAAACCTTCAATATCCAATTATTTTTTTTTTTAAATTCGCAATATTTTAGAAGTTTTTAATGATTAAAATAGCCTATTCTCTTTAAGGAGGTACAGGACGTACCGTCAATGCAAAAAGTGTATCTCTCGGTAATACAAAATGCAAAATACGAAGTACATGAGGAACGAGCAAATATTGGGACTGTATCTTTGAAAAAGAATTTTTCAATTCCCTATTAAACTGCTATTGGCTAGTTAAAATGCTTCTTTTATGCATATAATAGTTAAATAAATGAAAAATTACCTATAATTAATATCAAATTTATATTAATTCAATTTAAATTCAAATTAAATATTTTGAAAAAAGAATAATAAATTTGGCAACGCTGTAAATTTACGTGTGTTGACGCATTCGTGATTTGGTTCTTTGACAATAAATTGTAAATTGTAAATAAATCAAAATAAATTGTTATATTTTATAAAATATTTATTCCGATTTTGAATTTTCCGCTCAAATTGGAATTTGCAACGTTGCCGGCTTAAAACCTTCACTTAATGTTTCTTAATGGTTTTATTTAAATATTTTCGTATATAGGTATCCTTTTCATAATTTTCTTTTTGCAATAGTTACAGAAAAGATTCTTTTATATACACCTAGTTTTTGAAAGCCATGTCACCATTTTTTCATAGTTAAAAGTTATATTATGTGGTGAAATTGAGCTAAAAATTATGATTTGTATAGAAAATGACTATTTTTAGTCATGTATAAAAAGAAAACTAGGAACCCTAGATCTCTAAAATTTTGAGACAGCATGTATTTTTACTATTTGTATTGACCCTCCAAATTTCACAACGTTTTCATCATTTACGTTAACGTCCTATACCTCCTTAAATGGCTCTTTGGACAGAGATTTTAACGCGCTATGCACAGTGCCGTACCTAGACCTTTTCCCGCCTATGGCAGTCTTCAAATTGACACACTTACTACATAATATTAGAATACAACATAAATAAAGTTGTAATTGAGACAAACTATAGATGAGGAACTCTTTGACCATTGGATGCCATATTTAAATTAGGCAATAATAAAGAAGGTCGCATAAGTTGATATACTTATAAATGCTAGTTTTATAAAAATACAGGATACTTTTTTAAAGGCCATAATAAACTACAGACCCTAAACCCAGGCTAGTTTTAGGTAAAGGTTTCTTGGAAAGCAACAGCAGAAACAATTTTGTGATCGCAGCAATTACTCATTATAAAACTCTTAGAAAAACCAATTCCTAACAATTCATTAATTACAAACTAATTAATAATTTAAAAATAATAACTGTTTGGGGAGTTTGGACCTTTGTAGATCTATAAGCAGGCTGTGGGCTTATCTGCGATCTGGTAGCGGTTTCCAAGTTCTCGAACGGCAAATGTCGCTCAGTTCCTTTCAATAGCTTAGGGTGCGCACAATTTGTTATGAAGGACCTTTTTGTTATTAACTAATTAATAACAATTTTTTATTTATATCAAAAGACACAGCAAAACATCAGAACTTTTTGAGATTACATTTATTTTAAAACTACACTATTGAATTACATATAAATTGATTAAATATTTTAATTGATTAAAATACTAGTTACGACACTAAGTAAATGTAACTCGCGGTTTTAGTTATGGATAATAATATGTGTAATTATTATTTTTTGTATATGCACTAATAGGTTAAAGCGTGCGTTACGTTCCAGGTTTGAGTTAATAAGAAGGAATCGAAAACATTTACGTAGTGTCGAACCCTAGAGAAGTGACTCATATAAACAAAGGATGTTTACATAAGAAATAGTATCGTTTGCCCAAAGCGAGAAGTATATATGTGTGTATAAAAACAAATAGGCATAAAATATAAATGAATTAAAACATAGAAATCTTAAAACTAACATTAATTAAAAATAAAGGCAAGATATTGATATATAAATATGAATATTGCATGCGTTTATGAACATTCTCCCGGGCGTTGAAATTGGGATATGTTATCAAAGTTTCAATTAATGTTCGATTGGTAATGGAGCAAGATGTCGCACTAGACGTTTTAATTCGCCTTTGATTGTTTTTATAGTGGCTAGACGAGCCGTTAAATCATCACTGACACTCACTTTCACAATACGACCCAACATCCAGTGTGATGGAGGTAGATTAGGTTCTTTGATTAAAACCAAACTTCCGGGCTGCGGTACAACACCTGTAGAAGTTTTCCATTTGGAAAGTTGATTGCAGTGTCCAAGATAATCATTCGACCAGCGTTTCCAGAAGTTTTGAATGCAGTCCTGAAGCTGTGCGAAGCGCTGCATTCTGCTAAGATTGATTGGAGCGTCCTCTGCAGGAGCGATGCTAGTAAGCTGCCGTCCTATTAGCAGGTGTCCAGGTGTGATGGGAACTAGGTCGTTAGGATCATTGGAAGCGGGATAAAGAGGGCGAGAATTGAGTATTGCCTCTATTTGGGTTAGCAATGTGTAAGTGTCTTCGAAAGTAAAGTGATTATTTTGTATGACGCGTTTAAGATGTGCTTTTGTGGACTTGATGTTACTCTTCCACAAACCTCCCCAACTAGGCGAGTATGGTGGAATGAACTTCCATGTAATGGTTAAATCAGAAGCCACAGTTTCAATTGTTTTTGCATTATTTCCATCCGATAAAAATTTACCTAAGGCCCGGCTGGCGCCAACAAAGTTTGTGCCGTTATCAGAATAAATGATATTAGGTTTGCCTCTGCGCGATATGAATCGATTCAGAGCAGCTAAGAAGCACTGAGTCGTAAGTTCAGTAACCAATTCTAAATGTATAGCCTTTGTTGCGAAGCAGATAAATAAGCAAATGTAAGATTTTAATAGTTTACTACCTCGGCCATATTTGTTTCTGACCATGATAGGGCCAGCATAATCGACGCCGGTGTCTTTGAACGGAAAGTCCAAAGAAACTCTTGCAAATGGAAGAGAACCCATTTTTGGTGATGGAAAACGCGGTTTTTGTCTGAAACATGTCACACAGCGATGTACGATGTTTTTTGCTAACGAAATGCCTTTAATGGGCCAATATTGGTCCCTTATGCTGAATAATAATTTTTGAGGGCCTGGATGAAATAATCTCAGGTGTTCCTTCTCCATTATCAGCGTTGTTAATTTGTGTTTGTTGTGTAGAACAATAGGATGCCGTCTGTGAAATTCGAAATTTGAATATTTTAGTCTGCCACCTACTCTAATGATGTCGTTATCGTCGAGAAAGGGATTGAGACAAAGCAGTGTGCTTTTATTTGCTAAAGGTGCGTTACACTTTAGAGCTTTTAATTCAGACGCAAAATGTTCTTTTTGTGCTAACTTCACAAGAAGTTGCATTGAATCTTGTAATTCTGTAACCGTTAAAATGCCGTTTGCCTTATTTTGTTTGTTTCTACAGTTGTGTATAAAACGTAGGCAATACGCGGTGACTCTATTGAGAGTTCTTAAGTTTGAGAATGTATCAAATATAGGATTTGATTTGGTTATGGAATGATTCGACAATATAATTGATTTCGTTTCAGGTAAACATTTTACAGTACAATTACTTTCAGGCCATGAACTTTCTGATTGCGATAACCAGTCTGGACCTTGCCACCAGAAATTGTAATCAATTATATTACTAGCAAGAATGCCTCGCGAAATCAAATCAGCTGGATTATATTCAGTACGCACATGACGCCATTGAGTGATGGAATTCATGTCTGTTTGAATTTCGGAAACACGGTTTGCTACAAAAGTCTTTAAGGTGTTAGGTATACATTTAAGCCATGATAGTACAATAACTGAATCAGACCAGAGAATTACGCGGTTTACCGGTACAGATATTATTGACAACAATTTTTTAGTCATTCTAGACAGCAACAATGCTGCACATAATTCCAAGCATGGAATTGTTAGCGATTTTAAAGGCGATACTTTAGATTTTGAATGTAATAACGTTGTTTTAGAAATATTCTCATTATTAGTGCTTTTAAAATATATGCAAGCACCGTATGCACGTTCTGAAGCGTCACAAAAGCCATGAATTTCAATGGTTTCGAAATTACTGATTAATGACTTTCGCGGTATAGATACGTTATTTAAGCTTGGCAATTGTTTTATTAAAGCAGTCCAAATATTTGCTAAATGTTCTGGAACTTCGTCGTCCCAATGTAAGTTAGCTAGCCATAATTGTTGTATCATTAATTTGAAAGGTATGACACAAGGCGATAGTAATCCAAGTGGATCAAAAATTTTAGCAATAAATGATAAAATATTTCGTTTAGTTAGTTTAGCAGGTGGATCAAAATGTGCAATACTGTATTTGAAACAGTCTGTTTCAGAGTTCCATTTGACACCTAAAGTTTTGAAATGTTCTATATCTCCGTGTTCGATATAGAAGTGTTTGTCGTTTGTTGTATTGTCCAAATCGACTAATACAGCAGGATCATTGGATATCCATTTACGTAGATTGAATCCTGCACTGCTTAAAATTTCAATAATTTTATTGCAGCGTTGTTTAAGTTCTGCCAGATCATTTGACCCAGTCAGCATGTCATCAACATAAAAATCATTGATGATTGTGTTTGCAGCATTTGGATGTGCAGTTGTATTGTCGTAGCCTAGCTGCGTTAAGCTTCTTATTGCAAGATAAGCTGCAGATAATGTACCGTAAGTTACAGTGTTTAACTGATAAGCTTGTAATTTGTCGTCTGGGCTATCTCTCCAAAGAATCTGTTGAAGATTTCTTTGAGATGGGTGTACCAGTATTTGTCGGTACATCATTGCAATGTCTGCTACGACTACATATTCGTATTGACGAAATTTTGTTAAGATAGTAAATAAGTCATTTTGAATGGTCGGCCCATTCGCTTGTAAAGAGTTAAGCGACGTGTTTGTGCTACTTGACATAGAGCCGTCAAAGACCACTCTCAACTTACTTGTGGTACTACTTAATTTTATTATACCGTGATGTGGTAAAAAGTACGAGGGTTCAGACGAGGTCTGATTTGGGTTAAGAGACATGTGACCCAATTGCATGTATTCATGGATAAACGCAGAATACATGGACTTATATTGCTCGTTATTAGCAAATTTTCTTTCAAGTGATAGAAAGCGTTTAGTAGCGGCCGTCTTGGAATCTCCTAGCATTGATGCAGGCAATTTTAAAGGTAAAGTTACTACAAATCTACCATCGGAATCGCGAGTGGTAGTTTTATTGAAATGTTCTTGACACGCCTGTTCCTCTACCGTTAAAGAACTACATTCCTTAACAGACTCAATTTCCCAAAACTTGGACATTTGAGTTTGTAAAGATGCGTGGTAACAATGAGCATTGTTGTTGTTAGTATTAACTTTATAGTTGGTAACTATCCAACCCAAGGAGGTACGTTGCAAATTTAATCGATTATTAACAAGCTTTGTATTGCCAACACGTAGGAGTTTCCAAAATATATCGGCACCCAATAATAAATCCACCGATTGTGGTTTATTAAAACTAGGATCCGCTAGTTTTATATTAGAGGGTATTGATAGATTGTTAATATCCAATGTAGTGTGTGGAATATTATCAGTTATTTTGTCTATTATGAGACAGTTTACAAATGTTTTGTAATTTGTATTTGCAGAATGTAAAGCGATTTTTACCTGCTTATTTATTTTAGTTTCCGAATTACCGATTCCCGAAATTACCACGTGCGATTGTTTGGTAGGAATATTTAATTTTCTAATTAAACGATTGGTAATGAAACTAGTTTGACTACCATTGTCAAGAAGAGCGCGAGCGATAATTGGCTTACCGTCTTTATCAAGAATGCTTACCAAAGCGGTCGAAAGTATTACTTGATTCGTCTGATTGACATGCGCAGTCAAAGCGTTAGAAGTGCTAGCTGTAGGAACAGAAGTATCCGAATCTTCTGTTTCAATATGTAGCAATGAATGGTGTTTTTTGTTGCTATGCAGTGTTTAAATGTGTTGTATGGTAAAGCGGTTTTTACCCAAAAAGTTTTAAAATATTTTACAATAAGTGTAAAATACAGAATTCTTACGATCTATGAGTCGCAATCAAAACGTTTTTAGAATGTTTTACAATCGGTGTAAAATACAGAATTCCTACGATCTATGAGTCGTATTCAAAACGCTTTAAAATGTTTCACAATCAGTGTAAAAAACATAGAATTCCTACGAACTACGAGTCGTAATTAAAACGATTTAAAATGTATAACAACACTGCAAGACACCGAATTTTTACGATCTATGAGTCGTAATTAAAAATGCAATGACTGGTGTTTCTTTTTGCAAGTATTGCAACTGTATTTTGAATTACAGCTGTTAGTAGTGTGACCTTTGCGTAAGCAATTTAGGCACAGCTGTCTTTTTCGGATCTCGTCGATTCGAGTCCTTACGTTAAGTTTTAAAAAATTATTACAATGTCCAATAATGTGATCTTTATTGCAAAGCAGGCATTTGTCGCGTTGTGAAACTAAAAGGGATTTATGAAGTCTCGAGTTGTGGGTAAAGTTAGAATCACAATTGTGTTCATCTAATTTATTTTCATCTTCTGTCAATTCTATCATTTGAGCGTGAATTTTATCAATAGAAGAAATTTGTGGTTGCCATTGTTTATAACAAATTTTTATTTCTTCCACATCGTACGTGGATGAATCTGCTATATCAATATTTTTATTTGCCTGGCTGCATTGTATTAATGTTAATTTAATACGATGTCTTTTTGTATTTGAAGTTTTTAACGACATTGTGAATGGAGCTTTAAATAATTTTTACGAACTCTTTTTAAATGTATATTTAAAAATGATTTAATGTATATATTATTGTTCGAAATAATATTAGTTGTGGGCTATTACGTAACAGACGTAATACGAACCCTGTGTTCAATAACACAAATGTTTGAATGTATATGCCCTACGCAGTCATAGTCCAGTAGTAGAACGTTAAATGACTGAAGTATAAACGGCAAAAGTTGTGTCCAAATAACACGAAATACGAGCTCTAAAAAATAGTCATAGCCTAGTAAGGCGTTAAATGACTAGATTAAACGAGGCAAGAGGATGTGTCCAAATAACACGAAATACGTTGCTCTTAAACAGAACAGTCATAGTCTAGTAGTGACGTTAAATGACTGGAATATACGAGCGAACGGCTTATCAAATTCAACGGAACTCACATAAACAATAATAAATTATGTGAGTGAGACGCAAGAATGACGTAATGAATGTTAGAAATATTCATTGATGGCCAAACACCTTGAAATAATGCATTAACAACTAAAACGTAATATATGTAAAAGTGTATAAAAAATAAAATGTAAATGAAAAACCCAAAATAGAGATAATATTAAGGATAGGTGGAATTTATAAGAATGTTCAGGAATACCTTGACCACCACTGGCGTGTGAAGTTCTTTGTTCGAAGCTGATCCCAAAATGGCTGCAACTTGCTGCGTAGTTTTTGATGAAAATTGGGCGCAAAAATGAGGTTTTTTGCTGGTATGTTCACCTTGCTGATGAATATCCGGTTCGAAGAAGGACCAAAATGTTTGGGGAGTTTGGACCTTTGTAGATCTATAAGCAGGCTGTGGGCTTATCTGCGATCTGGTAGCGGTTTCCAAGTTCTCGAACGGCAAATGTCGCTCAGTTCCTTTCAATAGCTTAGGGTGCGCACAATTTGTTATGAAGGACCTTTTTGTTATTAACTAATTAATAACAATTTTTTATTTATATCAAAAGACACAGCAAAACATCAGAACTTTTTGAGATTACATTTATTTTAAAACTACACTATTGAATTACATATAAATTGATTAAATATTTTAATTGATTAAAATACTAGTTACGACACTAAGTAAATGTAACTCGCGGTTTTAGTTATGGATAATAATATGTGTAATTATTATTTTTTGTATATGCACTAATAGGTTAAAGCGTGCGTTACGTTCCAGGTTTGAGTTAATAAGAAGGAATCGAAAACATTTACGTAGTGTCGAACCCTAGAGAAGTGACTCATATAAACAAAGGATGTTTACATAAGAAATAGTATCGTTTGCCCAAAGCGAGAAGTATATATGTGTGTATAAAAACAAATAGGCATAAAATATAAATGAATTAAAACATAGAAATCTTAAAACTAACATTAATTAAAAATAAAGGCAAGATATTGATATATAAATATGAATATTGCATGCGTTTATGAACAATAACCTTAATAATTTTTTAACCAGAATCCTTTTTCAATATCCAATACGATACTAACATTTTCAAACAAACTATCTTATACCGATAGTAGAACTCAGCAGCATATGACTTCAAGTGATGACGTCACATACCATTGACTGAAACGCTGTTAGGCTTTGTATATTTAGGAGGTGTTGCCCGTGTCCCCAAATAAACAACACATTTTTCTGGTAGAGTTATCTCAGCGAGATCTCGTGACATTCTGAGCTGTGCTGAATGTCTCCGATTTATTGTTTTGGGAGCAGAATCTACTTCTTCTTTTGCCTCTTTTTTTCAGTTTTATGACAATTAAAAATAAACTTTTTGTTTTCCTGTTTCCTGAGTGAATATGTAGATAATATCTTTTAAAATCTAATTAATTTTTTAAATTCATGTGTTATGTTTGAGATGGTAAACATTTTATGTCTTTCTGACCTTAAAAAAGAATCAAATTTGTCACAGCAATCACATCGATTTTTAATAATATTTTCAATATTATATGGTATTTTAATGTTCAATGGTTCTAATATTCTGTTTGGCTTTATTTTTAATATCTAGATATCTTATCATAATATTGTTTTGAAAAACAAAAAAGGAGTCTCTCGTATGATCAAGTAAGGTCGAATGACTAATATCGGATAAATGTGCATTGGAACTCATAATTTGTCTGAGGTGTTTTAGTTATATTTTATTGCATTGTCAATGTTTTCCCAGCTATCATATGTGCATGGAAACATATCAATATATTTACTCTTCTAATTTTTCTAGTAGAAACATCTTGTATAACGCTCTCAAAATTTACATTATTTGTAATTTCTTATTCTATAGACAATATTGCAAGATTTTGTAGTCTTAAATCACTCATTGTGGAACGAAGATCATTTATATTCAACTCCAATTTTGAGAAATTCCTTTCGCAATTAGCGACACTGATAGAAATTATTAAAAAAATTCTTAGCAAAATTACAATGTTGGGTACAGAATTTTCCAATTTATACTGTTGAATACATTTTAGTAGATTAAGAGGGCCTTACTTCCCGTTTTACAACGTTTTTCCTCTTCTTGTAGTGCGTGTATAGTTATAAAATCCTGGTTCCTTTTTCTTTCAATATGGAACTGTTCTTTATCAATGCTAATAAAACATTTAATTGACATTCAATTTATTCATTTAGTTATTATTATTATTTTATTTTTAATGTTTTTGCCATTTCGCACTACATTCTTGTGCCTTAACTCATTTATATACATGTCATTGTGCTTAATTCAATTTTGATCCTTATTATTAACCTAGCTGTCCCGGCCACGCGTTGCTGTGACTAACGTTTTTCTCATATTACATTACATAGCGCCATCTATTGAATATTTACTCAATCTAGTCAACAGATTTCGATTTACTTAACAGAATATTTACTCAATCTAGTCAACAGATGTCGCCATCATCGTCGCCCGATGTCATATGTCATATACAGATAATTAATAGACAAATAATTAGCAATAAGATAAATAAATTGAGATGTAAGCTATCCTATCTTTCAAGTTGGGTCAAACTGCACACGGTGTACAAATTTCATTAAAATCGGTTAAGTAGTTTAGGAGTCCATAGCGGACAACACAGTGACACGTAATTTATATATATAAACTAGCTGTCCCTCCCACGCGTTGCTGTGACTAACGTTTTTGTCATTACATTACATAGCGCCATCTATTGAATATTTACTCAATCTACTACTACACTATATTCTCTATTTATTACTCAATGTAGTCAACAGATGTCGCCATCTGTTAAAATCAGATAATTAATAATAAATCATAATAATTAATAATAAATTGAGATGTAAGGTATCCTATCTTTCAAGCTGGGTCAAACTGCACACGGTGTACAAATTTCATTAAAATCGGTAAAGTAGTTTAGGAGTCCATCGAGGACAACACAGTGACACGTAATTTATATATATTAACAAATAACAAAAAATGTTTTATTTCAAATTATAATTTTTTTTCTCTTCTTTTTTTTTTGTTTGTTTTTTTTTTTAAATATCTCTTAAAAACATATTATATCCGACACAACAACAACGTCAACAATAAGAGAAATTTTTTCTTAACCCGCAAGTCATAGAATAAATTTTATTTTATTCTATGTTCGAGAATCGAACTCAAACCCCCTTAGGAAATTAATTAATGTATTCAATTAGTTTTAATGCTGCGTATGTTTTTATGATATCAAGATGTAATATGTGTCAACTACAAAACTGCCTAATAACTGTATTTGGAATAAAATTATTATATACGCTTCACATTCTACGGGCTAAATGTTTTTAGATGTTAGAATAAATTATCAAGAATTTTACAAAATTAGTCTATGTCTTAATATATTTTATAAGACGTAGATTATGTACCCTCAGGCGTTCGCATAGTTCATTATGAGTGGATAGAATTGAAAAACCAGTAAAAAAAAAGAATCAAAAAAATATTAAAATTAGAGGCTTAGAAAAAATAAGGTTACGAATAGGGCCTATAATTTAGTTAAGCCTTTTTCTTTCTAGAAAACGCATTTTAATTTTACTGTACGGGACATGCATATACAAATATGTGTTTAATCGTCATATTGTCATACACATTGCCGCAATCTGTAAATGATAAAACGATAGCGTTCTATCTAGAACGTACTGGCAGTTCTTATATTTGAATATTATTGCATCACACTTGGTGACCAGAGATAATACCAATCGAATTATACTGCTTACACATAAGTAAATAAAACAATTTGGATTATATTTTACGATTAAATTTTATTAAATACATAATACTAAATTGAATCACATTACAATGTTTCTTACTTTTAAAACTAGGAGTTAAAATAATCAGTACAAATACAAATCATAGCATAGTACAAAGTCTTGTCAAACTAACGTCAAGCCATAAAGGAACACAGAGAATGATTGCGAGTAATAATGAATACTGTGAAGCTACATTTAATGTCACTATTTAATGACTGATACATTTTTTATTTCTAATTATCCGTTCCATTTTGCATCATTTGTTCTTTTGCTGTTCCGTTCTCAATATTCTCATGTACCGGTCCAGTTCTTGAGATAGGAACAATCCTCTCATTTTCCGGAAGTTCTGGTGCTTTCCTAGGAGCTGTAACAGTCAACACTCCATCCGAAGACAAACTGGAAATGACATCTTTAGCATCATGGCCTTCTGGAAGTATATATCTCCTCACAAAGTGGCGGGATATAAATCCATGATCGTCCTGCTTTTCCTCATGTTTTCCCTCAACAATTATTGCATTTTCTATTACTTTCACGGATATTTCTTCCGGAGTAAATTGTTGCACATCCAGACTCACACGGAATTGGTTCTTATCTCCGCTGAGAACAGATCCAGATTCCTGTCGTACTAGCGATGAATTGGTGTGTTTCCAGGGACGATTATATCCACCCATGAGACGTCTTGGCAAGGTACACATTAGCTCCAGATCTTGCGGCACGAATCCTAGCCCAAATTGTTGGTCCAGTAATTGTCTTGACCTTGGTCGGTTGAAGTCTTCAGATAGATCAAACAGAAATGGAAGTAGAGACATCTTGTTATTGTTTCTCGAGCTAATTTAATATTTAATTAATAGTTTTATAGTCGTATTTATTATTACAACATATTTATTTATTAATTATCAAAAGAAAAGACAACTTATTATTGAAATAGTTATTATTTAAAAAACGCGCTGATGCTAACTTTTGTTTATTTTGAAATGGTAATTAATTGTTATTCGCTCTCACGATTTGATATGAACTGACGCTTGGAGACCGCGAGCACGATTATATACGAGTTTGCCCGAACTCTAGAACTTTCCCGAGTGTCGTAGAACGGTGTGGCGCGCGACTCTTCTGTGCTCCCAGTCACCCAGTGTGATGCAATAATATTCAAATATAAAAACTGCCAGTACGTTCTAGATAGATCGCTATCGCTTTATCATTTACAGATTGTGCAGCCAGCTAATGCGACAATGTGTATGACAATATAACAATTAAACACATATTTGTATATATGTTCCCGTACAGTAAAATTAAATTTGTTGTGTAAAATGAACATGAAACACAAAAGTTGAGCACTGATATAAAGTATGAAATACTAAAAGCGTTTTCTAGAAAGAAAAAGGCTTAACTAAGTTATAGGCCCTATTCGTAACCTTATTTTTTTCTAAGCCTCTAATTTTAATATTTTTTTGATTCATTTCTTTTACTGGTTTTTCAATTCTATCCAGTCATAATGAACTAAGCCAGCGGTTCTCAAACTTTTTACTTCGAGCCCCCCTGCATAATCCAGCTGTAAGCCGGGGCCCCCTACATGTAAGCGTATTATATATTATAAGTTGCATTTGACATTTTACAGTCATTTATTATTTGGTTAAGTTTTACACATTCTATGCATACTCTAATGGGGCAATGTTTGATTTAATCGTAATCAAACAACAAATTCTATACAAACTATTACAATTTATTTAATTATTTTAGCTACTATAGTACATAATTGATATTTGTAACTCAAAGCAATAATAATTAAAAGAGCTTCAGTGTGAATGCAGTTTTCTGCGCATAGTTTCTTAAAACGCGGTGTCAGTTCGGATAACGCTACTCTGAGTTCCTTGGTCACATCCAGTCTTGAGCGATTTTTACTCTTCATGGCAGCTGGAGCAGAAAACTCAGTTTCACAAGAATAAGTGGTGGCGAAAAAAAAGTAAAATGTTCGGCACTCTTACGACGTTGACTAAAAATTATACACTTGTTGTAATTTTAAAAATAAAAAGTTTGCTTTATTACTTTGTAAGTAAATTTAATTAATTTTTCAACCAAGCTTTGGGCCCCCCCTAAGTCTTCATTGCGCCCCCCTTGGGGGTCGCGCCCCACACTTTGAGAACCGCTGAACTAAGCGAACGGCTGAGGATATATAATCTACTTCATATAAAATATATTAAGATACAGACTATTTTTGTAAAATTCTTGATAATTTATTCTAACATCTAAAAACATTTAGCCAGTAGAATCTGAAGCCCTTTACACTGTAAGAAATATTACCTAATGCTTATTAAAATTCTTTTTGAAAAATATATAATACTTTTGAAAAAGTTCTTTTTAAGAATAATAAATGTTAGAATACTTTTCAAAGAGTAAAGTATTAGGAAGTTGTTAGATTAAGTGTTACTAGGTTTCGCTTTAAAAATGTATACAAGGTAATATTCAGGTTTTGTGTTTAGCGTATATAATAATTTTATTCCAAATACAGTTATTAGGCAGCGTTGTAATTAACACATATGACATCTTGATATCATAAAAACAACCAAATTGAATACAATCATTCATTTCGAAATTTATCGATCATTTGAGGGAAGTACTTATAATTTTATTTTCTAAAATTACACAAAAGTAATAAAATTTTATTAAAGTTATAATTTAATAAAACTGAACTGAACTAAAAATAAAGATAAAACTGTTTCACCTAGACATTTAATGGGCTTGTGTCCTCATTTTTTAGTGGTCGATTTTTCAATTGTTGATTAAAATTGATGTTAATAAATGTGTATTGGCGTGTCTATTTTATTAAATATCTAAATATTGACGGAGATATAGCAATTAAAAGTTTCAATTGTATTTTTAGCGCTAGAAATGGTCGGCCATATTTGTATGACGTGTAATGCATTTTAACGTCAGTTATTTGTTGAGTAGGTCAGTGCTGTGGTAATGTTCTGTAGCTGTTGGTAGTCAAATAGTCAAGTCAAATCAAAGAATAATAAGTTTTTATTTTAGTTAACCCTGTTACGGCAGACATAATATTGAAATTTGATTGTTCCTTGAAATAGCTGTAAATAATATTTGATATTTTGATATATAAATACATATAGCAGAGATTTATGATCTGTAAGGTTGGTAACCTTACACAAGGATTGTGATGTCACATGCACTTGGAATGTGTACAACGTTGAATCCCTTTAATAATTAAAGAGACAAAATGACTTTTTTAATTGTTAATATCTCTTAACATATAAGGAGTTATTAAAAAATAATAGAACATTTGAGGTTCTAGTAACCCACTTTATCAATATATAGTACACTTTTATAGAAATTAAGATATAGGACACAAGCCCATTCCAACTTAATAGTGACACCCAGTAAAATATACATTTAGGGAAAGGCATTCTATGTAAGTCCTTCCTGTACCGTCCACAACGTCCTGGTACTTTCTAGAAGTGCACACACATGCCCATTATAATCGGTACACTTTACCTGAGCTGTAAACAACCAACACGCGTCTGTGTGTGTGTGGATAGCCACGCTACGTATCGAGTGATCATGATATGACGTCACTGCTGTCTCCTAACGACGGCACACGTCGAAGTTTCTCGACCCCAGACGCGTCACTGCTTCTAGGTGCTTCTCCGCTATCTGCGATTCCGCTAGAATGTTCTGGACATCGGGCGTATTCGTATATATTCGGCCGCGCGAGCCGTGAACGTCAGTTTAATTCAAACTACAGTACAAACAAGATCGACATACAGTGCAAAGTGCAACAAGTAGAGTTATATTCAAGTTAAATATTAAATTATCACAAGTAAATTAAATCAGATAAAATTTATTATCGATTGAAGTAAAAGAATAAATAAAGAAATAATTATAAAAAGTGTCAGTGAAATATTTCAGTAAAGTGACTATTCAAAATACAAAATGCCTGCTATTGGGATCGATTTGGGAACCACCTACTCTTGTGTAGGTGTTTGGCAGCATGGAAAAGCAGAAATTATCGCCAACGACCAGGGAAATCGAACAACACCTAGTTTTGTGGCTTTCACAGACGCAGAACGACTTGTTGGCGATGCGGCTAAAAATCAAGTGGCTATGAATCCAAAAAACACCATTTTTGACGCAAAACGACTCATTGGAAGAAAATTTGATGACTCAAAAATTCAGGAAGATATGAAACACTGGCCGTTTACCGTTGTAAATGAAAATGAAAAACCAAAAATTCAAGTAGAACATAAGGGTGAGAGAAAAAGGTTTGCCCCTGAAGAAGTAAGCTCAATGGTTCTAGTGAAAATGCGAGAAATTGCTGAAGCGTATCTTGGAGAACCCGTTAAGGATGCTGTAGTCACTGTACCAGCTTATTTCAACGATTCCCAACGTCAGGCGACGAAGGATGCAGGAGTGATTGCAGGATTAAACGTCCTGCGAATTATCAACGAACCAACTGCCGCTGCTCTTGCATATGGTCTGGACAAGAATTTGAAAGGAGAGAGAAATGTATTAATTTTTGATCTCGGAGGCGGTACTTTTGATGTCTCTATTCTTACCATTGATGAGGGCTCATTATTTGAAGTCAGAGCAACTGCTGGAGACACTCATCTTGGTGGCGAGGACTTTGATAACAGGCTAGTGAACCACTTGGCTGAAGAATTTAAAAGAAAATACAAAAAAGATGTCAAAACAAACTCCAGGGCATTACGACGACTGAGAACCTCTGCTGAACGAGCAAAACGAACTTTATCATCGAGTACTGAAGCAACAATAGAAGTAGACGCACTTATGGAAGGCGTTGACTTTTATACCAAAGTAACAAGAGCACGATTTGAAGAATTGTGTTCAGATCTTTTCCGTGGAACTCTACAACCTGTGGAGAAGGCTCTGAATGACGCGAAGATGGATAAAAGTTCCATCCACGATGTTGTATTGGTCGGTGGTTCAACTCGAATCCCAAAAGTTCAATCATTACTTCAAAATTATTTTTGTGGCAAGGCTCTAAACCTATCCATCAATCCTGATGAAGCCGTGGCTTATGGAGCAGCTGTACAAGCTGCTATTTTAAGTGGTGACACCAGCAGCAAGATTCAGGATGTCTTACTTGTGGACGTAGCACCGCTATCCCTTGGCATTGAAACTGCTGGAGGAGTTATGACAAAGATCATCGAACGAAATTCGAGGATCCCTTGCAAGCAGACCCAGACCTTCTCAACATACGCAGACAACCAGCCAGGTGTCAGTATTCAAGTATTTGAAGGAGAACGCGCCATGACCAAAGATAATAACACTTTGGGAAACTTCGATCTGTCTGGAATTCCACCAGCCCCTAGGGGAGTACCACAAATTGAAGTTACTTTCGATTTAGACGCAAATGGCATCTTAAATGTGTCTGCAAAAGAAAACGGCTCTGGAAAATCGAAGAACATAACAATCAAAAACGATAGAGGACGTTTATCTCAGGCAGATATTGACCGCATGGTGTCCGATGCTGAGAAATATAAAGAAGAAGATGAGAAACAAAGAAAACGAATTTCTGGTCGAAATCAACTGGAAGGATATGTGTTCAATGTGAAACAAGCTGTCGAAGAAGCTGGTTCTAAATTGAGTGCCGAAGATCAAAACACAGTCCGTACACATTGTGAGGAATGCGTCAGATGGTTGGACAACAACTCTCTAGCTGAATTAGAAGAATACGAACATCGCTTGAACGACTTGCAGAGGGTGTGTGCTCCAATAATGACTAAACTGCATCAAGGGTCACAGCAGGGTCAACAAATGCCTACAGGGTGTGCACAACAAGCTAGCGGATTTAACAACATGAGGAACCCAGGGCCCACAGTGGAAGAAGTCGATTAACTATGATAATATATTGAATCTTGTTTATAGCATTCCATATCCATTTAGTCACTAAGTCACTCATAAGACTGTTATATTAATTTGTAAATGTATTTTATAAGTAACATTAAGTTAATTTTAAGATATATTAGTTTACTTGTAATAATTCTACCTAATAAATATTTTATTTCATATATAACCATTAGTTTTTGTTCGTAATTTAGCATACACTTTAGTAGTGTTTCCAGTAGTGTTTGTACGACAATTTTTTTATCTTCGCAAGGCGTAATACGTATACGATATTTTCGGTCCATATATTTGTTATTTTGTCCATCTAAACCAATATATTGTTTTTAGTATTTGAAACAAACAAAAAATAACGAATAAATCAGCAAATGCAAATTAGAGACCATTGGTGTCTCATTTTGAGGACTTCTTGGTGTGATATTACAAATTTTAAATAATAATTTCTTATGTTATTTAATTTTTATATCTAATAATATTTAAGTGAAGTTTCAGCAGCTACTGCCAGTCCATCTGTTAGAATATAGTGCAACTAAACTAAGTAAAATTGATTTGCTAATAATACATTGAAGTATCGGAGATACAAACCATTTCTTAATAATAAGATATATAAATTTCATGGCGAACACACGTCACCAACCAGGAAAGACAAACGAAAAGAAATGATTTCCGCCTCTGCTGACGACAGGTGTTTTAGTTTTTCTGGTTTTTTTTTCAAGAAATTGCAAGGTTGCACACATTGAAAGTCTTGTAGCCATACTTGAGATGAAAACGACATACCTGTTCACTTGGAGTTCCTCATATGAAGTGCCGTAATGGTAGGTTATGTTTTTGAAGGCTCGTTCGCTCTCCAAGAGGTTGTTTTGTCTCTTTCCCCCATTTATCTGTCAGTAACAAAGGTATTGGTTGGAAGCTCTGCTGGAAGTCATTACAATTTAAACATGAATCGCGCCATCTATTAAATAATGTATGTAACAGAAGAACCATTAAGGATTCATAGATAGCACCACTAGTTTAAGAATTACAACGCCTGAACAGTACGCAACCATATATACTTATATATATTTATATATATATATATATATATATATATATATATATATATATATATATATATAATCGGCGTTAAGAATAAAATTTTTCACATTATTTGAGATGAAGGAACGACTTTTGTTAGAAATGATTGTATTTTTAATTAGAGCAGAAGTATTTTCTGTTACATTTCTTGAGGTGAAAGAAGGAACAAAAATCAGACTTTCATTATTTCTTCAGATATAAGAAGATATTCTGTATTTTTGAGGTAGAAGAAGGTTGTACTCTCGTTAAATTAATAAATATGTGGCATCTTAACAAAAATAAGATTTTCTGCTTTTTTGAGATAAAAGAAGATTATACTTTCGTTCAAATTGATAAATATGTTGTATTTCTAATTTTAGCACAGAATCAATTGTATGGTCACAACTACTTGGCCTAGATCAATTGTATCCAGTCACAATTGCTGTTTTGTTGTAGATGTTTAATTTGAGAAAAAATACCTTCGCTGAACTTGGATTTAATAAAAGTACTTGGTTTTATTTTTTAACACTTATAATACACGCACAATTGAATACATACAATATAATTAATTCAATTTGCCCTTGTTGATGGCTTGAGAGCTGTAGATAGAGTGATTTGAAAACAAAGGAGCAAATCGAAATTACATTAAATAACAAAAAATATAATAATAGCATAAAAGAAATGAACAAATAATCAAAATAATACACTATTTCTTTTAAACTAAAAAATACAAAAAATACATTACATTAAAGGGGGATTTTGCTTTACCAATTGCCTTCCGCCTAAATCAACTACTACAGTGATTAATACTTTTCTCCTAACTGAATTGTATCTAGTAAAATTGTCGCGATTGCATCTGGGCCTTAGACATTTGTCTTACTTGTCTATTGGTTAATAAGGGTCAATATTTACCGACATTCTGGGAAACAAATGAATGTAAGAAAAATATTCTAATGCCTCGTAAAGTTTTAAGGATATTTGTATCATAATAGATCACTCAATAAGTTTGTAGCGTGACATATAAATAGCGCCACTATTGGCAAAACTAACACATGGGCTGAAAAGTCCCGGGTCTAACAAAGAAAACACAGTTTTTTTGGTTCAAAATTAGCTTTATTCATCAACGTAATCTCCATCAAGAGCAACGTAATCATTCCAGCGCCGCTCTAACATTTCAATACCACTTTTGTAGAACGATTTATCTTTAGCCTCAAAATAGGCCTCAGTTTCAGCGATAACCTCTTCATTCATGCGAAATTTCTTACCGGCGAGCATTTTTTTCAGGTCTGCGAACAGGCAGTAGTCGCTGGAAGCCAAATCTGGTGAATACGGTGGATGTGGGAGCAATTCGAAGTTCAATTCATGTAGTTTTGCCATTGTTTTGATTGACTTGTGACACGGTGCGTTGTCTTAATGAAACAAAAAAATTTCTTTGCAATTTCGGCCTTCAAACGTTCCAATAACGCTATATAATATTCACTGTTAATGGTATTTCCTTCCTCAAGATAGTCGATGAATATTACACCACGCACATCCCAAAATACCGAGGCCATAACCTTTCCAGCCGATTGTTGTGCTTTCGGGCGCTTTGGACGAGGTTCACCAGTTGCTGTCCACTCAGATGACGATCGTTTTGATTCCGGAGTGAAGTGATGGATCCATGTTTCATCCATTGTCACATATCGACGCAAAAATTCCGGTTTGTTACGTTTAAACATGGCCAAACACTGCTCAGAATCATCAACACGTTCTCGTTTTTGCTCAACAGTAAGCAAACGCGGCACCCACTTTGAACAGAGCTTTCTCATAGTCAAATGCTCATGCAATATAAAGCCAACACGATCTTTTGATATCTTTACGATGTCAGCTAACTCACGCAACTTCACTTTTCGATCATTCAAAACGATTTTGTGGATTTTTTTTATGTTTTCTGGTGTTACCGCCTCATTTGGACGTCCACTGCGTTCTGCATCATCGGTGTCTCTACGACCACGTTTGAAGTCAGCAAACCAACGTTTTATTGTTGTTTCTGATGGAGCGGAGTCCCCATAACACTTTTCAAGCCATTGCTTCGCTTGAACGGTATTTTTTCCCATCAAGAAGCAGTGTAAAATTAAAACACGAAATTGTTTTTGATCCATTGTTTTGAAAATAACAAAAGTAGCGTCACTCTTATCACAATAACTCACAAACTACTGAATAGAATATTATGAAATTTTAACAGCTGTCTTTTGAAGGTTAGTATTAAATGAAAAAAAGGTGACTGCAATAAAACTAGCGCCATCTATGTATTAGGCCCGGGACTTTTCAGCTCATGTGCTATATGATTTTTAGATAGTACTAACCTTCAAACGATTTATGTCAAAATATCATGACATTGCGAACATTACTTTATCAGTAACAGTGGTTTTAGTGCTGCTACACGCCATTGCCTTACTAAAACAGTATTTTTTTCCAATAAAAAGCAATGCTTTATCAACATGGCGGCACTCATATATCTTGCTACGAACTTATTGAGTGAATTGAAATAAATGTATGAATGTCGCATTTATTTCGACTATACAAGTTCAACAATTCTAGCACTCAGTCTAGTGTTGAATGTTGCATATGACTTGTCGGTGTCGCAATGTATGTCCGATCCATTACCGTTCCAGTACACGGTTCTACGTGACAGTCATAAACAAAAAGAATTTAATCATGACTGCAGATATTAGCACGATGAACATGAAATACCTTACAGTTTTATTAGTGTCAGTAATTACTGTTATAAGAACAAACCACCTACCGATGATCAGCGCACGATTGCCCAGGTATTAACAACAAACGCGAAGTGAGAAGGTCTGACATACATTCCGGACTTCAGCATTATGCGAATAAAAAAATATGTTTGTGTATTATTCTTAAATTACAGGGTGATTCAAGAACGACGATATACAACTTTCAACAAGAGCGGTCATTTTAAATCAATAAGAAGCCACTATATTTCGTGACATAGGTGATATTTATATTTTAATGTAAAGTACAAACTTGGAGGTAAATAATGAAACACAATATCTGCCAAATGTCACTGAAATATCACTGAAAACTCTTCTTGAAAGACCCTATACAAGTCTTATTTGCCATTTCTACATATTAAACCATTTAGAAAATAGTTGTAATTGCTTGAAGGTAGACTGTGATGTTGTCGAGACTGATCGCAGAACGAGCGCTATATTTCTGGGTTTAGTGCGCTCACACATGTAATCATAAAATCGGATTAAGTAACGGAATAGAATATAGAAGGAGATCTTTGATGATAAGACTCACAATCGGAGAAAGAGCGACGTTAAGTACATTAAATGTTTCTTTTTTTTTTTTATTACTTAAGACTATTACTATCTGTCCTGCTTAGAGGACATTCAGTAATATGTATATCAAAATAAAGTGTCTTGCGCGGGATGTGCCCATCGACTCATCCTTCAATTTTAATAGATCCTAGATTCTGTTTAGTTGGCTAGTAAGTCCTGAGGTACCTTCTTTTTAGTCTGCGTACTGTGGAAATATTGGACATTAGACAGCTGGCTAAATTAAATGCACCATGGTTTATACCTAATCACATAATACATCGGGACCTGGATATACCTACAGTAAAAGAAGAAATAGTGCTTAGAACCAAAGTATACAAGGAGAGAATACTTGAACATCCTAACTTTAAATATAAAAGAAAATTATATAATTGTTAATTTTTATAATTTTTTTTCAGATTACAGAAGGTTACATGAAGAGAAAGGTTAGATGTAATTCAAGTAAGGATGGAGAAGCAGAGGAGATCAAAATAAAAAATGAAAAATTGGAAACAAGAAGAAGTAGCAGAAAGAATCAAGTCAGGAAATGTTTAAGACGATCTTGCAAGTACGATACTGTAAATTAATGTTCTTGTAATTTACAGTGCGATAAAGGGCCCTAAGAAGCCCGTCAAATTAGAATTAAGAAAATACATAGATTGTTGTGAATAAGAATTTATATATTCCGTTCAGAGTTCATGGTAGCCCCTAGTTTACATACACTTTTAAAACAGTATTCTTAATTTCTATAAAAGTGTACTATATATTGATACAGTGGGTTACTAGAACCTCAAATATTCAATTATTTTTTAATAACTCCTTATATGTTAGGAGATATTAACAATTAAAAAAGTCATTTTGTCTCTTTAATTATTAAAGGGAACGTTGTACACATTCCAAGTGCATGTGACATCACAATCCTTGTGTAAGGTTACCAACAGGTCATAAATCTCTGCTATATGTATTTATATATCAAAATATCAAATATTATTTACAGCTATTTCAAGGAATAATAAAATTTCAATATTATGTCTGCCTTAGCTGGGTTAAATAAAATAAAAACTTATTATTCTTTGATTTGACTTGATTATTCGACTACCAACAGCTACAGAACATTACCACAGCACTGACCTACTCAACAAATAACTGACGTTAAAATGCATTTCACGTCATACAAATATGGCCGACCATTTCTACCGCTAAAACTACAATTCAAACTTTTAATTGCTATATCTCCGTCAATATTTAGATATTTAATAAAATAGACACGCCAATATACATTTATTAACATCAATTTCAATCAACAATTGAAAAATCGACCACTAAAAAATGTTCATGTTCAGGAATACTCTTTTAAAAGTGATTCGAAAAATGTTTCACTCATATAAATCATATCAGTTCGATCAGGACCATTGCTCGTAAGACTCAGAAATAGGGCCCCAGGTCCGAATGGAGTCGAACACGGAAACTCTAGGTCTGATAGGTAAGATAAAGAATAATTTTAAAGCATTTAAGCTGAAGTACATAACTTTTTAATCGTTGTACTAATATTTCTGAATCACCCTGTTTTAATATAATATAACAGTTACTTTAAATTTCGTCTGCATTTGTAATGTGTGCACCGTGCAGGAATAAACTTGTTCACTCGTAAACTTATTAACATGAAGGAGTTTTTGACAAAACATTTGTTTCAAAAATGAATGACCGTTGTACATCACTTTTAATTGTTTATTGCATTATCAAGGTTAACAAGTGCTTCATGCTTATTGTCAGTGATTACATCTTCAGTACCTGGCCAGTACTTGCAACTGCCGGTAGATGACGTCAATTCAACTGAATCTGTGCCGCGTTCAGCCGTGTGTGCGTGCGTTTGTAAACAGTTGAATTCTTTACAAAAAGTGAGATTTGTGTCAGTGTGTACGTTGTCAATTAGAAACTGATTCAAGATTACAGGTTGTTAAAGTGAATATTCATTTTAAATGACAGTGTATTGTGAATTCATAAATGAACAAGTATTGACCAAAATAGTGATAATGTAAACACTGTAAATGTTTATTTGTGCAATAATGGGCTTGTGAACTCATCTTCACTCAATTTTTGATTGAAATAATAGTTAATCATCATAATGTTCCAGGTGTATGTTTATATTCTTATATGTGGCTGAAATTCGTATGATAAAACGAAAACTACTCCAGCGAAATTTTTGAAAAAGTTTTGGCGTCCTTCGATTTTTCCCTGAATTTCCTGGAAATCCTGGAATTTTAAAAAAATAATCACTTTTTCCTCTATAACTTTTAATTCACAAAATATAGAAAGTTGAAATTTTGCTTATGTATTACGTTATTTAATGTACACATATTTCAAAATTTAGAAATTCAAAAATGAATAAAAGGGGCGCCGAGAAATATGGGGGGCTCGGTAGGAAACTTTGGAGAAAGCTCAAATTTTGGATTGTGCAATAATTGAATATCGTATTAAAAAAAAAATTATTTGGGGGCTCGGGGGCGGTTTTTGTCGAGAGTAAAAATTTTGCTAGAATGTTTAAATTTTGTATATGAGCTAACTTTGATACCTAATTTACAAATCGAAAAAAAATATCCAAAATTTTGAAAAAGAAATTGCTCAAATAACGAATACATTGAAAATATTTTTTATTTTATCGAAAACATCTCTGTTGTATAAAAGAGATGGCAAATTATCAGTCCTGACGTACCATCCAGTAAAATTTTCTATGACTTTGGACTCTTTAATTGTTAAAGAGACAAAATGTCTATTTTAATTGTCAATATCTGTTAAAATAAAGTGATTTATTAAAAATTAATTGGATATCTAAGGTCCTGATAGCCTACTTTTTATAATACAGTTTTTTATTATTTATTTATATATTAATTGTGTATGCCTTTCGGCTTTACAATCTACAGTATTATATTTCTAATACATTTCATTCCTATATACATTCCAAACTTAAAACTAAACTTAAAATAAACTTAAAATCTTCTCGACTTTTACTACTTCCAAAAGTGCTTTCTGCTTCTTCTTCTTTTGACCCTCTCTATTATTCTCCACTATCTTATTTATTCTCCTGTTTTTCCTTTCCTTCTTACTATTTCCGCCATCCACCTCTTTCCTTCACTGCCTCCCTTTAATAGCTGGCCAATATTCCTTTCGCTTGCTACTTTTTCCTTACACTCAAACTTAATGTGCTCCAGTGTTTCGTCCTCCGCTCCACACATTCTACACTTTCTTTCCTCACTCTTTTCCCAGTATCTGTTTCCTTTTTCCTCATTTCCCAATCTAAACCTTGCTGTTCTTCTTATGTGTTTTATGTCTTTTTCTATAAGGTACTGAGGCACATTATTTTCCCATAACCTCTTATATCTTTTATTGTAGTTACTTTTTTCTATTTTTCCCATTCTCTCCTGCTGCTGTGTCTCCTTATCCCTTCTCCTTAGCTCCTCTGCCACACTTGCGCCACCTTCTCTTCTCCTCTCTGCCTCCTCGATCGCCATTCCATTCCTTTCAAAGTATTCTTTTCTCTTTTTTGGACCTCCTCCCCCCCCATTCTTTATGTAATCCTCTCTTATTTTCTTTAAGATTTTGCTTTCCGCTCTGTTCAATTTCTCCTCGTATTTTACCGCTCTTTCCCCTGTTTTAATTCGTATCTTATCCCTCTTTAGCTCCTCCATCACCATGTATCCTGGCGTGCACCTGTCCAGCCCTAGTACCCATTTCATGTATCTCACCTGTATTCTTTACAACTTTTCTTGTTCCTTCCACCCCCAAACCTCTGCTCCATACGACATCATACTGGCTATCAGTCTCTCATATATCCATATTCTCTTTTGTATGTCCCCCCCAAATACCTTTTCCCCTAGTCCCCGTCGCATTGCTTGCTCTGCCTTCTTTGCCACCTCCCTTATATGCGCCTCTTCACCATTATTCTTTTTAAAAGTGTAGCCCAGATATTTAAATTCTTCAACTTCCTCAATGTCCTCTGTCTTGTATTTCCACCTTTTATGTCTCCTTTTTCCACCCCCTTTTTTAAATACCATAATTTTTGTCTTTTCCACGTTTAACTCTAGTCCTTTCCTGTCTATATACCTCCCTAGCCGGTGTGCCATCTCCTGCAGCTCTCCTTCCCTTTTTGCCAACAGGACTATATCGTCAGCGTATGCTAAAGTCCATATCTTGTAGTGCCTTCCTATTAGCACCCCCCCATCTTGTCCTCTTTCCATTACCCCCTCCAAGTCTGCTGTATATATCGCAAATAAATCGCAAATAATACAGTTATAATACAGTTTATTAGACATGGTTCACAAGCGCGTTGTTTGCAAAGGTAACTTGGTTCCAATGTTATACACTTTATAACAATCAAGGCTGCGTTCACGTCAATATAAAAAAGTCTTTTTTTGTAAATACAAAAGCCGCTTATTTCAACCGCTAGTTAAAGTACTTTATGCACCGTACAAACTGGTGCGGCTTAAACATGCGACATCCAACATTTATATATTTTCATTCATAAGTTGACATTACTTAGACATTAGTGTATTAAATGTGTTGTACTTTTAAGGAACAGAAATGCGACATCCAACATTTGTTGAAAGAAATTATATAATACGTTCACACCGGTAGTACATGTAACTTAATACATCGGCATCCTTTGTTGATCATACTTATTCATTCAACCAGTTTTATATGTGTAGAAAAAAGTTATAAATTAAGTAATAAACGTCAGCTTAATTCTTTACATTTGGGTTTGGATTCACAAAAGTGATAGTATACTTGTATTTTATTTACCTAATTTTTTATGCTGGTTTTACACCAAAGAGACATTTTTCGAAACAGTTTTGTTTTCAAAAAACAATTATACAACATAATAAATGACATACCAATTAGAAAAAAACAGAGATATTGGGTCAGTTCTCTATTGAAAAGGAGAGTTCATTATGCACAGAATTATGCAGGAACTACTGAGATATCCGAGGTGGCCAGTGTGCTTAGTGATAGACAGGATATGGCATATAGCGGGGTTAAAAGTATAGTTAAAATAATAAATAAAATGTAAATATGTAAAATGTAAATGAAATGAATTAACATGGGCGAAAAGGGATCGTGGTCTTAGGAAGCCCGTAAATGGGCTTGTGTCCAATGTCTTAATTTCTATAAAAGTGTACTAAATATTGATAAAGTGGGTTACTAGAACCTCAAATGTTCAATTATCTTTTAATAACTCGTTATATGTTGGGAGATATTAATTATTAATATCTTAAAAAGTCATTTTGTCTCTTTAATTCAACGTTGTACACATTCCAAGTGCATGTGACATCACAATACTTGAATAAGATTACCAACCTTACAGCTCATGTCTGTAAACTGACGTTAAAATGCATTTCACGTCATAAAAATATGGTCGACCATTTCTAGCGCTAATCCTACAATTCAAATTCAAACTTTTAATTGCTATATCTCCGTCAATATTTAGATATTTAATAAAATAGACACACCAATGCACATTTATTAAAATCAATTTCAATCAACAATTGAAAAATCGACCACTAAAAAATGAGCACACAAGCCCACTGTTAATAGAGAAAAAAATTATGTACAGAACAATTATTGCATGATTTAAGTACTGAAGACATTAGATTAAATGAAGAATTAAGATCCTCCTTTCACAACTTTACAAGAATATCAAGTACTGATTTTGATATTCAAACAAAATTATTGAAAGATATTGAAATAAACCAAATCAAAAACAACAACCGACAAGCGCAAATGTTCACAAAGAACAAAAGTGCGTATTCAAACCAAACAGACTAAAAATCAACAACAAAAGTGTTTTCCTTTGATCTTACCGATTCCATATGACAATGTGTTTTGTTTACTAAAACAGTTTTTAAAAACAAAAATGTTTTTGGATTTGTTTAGTTTTTACAAAATATTTTTTGTTTGTTTTTGTTCGTGTTTTGTTGTTTTGTCTCTCTGGTGTAAAACCGGCATAAGACCGTACATAAGGTAACATACATGCTTGTGTTTTGCTGTTATATTTACTTAGAGATTCCACAAGTGTGCGAGAATAATAAACCGCGAACCCGGCATGCGTGCACATGAGATTTACGTGGTAGGGGTAGCGGATAACACTTCTACTACCCGTGCATTGGTCCACAACCGCCAACCGCGTGTCAAGGGATGCTGCCACCATGCCACCACGCCAGCATGGCCTCGTGACTGTGGTGGTTCTTGCAAATCAGATCAGTAGTAATTCGACGTCGGCAGTGAAAGCATCCACACGTGTACACGTGGGTCTAGTTGTTCACCTAACACGTAGAATTCGTCTAGTGTTCGGGATTTTTATACATTAATGTATTTTTCATAGATTTAAATTAATGGTAGTGTAATAAATATAATATTTACTGAAAGATAATTAACACATACTTAATTAGTGATTTTTAATTTACCAGTACAAATTTTCGGTAATAAATAAGTAATTCCATTTATTTATTAATTTTGTTGTTTCAAAATTTTTCGATTTTTTTGTGTGATTATTTTGTGTTAGTGAAGGAGTGTTAAGGTAGTTCACCACTGTCCTATGTTCATCATTTATTTTAAAATAACGTTAAGCGTTATATAAAGTTAGCAAAGCAATCGTTATGGCATATGTAGTTAACGTTTGCATTGGTTTTAAAGTAAATGATGCAACATATTGCTGATTAAGTAAAAATATTACATACATTCATTGTAGGATTGTATTTTGCTTTTTGAGACAATGTACTCAATACGTGTAAGCTTCTATACAGGGTGTCCCAATATTCAACGATAAGCGGGCACCAGAGGATGGTCCTCTGAACACAAGAAAAGAAGAAAAAAAAAATTAAAAAAAATTTGTTTTGGAATTAGAAAAAAAAAACAAAAATTTTTGGAAAATTGAAACACCTTAAGATGTTTTTAACTACCATGACCACAATTTTTCAAATATTTCTGATTTTTATTTTGTATCGGTAACCTAAATAGCACTGCTATCCACCACAAACATTGTACCATTTGTGTTAATTCATTCAACAATAAAAAACCTATTTTGGGTATTGTAAAAGTGATAACTATCAACAACAACAATTTATGAAATATGGTTCTTGTTTAGAAATAGTATGCATAATTTTCTTTTATTGCTAGTTTTCCTGGAGTATTATACCATTTTGGAATCCTGAAGACTTGCGCCGATTTTTAAAAAAACTTGCCATAATAGTGTTCATACTTTTTTTTACACCACGATGAGTTAAAATGGACTGAAAGTAAAAATCTTTAAAAATTTTAGGGAAAAAAAAAATTTCGATTGATTTTTGTGTAAAAACTACTAGCATTCTGGGATTTTTAATGTTTGTGTTGGATAGCAGTGCTATTTAGGTTGCCGATACAAAAAAAAAATCAGAAATATTTGAAAAATTGTGGTCATGGTAGTTAAAAACATCTTAAGGTGTTTCAATTTTCGAAAGATTTTTTTTTTTTTTTTGTAATTTCAAAACAAATTGAGATAATTTTTTTTTTCTTTTTCTTGTGTAGTCATGAGCAGGACCATCCTCTGGTGGCCGCTTATCGTTGAATTTTGGGACACCCTGTATACATGACCAGATTTAAATAATTTCACACCTTTGGAATGATTCTGACCATTTTAACGATTACTTATTACTGGCCGGAACGTATATTTAATAACTTTTTCCATTTTAGAAAATATCTTTCGTACGGTATTGTAGTAAATAGATATTATATCTTGTTATATCTATACTATATCCATTTACTTCTAAAAATAAAACAAAGACAGCGCCACCTTCTGCGCAGTGGTGCCTCTATGTTTCACGCACGGTCCCTATAATAACGTAAAACACCATTCATAAATTGCGTCACACAAATTTCCTGCTATTCTGATGCACCATTTTTGTCACATTTGACACCATTTTTTGTCTTGTTTAACTCTTATGGAAATTTATATTTATTTGACGTAATTATCTTTAATTTTTACTCCTTTTTTCCTTTTTTTTCAATACTATTCCTACCTACATTATTCCTCAGGGCTTTGTCCTTAAGACTCCGTTCCATCCCGTGTAATATTTCTATGTTTTAAATTTTTTCTGTGCAATTAATATGTTTTATATTTACATATTTTCATAATTATAAATAAGTAAATAAAAAAATTGTTATTTTAAATTTTACTCGTACTTATCTAAATGATAATTAGCTATGAGATAAATTTTAGTTCAACAGCGTAATTCATTCGAAGAGGAATTCGCAAACAAAGCTGAGTACTTGTTATGAACCTGTCTATTAATATACTAATTGTTTTATCAAATTGTTTATGGCATTACATGACTATAAATAACATTTTTATTGTTCAAAATGCTTATAAAGTACAAATAAAGTACAGTCCCCACTAGAATAACATTAACATACAATATTCAACATTTATGTTTCATTGTTGTATTATTGGTGCTATAATAGGAGCACACCGGTTCTAATTCAATTTCTACATCTTCGTTTGATTTCATTTGGTTTGGTAATGGTGGTGCATATTCGCTGACTCATAATTCATATAAAATATGCGCAAATTCTGATTTCTCCCACCCAAATTTGTCAAATTTTATATATTTTATGCTGACCCTCCCCCTGTTCACCTGTTGTCACAATTTCTGGCTCCCGTCTCCCACCCTTTAAGGTTTTTTTTTGATAAAAAAAAAAAAACACCTCAAATTTTGACCTTTGACCCCGAATAACTTTTGAAGCACACATAGAATCGATGGGGATTTTTAAAACTTTATTTGTAATGGTAAACCTGAGCTCTCCACCAATATTTGGTCCCCCGGGAATTTTTGTTATTTGACCACTATTTTTATGTTTAAATTGACCGGGTTATTTGTAGTAATGATGATTTTTAATAAACTGCAGTCATCGACGTTTTTTTTAACAGTGATTAGAACAACTTTTGTTTTATTTCTGCATACAAAGAACCGAACGAAAAGCGGCATTTTGGTGAGAACAGTGTAACCCCATCCCCCCTTTTCCCTTCCCATTTTCTTTAGCTTTCATATGTTATTAATAAATTAATTTCAATACAATAAATTACTCGTGGTTTTGTAGAAGTTCTACTTACCTTGTGGGTTCTTTGGGCGAACTGTATCAACTTTTTCTAAGTTGACGGGGTAGTTTTAAATATATAATTGTCTCCAAGAATTTTAATATATTCTTCCAGTAATAAAAATAATATAATAATCAATTTGGTACTTACTTTGTACTTTTTTTGTTTATTCTTTAAATGAATTAGTCGTAAAAATGGGATAACGAGTGGGTGCTTTTAATACCTTCTTCACATCACATAAAACTATATACAAATTACACTTAAGAACTATTTATTTCTTAAATTTAAGTCACATAAATATTTATAACTTATTTATTCTTTTTTTACTCTATGTTACTCTTTCAATTTATTATTTATTACTCTCGATGTTACTTTTACAAATTTTTATCGGTAACTCCTATAGTGAGTTAAATTGAGGCGTTATTTATTAGAGCATCTTTTATACGTCAACCATTTATTAATGTTTCTAAATAACTTTTACAAGAATAATCTTTTTAAATATTCCACTTTCCAAGCACTTTTTTGGAATTTACAAAGGTCTCAACCTTATTTCAAAACTTAAATTATTTATGAAAATGTTGAGTTATACTGTTGATTTAAAACGTTTTGTTAAAAGACCCTTTAACTACCAGACGTACTTATCTTGTTCAAAAAGTATAATTTTTTGATCTCAAGTAATCGCTTATCCCAGCGGCTCTCAAACTTTTTACTTCAAGCCCCCCCCTGCATAATCCAGCTGTAAGCCGGGCCCCCCTACATGTAAACGTACTATATATTATAAGGGAGTCGCATTTGACATTTTACCGTCAATTTTTATTTGGTTAAGTTTTGCACATTCTATGCATACTCTAATGGAGCAATAGGTTTAATCGTAATCAAACAACAAATTCTATACAAAGAATTACAATTTATTTAATTAATTTAGCTACTATAGTACATAATTGTTATTTGTAACTCAAAGCAATAATAATGAAAAGAGCTTCAGTGTAAAGGATGTGCTTGTTTTTTTTCTGCGCATAGTTTCTTGAAACGCGGTTTCAGTTCTGATAACGCTACTCTGAGTTCCTTGGTCGCATCCAGTCTTGAGCGATATTTCTTTCCATTTCCAGATCCATTTCTTCAATCATAATTTTCAGATTAGGAAATAGCTCCAAATTGTCACTTTTCAGACCGCCCTCGTACAAACTTAGCTTCATTACAAAGCTTTTCACCTTTTCATTGCAGAAGGTTTGCATCTTTTTTCTGTATTTTCTGATAAACTAAAAAAATAAAATGTTCGGCACTCTTACGACGTTGACTAAAAATTATACACTTGTTGTAATTTTAAAAATAAAAAGTTTGCTTTATTATTTCGTAAGTAAATTAAATTAATTTTTCAACCAAGCTTTGGGCCTCTCCTGAGTCTTCATTGCGCCCCCTTGGGGGTCGCGCCCCACCCTTTGAGAACCGCTGGCTTATCCGACAGTGATTCGAACATATAACTGCAGTAACTGACCAGTCCAACTCGCACGTTCACTCGCATCGTATAACATCTTCCTAAAATTAGCGGATTAAAAGATAAGAAATGATATCTATTTCAAGCAGTACCATTTCATTTAAGTTACGTTTAATTACATTTAAGAAATCTACATTACTATTTGTTCCAGTTTTTATTTTTTAATATACAACATATAAATTTAAATATTTATAAACAAAAGACTAAAAACAGTAAACAATAAATTGTCATCAACATGAATCCAAGTAAATCGAAGTGAAAGTTCTTTCTACAAAAACTAAACGAAAATATACACATTTACATTAAGAAAAAAACATTTAAGTGATTTCAAAATGTCTACGCAAAGTTTTGCCCCGCTGCAAGACCCGAACAGTCCCGTCGAGCTTCCATCTCCTTCTCCAATGGAGCTGGTGGACCCGGAGCATACAAGACAATTAAAATCAGCGAGCAGTGTTACTGAATCTAGTCAATCAAAGTGTGTTAGCGACGGTAAGGAATACAGGTTGCGTTGTGGATGGGGTCTCTTTCGTCCTGGAGCCTTCCAGAGATTCCTGTCAGCGAAATGGGCACTGTTCTGGCTGTGCTGGGCAGGAGCACTACAAGGTTTGTTCTTTTATACTTATATTTTCTTGAATTCTTGTTTGTTTACCATATATAAACAAACCGTTGTTGTCATATTAACATTAGTCAACTGATGTTCTTCTGAGCTGATCTCACATTGAAACAGACTACGACCGACCGTCGACTACGGACGACTATTGTTAGTAGAATGCATTGCAGTTGTTTTACATTAACTTATTTTGTCATAACAGCGAAGTTCTATACTGTTTAAATGTCCTTCAAATTTGATTTTTTTATTATTATTGTATTAATTATTATTTATTTTAATGTGTTTGCCATTGGGCTCTACATTCTTTTGCCTTAACTCATTAAATTGCATATCATTGTGTTTAATTCATTTTTGATCCTTATTATATCTAAAAATTCTCACACATTCCAAAAAAAAAAAAAAGAAAAATTAAAAACAAAACTGCAACTGCTTCGCTCCTTCTGCTACTCACCCTCCTGTTTCTACTCTGCCATTCCTTCTCTTTCTTCGCCCTTTTCTCTATATCCGCCATCCACCTCTTCCATTCACTGCCTCCATTTAATAACTGCATAATATTATTTTCGCTTATTACCTTTTTCTCACATGACAACTTAATGTGCTCCAATGTTTCTATCTCCGTTTCGCAATCCTTTCCTCGCTACTTGCCCAGTATCTGTTTCCTTTCTCCTTGTTTCACAATCTGAATCTGACAATCCTTCTCAGTTTTTTTGTGTCTTTTCTCTTAACTATTCTGGTATCTTTCTCTCCCAAATCCATTTATATTATTATTATTACATTATTAATTGTTTACCTTTGGCTTTACAATCTACATTAATATTTCTTAGAACTTCAACTTAAAATTATTCTTAACTATTCTAGACCTTTCTCTTTCCAAAAGTATTTTCTGTTTCTTCTTCTCTTTACCCTTTCCCTTCATGTTCCTTACTCCTTCCTTCTCTCCATTTCCTGCTTCTTCTTCTTTTATGCCTGTACCTTCGTCTCTCACCTTTCGCCTTCCTTGATCCTTCTTGACAAACCCTCTATTATCTTTGCACTGCTCTTTCTTCATTTCAGACTTCTTTTTCCCTTTCCTGTCTTTTACCTCACTCTTCAGGCATAAACCCTCTGGTTTTCACTTCTTCCTTCTAATTACTTCTGCCATCCATTTGTTCCAAGAGTAATCTTCCTACCGCTGCTCACCCTGTCCACACAATCATTCCTTATGTGCTCAGTGTATCCACATTTAATACAAATTTAAGAGACAAATGCATATTAATATTAATAACCGGTTTATTAATTTCTGTAAGATGCATTATATTCAATTGTTTGAATTTAATAAAATTAACATAATTTTAAAAAACAATTCTATTAAAACGCACGATCTGAATTGTTTTTTCCATACATTGGTTAGAAATGTTCTATAATTTATATAAGTGTTTTTTAACAGTGTACCATAATGTTTATCAATACACTTCTGTATTATATTATATATCATATTATATATCTATTTGTTTTCTCCTTCTGGCCATGATTTTGTACACGCAAAGTCCTTTGTACATATCTCAACTAGATACGAAACAGAAAAATAATCTCGATTACTTATTTCTTTTGTGACGTCATATGCAAAGCTAAAACAAGTCACACAAGTAAAACTCAAATTTGATATAGCTATAACTTCTTCAGCGTTTGGATATTTAAGAAAATAAAAACGTCAATATATATCAACCTTCATTTCATTCAAAATTTAAATACGCTGCTATAAGTTAATTCACAAGCCCATTGAAGGTTAATTCCTTATATAATATTTGATAGACACATAATGCATACAGTCAGTGCTGTGTCAATGCATCGTCGGTTGCGTTTCACAATTTCTGTTAAACATTACAGCTGAAGTACCTCCTGCAGGGTTGCAGGGATTGCAGTGCTGCAGGACTGCAGGGCGGAGGAATAGAAACAGCGGCTCAACGTCGCTGCCACATTGTCAGTAATTCAGAGGTTGTCAAAGTCTGACGGCAAACCCGTTATTATTTATTTATTAGGCCACTGAAGATTTTAAATAGTTAATGATTTAAAAGTGTCGGAAGTGTGGACAATTTAACGGAATATTTGCATCGTAGTGATGCAAGTGATGTTGCAACCTTGTTATGCAACCAGCTTATGTGTTCCAACATGTCACGAAAACGAGCAGCTAATAATTGTTGGTATATCAATTGAGGATTCTCAGTACTTCAATAGCGTTTATTCTGTTTATTAACAAAGTTAGTCAATCCAATATCTGCATCGACGCTATTGATGATTTTATCCTAATCATGGACCGTTTATTTAAATAAAATGTTTTAATTACTTCAACAAGTTGTTACGGTATTGGATGCTTCATATTATTACTCCAAATTATTTTTAACTGTTATTATTTCATCTGTTACTAGCTGACCCGACAGACGTTGTCCTCTCCAATTTCAATAAATTTTTTCACAATTCAATTGAAAATAAACCACTGAATCAATTTTTCGTGAATATTAGCTTGATTGACAATTTGACAATCAGCTGCCAAACGACATTTGCGCACACAGTAGTCTCAAGTGATGCGCTTACAAACGAATAGCATTTAATTTTTATTTACAATAATATACGATTATAGATAAAACTCTTTGTTCTATAAATGATAAATTTTCCTCCAAAAGTTTTTAATATTAGTTACCAAATACGATTGCTGTCTACTACTCTCTTTAACCAGCGAACAGCGGACGTTTCGTCACAGTCGTGCCCAACCTACAGAACATCAAACTATGTAAACTAGCATGTTTATAACATGTGTACAATAAAAAAATTGTTCATGTGCGCAGGTGCACTTGCGCGTCGATTTTCAAATCTGGTAACGTTACTTTCTTACACTGTCCAAGTCACGATTTGTTTATCTTGAGTTTTAGCATTTAGGTATTTGGTATTTGAGTTGAGTATTTTGAACTTATTGCGACGTTGTCAAGTCGTGATATTCTAATCGAAACCGATCAGAAATAGCTCACTTTCAACATATTTCATAAAAAAAATAAAAACCGTTGCTGTAATTTTCTTTACAGCATAATATTTGTCATATTCTCAATTAATGATTCTAAATTTTTCAAAACAATTGTAAGAAACCTACCATTGTTATATCACAAAACATACCTTTCAACATATGTTAAAAATGCAAATGTTAACAGTCAATATCTAAAAATTTAGAATCTATTTAGCAAGGACTATTGAAACTTCTTTTCCACATAGAAAGAACATTAATAAATATATATTAAGAAAAGTGTTTGTAAATGTCATTAAAAGAGAAATTATTAAGTTAATTTTGTCTAGATCAAAAACAGATTTCTTTGTTTAGTCGTTTGGGTTGTTTTGGGTTCCTTATATAAGCTTGCCCAAAAGGGTTTTAATCGGCTAGTCATAATGTTTACGGAACTGAAGAAATATCATATGAGACTCTGGTTAAGGACCACTAAAATTAGCCTGACTAGACCTTTCTTGATAGGATGATATTCAAGTATTCATATGGTTTGCCCAAATAAAGAAATATTATATATGTAAGGCCCCAGTCGGTAAATACTGAGATTAGGGTCATAATCAGGTACTTATGAGGCATGCCCGCGCAACTTACATTCTTAACCAACGCCTTACCAGTACGTGAGGACCACATCATGGCCTTGTAACATTTAGGGTAAAATTATACTGGGGTAACATAATGAAATTCCGGTATATATTTTCACACACATGTGTTTCATTTAAAAAACAGTTTCAGGACCATTACATGATGATTGCACTTACTTTTTAAGGGTAGTTTACAGCTATAGGGGTTAATTAAAAAACCGCTCTTCATGTTTTCATGTTTTTCATAGAGAAATGGAAAAGCTTTTCCAGACGTTAACATTTTTAACACATATCAACAAAAATAATAAAATATACACTGCAAATAGATTTGATCAGTTGCTGATTTATTTTTGTCACTAATGTATTTGTGAGAGGAACGCGGAAATGTAAGGATGAGGATAGTGAACGGAATTTCTATTCTATTAAAGCACTAGGCAAATATAATTTATTTTAAGAGGATCGTCTCATTCATGACCAACTCAAAATCAACACTACACTCAGAGAAGTGTAGTGCGTGCAGACGATTGGAAAGTGTTTGTACAAGTCATTACAAGTTTTCCAGTGTACCCGAGTGATTTTATTGAGTAAAATAATTGAAAAATGTGGAACATTTATTGCTTTTTAGGAATCATTTCTCTTCATCATCTTCATTTATCTATAATTAATACATTTTACCCAAAAAATATTTTCTAAAAACAAAATATTTGTTACAAAATCTGGAATACGAAGACACCATTTTTATTGAAAATCAGTTACAGGACGATCCTCTTAATTCCTTCTTGTACAAAGATTTTTAAAAAATTTTTTTTATTAATACTTCACGAGCTTCTTAGGACCACGGTCCTGTACAAAGATTTTAATCTAGAGGTTTTCAGAATAAACATTCCTAGCTACATTCGTGTTATAATTTGAGTTTAGTTAATTTAGTTGGTACGCATGTGTCGCGGTAGTAATGTAAATTTTGACAGCTCTACAGTTGGATAAAATAGAATGGAATAATTAAAATTGCTATTTTTAATAACAATTAATAATAATAGTTGTTGTTACTTCTTTCTTTCGACATTAAACTTCTTTTAAAAATAAATCCTACTGCATTTTGAAAGATTGTTACATTTTGGAGGTTATAATATACGTTTTTTTTTTTAAATATAGTTCCTCGGGCTTCCTAGGCATGTAGCCTTTTATCGCCTTTTATAGCCTTATTATGTACTTTGTATCCCGACAACAAGAATGATCTATTCATGGCTACTACTGTTATAAATTTCGGTTTCTCAATCAATCATACGTTTTTTTTAATTTAGTATTTTTAATTTAGAAACATTGGAACTTAAATTAATTTAAGTTGTGTGAATTGTTGTTAAAAAAACAAAAAAGAAACGTAAATTAAATTCTTAATTAAAAATGGTGTAGAGAATGACTATGCATATTCCTATATGCTATACAATTTAAATTAAATACAAAATTAGAACAGTGACAGAATGATATTTTACTAATATACGTTTTTGCATTTTGCGTTGCAATTGCAAAATGTAGGCGCCTATAGGTCCGCAGTATTCGCATCAAACATTTTAGCTTTGATTTTTTAAAACGTTATTGAATTATTTAAAAAATTGGAAAAGAAGGAAGCTAGAGGGAAAGTGTATGCAGTGACAACTACGACTCTACTGCGAAAACAACTGAAACTGACATGCATCGCAAGCGTTGCCCTTGTTTGATTATACCATACCATATTGTAGCAGTGCATTGCTTCTAAACAGGTGAATAGAAGTGGAACAACCTATGCGATTAATTACAGACAATGAATTGCTTCCACGATGAATTACAGTACGAGAAACTGATTCTGCGATGATTCATCTCCCGACGTTAATTTTAATTTGTTCGTGCAGCTCTAGAAATTATTATGACTAGCATTTATGATTTTCATTTTATTAAAAACTTTATTTAGAACATTTAAAGTTATTTAGATATCAACAAACCCCCCTTTTTGCTCTATTCTTTAGTGGCTTCTCCTCTCCTCCAGTTTCTGGTCTCCTACATTTATCGTGATATTATTTTCATAATATTAACCTGGAACCTGGAAGCCGTAATGTTATTCATATTATTATATTTCTATTTCCATATCTTTAAACTTGTTTGGCTTTTATTACAAATTTATGAAGCAAACGCTCGAATTTATTGAAGTTGAATACAAAGTTAAGTTGAATAATGTCTAAACTCGATAAACAAGTTGGTCAAGTGTAGTCCTATGAAGTCTGAACGAAGATGTTATGTGTCCGTTTAAATATCGTTCAATATTCCTTATGTCACTTACTATGTAATTTACTTATATCTACGAAGATTACGAGATGATCCAAATGAATCATTATAATAAGTTAAACTAAAGAGTACGTCGATGAGTCATTAGTTGATGACAAGCTCACATGTTATTTTCACGTATCACTAAACTTTTCTTCAGCTTCAGAATGTATTCATGTCCAATTAATTCTTCTTTCAACAACATTTAAGGGAACGAATAAATATGATTCCTTTCATTATTTTATATATTGATACGGGTACTTTAACGCAGTTTACACTGCCGGACAAAGAAACAAGATTATGTCAAAATTGTTTTTAAAAGTTGTATAAAGAAACCTGTGGTTTTCTATAAGTGACGTCGCGTAAGAAATTAATCAAGTGCGAATTTATTAATTGATTGTTTATTTAATTTAATTATATATTTCAATTTTATAAATCTCTAACTGAGAGTAGGTATTTATTTATGAAGAAAATAACGAATGTTAGCTTAATACATATATTTTAAACGTATTCAGTAGGAACGTATAATTACAACTCTCTTATTTTAGAAAAACTTAAAACTAACAAATAATTTAACTTTAAAACAATGTACAATGGAAGGGGCCGTAGATAACAATAGACAAGAATTTCTTTTCTCTTGCGAACAATTATAAATATGTAAACAGTGTTAAAACAGTATCAATTCAATAAAACCGGTGTTGAATTTGCGGACACTTTGAATGAGAAACATTTAAATTAAAAACTATATAAAAATGCATCTCAAATGTTTGATTCGATCCACGCAATACTGAACAAATTATATATAATAAAAATATTCTTGTCCAATAATTTGGAAACCCGACGGATCCGGGTTGGGTCGTGTCTGAAATAAGAAAAATATTAACTAGTAATTAACTAACTAAGTAATTAATTAACTAGTAATAGTAACTAGTATTACATAGTAATTTTACTGATTTAAAGTTTAAAATATGATTATAATGTATTGTGTGAAGTAATGTAAAGGGCGAAGCTATATGATATCTAGCAATAACATTCTTAGTCATTTTATGTTTTATCTTTAATTTAATTTGTTTAAAATTGGCCTATTTCCGATTGTCAGTCGTATCACCAACGACCTTCTACTACGTTGGTCATTTTTGTAGTGTCGTGGCCTCATATATGTGTGGTAGATCACGACTGCTTAACAGGTTTATGATTATGTTTGTATACAATATAACTTAATAACGACATAACTCAGGTCCTGTGATAGAAGCCGAAAACATCGATCAGCATCACTCATTCTGTCCGTCTATATTATTTATTAATTTATTTAAAATGTAATAATTTTACTGGCATTTGTGTAAAATATATTAGAGTGATTCACCTAATTTCTTTCAACTCACACAAAAGCTTTATTAAATATAAAACCGACTCCTGTATTGCCACTCAAAAATACAATGTGAAAATTATACGAAATGTGATAAATCAAGAGACGACGATAAACTTATATTATAGACTGGAAAAATGACGAGTATTTCGTAAAATGAAAAGTCACTGTTTATGAGAGAATAGCATACGCTATCGGTGTAGAGAATCTAGAATAGTGAATTTATATGCGGAAGTAATATTAACAGTATTGCATAAATAGGAATATTAAATGTGCTAGGTAATAATACGACAGATAATACTGCAGTTTCTGTTAGATGTGTTAGAGATAAGATTGGTACTGTAAAAGAGTTTAATGAACAAATATTTTTTTAGATGTGAAATCATTTAAAATTATTGTCACCACAACCGTATAAATTGCAATATCTAAGTAACCGCTTAACATGTTTTGATTATTTTTACCGCAAATGAAAGTTGATTTAATCACTCAAAATTTATAAAGAACAACTTTACATAATGATTAATTAATAATTTTTAAACATTATTTGTGTGTGGGAGATGCCTTATTTTTGTTCCATTTTAATTTTTTTTAGGTACATGCGAGAAATTAATTCTAGAGTACCGGATTAAATTCTTTGTAGCATTGAGCAAGGAGTATGGCCTCTATGAAAGTCAATTATATACGTCCACAATATCCTTTCGTTAAAATCAAATGGCTCAATTACATTCCGCCGTATTAATTGTATCTAGTGTAAATGGTATGATTGAATCCGGTTCCCTCCAAAATTCCAGGCCATAGACTTTTGTCTTACATGTTTATTAGTTCATCCGGGTCTGCCCTTAACATACAACCCCAAACCAAAACAGAACCACCACCGTATTTTACCGTTGGAACTAAATTTTCTTTATTTAATTCCGTGTTAGGTTTTCTCCATACTTTATAATGTCCGTCCGATTTAAAAATATTAAATTTAGACTCATCAGTGTAAATAACCCTTCGCCAAAATTCATTTGTTTCGTTAATATTTTTTTTTGCAAAATCTAATCTTTTTCTTCTGTTAATACTTACGTCTTCAGTACTTTTTGCGGGCAGATCTTTACCATGAAAATCGTTATCACGCAATACATTCCGAACGGTACTGACAGAAATATTGCATACACTGATATTACTAATTTCCTGTAATACTCGAGGAGCACTAATTTTTGCATTTTTTTTTACACAATTTAATATTTTACGTTTCAAACGAGGCGTTAATTTTGACGGACGGATCCATTCGAAATCGGTCAATCACTATTTGCACAGTTGAACGTGGCCTACCAAGGAGTTTTGCAATTTCACTTAATGATTTGGATTGATTATGTAAACTTATAATTACTTTTCTTTACGCTTCACTTGTTTCTTTCCCTTTCCGGCCCATTATTGCTTTAAAATTCGTCTAAACGGTTCGAGAACAGAACTTAAACTATTTGTAACAAACAAGGTTGACCTAGACATTTCAGTATTTGAAAAGCATCGCATTTGAAACAAATCAATTTTACATATAAACATATATAGAGACAGTGTACGAATACTTTTTGTTTATGATTTCAAATATATTGTGCGTATTTATTTTTACCACGCACTCAGTCTTTCTTTTAATTTTTTTTTTTGTAATAAATAAAGTGCTGTAACCTTGAAGTGTTTGATACTATTTTGTTTTTTAGAAAATATATACCAGGAAGCATAGGAAATTCGTTTTTCTTCTTGCATACCGAGGTGTACGAATACTTTTTACTTTGTACCATACTTTATAAGCTAAAGTATGGTACACATACGTGCGAATTAAACATGCGACATCCGACATTTGTTGTAAGAAGTTGTTCAACACGTCCACACTAGTGCGGCTTGCAACTTAATACGTCGGAAGATTTTAAATTTCGAACGAATTGTTTCAACTTGCTTTATAAAAAAAAATATTTATAAAGAAATTATTACATTTCTCAGTTATTTAACAAAACTTCGGCTAACTCGTTTCGTTCACTCAGTTTGACAAAGCTCTATTGTTCAGGACTATTTTATTTGTACATTTAAAAACCACTTTCAATTATTTTTATTTATTTACTAAAAAAAACGTCAACGTACAATGAGATTATAAAGGAGTTTGAGTAGGTAATCAACCCTTTTATTCGAGATCATATTCAAAACCCTACTAGATGTGCCGACTTAGCGTTGAAACATTTTTGTTTCATAAAAATATAAGTGTCGCATGTTTAAGTCGCACTAGCCTGTACGTTAAAAGTACAACACATTTAGTACACTCATTTCTAAATAATGTCAACTTATGAATGAAAATATATAAATGTTGGATGTCGCATGTTTATGTCGCACCAATCTGTACCAGGCATAAGGCCTGTCTCAGTATGGCACCGTATTTAAGCGAATTTCTGCCGGACGTATACGGGCTACTACGCTTTACCTATCCGAACCATGTAAATGTAATGAGATCGCTCTGGAGCTCTCAGACTGCACGCTACAAAGCAGTCCGAATACGGGCGGCACTACCTCGCACATTAGCACCGTATAAAGGCGAATTTTATCCAAGCGTTACCACTACTACAACGATATCCTATCCGAACCTTTGTAAATGCAAAAGCCGCCTCAGACTGGAGGGGATACCTAACATCGCTTGTTCTTTCGCTGCAATACGGATCTTTTCGGGTCTATCGCGACATCGCGTATGACGAGTATGTTCAGCATGCTTCAGTTTATGTTTGTATTTCAGTGAATCATGGACACGGATACCGATACGAATACGATAGAACTAAATTTAAATTCACGCCCACCAGAACTCAGATATATAATAAATGCTAAAGTCCCTTTAATACCAGTAGTGTATCGATAAAAATTAAAGTTAAAGTTTGCTCTCATGATAAATTATATAAGTGTTAAAGAACTCCAATACACCCCCTAATACACGACTACAGACATCTGTGACACACATAGGCGGTTTGCTTTGTAGCTCATCCAAACCGCCGATTTACGTCCGAATACGCCGTCGCTTAAATACGGTCCCATACTGAGACAGGCCTAACAATTTGAAAACAACCGGTAGACGACATCATCTAGATCATTGATCAACATTTTAATTCTGACACGTCTGACATTTGACATATTTCATTCCTGAGTTACTCTCTTTACCTCTTTTTACTCTCTTTACATCTTTATTCTCATTGTAATAAATTATCTTAGTTTTATAATTGTGTCATAAATAAGTCTTTATTAAAAGTTTAATAAGTTTTCAAACTAAAGATATTAAAACGACAAAAGTGTTAAGTCAGACGTATAACTGGCTGCGTGTAACGTGTAGCTAAAAGGCGCTGGCGTTAGCGCTGCACGAGTGTGACGTTGGCGGAATTTAAATCCCAAGGTTTTAATGAAAAACGGATTAAAGAATCATTAGAAACAAAGTAATTAAAAAGGGCTGAAGGCTGAAAGCAATACCTGGAAAGAATTACTAAATGTAATAATGGAAAATGTGAAACAATTAACTTTTAAAAGCTTTTTATTATATACATACATTATAATATAGGATAATCAATTGTCTCCAGTTGGAATATTAGGAATTGTAAATTTTAAAGAAACACATGTGTTGCTTCTGAATTTTAAAGTTTATTTTGGTAATTTAGATACATATTTTAATAATTACATTGTTGAACTTAAATCGTACCTGAAATTTAAAGAAACGACATTTAAAGTTTATTCTTTACCATAAATTGTCAATTCCTATTTATCTACTTTTATTATAACCTCACAATATGTACTTAAGTAACTAACTAATTAAAAACGTGAGTTCTGTGGACTCCAAATATAAACTGTGTTGGCCGTTATTCCTACAGCGACATCTATTGCGTTCATGAGTATATTATTATTATATTATATTAATTGTGTGCTTTTCTGCTTTACAATCTACATTCTTAATACATTTCATAGAACTTCAACTTGAAACTCAACTTAAAACTGTTCTAGACTTTTCTATTTCCAAAAATACTTTCTGCTTCTTCTTCTCTTGACCCTCTCCCTTCATTTTCTTTAGTCCTCCTTCATTCTTACCGTTTTCTCACCTCTTGTCTTCTTTGTCTCCTCTCGATAAACCTTCTTTTATATTTTCACTATACTTCTTCCCTTCTGTCTTCATTTTCACTTCTCCCGCCTTTTACGTCTATCACTCTGTTTCATTTGTCCGACCATTGAGTACCATTGAGGACCATTGATACTAGGAAAAATATTCCCTCCACATTCACATTGTGGTTTCGAATGCCATCTAGGTGTTCGCATGATTTTATTAGACATCACTTCTGCTCTGGCGTTCCTTCTCTTTCCTTGTTCCTTTTCTCTATTTCGTATTCATTACTGTTTATCGACAGACAAGCCTTGTACTAACTAAAGAAATATAATTTACTAGCTGTCCCGGCCACGCGTTGCTGTGACTAACGTCATATTACATTACATAGCGCCATCCATTGAATATTTACTCAATCTAGTCAACAGATGTCGCCATCAACGTCGCCAGATGTCATCGTTTGGAGCTAACAGATAATTAATAGACAAATAATTTGCAATAAGATAATATTGCAATCATAAATTGAGATGTAAGCTATCCTATCTTTCAAGTTGGATCAAACTGCACACGGTGTACAAATTTGATTAAAATCGGTTAAGTAGTTTAGGAGTCCATCGCGGACAAACTCGGACAAACATGTGACACGTAATTTATATATATTAAGATTTACATACATATATCGAAGGTTGAAAAAGTGACCCTTAAAGAAAGAGTTCTCAAGCCCACTATTATTCCTATGGGCTTAAAATCTAATATAATTAGACAGAGTTGTTCAATAGATTCTATTAAATAGAATGCTGTAATAATTTTTAGATAAACATTTGAAGTCTCTGCCATTCATATCTCCATTCTCCTTCTCTCCTTCCCTTCGATGCTTTATTACACATTGGATTCAGTTTATCCAGCCGATTGGTACTTCAACTTTTAATTACCAGTTCTTTGTTTCCCCGGTTCTGAACTATCCATTATTTTCATAACAAAACCATTGAACTTTTAAAACTCGATAACTTGTTTATACCACATTGTATACTTGCATAGGTGCGTAATAATGCAAGTATACCCCATTGAAAATATTTACCGAAATCCTATGGAGAATATACTCTGACCTCAATGTAATGTTTGAGAAAATTGCCGTATGAATGGCAATGGCGCTGTCAGCACTAACCTGCATCCAAGAATGGGCTCGTGTCCTAATTTTTTAGTGGTAGATTTTTCAATTGTTGATTGAAATTGATGTTAATAAATGTGTATTGGCGTGTCTATTTTATTAAATATCTAAATGTGCAATGCATTTTAACGTCAGTTATTTGTTGAGTAGGTCAGTGCTGTGGTAATGTTCTGTAGCTGTTGGTAGTCAAATAATCAAGTCAAATCAAAGAATAATAAGTTTTTATTTTATTTAACCCTGCTAAGGCAAACATAGTATTGAAATTTGATTGTTCCTTGAAATAGCTGTAAATAATATTTGATATTTTGATATATAAATACATATAGCAGAGATTTATGAGCTGTAAGGTTGGTAACCTTACACAAGGATTGTGATGTCACATGCACTTGGAATGTGTACAACGTTGAATCCCTTTAATAATTTAAGAGACAAAATGACTTTTTTAATTGTTAATATCTCTTAACATGTAAGGAGTTATTAAAAAATAATTGAACATTTGAGGTTCTAGTAACCCACTTTATCAATATATAGTACACTTTTATAGATTTTAAGACGTAGGCCACAAGCCTATTGTACATGGTTATTGTGAGAGTGATATCATTTTTGTTAAAAATAATATTGGGTATCAGGGTACTATCACTTAGAGTTAAATTATTTGACATGGAATAAGTAGCTTTAGGCGACCCCTGTTGGGATATTATATCTTCTATGAACTACAATTCTCGGCGACTCAACATCTGAAGAGAAGGAAGAGTGAGGGAGTATACTTCAAAATGTTTACTCTTCATTCCCTTCTCCCTTACGTTATAAAATCTAATTTTTTTATAGTAATATATAGGATATATTAATCGATAGGAGTTTGAAAAATTAATTTTTCATTTTAGTAATCGTGTTTACTTTGTTTTTTAATTAAGTAGGTATGTACTTATTTTTATTTTTAGTTAGATTAGGTACTTATCTAAATTAGATACTTACCTATGATGTAAATTTATTCTTTTAAATATACAAAATATTAAAATAATGGGGGTTCGAAGCAAACATTCAGAATTGAAATTGAAATGATTTTGATTTTGAAATCGATTTGAAAGAAAAATAAAAAATCGGTTGCAAAACCTGACAAAATCAGTGAAAACTGTTGCAAAAACAGACATCTTTGACTTTAGGTTGCAAAAGCTGACATCTCGAAACTTTAAAGTGAAATATAAAGTTACCAATTAATTAAATGTATAAATAGACCTTCTAAGTAAAATACGATGATATTTAAAAATTTATGTCATATTATGACAGAGGCGAATGCCTAGGATTTATTTGTAGAACAGTTGAACTAATAAGAGAGCGATTTAGTAAAAAATATAAATACTTAATAATATTTATTAAAATATTGGACCCTGATTCGCGGGGTTTTTGGCAACCCTGATCATGTTTCACATCGCAGAACATTCGCTTGAATAGACATTCAATTTATTTGAAATGTTTTTCTATCACACATTAATGTTCTGCTTATTAATAAAATAAAATTGGTTTATAGTTTATTTATTTTTCGCCCCCTATTCATGTTGTCGTTAAACCCTATTCGACAGTCGACAGTCGCAGCCCATCGCCAACACTCGAACCCGCACTCGCACCCGCCCCGCATCCCAACTATGCGGTTAGTTCTGTTGGTGACATTATGACAAGGCAATTCCATATTCCCATTCAGGAATGGAATGAACCGCTTAAACGCATTTCAAATGACAGCCAATGACATCTGTATACACAACTATTCAAGATGCCAATTTATGTTTCTATAAACCTTATCTCACAACAGTTATGTAATAAAGTAGAGTTCCGTATAGAACATCTAAGACCACTGCACAATGGCCTGTAATTTATATAAAACTGTATTGTATATTGATAAAGTTGCCTACCATAACCTCAAATATCCAATTATTTTTTAATAACTCCTTATATTTTAGGAGATATTAACAAACGAAAAAGTCATTTTGTCTCTTACATCGCATGGTACGTCATGTCCGCAGATTTGCCATCTCTTTTACACAACAGAGACTCATAGTGTCTATCCTATCAACTATTATATTACAGCGATGGTAGTGAAAAAAACAAAAAAAAACCTCGATTACTTATTTCTTCTGTCTAATGCATAACTAAACTATGTGGCAAAATTTAAATTCAAATTTGATATAGGTATAATTCCGTCAACTTTTGGATATTTGTATAATAGTCCAACATATATTTCAATTAAACATACAGGGTGTCCCAAAATTCAACGATAAGCCGGCACCAGAAGATGGTCCTGCTCATGACTACACAAGAAAAGAAGAAAAAAAATTTTTATCTCATTTTGTTTAGGAATTAAAAAAAAATAATTTTTTTTTCGAAAATTGAAACACCTTAAGATGTTTTTAACTACCATGACCACAATTTTTCAAATATTTCTTTTTTCAAATATTTTCAACTACTAGCATTCTGGGAGTTTTAATGGTTGTGCATCGGCAACCTAAATAGCACTGCTATCCATCCCAATCATTAAAACTCCCAGAATGCTAGTAGTTTTTACACAACAATCAATCGAAATTATTTTTTTCCCTAAATTTTTTAAAGATTTTTACTTTCAGTTAACTTTAACTCATCGTGGTGTAAAAAAAAAGTATGAACACTACTATGGCAAGTTTTTTTAAAAATTGGCGCAACTCTTCAGGATTCCAAAATGGTATAATACTCCAGAAAAACTAGCAATAAAAAAAAATTATGCATACTATTTCTAAAAGAGAACCATATTTCATAAATTGTTGTTGTTGATAGTTATCATTTTTACAATACACAAAAGAAATTTTTTATTGTTGTATGAATTAAAACAAATGGTACAAACAATTTTTCATTTATTTTATAAATTTTATAGTTTATTTACATTATAGTAAATGTTCAAAATGTTTGCCACCAGCATAAATACAGGCACGACATCGCATTAAAACAAATCTTTTTATTCGTCGAGCATATCGTTTACCTTTCATATGATGTGCAACCTGAGTATTCTTTTGTCGAAGCTTGTCCAATGTTGCTACGGGTTTTGAATAAACTCTTTCTTTAAGACAACCCCAATAGAAGAAGTCCAGGGGGTTTAGATCGGGTGAATGGGATGGCCATAAAATAGGACCAAGTCGTCCAATCCAACGCCCTGGATACTCTTCGTTTAAGTATTCTCACACAGGACGAGCATAGTGAGCTGGGCAACCATCATTTTGCAACCAAATGTTTTGTAAATCACTTATGGGCACGTCTTCTAATAATTCTGACAAGTCATTTTGTAAAAAGTTCAAATAATTATTGCCATCTAATTTCCTTGTACCTAAAAGGGCCCAAGCATTTTTCCATTTAATATGTCCGTCCATAGGTTAATCTTAATTTGATATTGGGATTTTTCTGGTCTCATTAGGTGCGGATTTTCATTGCTCCAGCTATGTAGGTTATGAAGATTTAAATAACCATCTTCCTTGCAGGTTGTTTCATCTGACTATAGAATTTTACCTAAGAATTGGGGATCTTCCCTGAGCTTTTGCAGCATAACACGGCAAAATGCGACCCGTCCGAAAAAAAAAATCTTCTTTAAGGCGAAGTTATGCCTGTATTAATGCCAGTGGGAAACAATTTGAACATTTACTGTAATGTAAATAATGCAATAAATTTATAAAATGAATGAAAAATTGTTTGTACCATTTGTTTTAATTCATTCAACTATAAAAAACCTCTTTTGGGTATTGTAAAAATGATAACTATCAACAACAACAATTTATGAAATATGGTTCTTTTTTAGAAATAGTATGCATAATTTTTTTTTATTGCTAGTTTTCCTGGAGTATTATACCATTTTGGAATCCTGAAGAGTTGCGCCAATTTTTAAAAAAAACTTGCCATAGTAGTGCTCATACTTTTTTTTTACACCACGATGAGTTAAAGTTGACTGAAAGTAAAAATCTTTAAAAATTTTAGGGAAAAAAATAATTTCGATTGATTGTTGTGTAAAAACTACTAGCATTCTGGGAGTTTTAATGATTGGGATGGATAGCAGTGCTATTTAGGTTGCCGATGCAAAAAAAAAATCAGAAATATTTGAAAAATTGTGGTCATGGTAGTTAAAAACATCTTACGGTGTTTCAATTTTCGAAAAAAAAATTTTTTTTTTTCTAATTCCTAAACAAAATGAGATAAATTTTTTTTTTCTTCTTTTCTTGTGTAGTCATGAGCAGGACCATCTTCTGGTGCCGGCTTATCGTTGAATTTTGGGACACCCTGTATAAGAAATGCAGTGGCAGAATATGTGGGATAATTCAGAGAAAGGAAGAAAATTTGTCAAATTACTGTTTTGGTGTGCGGACGTCGTTGGTGGTGGAAAGCCCAAGGTCCGAGAAGAGTGTTATAGTCAAAATCACGATAGTTCGGCGGTGACTTATACTTAAAAGAGGTTATAAGAGCGGTATAAATTTATGATACGATAATGAATTTTGTCTTATTCGTTTCTATATACATTATAGAAAAATAAATGAGTCAGTGCTTTTTAGTTATATCAGCAGTTTATACCCCACAACTTGTTTTAAATATGAGTCACCGCCGAACTCTCGTAACTTCAACCATATCACTTATTTCGAGACTGAGGGTAGACCATACAAGAGCATTGACACATCTTAAAACAAATCACTTGGTGCAAGAAGATATGTGCAATTGTGGAGAAGGGATAGCAGATCCAAAACATTTGATCTTTCAATGAACAGAAACGGAGGCCTGCAGAAATAATTTGTACAGACTTTAGGTGAAAAATGGAGTGGTGTTGCCAACGAGTATGCCGGAACTACTAAGATATCCGAGGTGGCCAGTGTGCTTAGTGATAGACAGGATATGGAATATAGCGGGTTTAAAAGTATAGGTGTAATGAAATGTAAATATGCAAAATATTAATAAAATGAATTAAGAAGGGCGTAAAAAGGACCGTGATCCTAAGAAACCCGTGAATTAGTTTAAAAAAAAAAATGTAACTTCTTTTTAGATATTTATATATAAATTATTTGTTTTAATAATAATATCTAGTAATAATTACAGTCAATTCGCCATTTCTTAAGTGCCAGAATTTTTCAACGTCGGAATATAATGATGAAGTTTTCACAAACGTCTTATTTTATGGTAGAAATCATTCCTGCGAATAACTACTTTTCCGGAAAATTGCCACTTACTTACCCATAGCATAGCCATATATAGGGACCCATAGCATAATTGATTTTTTTTTGTTTATGAATTTGGTTTGGAATATGTTTATAAATCTAGTTCAATTAATTTCTTCCTTTATACATAACAAGTTACAATTAAAGATTATCTCTCGTTTGTCTTCCTACTCTACTTTTTCTCCTCACTTGCATCGTCCATACTCTTACTTTCCTCTTTACTTGCAATATCTCATCTAGGCCTATTCGATATCTTTTCACTTTCTCCTGACATGATGGAAAATATTTTGTTTTTGCACAATTAGTCAGTGGCGCGGGGCATTGGCACATCTTGGAGAAAATCTCTTGATGGAGGAAGAGACATGTAATTGTGGAGGGGGGTTAGCCGATCCAGAGCATTTGATCTTCCAATGCAGAGAAACGAAGTCCAACAGAAATAATTTATATAGAATTATGGAAGAAAATGGATTGGTATTCCAAACGAATATGCACCGAATAACTACTGAGAAAACCAGAAAGGTGGCCTGTGTGTTTTGTGATAGACAGGATTTGGAGTATGGCAGGATAAAAAGTGTAGGATGTATGTAATAATAAATAAAATGTACATATGTAGTTCATGAAATGGATTAATAAGAACGAAAAAAAGACCATGACCATAAGAAGACCGGTAAATTATCAATAAAAAAATATTAAGAAATGCCCTTTAAGAATGAGTTCACAAGCCCATTGGGTTTTGAACTATAGCTGAATTTACTCGTATATAAAACTGCACTCCATATTGATAAAGTTGGCTATCACAACCTCAAATATCCAATTATTTTCATTCAAATAGGAATATTATAGAAGTTATTAACTATCCCTTTTCTTTTTAATAATTAAAGCGGTAAAAATTTATGAAATATGGTTGAGTAGTTGACGTCATTTTCTTTCTTACCTTCTTCCCATACTATTTGCCAACCTTTACCATCGTTGTTAAATCATAAAAGTGTAAATAGATGCAGAATCAAACGTCACAGTTAGTAACTGTTGCGGCCTCGGCTGATAGTCAATAGTCATGTTCATTCTCGGTACATCGACAATTATTTTCACAAATGTCTTGCCGAGAGTGAGCTGTGAGCATAATATTAGTTCAAATCGGAACACCCAGTAAACAATTTGCTGAAGTGCCCTTTTTAGTGACGTTTCTATCACTATTTCACTTCAATTATAGTTCGCATCAACTTTATCTTCATTTGTATTCCGACAGATGGAGTGGTTTCGCCATTTGTAGCCGATAAAATAGACATTTCATATGAACGACTGTGAGAAACTGAATTGTAAATGAAACTTTCATGACAAAACAATCAAACACATCTCAAATATGATGGCGAAGTGGCTCCAAAATGTTTACTGGACATGCTTTTAACTATAATTACGAGTGCATATGCTTTCATACTATAACGAGTGTCCCAGTAAGAGCGGCGAATTTGGTATCGCTTCATATAAAACACTTAATACAACTTATATGGATGTACAAGGTATTTGTTTCATATGATATGATACTACCCAGTAAACCCAGTAAAAAATTTGGTGAAGTGCCCTATTTAGTGACGTTCGAGTCACTCGTACTATTCAATTCTAACGCTTTACAAGTTCTCTACCTGTCACAAATTTTGTATTAGTTGTTAGAATTTTTTCATAATAATATTCTTTCTTTTTCCAACATCATTCATTAAGTAGCAGTTGTTTCTTTCACACTAGGATATATATTTTTTAGTTCATTTTCATTCCAAAGTGAGAGAGAAACGAGATGCGGTTAGACAAGTAAAATATATTTTTCACCGTTACACTTGTATACTTGTATAGTATTTCGTTCAGTACAGTATGTTTAAAGTATATGCTATCCTTTTTCAACAAATATTTCTTTAATGGTAATAGGCACACGCTGTCTCCCTCAATCTCCGAATATAATGTGTTTAAACGAATACTCTAAGCAACGATGCTAAGACAGAGGTTTTAAACCTAACGCAGAACTGCCGATCGTGGATTTTTGAATCACCAAAACAATGTAAAAAACTAATATAACGAGTATTGTTGAAGATGAATAATATTCATTAAAAAAATCACGATCCGTACTAAAGATTACATCTATTTATTTCTTCATTTAAATATTTATATTTTGCAGACTATAAAAAGTAGAATTTCATTAAGTTTTATACCCCTGCCATCCCTGCTAGTGTCAAGTTTATAACTCCGGTTATAAATCATAAACCGGAGTCGCTTTTAATTCAGCAGTGAACCGTCGTTGCGATGTCTGTAGCTCATAAAAAGGGCATTTCCTATGAACGACTGAATAGAAAACGAACACGTTCCAGACAAAAAACTCATGATATGTAATAGAGATTAAGTAGAATTTACTCCAAAATGTTTACCGGGTTAATTCGCCGTTTTTATTGGGACACGCGTTATATGGCGAAGAATATTTGCCATAAATATTCCATTGATTTAACGTCAATTTTGTATTAGTGTTGCGTAAAGATGAAAAGCTAAAGTGCATTTCCTTATAAGTCAGTAATTGAATTTCCGGACCATTTTCTTCAGTTGACTGTATCTATAATAATATTGACAAGTTTTCTGTATGTTTTCGTCCGTCGGTGTAGTCATTCGCTTCACCATACGACATCACGCGGCACGACTCGATAAAACTCGACACAACATGGCTCAAGCCATGAGGCAATATTCTCATATATTTTATATCTAATCTCAGAAGCCGGGAAACCACTTTAAGAAGACTTCTTGAATATTGACTTTTTTCATTTTGTAAATAAACACAGTTACAGATACCATATACAACGTTTTTCCGGAGTGAAAATCTAATTTTCCGTCTGGTGAACCCTCAATTATGCGACCTACAAAGAACAAGTTTATCTGCACGGAAACTTTTCCAACAAGTTACATCTAACTAGGTATACGCTCACATTTACGAGAAAGTCACATTTTGTGTGCCAAGCTATTTCAGTGTATTTATTCTTTAGGAATCGTTTTTCAAAATTTTGTTTGAAATATAGGTAAGATGGAGATATTTAAAATTTATTACTTCTGCATATGACGTCACATAATAAATAAGTAATTAAGATATTTTTCTTTTTCGAAATCAATCATAATATAAAATTTGATACGATACGTAACTCAGCTGTTAGTAATAAATGACTTGAAAAGTATTTCTAATGTTTATTTCTGTTTCCTATTTTTATTTATTTGAATGTTTTTCCATTAGGCACTACATTCTTGGGCTTAAAATCATTATATTACATATCATTGTGATTAATTTAGTTTCATTTGTGTTCTTGATTCTATCTACCATCAAATTCTTCTTTCCATAAAAAAAATAAGGAACTTAAACCCATACTGCTCTTCCTCCCGTTTCTTCCACTCTCTATTTTCGCCATTCATTTCTTCTCCTCACTGCCGCCCTGCAATAACTGCACAATCTTTTCACTTTTTACTATTTTCTCACATGAACACTTAATGTGTTTCACATTGCACATTCTTCCTTATGTTCCTTGGCTCTTTTTCTCGTATCTATTCCGGTATCTCTCTCTCTCAAATCCTCTTCTATCTTTCATTATATTTGCTAATATCAATTTTTTTCATTCTTTGCTGCTGCTGTATCTCTCTGTCTCTGCTCCTTAGTTCCTCTTCTACACTTGTGCCTTCTTCTCATTTTTTCTCTGCTTCTTCTATTGCCATTTCGTTCCTTACTCCTTTATCTTTTTAGTTCATCCCCTTCCATCCTCCTTTCTAAAGAAAGATAACGGACTAAACACACACAACTAAAAATTAATATATCACACAATTAACAAACTGACATTACCATACGGGGCGCAAATCAGAACAAGTAGGGCGCAGAACAAATGTTTAAAACTAGCACACGATGACTACTTGAAGAAACTGACTCAATATACATTAAAACAATCATAAAGCAGCAAAGAGAAAAATTTGACAACACCTTAAAAAATGACGACAATCCAATAATACAGCATCTTGAACAATACACACACGATAGCCTACCCTTCAAGATCAAGGTGCACGCAGCATAACGTAACATATACACATAATTCTTTATATGTAAAGTTTCACCGCAGCACACAAATATAGAAGACAAAATATTTTTTTTTTTTTTATTTATTTATTTGACTTGACTGAAGACAAAATATAATATCATATATATATATATATATATATATATATACATGATAACAAAGGCGGGTATGACTCCTAATAATTTTAATGTAATTTAAAAAAAATATAAAATAAATTTTTTAAATGAAGTCAAGGTTGTCAATGTTCATTATCTTTGTCAAGGTGAACAATAAATATGTAGATAACATTTGAATAACACAAACGAATAAACGGAAATACAAATATTTTTACAGATGAGTGATTTGAATTCATAAACAAACATGTACATTTGAATGATAATGCATACTTCAACAATAAAACTAAATAATATAGTAGTAGGAACTATGTCATAGTAGCGAGCCTAAATTTTTAGTTGTTTATCTTATCTTTAGTACTTTATCTTTATCTTACCATACCTTTAGTACCGTAGTTTACGTAATATTTAAAATGCTTTAATGAATCTGACACAAGTTAGGGTCCACGGCACGGGTCTGACAATAGTCTCACTGAGTTGATTTTTAATAATATTCATTAAAACTTATAGAAAAACCAATCATCATTGAACGTTCTCATAGGTGAGTGAAGTTTTTACGTAGTTAGATGAGTGAAGGTTTTTTGAAGGCACCTGCTACGTGTAAAAAGGTTTCGCTTTCAAACTAGCAAGTATACATACGTTCTTAAATACATATTAGATTATTTATTCTCGAAATTTCATCTTTGCTAAAATTACATAGGTCTGGGATAGGGCCTCTGTACCCGACCCGGATCCAGGTCTGGTTACACGTTGGAGTTCTTTAACGAATATATTTAGTGTTTTCGTGAAACATTAAAAAATTATTGAACGAGCTTTGCAAGATTTAAATTATTCACAAATGCTGGAGTTAATACATTTTGGGGTGCTGAAGTGATTTTGAACATAATGAATGAACCCAATCGGACCTTCCAAATTTGTAGTTAAAGTCCTAAGTCTTAATGACAGTATATTCAGCCGATATCGCATTGAATTAGATGGAGAAAAGGATGGCGGATTCAACAAGTCAAATAGCGAGTGAATTACAGCAAAACATTTAGAAACGACTGAATGATAGAATACACTCAAACTTATGGAATTTATTTAAGTCGTTCAAACAGCTGAATTTTGTTCGACACTTCCGGATTTTTAAAACATTGAACCCGGCGGGTATTTTCTGAAGCCCTACTCTGGGGGCTCTATGATCTTGGACTACAATTAAATTATCTTAGTTATGACTTAGTTTATTATAACTTTTTTAGTAAAAACTATAACGCTATACCACTAAACTGAATTACAAAATACATAGAACTTACTTACACAGATTCCAAACATGAATCGAAATAAACATGTGACAGACTTCTACGACATACGACTATACTATATTATGTAATACATATAAACGAGTATACTATACTATATATTATCCAAATCTCCATTTCCTTAGATTATTTATGCACGTTCCGATACTACACCATGCAAAAGGTCTGTTGAAATCTTCACTGAGGGATAAATAATATAATATTCGTGGAGTTGTTCTTTTTTTATTCACTGCACATCTGCGACACTTTCTGACAGTTAAAACAAACGGCGACAAGGTCTGAAAGTTTCACCAGAAAGAAAAACATTGCGAAACTGTTAAATTATCATTTGCAATGACTTATTACTTGTTTTGGAACTTGGGTTTGTAACATATGTGGAATACACTATATATAAAGGGTCCTATACAAGGTGTACGATGCGAAGTGCGGATTGCGTCACGAGCTACTTCGTGGGGATTCAATACCAATAGAGTCGTAATAGGGTACGCATTGCGCTTTTTGCGTACAAGTATATTACCGTAACGACGATTCTATAGCTAGCACTCAGCATTTGTATCGTGTAGAATATCATTCTCGAAATGCACTAAGTGACGATCGCATTAGAAAATAAATGGATCAATAATATAAATTCAAAATAAAGGTCGCCCGCGATCGGTGAGAACTGAAAAAACGATTGAAGAAGTACGGGCTTTGGTTCGTGAAAATCTAACGTTATTCATTCGCAAACGTGGTTAAGCACTTAGGATCAGGAAATTGTCTTTACAGACAATTTTGTTGCAAGAGATTCAAGGTCACAACTCATAAACATGGTTACAGCAAGGTGGGGAGGGGGGTAGGTAGCACTTGCCATTCTTCTAACGAAGTAAATGAATTATTATAACAAAGTGATTTCCCAAAGAGGCACCATCAACTGGTGTCCCAGAAGACTCAATCCTCTGGATTATCAGAAGAAGATATACCAAAACAAACCGACGAATTTGATGCAATTGAAGCACAATATCACATTAGAAATGGTGGAAGTCTCGCAAGCTATGTGTCAACGCGTTGTTCATGAAGCTCGTCATTTGGACAATATTGTTTTTCAAAATGACTTTCCAGCTTATTGTCTATAAATAATAAATAAACCATCTATTTGATTATCTATCTTTTATTTTATTCAGCAATCAAATACCCGATTGCCTTTCTGGATAATTTGTCCTTGTACAAGAAGTATTTTAAAGCAACAGAATAACACAATATTTTCCTGAAAAGTATTATTATTGTTATATGACTTAAGCGTAACGTTAAAAGTAAATTGTTAAGTATTATATTGTATTTATTTTAGTGTCTGTTGCCATTATGCATTACTTTCTAATGGTTACATTCCATCTCTTACTTACTTATTAATAAAGAACTAAAAAAAGGAACCAAAACAGATCTCTCTCTCTTTCTTGCTGCCATCCTTCCTTATCTTTCTTCTCTATTCACTTTCATAGTTTGTTATGTTCTTCGTCTCCTCCTTTTCTTTTAACCTCTTCTTTATTTCTGCTATCTAACTTCTTGTCTCTCTTTCTTCTAGTAATAGTTTCTCCACATTTCTTTCACTTTCCTGCTTACCCTTACATTTTCCATAATATGTTTCAATTTTTACTCGTCCTTCTTGCATATTCTCATATTCAAGTAAATTGTTATATTTTTTTTAGAAACTCTTAGGCCCGACTCACTCTTTTTAGTTTTAATTTAAGGTTTTAACCATAAATGTAATTTTGAACTTGTGAAATCATGCGTCATAATGTACATTATTATGTAATAATTACTTTTTTTATTTAATATAAATTATTATATTTATTTTAATTAATTTTGTTTCTTTATATATTTCAAAAGCTGAAACTTACATTTTAGGTTAAAACCTTAAATTAACACTAAAACCAAGCGAGTGGGAATGGGGCTCAAACATGAAAGAAAATACAATTGAAATTGAAGGCATGGTTTGCCGTATAATGTGTTATTGTCGGTATTTTCAGTAAAGTTGCTTTGAAGACCTCAATCCCAGATATCTGTACGCTTCAGGTTCCACTCTCAAACAAAAAGAGCATTAGGGTGCACCATTAAATGGACGTTAAATATACGCAAATGCCCTTAAACAACTGAAGTAACTTAGAACTTAAAACTACTGAACAAATCAGCAACGAGTGCTCATTAATTAATTTTAAGTGGCACAAACAAACGACCAGCTTATAGAAAATATGTTGCACATATTCGACTTTGAAATTATGACTAATGACCCTCTCCTAAACGTAGTCTCTCAAAAATGGTGCAGATCAATAGATTGTTCGTGGACCTAAAAATTATTTACTGAAAATGGTTCCAATATAGAATACTGCTGTAGCCCCCAATAGCCTTGGCGCGCCACTGTGTATGACTTTCTATTATTTTATAACTGAGTTTCAATACCACTCTCGATAATAAAAGGAAATAATAGCCTGAAGGGTCTTTCGGCTTTCTCGGAAACAAAGCTTTTATCAAAATAAATAAAAAAGCAAAAATGAATCACGAAATTAATGTAAGTAATACTGCCTAATGGTAGGCCTTATCTTACAGTATATGGTATACGTACGTACTTAATGAAAAAAGAGAGCAGCCTGGAGGATCAGGACACCTGATCCTTGCGTTCTATGACTCCACATGAAGGGCCTTGAATAGTTCTCTGCTATTTTTGTTATTAGTTTTACTCATATGTAGTGGCAGGGATAGAATAGTTATTACGCTACCCGAAATATTATGTCACTAATTTTGTGCCACACAAACTTTACAGGGGGTTTTTTAACCCCTACATCTCATCGTCAAAATTATGAATCCTTTTCCCTAATAAAAATGCATATTTTTAATCTTATTTTATTTTTTGGTTTGCCGAAAATTAGATTCAATGTGATGTCACAAAATTTACAACTCTAACCTCCCTCCTGTTATACTATTTGAACTCCCTCCTCCCCATTGCATGTGACGAAATAATTAATGTTATTTATAATTAAAAAAATAGTTCGCAAAATATTATTAAAATATGTTTAAAAGGGATAATAATTTCTATTACTTAATTTTTAATTATTATTTTGTTTTACCAACATATTTTTTATATCATTGAAAATATATAACATTTTATTTATGAGAGCGTGAGAACTTTCTTTTAAAGTATTAACAAATTCATTTTTATTCTATTACAAATTTTCATAAATAATAATTTGAAGTTGGTGTTTTCGATTACTAGAGAAACAAAAAAAAAATATTTCGTCAATGTAAATTCGGTTAAACGGAAAATTCGGTAATGTAAAAACAATTGATTACATCTCCATTTACGCACTCGCCAATATTTCGGTTAATAACAATTTTTGGAAATCGCTTGCGGTCTCCGTAAAGGATACCTTCTTCCTCGGAATGGACGTTTATAAAAATCAAAATCAGAATATTGTGTTTAATCTTGAGGGCTCAAAAAGATAGTTGTGTTTATAAAAATTAATTATACATCCAACAGAAATTTATTGCAGATGTATGTAGATGTATATATATATATATATATATATATATATATATATATATATATATATATATATATATATATATATATATATATATATATATATATCGATGTAGCTTTATTGTGTCAATTCGTTCACGCACGAAAACAATTCACAAATAGAGAGAGATACCTATTCATTCCCCTTAACTCAGCGATTGCTGTTTGCCGTTTTTCTATTTGTATGTTTTTTTCTTCCACCAACTAATTATGAGAGTCACCATAACAACTGTCTCCGAGCAGGGAGCACAATGGTGTTGACTGTTGATACTGCGACCACCACCACCTTTACCTCCACCCCAACCTCCCTTAATTCTTCTGCGTCACTACACTTCCACCATAAAGCCCCCAACCTCTACACTCTGTATTCTTCGTAGGTATTCACAACAAGTTTTGATACGAACTATGAAATCGAGGAAACTGAAGGCTTATCTCCACTAGTTCATTGTTAACATAAAATTGGCGTTTATTGCAATGAGTTTAATTAGGCAATTTGTTTAAACTTCAACTTTAGAAGTAATTTTTTTGGGTTTTTTTTAATCACAAAATCCCTGACGGCTTCCACGTTTATTTCGTCGTGTATGGTAGGGATGGCGAACTGAGATCGATAATCGAAGAATCGACTTTTTTACTCGAAAAAATCGATTTTAAATAAAAGATCGATCCCGTGAATCGATCTCAAACACTTGAAAATCAAGAATGCAACTATACAATTATTTACATTATCTATTATAAGCTTGGACATGAAATATATGGAATTATAATTATTTTATTTTATAATAAATACGTACAATCACACTTTATTACTAAAAATCACTCTTTACTTATTATATTAATTATAAAAATTTACTTATTATATTAATTATATTTTTTTACAAATTTATCGTTTTGTCTGACATTATAATACTTGTGTAAGGCTACCAACCTTACAGCTCATAAATCTCTGCTATATGTATTTATAAATCAAAATATCAAATATTATTTACAGCTATTTCAAGGAACAATCAAATTTCAATATTATGTCTGCCTTAGCAGGGTTAAATAAAATAAAAACTTATTATTCTTTGATTTGACTTGATTATTTGACTACCAACACCTACAGAACATTACCACAACACTGACCTACTCAAGAAATAACTGATGTTAAAATGCATTTCACGTCATACAAATATGGCCGACCATTTCTAGCTTCTAAAACTACAATTCAAATTTTTAATTGCTATATCTCCGTCAATATTTAGATATTTAATAAAATAGACACGCCAATACACATTTCTTATCATCAATTTCAATCAACAATTGAAAAATCGACCACTTAAAAATGAGGACACAAGCCCATTGTCGAGAATTTCAATATTGTCGAAGTTCGATTTATCGAGCTGATTTCTGAGTGACTTCGATAAACTAAAATAATTGTACATTCACTGCAATTAAAGAAATTACATTTTATTGAATTATTAAATACTGTTACATAGTAACATAATACATAGATTAACATTGATTCTTAAATTTTATTCAAATGTGTATTCATTTTGTACAAGAATTAAGAGCATCCTTTAAAATAAATGGAATTTGTAATTAGTAACCATGAATGATCAGTCATTACAAGGCTTAATATAAAAACAAAGTTTAAACAAATAACTTCAATCAAACTACTTGAGAATAAAACAAGAAAAGTAATGTTATGATTTAGAAGATTTGTATCCCTTAAACTAAATTTATCCTTTCTTTAGTCGCAGAAACGAATTGTGTGTACAACCGTGAACTAGACGTTCCAGATCGCTAGACGTTCATGTAGATCAAACGATGACAAACTACGGTCAGCGGGCCATATTTGTTAGCTTTTTTGACTTTAGTTTAGAAAGAATTTTTCATAAATTTTATTCGTGATTTTAATATGAGTGTACCCCTCCTAGAACATACGGTTTCATATACAAGTATATATTTGTGGCTTAGAAATAAAAGACAATAATTTTTTCAAAATATAATATACATAATCATAATCTATGTAACCGCTCAGCAGCAGACAAGTCTAGACAAGTTAACACACTGACTTAATTGACTGGCGTATCAAGGCAAATAAAACTAAATATGTATGTGCAAGTGACGTTTACTACCAAACGACAGATATGAAACAATTAAAACTAAAAACCGTACAAATACCACAATCAAATGAAGCAAAATGTCTGAACATATACCTTGATGAGTCACATGAAAGTCTACAATGAAAAACAAACTATTCATAAATAAATGTATACTTAAATCAATACGGACTGCACTTAAATATAGGACGTTAACGTAAATGATGAAAACGTTGTGAACATGCTGTGTCAAAATTTTAGAGACCTAGGGTTCATAGATTTCTTTTTATACATGATTAAAAATAGTCATTTTCCATACAAATCATAATTTTTAGCTCAATTTCACCACATAATATAACTTTTAATTATAAAAAAATGGTGACACGGCTTCCAAAAACTAAATGTATAAAAGAATCTTTTCTGTAATTATTGCAAAAAGAAAATTATCAAAGAGATACCTATATACGAAAATATTTAAATAAAACCAGTAAGAAACAGTAGATGTAGGTTATAAGCCGGCAACGTTGCAAATCCCAATTTGAGCGGGAAATTCAAAATCGGAGTAAATATTATATAAAATATAACAATTTATTAGTCAAAAAACCAAATCACGCATGCGTCAACACACGTAAATTTGCAGCGTTGCAAAATTTATTATTCCTTTTTCAAAATATTTAATTTGAATTTAATTTGAATTAATGTAAATTTGATATTAATTATAGGTAGTTTTTAATTTATTGAATTATTATATGCATAAAAAAATCATTTTAACAAGCAAAAAGCAGTTTAATAGGGAATTGAAAAATTCATTTTCAAAGGTACAGTCCCAATATTTGCTCGTCCCTCATGTACTTCGTATTTTGCATTTCGTATTACCGAGAGATAAACTTTTTGCATTGACGGTACGTCCTGTACCTCCTTAATGTGAAATTTCACAACAATTCGTTGTTCTAATGTTACACTTAACATTTTTCCGGCGAAACAGAAAAACAACTCTAATGCGAACGAGGGCTACGGCTATACTGATTTGTTTACAGAAGCGATAGACACTGTATTCGAAAGAGAAGGCTTCATGAAAAACAAATGTCAGTTGCTAGCCTTTGGCGATTAAACACTTTTTCTGCAGCAGTGTTAGCAGCTCGTAAATATAAATATTTTATTCGTTGTTTTGTGAGTCTCAGTATGTTCTTAATGCTCCTAATTAAGTGCCTTATTTTGTAAAGTATTTCCACCGGTGGAAAAATTTCATCGCTGTAAAATGACGTCACAAAAGCGATGATTTTTTATTTGGTATTCTGTAAGAAATTTCCATCGATTTCAGTTTTGTCGCTAGAAAAAAATCGACTAAATCATAAGGTCTTGATCTTAATATTTTTCATCGCTGTATTTTTTAGAACTGTCAAACAATTTGAACTATAATTTGAATTTCAGTTCAAATTTTTTAATTCGAGCGGTGAAAAAATTAAATATTTCCACCGCTGAAAAAATAAGGTCGATTTTTTTTAAAGTTACAGAATAAGGCACTTAAAGTAATGGAACCTTTTTTTTTGTTACTCTGTGACTAAAATTGCACATGTAAATATCTACGAATTCGCTACATTTTCTGGTAAGTTTAATAAACTTACGAACTGGCCCTTTCTAAAATGGTTTGCCGATCCCTGACTCCAAAGCTTGAGGCACAACTGTGGACTGCAGTGAGGATAATACCCTATTTTGTTACTAAGTGTTTCTAACGAAGTCTAAAGGTTCAACTCAATTCAATACAATGGAACTAGAAAGTAGAAAACAAGAAAAGTAAGTAAAAATAGATAGGAAATAACTAAATAAAAAAGCCATCTACCATGACAGCAGATAAATATACTGCCGTCTTTATTCCTTCAGGGGCACAAGGTGGAATGGACTTAAAGAAAAACTTAAATTATACTACAAGTTCAATTTATCTGGGATTGAGACCTCTGCTACAGTCGAACATTCTGAATATAATGTGAAATAATAAAATGTTACCAGGGAATGAAACAAATTTTAATATTTAATATGAAAGTTTATATATGGTTCAGTATTAGGAATCCTTCTTTACCTTAAAATTAACAATAGATCTTAGAAATTAAAACCTAATCGCTATTTCTAATATCTATATAAATTTACTATTACACAACTATAAATAGTATGCTTAAATTATTTCTAGGAAAGATAGAAATCTAAAATTTAGTATGCACATTAAGATTATAATTATGCACATTTATCAATAATGGTAATTCCAAAATTTTGGATAGGAGAGTGAAAAGAAGATGGAGGAACTATTGAGAGAAACTCGAAGGAGACAACAGAGACTTAGACCGGTTGCTGTACTCATAGTTATCGCAATAGTTAGTTAATTTGGTCTGAAAAGAAATAACTGTAAATCGTTTGGTGGAAGAGTATAGGCAGATATTTGAAAGCAGGGAAATTCTGAAAATTCTTATTGACTTTATCAATAAAACTTAATTAATCTCTATATTCTAAATATCCATAATCGTGTTTATATGCTAAGTTGTAAATTATGTATTGCAAATATTTATAAATGTATATAACACATGGGCTGAAAAGTCCCGGGCCTAACAAAGAAAACACAGTTTTTTTGGTTCAAAATTACGATCGTTTTGATTCCGGAGTGAAGTGATGGATCCATGTTTCATCCATTGTCACATATCGACGCAAAAATTCCGGTTTGTTACGTTTAAACATGGCCAAACACTGCTCAGAATCATCAACACGTTCTCGTTTTTGGTCAACAGTAAGCAAACGCGGCACCCACTTTGAACAGAGCTTTCTCATAGTCAAATGCTCATGCAATATAAAGCCAACACGTTCATTTGATATCTTTACGATGTCAGCTAACTCACGCAACTTCACTTTTCGATCATTCAAAACGATTTTGTGGATTTTTTTTATGTTTTCTGGTGCTACCGCCTCATTTGGACGTCCACTGCGTTCTGCATCATCGGTGTCTCTACGACCACGTTTGAAGTCAGCAAACCAACGTTTTATTGTTGTTTCTGATGGAGCGGAGTCCCCATAACACTTTTCAAGCCATAGCTTCGCTTTACCATCAAGAAGCAGAGTAAAATTAAAACACGAAATTGTTTTTGATCCATTGTTTTGAAAATAACAAAAGTAGCGTCACTCTTAGCACAATAACTCACAAACTACTGAATAGAATATTATGAAATTTTAACAGCTGTCTTTTGAAGATTAGTAATAACTGAAAAAAAGGTGACTGCAATAAAACTAGCGCCATCTATGTGTTAGGCCCGGGACTTTTCAGCCCATGTGCTATTGTTTAAAGTGCTAGTAACTGTTGAAAATTGATGCACTCAAATATAAAACAAAATAAATTTATATGAATTCCACAATTGTTTTAATCCCGTGATTAGGGGTTTTGAGTTTTCTGGACCAGAAAATAGGCGAGATGCCGGGAATTCAAACGCCCCAATTGTATTTCCCGGTCATGTGCTTCATGCGACTATTTATAAATACGACATTGGATAAATTAATAAAAAATATTATTGACAGCAATAATTAACTTGATCATGTTATATGTTGTTTACTGCAAATCATAAATCAACAGAATCAAAGTATTAGTTAAGAAATCCATGTATTAAGAAAGTTAGCTATAAACTATTATTGTCGAAAAGTTTTTCTTATTCCATATGCCGGGATATACAAAGAAAAACTTTATTTACGAGAACAATAGCTTTATTAGTTTCTTATTTAATACATGGTATATGTATTTAAGATACAGGAAATCTGACGATAGTGTGTTGGAAGTGTATATTAATCGTATAATGAAACAGAAGATCCAACTTGGAGCAAACTTTGGCCCTTAGTTATTTCCAAGTTACGAGTGTGACGTATTTTTTTACTGGTGAGGGGGGGAAAACTACATGTGGTCCCGATTCATCCAACACAAAATACGGCTTTTAATACATTTTATAAGCTTTTATTTCATTTATTTGTCGTCGGCCTATTTCCGATGCTGCATTGATAAATATTACAGTAGAAACTTCCTCTCAAGATAAAGTGTACTAATGCGAAACAACGTAAAAATACACAAAAACACGATTTACTATAATATAACTGTTGACAGAATAGCATGGGAGGCACATCTCGGTACCGCAAGCATCGATGCGTTATGCCAAATATATGACTCCAATTTACGAGACGTATACAGGGTGTCCCAATATTCAACGATAAGCGGACACAGAGAGTGGTCCTACTCATAAATACACAAAAAAAAGAAAAAAAAAATTATCTCATTTTGTTTAGGAATTAGAAAAAAAAAAAATTTTTTTTCGAAAATTGAAACACCTTAAGATGTTCTTTCACTACCATGACCACAATTTTTCAAATATTTCTGATTTTTTTTTTTGTATCGGCAACCTAAATAGCACTGCTATCCACCACAACCATTAAAAATCCCAGAATGCTAGTAGTTTTTACACAAAAATCAATCAAAATTATTTTTTTCCCTAAAATTTTTCAAGATTTTTACTTTCTGTCCACTTTAACTCATCGTGGTGTAAAAAAAAAGTATGAACACTACAAGTGGAACTCTTCAGGATTCCAAAATAGTATAATACTCCAGGAAAACTAGCAATAAAAAGTAAAAATAAACTAAAAATAAAAATCATTAAATTACATATCATTGTGCTTAATTACATACTATCTACCCATTCTCACTCCTTCCAAAAGAAACAATAAAAATACAAACAAAACAGATAAATTTGAACCACCACTGCTTTTCTCTTCTTACCACTCTGCCCTTCCTTCTCTTTCCTCACTCCTTCTCTCTATCTCCGCCATCCACCGCTTCCCTTTAATAACTCCACAATCTTCTTATCACTTTTTACTTTTTTCTCACATGAATACTTAATGTGCACCAGCGTTTCTATACCCTGGACCATTGGATCCAGATCAAGATTATATTATTTTCATTTTCATATATTTGTAGTGTCGAACATCAGTTTATATAAATTCTTTCATGGTTAAGAAACAAACATACATCTTAACTCTTTTCTAACCCTTGTTTTTATAAATTTCAGGGATGCTGGTGAACGGCTTCGTCAACGTGGTCATCACGACAATCGAACGCCGCTTCGGATTGAGATCGACGCAGTCTGGTCTTATCGCCGGCGGTTACGACATTGCGTCTTTCCTCTGCTTGGTGCCTGTCACTTATCTGGGAGGAAGAGCATCGGCTTCCAAACCGCGATGGTTAGGCGCAGGAGTCATTGTGCTTGGTTTAGGATCGCTGTGTTTCTCTTTACCCCATTTTCTGGTTGGGCCATATAGGGGGGCTGACAGCAGCAGTAATGCCTGCGTCAGACTCACCAATTCCACTGATCATCTGGTAATTCACAGGTTAATTAGTCTACATCATTAACCAATAGATATAGTTTTAAGAACGTTCTTTTATGTTTAGTCCAAATGTTCGTCTGACTCTCCAAGTGAAATGTCGCCGGAGTCTTATGTGGCTTGGTTGTTTTTCTTGGGTCAGCTTCTTCACGGTGCTGGAGCAGCCCCACTTTTCACGTTGGGTGTCACCTACATTGATGAAAACGTTTCAAAAAAAATGTCTAGCGTCTACCTAGGTAAGAGTTAAATATATACCCGTACTGGTAAAATGTCACGATCTTTTTAAGAGATTGTAGGGGAGGTCAGGGCCGAATTTGAGGAGAGCAGGCGAGGCTACTGCCCCGGGGCCTCCACAAGAGAGGCAATAAATTTTTGAAAGACTTGACGAAAAAAAATTGTTCCTTTTATTCGGAAAATAATTAGGGCCTCCGCTTCTTCGTAGCACCAGGGCCTCCACACCTCCAAATTCGGCCCTGGGGGAGGTCATTAGCTATTAAATATCCTATAAAACTATACAAAAATGTGCCATTTTCATGATATTTACAATTGTATTATTGTTTATAATAAAACACCGAATAGACAATATTTAAAATCATTTTAAAAAAGCAACCGTATGAAATAAAGTTTTAATTACGAGTATTTTGCTTTATTAGTGGCCACTAATAAATCATAAATAGCATGAAACAAAATACAATCTTTATACATTTTAAAATTACGGCTCTGAATAAGTTTGTCAATTTGTCTAATTTCCTTTGACAAAAATTATGATATTGTGAAAGAAAAGTCTATAGAAATTGATCGGCGTTCCATTTTAAAAACATCTACACTTTATGGGGCGTCCATAAATTACGTGAGGTGTTTTTTTAAATTTTCTGTCCCTCCTGAGAGTTTAATTATAAGTGTAATAAAAATTTAACAATAGAATACTTAAATCGTCATTACTGTGATTAAAAAAAGAATATCTACTCTAATTCAGTCCATGTAGAATCATGCGCGGTCTCAAGAGAGACTATTGGAACCAACATGTCCATATGATTTTCAGTAAAATCATCTGCTCCTTCAACTTCGTTCTGATCTAGCCACTCTAAGCCGTTGGCGCTTGCGCACAGTAACTCATTAGCTCCGGCATAACGTCCGGCAGAAATTCGCTTAAATACGGTCCCATACTGAGACAGGCCTTAAGCATGTACAATCTAGATTAAATGGACCAAAATAGTATAATTTTTTTTTGTTTCAATCAGAAAAAAAATTGCGTGATATTTGCCGAGACCCCCCCTCTCTCCAACGGAAGATTAGATGAGATTTGACTCGACCCCCTCCCCCCCTTAAACATCTCACGTAATTTATGGACGCCCCCTTACTGCCTATCCAACAAGATACAAAAACAGAACAATACAGATACAGAAACAAGTAATTGAGAACAAAGAAAAATCATCAGTTAAGTTTTGAAATACTGTTTCCATCAAAAGGGAAACTTTTTTAAAGTTATTTTCCTTCAATTATTTCTTCACTGTCATTTCTCTCCTCATATTTCTGTACTAAACCAAAGTCTTTCTCACTCCTCTTCCTTTTCATTTCGGTTTAATCTTTGTGGCGTTTATATCGGTCTTTTCATGACAATTTTGTCGGTTTAAGATTCATAGGTGAAAGTGAGGGTAAGGACGAGGCAAGAGAAGGAAAAGTAGAAAGCAATGTGAAGATAGGGAATGAAGGTAGAAAAGAGGATATATTTTAGGAAAGAAAAGTATAAGCAAAGAGGAAATGGAAATAAGCAACCAGAGGGCATTGGGTTGACGATGTGGTTAAAGGAGAAAGAATGGAGGGTACTAAAGAGAAAGATTGCTAGGAGGAAAAGGAGAGACGATGATTGATTATGTTCTAAAACAGAGTATGTAGAACGTGGAGGAAAAGCAGAAGCGGAGGAAGAATGGATGTAAGTGTAAAGAGATTGAATAAAAAGAATGCGTAGAGACAGAACAAGACGGCAATGAAAAAAAGAAATTGTAGTGTTAGTTATCGTATGCATATAGGACAATATCTCCAGTTTTATTAGGAATTGTAAATTTTAAATAAAATCATTTGTTGTTTCTGAAATTTGAAGTTTATTTTGGTAATTTACATACATATTCTAATAATTACATTGTTTAACTTAAATCATACTATCATACCTGAAATTTAAAGAAACGATATTTAAAGTTTATTATTTACCATAAATTGTCAATGGGCTTGTGTCCTCATTTTTTAGTGGTCGGTTTTTCAATTGTTGATTGAAATTGATGTTAATAAATGTGTATTGGCGTATCTATTTTATCAAATTAAATTAAAAGTTTGAATTGTAGTTTTTGCGTTAGAGATGGTCGGCTATATTTGTATGACGTGAAATGCATTTTAACGTCAGTTATTTGTTGAGTAGGTCAGTGCTGTGGTAATGTTCTGTAGCTGTGGGTAATCAAATAATCAAGTCAAGTCAAAGAAAAATAAGTTTTTATTTTATTTAACCCTGCTAAGGCAGACATAATATTGAAATTTTATTGTTCCTTGAAATAGATGTAAATAATATTTGATATTTTGATATATAAATACATATACCAGAGATTTAAGAGCTGTAAGATTGGTAACCTTACACAAGGATTGTGATGTCACATGCACTATGACTTTTTTAATTGTTAATATCTCCTGAAATATAAGGCTTTCTTAAAAAATAATTGAACATTTGAGGTTCTAGTAACCCACTTTATCAATATATAGTACACTTTTATAAAAATTAAGACATAGGACACAAGCCCATTCCTTTCTATCTAATTTTATTATAACTTCACAATATATAATACACAATAATTGTTATAGTAAAAACGTGAGTTCTGTCGAGTGCAGATATCAACTATGTTGGTCGTTACTACTACAGCAATATCTAAGGCGTTCATCAGTACATGTTTTCACTGAACGGTCACTGTTTTACCGACAGACGATTTTTGTACTACTAAAGAAATATAATTTCTTTATAAGTATATGTGTAAATTAGGTTAAATTTAGCGTAAACATTAATAAATGAATTGTAACAGAGATTGTAAAGCCAGAAGGCAAATAATTATAAGAAAACACTGCAGTATAACACAATGCAGTATAACACATTGAAAAACGAGTACTTTAGCTACATTTATTTAAACTACCTTAATCAAAAAACATGTAAATTATTTTGTATTAGGTTTCATTTGTATTCGCTCCATTCACAACAAATTACCTATTCAGTTGTAAGTGGTTGTCTTCTTCCTAGTATCAGTACCCACTACCCTCTACCCTGTACCCGAGGTTATAAGGGTTGTTACGGCTTCGGGTGGTCACAGGTGGTTGTTCAGCTTACAATGATTTATGAGGGGCGAACGGGGTCGTGTTGCGATCGAGGGTAAGTGAGGAGACGCGGAGATACCCTGCATCCACCCTGTTGTTATCCCCGTACTTTATTTGTCTCGCACCCTGCTAAGTACTTTATAGATCATTTTACGCGTCAACGTGTATTTGCAGGGTGCTTATCTAAAACTAAGGGTAGTTATTACTTTTGATAATGAGATTACTTCATAAATAAAGCATTTATTTAAATTATTAATTTAATTAGAGGTTTTATTTATATTACTCTCTTTTACTGCGTTCGTAATTATATTTAATGTCCTCTTGAGACGGGTTATATTAGCCTAGAAAAAGAAAAAAAATTCATTATAAATGAAGTACTTGAAAAAGCTTTAGTTCGTCTGCAAGCACTAGTTATCTCAAACTGAGCTTACTTGAAGTATTTAAATCGAATAGGGAATACTGAAATATTCTACCACAATGCTGTTGTTACTAGGGAATGAAACAAATTACATCAACACGAATTAAAAGTTTATTAATAATATTGCAATATTCAATAGTCACGTACGTGTTCATGTCACCTAAAAACTACGAAATTTTGGACTCTTTTGGTTTAATTTTGTTGGATTTAAATTTAGCGCCCTCTCGGTATTGACACTATTGTATCTTTCTTTTCACACACGGTAATACTGTAGTTAATACTATACTCTGTAATACCGTCCTACTATGTAATTCTATACTCAGTGACTCCATAACACATGTGTACATTTTAATTAAATAATAAACCTGATTAATATAAATTAATAGTTTATCTCTGCTAAATATAACAGGTCATCGGCCCAGATAAACCTAGAGACGTTTAATGTGTGTTTTTCGGAAAAGTGGATAAAGACTTTTAGTGTGGTGAACATAACTGTTTCTGTTCTTCTTTGTGTATAAAGTGTTCTCAACGAATAAAAATGGCATCGAATAATTCACTGGCATTAATCGAGAAGTTAACCGGCCGTGAAAACTATTCGACTTGGCAATTCGCAGTGAAAACATACCTACAACACGAAGAATTATAGGATCGTATTGGGGTTAACCCGGCGTCACCCACAGATTCAAAACGTGATACAAAAGCGAAAACAAAGTTAATTCTTCTGGTTGATCCGATCAATTACGTTCATATCCAAGAGGAAAACACGGCCAAAGGAGTTTGGGACAAATTGGCTGCAGTGTTCGACGACTCAGGACTTACACGCCGAGTTGGTCTGCTACGTGATTTATGTAACACATCGTTAAGTGGATGTCAAAATATAGAAGAGTATGTGAGCAAAATTATGTCAACCGCTCACAAGCTGCGCAACATTGGCTTTAAAGTGGACGACGAGTGGCTCGGGACATTGCTGCTCTTCGGTCTGCCCGAATCATATCAACCAATGATTATTGCGATCGATAGCTCAGGCACAAAAATAACTGCAGACGGTGTTAAAGCAAAACTATTGCAAGATGTTAGAAATTCAGACAACAACACAACGGCTTTTGCTGTCAACAAGAAGTTTCATAACAACTCTGTAAAGAAGAAGTTCTACAAGGGTCCGAGATGTTATTCCTGCAATCAATATGGACATAAACGTTCTGAATGCAACAAATACAAAACTATGAACAAGACTCAGAAACCTAGCTCTTTTCATGCTGCTGTGTTTGTTACATCATCCCACTATGATGATGCTTGGTACATAGACTCCGGTGGTTCGGCACATATGACTAAGACCAAGAATATAATTGTAAAGGAAACTACCCCTATAACAAAGAACATTCGTGTTGCTGATAACAAAGTGTTATCTGTGCAAAGCTCAGGAGATGTCAGCTTAAACATTTATGACCAAAACGGGCAAGAGAATAAGATTCTGTTCACAAATGTCTTATATGTTCCTGAATTGGCAACTAATCTGATATCTATAAGCCAAATTATTAAAAATGGATGCCAAGTGAAATTTGATACCTCAGGCTGTGTGATCATGAACAGCAAGAATCAAATAATAGCAACTGCGAGCATTGTAAATAACATGTACCGGCTGAACATGCCTGAAAGCCTTGCGCACATGTCTAGTGTTGAACATGAAAAAGATGCTTTTTGCTGGCACCAGAGGATGGGACATCTTAATTTCCAAACTTTGAAAAAATTGTCTGATAACACAGAGCATTTAACTTTCTCAGGAAATACAGAAAATCTGAAATGCATAACTTGTAAAGAAGGAAAGCAGACACGGTTACCTTTTAAAAGTGATGGATTAAGAGTCACCAAACCCCTAGAATTGGTTCATTCTGACGTATGTGGACCAATGGAAACCCAGTCTCTCGGTGGGAGCAGATATTTTTTAACCTTCCTAGATGAATATTCCAAGAAGATTTCAGTATACTTTCTTCACAACAAGTCTGAAGTGCTCAGTAAATTCAAAGAATTCAAGCAAGAAGTTGAAAATCAATCGGATGCTCATATAAAGGTTCTTCGTACAGACAACGGACTTGAATACGATAACAAAGCCTTCTCTGATTTCCTGAAAGGTGCCGGAATCATTCATCAGACCACCACACCATACACGCCTGAACAGAATGGGACTGCGGAACGTATGAATCGGACACTGGTTGAAAAAGCGAAGTGCATGCTACTCAACGCTGGTCTGCCGAAGTTGTATTGGGCAGATGCAATACACACTGCTGCTTACATCATCAATCGTTCCCCAACCAAATCCTTAGCTTTCAAGACTCCTATGGAAATCTGGTCTGGACGCAAACCAAATGTTAATCATATGCGTATATTTAGCTGCGAGGCAATGGTTCATCTACCTAAAGAAAAACGCAGAAAATGGGATCCAAAGGCTCACAAAATGATCTTCATCGGATACTGCGACCATACAAAAGGATACAGATTCACATTACCAAATACTAAAAAGGTAATAAAGAGCAGAGATGACACATTTCTTGAATCCTCAGTGAAAAGAGATTTTGTTTCGGTAGAATTGAATGAGACAGAAACTGAAAATGACAAAACAAATACAAGAAAAGAAGATGTAAAAGAAAATGCAACAACGGAAGAGGACAGCTTGATTGACAACGACACAAATTCAGAAAGTTCATATGAAACAGAGAAAGGAAACAGGTCAACATCCGACAGTGAATACTTACCTAACACCAGAATTGATTCTCCTCCCGTCAGTAATGTGACATTGAGACCAAGAAATAAAAGAAAAAATAAGAATTTCAACTGTCCATGTACTGAAGAACACACTCATCTGTGTTTATTCTCATCCTGTGTTCCTGTAACATATGAAGAAGCAGTACATTCAACAAATAAAAATGAATGGAAAAAGTCAATCAATGAAGAACTTGATGCTCATAAGAAAAATGAAACCTGGACATTGATAGAAAAACCTCCAAATGCCAAAGTGATCGGTAGCAAATGGGTGTTCCGAATAAAAGAAGAGTCAACGGGTCCAAGGTTCAAATCAAGACTTTGTGCTAAGGGATTTGCACAAACCGCAGGTATTGACTACACAGAAACCTTCGCTCCGACTGTAAGGTATGATTCAATACGTTTATTACTTTCCATGGCTGTTCAAAATAAACTTAAAATCTTACAACTTGATGTAAAAACTGCATTTTTATATGGTGAACTTGAAGAGACTATATTTATGACTCCGCCTGAAGGTCTATCCTGTGAAAACAGCATGCAAATTGAGATATTTAGCAACGGTATTTTTATATATCAGACCAAGTATGTGGAACAACTGTTAGAGAAGTTTAACATGACTGATGCTAACCCGAACACTGTTCCAGTGGACCCCCATGTAAAGCTACAAAAGGAAGATGGAGAACCAGAGAAAAACTATCCTTATAGAGAAGCTGTAGGTTCTCTTATGCATCTAGCTACAGTCAGTCGACCAGAAATTATGTTTGCCGTAAGCCTGGTAAGTCGATTTTTAAGTTGCTATAACAAATCACACTGGAATGCTGTCACGAAGATCTTCAAGTACCTGAAGGATACTAAAGATTATGGCCTGAACTACTCATCAACATCAGAGCCACCAGCTGTTACTGGTTATAGTGATGCTGATTATGCAAACGATATTGATACAAGACGCTCAGTTACTGGCTACGTCTTCATAAAGAATGGTGCTGCTGTAACATGGTCAAGCCAACAGACGGTTGCTCTGTCAACAACAGAAGCTGAATTTATGGCCGTCTGTGCTGCAACAAAAGAAGCTATGTGGATAAAGCAAGTGTTAAGTGATATTGGTGAATATAAACAAGACACTATGTGTTTACATTTGGACAATCAAAGTGCCATCAGTGTAATTAAGAATATAAATTTTCATAAAAGATGTAAACATATTGATATTAAGTATCACTTCATAAAAGAAAAATATTCTCAAAAGATTATAGATCTTAAATCTGTAAGCACTGCTGATCAATATGCAGATATATTAACTAAAGCATTGTCAAAAGATAAATTCCAATTCTTAAGATCTAAACTTGGTATGTTTAACTACAACTCTTTTGTTAAGTGATATGTTAGAATATCTTGTACTATAACTTGATTAATATTTTCATGTTTTTTTGACACTCAATTAATTATAATTTGTTGTTAGAATGTCTAAATTTAGAGGGAGTGTTGGATTTAAATTTAGCGCCCTCTCGGTATTGACACTATTGTATCTTTCTTTTCACACACGGTAATACTGTAGTTAATACTATACTCTGTAATACCGTCCTACTATGTAATTCTATACTCAGTGACTCCATAACACATGTGTACATTTTAATTAAATAATAAACCTGATTAATATAAATTAATAGTTTATCTCTGCTAAATATAACAGATTTTGTATTGGTATATTTTTAATTTATTAATTTAATTAAACGTATACGCTTTTACAAACTACTGAAAGTTATTTTACATTTCATTTCATTGACAAAGCTTAAAATTTGACGACACAGTGGACATTTATGCTTGACTCTGACTACTGTGTCTCCGGGTTCGATCCCCGGAACAGAGTTATATTTTATGGGTTTGGCTACAATCAGATTTAATTGGTTATGTGCAAGCATAATCATGAATATTAGAAAAGAAACATGATCAAAAAAGAAAAATTATTATAAGGACAGATAATGGATATATTCGAAAGAATAAAAGTTGTGCACTGGGAGGACCTAATTAACAGTATACAATTTGGAAGACATGTGGAAAAGTGATACACAATAATAAAGAAAAGTGCTAAAAGAAGAAAGAATCAGGGAATGCAATGGGGGGCATCGTGGCGAAGGCGAATCCTGTATCAGGTCGTGATGCAGTTATTGTTTAAATAGAAACAAATGAGAGGATATATTGAAAGGTGGATAAGGAAGTTATTAGGAAAGCAATGATTAAAGAATTTAAAATATAATTGTGAAAAATGAAAAATAGAAAACAATTATATATTGCATAAATTATGTGTTATAAAAATGTTTATAAAATGTAAAATATATTGGTTTAAGTGCTAATAACTATCAATAGTTGATGCACTAAAAAAATACATATAAAAAAAGCCTTAATATTTAAATTCTTTTCTTGCGTTTTAATACCCTTGCTAATTGTTCATGGCAGTAAGAATAGAACGAAAAAATTGATAACAAATTTAGGGAAGTGAAGCCATCAATTTGTAAATAATAGTTACCGGTTGGACTAATTAGAAGTCTGGAAGTAGTAATATGTAGAATCGTAGAAATCATACAAATGTTACTCATACCTACTTATTCAAAATAGAACCAATATGTGAGCAATGTAATAGCACACTTAAAGTAAAGCATATCATTCTTCAATCCTCCAAGTACTCGTCACACAGACATAATTGTAATATTCCTGAAAGACTATAAGCAGATATTTGAAAGCAGAAAAAGTCTTAAAAACCTGGTTGACTTTATAAATGAATCTAATTTAATCTCTTTGCTTTAAATACTCATTCTCTATTTATATGTATTTATGTGTAATGTGTAAAGAAATTATATTTCTTTAGTTGGTAACACTGACCAGAGATATTACAATTGCATTCTGGTCAGGTGTGCTAACGGTATATATTAGTTATAGCTACGTTCATTGTAGTGTGTGTAATGGAATGACTATTTGCCTAGTCCGACTCCAACAAAGCTCTGTCGATGGAACAGTGATCATATACTCATGGACTCCATGGATAACGTTGTAACGAATAACGGCCTATATTGGAGCTGACAGAACTCACTGTGCATAATATATTAAGTTATTATAAAATTAGATAAATAGGAATTGACAATTTAAATAATAAACTTTAAATGTCGTTTCTTTGATTTCAGGTAAGATAGTATGATTTAAGTTAAACAGTGTAATTATTATAATGTGTATGTAAATTACTAAAATAAAAGTCTTTGATTTCAGAAGCAACACATACGTTTGATTAAAAATTAAAAATTCCTAAAATGTCTTATAAATATATACATTGTTTAAAGTGCTTCAATATCTAGTTTCACATACTTATTGTTAGTGGGTCTTATGAATTTTTTGCAATCACAAAGTTGGCAGCCCTAATATTAAGATGCTAGAAGTATTATTTATTTCCATACAAAACTTGTTCCCCACTAAAGACTGTTATTTTTATTACATTGAACTTGCTCTTGAATAATAACATGTCATTTTTTGAATACCCTGTACTTAGTCATAACAATGCACTAACGCTAAAAGCAAAACCTAGTCCACCAGGTCTCAATACATTTAACAAATGTTCCCCCGTCCCTCATCCCCGTCGACGGTCGCGTCGTTTCACTGCTAATATGATAATATTTTGAAATATGTTCCCTGTGTGCAACATAAATCTTAATACTTCAACTTCTGGATTACTTTTATTTAACACCTCCTTCGTGCTTCGTTCTTCGTCCTTCCTCCTTTCAACGTACGAAGTAACACGAACTCTGAATATGAATGAATAATTTATTTTAATATTCAAAGAGCATCCGTGCATTTAGATGGAATTCAACTTTTAGCACATAACGTTAAGATCTGGTAAGGTAAAAAAGTAAGCTTTCATGGGTCTGTATTACTCGTTTAGGATACCCCAATTAACCCAATCATTTAATGTGAAAAAAAAGGTACATCTCGGAATGAAATATAATTGAAGAAAACTTGTATAAATCTTTGTTAGCTCAAACAACTCATAGAATATCGTACACACAGTCTTGATTTTTATTTATATAGTTTCTCGGGCTTCCTAGGCATGTAGCCTTTTATCGCCCCTAATATTGTTCTGCTTCTTCTTATACTTTACATCCAGACAACAAGAATGATCTATTCATCGCTATAAAGTCTTGATGTTCAAAGATCACAAAAATCATTTTTCTGTAGGTATCTTTCCTTTAGAGTTTGAATTTAGAGTTATTAGTAAAGTTGTAAAGCATAAGGACGTCCGCAGACGGGGCGACTGATTGCAAACCTTAGTCCCGAATCTGTCTGAACCGAATGTGATTACAACTGTGTAGAATACATCTTTTATCGTTTGCGCTGGTGATCTCAATTTTTCAAAATTTGTCACTTTCGTCCCTTTGCATTTAGATGCCTCATTTGACATAATAAATTATTCCAAACCTAGTGATGCAACACCACACCGCATACACCTGCTCGTTATACTACTCCATGCACACAAGAAATATATATTCTATATTGCTCCGCTTGCACATCAGTAGAACTGTAAATAATTTTATCTCGAGTAACTTTTAATGTCATTTAGAACATAGGAAACTGATCAACTGACTGTTGATCTTCGAAAAACACGACTTGCGTACACAAGATGCTATGAGATATTTGAGAGAACTTATAAAATATAAAGACAAAAATTTATACAAGTTTTTAGCTTATTATCTTTCATTCCAAGGTTAAATACTTATTGAAGTAAGATATCTTTAATATAACTTCGTTGTGAATGTGCTAAGCTAGTGTTCTTAGATTGCAACTTAACTAAGCCCAGCAAAAACATGGTACCCCCTCCTCACCTTTTTCGGTGATTCCGGGGAAATAACTTTTTGTATAACTATAAATTCCTTCTCACGCGAACACCAATTGCATCTAGTCCCAATTTCCTTCCAACGTCCAACTTCTAAAAATTACATTTCTTTCTACCGCCCACGCGAGAATCTGTTTCTAGGCTTTCTCAATTACCTTTATTTTGCTCTATCGCAAAAATAAATTATTTCCAGTCAAAAATGTCTTCCCGATCTATATATCTAAACTTACATATTTTTTGGCTTCAATGCGAGAATTAATTATTTAATTAATTAAATTACTTTTTCTTTTTAACTCTCTCGCGAAAACCAATTGCATCTAGTCACAATTACATTCCAGCTTATCTGAAATTACATTATTCTGATAAATTACCGAAAACCTTATATAATGAAATATTTCCGTGATAAAAGTCGATCCACCCAGATGACAACCAATATCTGAGTGGAAAAATTCAGGAGTAAGAGCACTACACTGAACTATTTTGCAAACATGTCGTATAAAATGGTCTTTACCCTAATCTGGTGGCTTTAGATAAAAAACGTAGCCATTATATTGCAGAATTTCCTTCATTTTTATCGTTTAACGCTTCACAATAACCTAAAAAATGGTTGTCAATATTCAATTTTCAAGCATTTATTAATCTAAAAACTTTCTCTAAAATATGATTACGTGTGCAAGAACCAGGATGAAAGATGATGAAAATATGCTGCATAATCAAACCATGATTGACAGGTAGCACATAAATCATGTCTGATTAATGATTCCAGGCGTCTACTACACAATGGCTATCATCGGACCAGCCGTAGGATACGTCGTAGGGGGGCAGTTGCTGCAGATATACACGGATATTCTTACCGTAGACCCAACTACGTGAGTATCAACATCATTTAATTAATATGTAGACCTTTACTTGGATATCGCTGGTGTAACATATGTTGCTACAAACCAGGAGTATATTGGCTGAAGTTTGATTCACATAGCCGAAATTATTATATGTTTTGTGATGTTTAACTGAGTAGGATAATGTTATGTATTTTTCTGATGAAGATTTGTTATTATACTTAAAGATATCTTGATTGAATTACATTTTACGCTAAGAACAGTGACGTACACTGAAATTGAACTGAAAAGAAATTGGTCGAAAAATGCTTTATTTACTTAGAAACGATGTTCCTTGCCGATCCGGCTCGAAGAACCAAATGTTATGTAATTCGGTTCAAGGAACAACCGTTAATCAAAAACGTGGTCCTGTTTTGTAGAATTCGTCTTGAATAACCACAATGTTATGCAAATTTGATGATATTATTTACACTTATTTATTTACTAGTTATATTATAGTTAGAAACTTATTAAAACACGATTTAATATTGGAAGTGACTTTATTGAGATAACTTGATACACGTGATACTTATTTGTTTCTACTTTAGACTCTTTTGCTAAGTAAAAGAGAGTAACTCTAGGCTTGAGGTCTGATGTAATACTGATTTGTAGTTCTGAATTGACTGAATAACCAAACAGAGGTAGCTTGTGTTAATCAACCTAGATGCGGTTGGTTAACTGTTCCGATATTTGAACCTTTAAAATAACGAAATAATTCTCAAATGAATAGTGTTGAGGGTCGAAATTTAGTAGTATCTTTTTATAATAAAGTTAGGTTTTCTATGATAAAAAAATTGTTTTATCAAACATATACCTAGTAATTGGATGGCGATTTTAAATCCTTACCTAGAATTATTATATATATATATATGTGGAAAACGAGAGTACTATCCCAATTCTGATGTGGAAAACAATACCCAATCCGTTAATCTTATGTGGATCAAGGTACTCTTATTTAATTTAGGGCAAATGTCAATTAAATTAATATTCAACTATGCAATATCTTAGTTTCTTGTCAGGATGATAAAGAATCACATAATTTGTTTAATACATTTATTTAATAAAATAATAACGATGATAATAATACAATAAGGTTACAACATAAACGTTGGTATTTACTTTACAAATACAGAACAATGAATGAACAAACCATCTTAAATTCTAGTTATTATATACTCAGTCCTACATTAGTTTTCAGCTAGATTTAATAGGTTTATTTTTATTACTTTTGAGAATGCGTTTAGTTAATTTCGGTAAGCACATTCCCTCACGTATTCAATCAGTGGTTTAAAGTTTCACACACTTTAATTGCTTTAACCTTTGACAATATACCCTTATTAATCACATTCTTTTACGACTTTTCTAGCTCGGGTGTTATAGTTATGATTACTTTGTATGCTTGATTTATTTTTACGACTCCACATATATATATATATATATATATATATATATATATATATATATATATATATATATATATATATATATATTATATATATATATATATGCATATATAGTTGAAGTTACGAGAGTTCGGCGTTCACTAATACTAAACAAGTTCTATAATGTTTTAAAATGTATATAGTAATGAATAAGATGAAATTTAACATCGTATCGTTGATTTATGCGGCTTTTTTAATCTCTCTTAAGTACAAGTCAACTACGAACTGTTGCAATTTGAACTATATTTAAATTTTCAAGGCGATCGTAAGAAAATAAAATTCTTGAGAACGTTTTTAATGAACGACTATGTCCCTGTGTAAAACGGACTTATGCAAGTTGTTCGTTCTCTTTCTTTTATTCTTGTAGAAAAACTTTCAATACATATATACTAATATACTATACAAAATCTTTTTATTTATTGCCTGCGCGTGATACAGCATGGATATTGCTTCTTTGCGTCTTACGCCGTGCTCCGTGCTCCGTCTTTACAACACAAAAGAAACAAGAGCGAAGAAGCTTAAGCTACAAATCCAACAAAGAATGATGACAATGAATTTCGAATTATAAGACCATAAAGAACATATTGTTCATCCACTTATCCCACTTATGAGTCGAATAGGAAGGAAATTTAAAGCACAATTAAAAAGATAATAAAAAACTCATGAATAGAAAAATTTAGATTATAGACCTAAGTCCGCACCGTGAGTTGCGCCATGTTTGATCGCCGTTGCTTGCTGCTTGGATGGTTATGATGAAACATAAAGCAGAGAATATTGTTTATTGTCTAAGTAACATTCACCACGATTATTTTGGGTCCATTGCCATTGTACGAATCGTCATTATCACAACCATTTATGCATCGTGTCAATTGGAGATTAGTATTGTTTTTGTGGATAGTCACTTACCAGCACCGGTAAATAGTTTAAGTAAATGACTCTGAACTGTAAGGTAGGGATTTTAAAGGTTACCAGTTGAATTGTATTTTATTGTTTATACCTTTACATTTACATTTCCTTTACAATTTTTTAACATTTTTTTCAACTTCTCTTCTTCCTTTTCAAAGTTCGTCACTCTTGTTATCTTCCTCTACTGTCCCCTCCTTACTTCCACCAACTATCTACTTTCTTCTCTTTTTTTGCTCTCGACCCTCTGCTTACAAAGTTTCCCTCCTTCCCTTTTCTCTTTCTCTTTACCTCCGTCATCTATACTCATTCTTCTCTTATTCCTTGCAATAACTCTTTTAAGCTTAATTCACTTACCACTTTAATCTGACACCAATACTTAATGTGTTCTAATTTTTCCCCTTCCTTCCCGTATATGCTGCATAATTTCTCTTCCACTGTTCCATAATACATACTGCTTCTATCTTTATTCCTCAGACTGAATCTAGCAATCATTTTCACATCGTTTCCCCCTTTGTTTTCCAGGTACCGTAGCAATCCGTTAGTCCATAACCTTCTATATCTTGTACTGTATCTTCCTTCGTCCATCTTGTTTCTATATTTGAAAGGTTGCCAATATGATTAAGAGACTTATCACGAATTACAGTTTCTATATGTGACCGCGCGTTGTCGTACAGAAGAGGAACATCACGATTCGGCCAGCGTCGTTTGTAGTGATAAGCAGTCTTAATGAGAAACAATTACCATCCATCAATCATGTAGCAAGTCAATCGGCAGTAAACCTTTGAGTTCCAAAACACTGTAGCCAAAACTTTTCCGGCTGACAGTCATGGTCTTGAGCAACATTGATTTTCCACTTTTTCACGACCATTTCGAATCTTCTGGACCCAATCAAGAACTTAAGTTTTACTCAGAGTAGCATCACCAAACTGTCCATGGAGTTTCTTTAAAATTTCACGCGATTTCACACCTTCGTTGACGAGGAAACTAATAATAATGCATTGCGCAACAGACGCTGAAACTTTCTTATAGAATATTAAATCAAATTGATTGATAAAGTCGTTTAGGTTTCAAATATTTCCTTATAATCTTCAGTAAATGGCTTTTACGTGGTCTAGAAAGAATAACTTATCGTATCTAAAAGTTGTGATTCATACGCTAAGAAGACCATTCAATAGTTACTCCTTCCAATATCAAAAAGTAGCTTTGGATTGAATAAATTATTACTAATTTAATATTATCATACGAGTATTTAACACTGGATCGCACTATAGATGCATTAAAAATGTAACCAGTAGACTAATTTATAAATTTAATCATTATTAATAACACGACGTTATCAACGACGAATATTCCACCTCCATGGCCACGCGGAGTTCCATTCCATCTCAATGATTCATATATCTCATGACATCCAGAAAAGCATGGGGAGGGGGAATGTCCATTCTCATTATCCATATAGAGTTGACTGCCTGTCTGTCACTTGTGATATGAAAAACTATATTTTTGCATTTTCACTATTATTCTATTAAAATGTTCAATTTTAACTTTTTTGTTGATCTAATTATAAGTTACAGATTAAATCTTTTGCAGTTTTAAAAAAAAAAAATTATTTTATAACTATTACAATCTAGTCTATTAGACTAATAAGCAATTTGACGTTAACATATTATAATATAAACTCTTTATTAAGGTTTTCTTTATAAGGTTTTGCTCTTCAGCATACCTTATTGTATGATATGAAATATTTAAGATGCACGATTATGTTTAATTACATTTAATTTTATTAAACTAACTCAAAAGGTTTAACCCTTTCAGTCTTCTGCTTGTTTCTCTATAGTTGTCGAGTAGGTGTGTTACCTCGTCATTAACATGTTGTTAGAGTCTGTCCTGGTGTATCTTGGTAAATTTCCTTATTGTAGTGTCCACAGTTTCCATCTTTAAGTCCAGGTGAAGATCACTGTAGATCATTGGAGAAGAAAATATATTTGAATTAAGTTATATACTTTAACTTTAAAATAAATTTAATATTCAAAATGAAATTACAAATTATTTTACTAAATTTAAATCGAATACACACAGGTATATAAAACAAACATCGCTTTGCGACGGGGTAAACTCTAGTTACTATATAATTTCCATATTAATAATTGAATTGATGTAACTTGGTTATTTATTTAACGTTCAACGTCATCCAACTCATGGAATACAGTTTCTGGCAATACTATATTTCATTGAATGCATTATGTGATGCTTTGATATTAAAATTGCATGTAGAATAATATTCAATAAATTTGTCTCCTTTCACCGTATGGCGCAGGTGTTTCAGCGACAGGGTGACTCTTAGGTAATATATTTGACTGCATATTAACAATTTGGCGAAATGTCCTACTTTGTGACGTTTCTATCACTATTGCCCTTCAATTATAGTTTATCAACTTTATATTCATTTGTACACCGACAGTTGGAGTGGTTTTGCCATTTGTAGTCGATAAAATAGATATTTTATATAAATAACTAAGTTGAGCGTAACTCGAATCCAATCGAGTTGAATTCTCTCTAACTCGAGTTCGTTTAATTGATAGTAAATATTATTTTTAATCAAAATTCGAGCCAAAAATACTTAAATAAATGATTCGATTTCAAACAATAACTTTTTTTGTTTCTTTAGTTAGTAGGTATAACTCTCCCAATACATAATAAATAAATAATATAAAAAAATAAGGAATTGAAACAGATAAAAATATAATTTGTTTATTCCAATTCTTTTAAGTATTTATTTGCATAAATACTTTAAAAAATTGGAACAGCTCAGGGAATAATTTGGTAGAAACTCAAAAAAATCATTTACTTGTCCATCCAGTTAACTCGAGTTACGTAATTCGAGTTCAACCCGAGTTACGTGGATTTTAACTCGGGTTAACTCGAGTTTTGTTTTTTCCGAGTTGGCCCATCACTATTTATGATGTCATAACCTCATATTCGAGGTATGGCTATTTCTAAAAGATGCTACTACGCATGCGCCAAAGTCGTACGACCGACTACTGTATAACGTGAACGGTTCTTTACCGATTACCCCTGTTATGTCGAAATACATATTATTTTGTCAGTGTTTGTATAAGATCTATTTTTGTTTTGCCGGAAGAAGAGGAGGCAGTGTTAGTGTTAAAATTGTTAGAGACCGATCTAATAAAACAAATTAATACTAACATCATTCAACCTCTTTAATATCTAATACACGTAGCTTTCCAATGATACCTATGAGTCAGATTACATCACTTTTTTCGAGTGGTCTCGAAAGCAGAGCCATATGTGTATTCCAGAGTTGTTTATGTTAAGATAAGACTGAAGTAAGGCTACAGTAATACCAGGGTTGTTCTGGGATCTTAGAGCACAATATCGCTATTAGGATCTAGATACTGACCGCGGCAGCTGCTTCGCTTCGATCGCATTCCGATTATAACCTCTGATTTAATATCGTCTGAACCGAAATCGGAGTCGAAACGACGTAGTTTAAACGACGTTGAATATGACACACGCCCGGGACGCCTTGCACGTCAAAAACGGAACACAATATTAAAAAATCTAACCTGTTTCAATCTTACCATCCGTTCGTCTATTCGTGCGATTGCTGAAATCGTAGGAATGCAAATTTTACATAAGAATTTTAACATGCAAAACGTGCATGCGAAGATAATGTCGAAAATTTTACAATCAAAACGTTTCCTGCAAAGTTTAACATTCCAGTGTTAGGTAGAAACAAAGTAGTATGGAATTCAGAAATCTAATTTTTACATCCAGTTGTAGAATTGAATTAAGGAGCGTAAGAGACAATTGCACAGTGGGCCGTTATTAAAGTAATTTGAAACTTTAGAGCGGTGCGTTAAATATAGAAAAAGTCAAGCCAAATACTACCACTAAGGGTACTACTAATTCTGTAACTTTTCAAAAAATCGACCTTATTTTTTCAGCGGTGGAAATATTTAATTTTTTCACCGCTCGAATAAGATCGCTATATTTAAAATATCTAAAGTGGTATTCTGTATGCAACATTTTCCACCGCCCTAATAATGTACAGCGGTGAAAGAATATAAACTGGTATTTATAATATTTGACCAATCACAACAAAGTATTAAATAGAACATATTATTATATCTATGGATAGATTGTAATATTCTGGGATGTCAATAAAAAAATTAAAAATATATGTATACATATAAATACTAACTTATTTTCTTTTTTTTCGTAGAATCCTCCAACTACAGCAAATTATTGTTCAAATTGTTTGAGAGTTCTCAAAAATACAGCGATGAAAAATTTTAAAGTCACCGCTGAAGGCGACCTTATAATTTCGTCGATTTTTTTCCAGCGACAAAAATAAAATCGATGGAAATTTCTTACAGAATACCAAATAAAAAATCATCGCTTTTGTGACGTGATTTTACAGCGATGAAATTTTTTCACCGGTGGAAATACTTTACAGAATAAGGCCCTAAATATTCAAATCAAATATTTTAATTTAAAATTTGAAATGAAACTACGAATTAACCATTAGTTGAACTTAAGTAATAAACATTACATAAACGTCGCTTTACAAACTTACAACGAAATATAGTTAATCATTTTGGTACACTCTGTGGTTTGATATTACGTACTCCTATGTAAACTTCACATTATACTTAGTCACGTGACTGGTCTCATTTCATATGCGGATACACGAAAATGTCATCTATAGCAGATGATAATGATAAAAATATGAGTGTATGTCCAAATATACGTACAGTCTGCAAAAATATTCCAAGTCTAAAATAAATCGGTGAAAAAATGGTTCGAACTACTTATGAATTTTTACTTTTATGTTAAAAAATAATCATAACAAGAAAATGGCTACAAACGCTACAAAAATTACGGTAGTCTTTTAGCGTTTGAAATCTCTCTAGAATTGATATCACCAGTCTCGAGGAGACGCAGGATTTGTTGATGACTTAAGACAATAAACACTTCAAGGAACACTTCGGGTCATGGAACACGTGCAATGATATCACCAGTCTCGAGGAGACACAGGATTTGTTGCTGACTTAAGACAATAAACATGCTAGGAATAATTAAGACTGACATGAAACATATGCGGGTGGGAACTGTGCTTGAACCTCGAGAGTGACTCGGGTTTGGCATTCTGACTTACGGCCTCTGACTGAAAGGGTTGAGCTGATTACATTTTTATAATACTACATATTTAATTTCGGATTGATTACTAATAAATATATTCTTGTTCAATTGATTGTAATGTTTTAATTAAACAACCCTAACATATCAGAAGTGGGATAATACATGAAAATTCTTATTTTCTAAACCACGCGGAAAGTGCAAAAATAGTGAAATAGAAAAAAAAAGTATTTTTTTTCTTTGTTTGCCCGGTGACAAGGGCGTGTCAAATACATATATAATTTGTGTGTGAGCAGCGGCATGGCTAATTCACTGACATGGTTATAAATACATGTGGATAATATTATGGATATGTGTTTTGCAGAAAATACATAAAGGAATTTTTAAGAAAATTTAATTTTTGTGTTGATTGAGTATGCAGAGTAATACGTATTGTGCATGTGATAATGAATAATGTGTGCGGTGAAAGCGTTATACAGCTTTAATTGGAGTGACATTGTTGGAGTGAAATAATGCGGATATTGTTTAGTTGAAGTTAACAAGTATCAGGAGTGAAGATTGAAATTCTTGGAACAAGAGTAAATATTGGAACCTGTAAAAGTTGACATTGGAGAGATAATTATTGTTGTAAAGAAGTTCACGGATGATTATTTAGTGATATTAAAGTGTGATGAAAAGTTTGAGGACATGTGATAACAGAATTTAAAAGGACATTGCTTTAAATATTAAAGTGTGATGAAAAGTTTGAGGACATGTGATAATAGAATTAAAAGGACATTGCTTTAAATATTAAAGTGTGATGAAAAGTTTGAGGACATGTGATAATAGAATTTAAAAGGACATTGCTTTAAACATTAAAGTGTGATGAAAAGTTTGAGGACGTGTGATAATATAATGTAAAAACACATTGCTGTAAGCATTAAGGTGTGCTGGAAAAGTTAGAGAGCAAGTGATAGTACAATTCAAGAGGAAAATTGCTTTACGCATTTGAGTATAGTGAAAAGTTTGAGAGCAAGTCGGTGGTGCGATTTAAGAGGGCATTGCCATAGACATTTATTTAGAGACGCTTGTGTGTATGAGACACCTTGCAGAGTACCATATGGAGAAGTTAGAAATGCGGATAAAATTCGATATGAGTGAGGAACGTATGGTTGACGTAGTTATAAGTTGAATACCAATTTTGAGTATTTAGAGGAATGGCAAATCGGCGAGATGTTCAATATTGAATTAAACGGCTACAAGAGTTCACATACGACACAGTAGGCGAGAGTATTGATGCTTGATTCTGATTACTATGTCCAGATATTATCTGGGTTTGGTTAAAATCAAATTTAATTGGTTATGTGCAAGCACAATCATGAATATGAAAAGGAAAACTTGATGACAAAAAAGAAAATTCGTTAAAGAAAATAGACAGAGGAAAAATGGGAAAAAAAGAAGAAAAACAGTTTTATAAGAAGGAAAATATAGTTAACAGAATAGATGTTATGGACTGGGAGGACTTCATTAGCAGTATACCATTGGCAGACAGGTGGAAAAAGTGATACAGAGTAATGAAGAAAATGGTAATAGAATAAAAGAATCAGGGAAGGCAAGGCAATGGGTGGGGACATCATAGTGGAGGCGATGTATCAGCTTTAAAAAGGAAGTTATTAGAGAAGCAACGGGCAGAAAATAATTTGAAATAGAATAGTGAAATGTAATAGATTATCTATTGTAAAATGTAGATAAAATGTGATATATTGGTTTAAAGTGCTAATAACTTCAATAGTCGATGCACTAGAAAAATAAAAATATGAAAAGGGGTTCACAACGCCGTCTACCGTCAGGACGAGTAATGTTAAATGTCACCACAGCAGTAAAGAGGCACAAAATAATGTTCAAGGCGATCGCAAGCGGAGCAAGTCTGGTGAAAATGGTACTGGACATAATTCGAGGGATAATCGACACAACGGAAAAGATCGGAAAGTTGTAACAGCTATGGAGAGACGTTACATTTTATAGTAGAGCGTCCCAAGAGGAATAAAGTACAGTGTTTTAAATATAAGCAGTATGAGCATGTGCAGAGACAGTACCCAAGTGCACCGTCAACAAAAGTGTGTGCGAGTACCGTGGATAATGCAGTACCTAATCCATATATTTCTAAAATCAGATATTAATAAATAAAAAGGTTAATTGGTTAATTGACATGGGAAGTTCATGAACTTTAATAAAAAGAAACAATCGTTAATATTTTGAAACTAAAGATATGTGAACATAATGTAATACGTGTTTTACATAGTTTAATGGCGCCACAGTATCTAGTAATAACATAACCAAAATACTGATCTACGTAAGTGAAACTGAAGTGAAGGCTGAAGTTAATACAGTTGTGTTAGACGATAAGTGGAATGATTTATGACTTAATAGTTGGATGTGACTTTTAAACAAACCCTACATAACATTGAGCAGTAGTAACGGGCATGGGTGTGGTAATACGATCCATGAGACTAGTTAAAGAGCAGTGCATCAATATCAGTGACGTTGAGGCAGGTCATGGAATAAACATTTACAATATGACATTTGGGAACATTCACATAAAATATAAAGTTAAATGCGTTAATTTATTAAAGGAATGTATAAAAATGTGTTGCGCTTAGGCTGAGTGACATAAGAAAAACGCAGGCTGCAAAATTATAAATTAAATGTGTAACAGATGAACCGGTAACATGTTGACCGTATAGGCTACCTGTAGTAGAGAGAGAAGCAGTAAAGAATGATAAAAGCAACAGATAATAATATTAAAAGACATTATATTCATCTTATGCAAGTACCGTGTGTATGTGTATATAGACTTTGGCAGATTAAATGCAGTAATAATAACAATGGTTTTAAAATAATAATAATAAATTGGGAAATAAAATATATTTTACGGAGCTCGGGCTAGTTTTGAACTTTTAACAAATACCAGTGAATGAAAATTTAATTGCAAAATAGTTTTGTCGTGCCTGATGGGCAATATGAACTTTTGGGTATGCCAATGGGAATCTCCATTGCGCTGGTGTGTATCAAAGACTTGTAAATAGACTTGAATAAGATTTGTGTTTGTGCCATGAAAAGATACAATAGCTTTTCTATACATTGAAGTCATAATATTTCCGTCTAAATCAGTACCTGAAGGTTTTGAGGGGTTAAAACAAGTGTTACGAGAAATGAATTAACACTATAATTGTTAAAGTGTTCATTTTTAAAACGAAATTGACTATTTGGGACGTGAAATTAGTGCTGAGGGTGTGCGACCGAGGAAAGGAAAGATTGAAGCAGTGCAAAAATGTTAAAGCCGAAAACTGTAAACGGTGTAAAACAATTCTTAGGACTTGCTGGTTGTTTTCGTGAATTTGTGTATAAATGAGAGGTCTGGCAACTGACAGGGAAGTCATGTAAAGTGGAGTTGAGGGCGGACGTAACAAGAGGTGTTTAATACGTTAAGAACAGTATTGAGTGCAAGAGTATATATTGGGGGTGTTTGGTTCTGCACACGAGACAGAACTACATACGGACGCTGGTTCAGTGGGGGTGGGAGCTGTGTTACTACAATTAATAGAAAGGGAGTGGAAGCTGGTTGCATGTTTGGCAGGAAAACAACAGCGGATGTGTTGGAATTGGAATGTTTACCATACAAGCCGCACTCCGATGTGATGAGTTTTGGCATGTTGGTTGAGGTGGATGTTTGTGATGTTCCAATGGCGGTTTTCTTGCGATTGTTTTAAGAAGCTTGGAGTCATTGGTTGGGAATTGGGAAGGTGAACTACTTTTGATCGTTTGAGCAACGTTGTTGTGATTTCTACGAATTAGAGACTATGGCTGTAGAGTCATCCTTAAACCAATGGAGAGTGTATTTACTATGGTTGAAGTTTAATGTTGTGGCGGTTGTGAGAGGCGGGCTGTAGCGCCTTGAGGACTGCATTTGCAGAGAAGGATTTGATGCCGAGAACAGGGCCGTGATGGCTGAAGATTTGGGATTTTGGTTTTGAGATTGATTTGAGTTGAGTTTGACAGAGGTTGACTGGATGTAGCGGCGGAACCAAGAGTTGAACAATTATTACAAACTTATACGTAGAGTGTAAGGAGGAAGGAGTACGGTTGAAGTAAAATAGTATTTTACGGATTATGCGCTGAAAAATGGAGGAATTTTAAGGAAACTGGAAAGTAGAGTTCAGCTATGGATTGTACCTAAAATTGTGCAATGGCAGATTGCAGATTATACCACGATGAAACAGATTATTTCAGTACTGAAAAAGCATTGCATAAAATACGTGAGAATTATTGGATTGCTGGTATAAACAGTTTATTACAAAGTACGTAACAACATGGTTACAGTCCTACAGAACGATATTGTGCTATTCTTAAAATACGTAGACACGTAAGAATAAGCATCGTATCGGCAGTGATCAAGGGATCATGTGTTTGAAATCAATTCAGGTTGTGTTATATGGAGATGTTTGTATGTCTAGCTACAATCATATATAACACAACGTATCACGGGAATTGATTGTGAATTAGGCGTGGGCCGAAATTCATGAAGCTAATCCTTCGTGTTATATTGTAGACCTATGATGACGGTAAATGTCGGTCTCTGGACAGTATAGCATGAGGTAGTGATTATGTCTAAAGGCGGAAACGCCGATATTCATAATTAAGAGGGATACAGGTCGGGACAGGGGTGGAGGACCTGTATTCATGTGATGTTGACATGTTGTATTTTGGGTGGGCCAATTCTGGTGCCTATGTAAAATGGAACGTGAGTGTTGGTTATTTTTGAGTGAAGGCTTCTGCAGGGCCGGAAATTCATAAACTCCAATGCGAAATTTTTAAACGATATGTAGTGATAATGGATAGTTGGACACAACTGCTTCATTATTTTACATGCGTCTGCATTTCTGTTTTCTATCGTTATATTGTTATTACAGTAACCCAGGGCGAGGACGCCCTAACGTCAGGTTGGCCGAGTGATATCACCAGTCTCGAGGAGACGCAGGATTTGTTGATGACTTAAGACAATAAACACTTCAAGGAACACTTCGGGTCATGGAACACGTGCAATGATATCACCAGTCTCGAGGAGACACAGGATTTGTTGCTGACTTAAGACAATAAACATGCTAGGAATAATTAAGACTGACATGAAACATATGCGGGTGGGAACTGTGCTTGAACCTCGAGAGTGACTCGGGTTTGGCATTCTGACTTACGGCCTCTGACTGAAAGGGTTGAGCTGATTACATTTTTATAATACTACATATTTAATTTCGGATTGATTACTAATAAATATATTCTTGTTCAATTGATTGTAATGTTTTAATTAAACAACCCTAACAGAATAATCATTATATATTACATCACTCAATAAGTTCCTAGAATGACATATAGAAGATTTTAGCAACTTAGACAGTAGCAACGTTCAAACATTATGTGTAATTTTATGACGTTTCAACCATTAGTTTACGAGTTACACTGACTGTTAATAAATGCATGCAATGTTCATATTTGTATATCAATATCTTGCTTTTATTTGTAATTAATGTTAGAATTAAGATTTCTTTGTCTCAATTCATTTATATTTTATGCCTATTTGTTTTCATATACACTGCTCGCTGTGGGCAAACCATAATATTTCTTATGTAAACATCCTTTGTTTTACGATTCAGTGCTATTAGGGTCCGACACTACGTATTTGTTCCTAATTCGTTCTTATTGCTTCAACTCTCAAACCTAACGCACGCTTTAATCTTTTGGTGCATAAAAATAAAATAATAAATACACATGTTTTTATTTTATAACTAAAACCGCGAGTTACATTTACCTAGTGTCGTAACTAGTATTCTTATTAACTAAAATATTTAATCAATTTATATGTAATTCAATAGTGTAGTTTAGAATAAATGTAATCTAAAAAAGTTTGTATGTTTTGCTGTGTCTTTTGATATAAATAAAAAATTGCTATTAATTACTTAATAGATAAAAGGTCCTTCATAACGAAATTGTGCGCCCACTAAGCTATTGAAAGAAACTGAGCGACATTTGCCGTTCGAGAACTTGGGTACCGCCGACAGATCGCAGATACGCCCTAGCCTGCCTATAGATCTCTATAAGGTCCAAACTCCGCAAACACATACTTTGGTGATGCTATCTTGATAATTTAAAATATACCATCCAAGCAAAGCGATGGTTTCACAAGTGTAATTCTAATTCGGTATTTTTACCCATTAAAAAGCAATACTTTACCATCACACGAAATTCAGATTTTTTCATTACTTTGAAAATTACAAGTAGCGCCACTAAAACCACTGTAATTTGTAAAGTAATAGTTGTAATGTCATGAAATTTTGACACATATTCTTTGAAGGTTAGTACTACCTAAAAATCATATTAATTTGGCAATAGTGCAATAGGGCAATAGAGTAATGTGTTACATCTGAAAGAATTATTTGCACCTTACATTTGAATTATTTGTTTTAATTTTACTTTTTTGTTACAATATCGGTAATTTTTACAGCATATGTTTTAATTTTAGTTTTAGTTTTAGGGACCATCTATTAATTACGTCACACGCAAATGAGGGAGGAATGTCTTTAAAGTGTGACAAGGGGAGAAGAGGAATCATGATCTTTGTGACGTTATATTGAATCTAACATTCGTCTTACCAAAAAATGAAAATAAACAAGATAAAACTAAAAACAGCTTTTTTGTAATTCCTCTGTTGTAATTTGTTTTTAAATATTTATTTGAGCGCATCAGCTTTTAAATGTTATTAGCACTTAAAACAATATATACATTTATAAGCATTTTGCACATAATTATTATATTACTTTAAATAAAGAGATTAAATTAGTTTTATTGATAAAGTCAATAAGGTTTTTCAGACTTTCCCGGCTTACAAATATCTGCCTGTATTTATCAGTCTTGTGTGTGCGACGAGTACCTTCTTGTAAAATTTATTAAAACGATTAAAAATTTGACGAGAGCACTGTCACGGCCCATATAAGGGAATTCCTAATGGAGCATGCTTTGTCAGAGTCTTATGTATGAGTCTTCTATGTATTTTGGGTAACATTTCTACTCTTGAGGAGACAGCTAAGGTTTTCGGATTAGTTTAGTCATAAAAATGTCCTACGGTTGGCATTGCCTAACGAGCTTGATTTGAAGAGCAACCCTTGCTATGCATAGCTGCTAATACGTTTGATGCGAGCAGCATGTGGACGCTTACCTTTATACACTAACCGCATTATAAGGAGTCCACTGTACAATATGTATATCCTCTTAAACAGTTTAATAACAACAAAATATTCTCAAGCATATTTGTAAAAGATATTTTGCTCACAAAAAACAAACAAGAGTAAAGAATCCAATCTACATCCCTTCAGGGAACGAAATTGCTTTTTATTAATTCATCCCTTAGTTAATATTTAAAACGTCAATTGTATAGGGTAAGGAGCCCATTACCCCATAAGGGTATGAAGCCGGAGTGCGGCGGTGAGGCGACGCGGCACGTTGTTGTGTTGTGATTTTTCTTTACGACGCAAATAAAAAGAAAAACATATTTCTCAACAAGAACTGTGATCAGTGCCGCATTAACTCAGTGCGCACTTGCGTTGAAATAAATTAAATAGGCATACCGTTGCAGGCAATGGGCTTGTGTCCTCATTTTTTAGGGGTCGATTTTTCAATTGTTGATTGAAATTGATGTTTATAAATGTGTATTGGCGTGTCTATTTTATTAAATATCTAAATATTGACGGAAATATAGCAATTAAAAATTTGAATTGCAGTTTTAGCGCTAGAAATGGTCGGCCATATTTTTATGACGTGAAATGCATTTTAACTTCAGTTATTTGTTGAGTAGGTAAGTGCAGTGGTAATGTTTTGAAGCTGTTGGTAGTCAAATAATCAAGTCAAGTCAAAGAATAATAAGTTTTTATTTTATTTTAACCCTGCTAAGGTATATATAATATTGAAATTTTATTGACGTGAAATGCATTTTAACGTCAGTTATTTGTTGAGTATGTCAGTGCTGTATTAATGTTCTGTAGCTGTTGGTAGTCAAATAAAATTTTATTGTTCCTCGAAAGAGCTGTAAATAATATTTGATATTTTGATATATAAATACATATAGCAGAGATTTATGAGCTGTAAGGTTGGCAGCGATTGTGATGTCACATGCATTTGGAATGTGTACAACGTTGAATCCCTTTAATAATTAAAGAGACAAAATAACTTTTTTAATTGTTAATATCTCTTCACATATAAGGAGTTATTAAAAAATAGTTGAACATTTGAGGTTCTAGTAACCCACTTTATCAATATATAGTACACTTTTATAGAAATTAAGACATAGGACACAAGCCCATTAAGATTGGATACAAATAATTTTTCTCGCGTATGACCTTTTTATTCAGCTCTTACATACTGATATTAAAAATTGTCAGTATGTGATACAAAGGGGCATTCTATAAATTACGCCACACAAGTTTCATAGCTTCTCGTCCCTATTGTCACATCTTGTCACACATTGTGGACCCTCTTCCCTGTTGTGATATCACACATTTCAAAAGGAATATATATTTTTTTGTCTTACTTTGTTTCTTGATTCTTTTTTTTGGAAACCGAATTTTAGATTGTATGTGACTTCACAAAACTTATGACTCTTCTCCCCTTTTTGCCACACTTTGTGGACATCCTCCCCACTTTGTATGTTAAGTATGGTACACATACGTGCTACATCCAATATGTATTGTAAGAAGTTGAACAACACGTCCACACTAGCCCGACATACAACTTAATACCTCGGAAGCTTTCATATTTCGAATGAATTCCTTCAATCTGCTTTAGAAAAAAAATATTTACAAAAAAAAGTAATAAAACTAAAAATAAATAAAAAAGGGTCCATTATTCAGGTCTATTTCATTTGTCCATTTAAACACCATTTCCAATTTTTATTTATTTTCTAAACACAAGTAAGCAAAACATCAACGCACAATGAGATTATACTGGAGACTGAGTAGGTACTCGACCATTTTGTTCGAGATAATATTCAAAACCATAATTTTTTTAGATGTTCCGACTTCGTATTGAAACATTTTAGTTTCATAAAAATACTACTTAGAATTTTTTAATATAGCATAAGTAGCGGTTTTATTAGTGTCGCATGTTTATGTTGCTCTACGTTAAAAGTACAACATATTTAGTACACTCATGACTAAATAATGAATGACAACTTATGAATGAAAATATATAAATGTTGGACGTCGCATGCTTATGTCACACCAATCTGTACGATATATTACGTAATTAATGGTGACTCTGCAAAGATAAGTTCGCCACTGGCTTAAATAATGTATTTTTGGCTTAAGAATGATTAATTTTACAACCGTTTTCGAAAACGTCGAGATTTTGACTAATTAGTAGACTTAAATAGTATCGTTCGTTACTTACAGTTTTGGTAAAATTTGGTTTGGTAAAATTTACTAATTATACTATATTAACATCGTGATGAATTTTTATGAAGTAATGTAATCGACCTTCATCACTCATCAGATCTTCAATTTGATTCAAATTCAGACGAAGTGACTGTTATATCTCACAAATTTTATGATTTTCACAACCTACAACCCTGTAACGGCCTACTAAAGTTATTCGAAGTCAAATATGTTTCTACCGACTTCACAGCTCTTCTTAAAACACTTTATTTTATGACATTTAAGAGAATTACCTGCGTGTACCCTTTAGAATCTGTTTCGTTTCATCACTATTAGTGGTACATGTCCCCCGAGCCAAGAGAACCATTAATCAGAAATGTCTCCACGTGCACACTGACAAGCATAATCAAAATAACCCCCAGCAGACCTACTGGTATCAATTCGCAACAGTGGCGGAGCAAGCTTTGTTTACCAATATCTTAGATCCGCTGTATATTTTATTTAATTAAGGCACTGTAATATATAGGAACTTTATAGTCTAAGCACTACTATCTAGGGATGGTGGTCTAAGATCGATTAATCGAAGACTCGATTTTTTTGAGTCAAAAAAATCGATTTTTAGAATCGATGAATCAATCGCAAATACTCGAAAATCGAGATTCGATTTCTTTATTGTAAGAATACATTTAATTACATTATTTATTATAAGCTTGGACATGAAATATTAGGAATTATAATTATTTTATTCTATAATAAATAACGTACATGATTTTATTGATTAATCAAAAATCACTCTTCACTTATTCTTTAATTATAAGAAAGGCTGTATATTTTTACAAATTTCATAAGAAATGAGATTGTTTTCCTTTTTTTCTTTTGGGTTAGTATCTTTTTTTATATAAAATCTTAAAAATTGATTTTTGAGATAACGATCTTCTAGCCTTCGATTTTTTTCTGAATCGATTCTTTAGACTTCGATACGAATCGATTAAAAAATCGATTTTTTTTAAGAAGAATCTCTACTACTATCTACTAAAAATAACTGTTAGAAAAGATTTAGTTACCATATATTCTTATCCGTGGGCCTTATAATAAAAATAGTTATTATCAATCTAATTGAATTTCCAACAATTTTGTATACATGGTATGATATTGAGCTGCACCGCTGTCAAATAGACTACTTCGTTGAAAATTAGTAATGATTTAAAACAGCGGATAACGTTTAACTTGCACTTACAATTTTGTATACATGGTATGATATTGAGCTGCACCGCTGTCAAATAGACTACTTCGTTGAAAATTAGTAATGATTTAAAACAGCGGATAACGTTTAACTTGCACTTACAATTTTGTATACATGGTATGATATTGAGCTGCACCGCTGTCAAATAGACTACTTCGTTGAAAATTAGTAATGATTTAAAACAGCGGATAACGTTTAACTTGCACTTACAATTTTGTATACATGGTATGATATTGAGCTGCACCGCTGTCAAATAGACTACTTCGTTGAAAATTAGTAATGATTTAAAACAGCGGATAACGTTTAACTTGCACTTACAATTTTGTATACATGGTATGATATTGAGCTGCACCGCTGTCAAATAGACTACTTCGTTGAAAATTAGTAATGATTTAAAACAGCGGATAACGTTTAACTTGCACTTACAATTTTGTATACATGGTATGATATTGAGCTGCACCGCTGTCAAATAGACTACTTCGTTGAAAATTAGTAATGATTTAAAACAGCGGATAACGTTTAACTTGCACTTACAATTTTGTATACATGGTATGATATTGAGCTGCACCGCTGTCAAATAGACTACTTCGTTGAAAATTAGTAATGACTAGCTGTCCCGGCCACGCGTTGCTGTGACTAACGTTTTTGTCATATTACATTACATAGCGCCATCTATTGAATATTTACTCAATCTAGTCAACAGATTTCGATTTACTCAACAGAATATTTACTCAATCTAGTCAACAGATGTCGCCATCATCGTCGCCCGATGTCATATGTCATATACAGATAATTAATAGACAAATAATTAGCAATAAGATAAATAAATTGAGATGTAAGCTATCCTATCTTTCAAGTTGGGTCAAACTGCACACGGTGTACAAATTTCATTAAAATCGGTTAAGTAGTTTAGGAGTCCATAGCGGACAACACAGTGACACGTAATTTATATATATTAAGATAATCTACATAAAAACAAAAAAGTGTTATTATTGTGTAACTAAATACTATCCTAAAACAAATAAAGTACCTACTATATAGAAAACAACTACAAAATGAAACTGTGTTTAAAAAGTAATATTACGATGATAATTATATCGCATAAACAAATTAGCGCTGCATTCAACCGTTCAGTAGGGAGCCGACCGCGCGAGTGACCCGCGCGGCATGGTATCTCGTTGAGCTACACCCTCCTCCCGGCTTGCCCGCAAGCACCGCCTTTCTCCCGCCGCGCCGGCCAGCGCAGAGAGCGAGTTGGTTTTGTTTGGGAGTTATTTATCATTGTAATCTTTAAAGTTTTTTGTTGAAATACCATAAAAACGGTTTTTGTGAGTTAATCTTAAAAGATAGACATATACTATCGCGGACTGTTCTTTAGATCATTAAAAGAGCTATTATTCTTTAATACATATTTTTTGTGTATCTTGAACCGTTTTCACGGCGCACGCAACGGAAGGATTCAAAGATGAAATAATTTCTCCCGTTTTTTACACATTTACCACTATATCTTTGCTCCTATTGGTCGTAGCGTGATGTTATATAGCCTATAGCCTTCCTCGATAACTGGACTATCCAACACAAAAAGAATTATTCAATTCGAACCAGTAGTTTCGGAGATTAGCGCGTTCAAACAAACAAACTCTGTCGCTTTATAATATTTTTTTTTTATATTTATTCACTTATTTGCCTTGACTTTCTTTCGTCATAGCCACCAACAATCTTTTTTAAATACATCTTTTATAATTTATAATTTAATTTTACAAATTTATAAATATTTTAATATTTCACTAATTAATTTCCGTCCGTTCCACTGTATAATATCAATTTCTAGAAACCTTATTTACGAATAGACGCTATTTAATAATTATAATTTTATATGTTACTAATATGTATGCTCTTATATTATATTATTTTTATAATTTCGCTATTTTTTTCTTCCTCTTTCTATATTTTCAAATATAGAAAATTTATTTGAATCCGTCATGAATTTATTTCTTTCTTCATTTTTATTTTCACTAAAATTTTGTGATACTAATAATTTAGAGTTGGATTGAATTTTTGGTACTTTTATGGACCTCTGAGAATTATTTTCTGTTTGTTCCTCGTCATTATCTTGTTCATTTTTTCTGTAATTGTTCCTTGTATTATAAGTTCTAGGTGTAGAATTTGTAATATAATTAATGAAACTTTGTTCTTTCTCATTCTGTTTAGTTTCAATTTTATTATCATTTATATTATTTTGTTTTTTAATATTTTCCTTTTTACAGTTTCTATCTAAATATGTTCTTTTTCTAATGGGTGCTGGCTTATATGATGGTATACTATTTTCACGACTTGTTAAATTTTGAGGAAAGTCCTTTTCATAATTAGATAATATATCAAATCTATTTTTTGTAGTTACAGCATACGAATTTTTGTCTTTCCAAATTTGAGGTATTTCAATAGCGGCTTCTTGATAACTAAGATTTCTGTTTCCCATTAAAATTTTTATTTCTTGTTGCCTTTTTCTTTCTTTGCAATTTTTATCAGTCGCATCATGTTCTTCATCACAATTTACACATTTTATAACTTCATTTTTACATAAATTTAGCGTATGTTCATTTGAACCACATTTGCTACATCTACTCCTTCCTTTACATTGATTGGCCGTATGGTTATATCTTAAACATTTATAACATTGTCTCGTATTTTTAATAAATGGTTCACAGGGTAATTTAGCATTCCAAATATAAATATATTGAGGTAAATTTTGGCCTTCAAAGAAAATGATAATATTTCTAGAGTCCTCATATTTAATTTCATCTTCAACTTTCACTCTCCTTTTTAATCTCCTTATGGAGTGGATTTTATACGGGTCACTATAAATGTTTTCTTTTAATTCTTCCTCCGAAAATTCAATATCTACATTTTTGATAATTCCAATTCTTGTAATCCAAAACATTGGTATAAACATATCAACTCCTGATGTTTTCTTGTTATTTAATTTCACTAACATATTAGCTGATTTAGGATTTTTACATACCGCCATTATTCTATTTTTCCCTATTTTCTTTATTTCTGTAATATCTTTTCCATATTCTGAATTATATAGCATATTTGCTGTTTTTTAATGTACTGATCCCATATTTTTCATTTAGAATATCTTCTTATCATAATTTTATAAGAAGATAAAGTTAAATTATCTTCATTGTATAAATTTATATTGGGGTCAACTCCCACTTTCCCCTCAGAATTCAAATTCATTTTTTAAATTCAGAAAATTTGAATATTAAAATAATAATATTTTAGATAATGCAATTTTACTTTAAATTTAAATTTACTTTTTAATTAATTTATATATATGTATATTTAATAATATTAGTTCAATTAAATTATTTTAAGGAAATAAACAAAACACGTCTATCACGTATCGAATGACTACTCGATTGTGCTTTATAATATTTCTTCCGTTTTTTACACATTTACCACTATATCTTTGCTCCTATTAGTCGTAGCGTGATGTTATATAGCCTATAGCCTTCCTCGATAACTGGACTATCCAACACAAAAAGAATTATTCAATTCGAACCAGTAGTTTCGGAGATTAGCGCGTTCAAACAAACAAACTCTGTCGCTTTATAATATTAGTATAGATTTAAAACAGCGGATAACGTTTAACTTGCACTTACAATTTTGTATACATGGTATGATATTGAGCTGCACCGCTGTCAAATAGACTACTTCGTTGAAAATTAGTAATGATTTAAAACAGCGGATAACGTTTAACTTGCACTTACAATTTTGTATACATGGTATGATATTGAGCTGCACCGCTGTCAAATAGACTACTTCGTTGAAAATTAGTAATGATTTAAAACAGCGGATAACGTTTAACTTGCACTTACAATTTTGTATACATGGTATGATATTGAGCTGCACCGCTGTCAAATAGACTACTTCGTTGAAAATTAGTAATGATTTAAAACAGCGGATAACGTTTAACTTGCACTTACAATTTTGTATACATGGTATGATATTGAGCTGCACCGCTGTCAAATAGACTACTTCGTTGAAAATTAGTAATGATTTAAAACAGCGGATAACGTTTAACTTGCACTTACAATTTTGTATACATGGTATGATATTGAGCTGCACCGCTGTCAAATAGACTACTTCGTTGAAAATTAGTAATGATTTAAAACAGCGGATAACGTTTAACTTGCACTTACAATTTTGTATACATGGTATGATATTGAGCTGCACCGCTGTCAAATAGACTACTTCGTTGAAAATTAGTAATGATTTAAAACAGCGGATAACGTTTAACTTGCACTTACAATTTTGTATACATGGTATGATATTGAGCTGCACCGCTGTCAAATAGACTACTTCGTTGAAAATTAGTAATGATTTAAAACAGCGGATAACGTTTAACTTGCACTTACAATTTTGTATACATGGTATGATATTGAGCTGCACCGCTGTCAAATAGACTACTTCGTTGAAAATTAGTAATGATTTAAAACAGCGGATAACGTTTAACTTGCACTTACAATTTTGTATACATGGTATGATATTGAGCTGCACCGCTGTCAAATAGACTACTTCGTTGAAAATTAGTAATGATTTAAAACAGCGGATAACGTTTAACTTGCACTTACAATTTTGTATACATGGTATGATATTGAGCTGCACCGCTGTCAAATAGACTACTTCGTTGAAAATTAGTAATGATTTAAAACAGCGGATAACGTTTAACTTGCACTTACAATTTTGTCCACATTTCTAAAACCCTTTAATGTTCTGTGGCAATGTAAAAATACAGCAATGGCAAGAAATGGACTCCAAAGGGCGTTGCTACAGACTTCGCAGACGCTTCCTGTTAACACACCCTTTTTGATTGAGAAACCGAAATTTATAACTGCAGTAGCCATGAATATATCATTCTTGTTGTCTGGATATAACGTATAAGAAGAAGCAGAACAATATTAGGGGCGATAAAAGGCTACGTGCCTAGGAAGCCCGAGAAACTATATTAAAAAAACCCTTTTAATGCATATAAGTATATTTAATTATTACTTTGATAGAGCTAATAGTTTACACTTAGAAAATTAATAATATCAAATTTATAAGTTAATAAATGTAACTTCGAATAAAGATGAAAGGATTCGAGGTACCGTTAGTGTGGATTCCTGCTCACAAAGGAATCGCAGGAAATGAAAAAGCAAACGACGCCGCACAACAAACAGCTAGAACAGTAGCAAGTGTTGCAATTCAATATGAAGTGGACTTATTGGTAAAGAACAAAAATGAAGCGAAAGGGAAGTGGCAGGGTATGTGGAACAATTCAGAGAAAAGAAGAAAATTTTTCTGTTTACAGACCTCAATGTGCGGATGTCGTCGGTGGTGGAAAGCTTAAGGTCCGAGAAGAGTGATATGACTTATCTCCAGACTGAGGGTAGACCATACAGAGGCATTGGCACATCTTAAAAGAAATCACTTGGTGCAAGAAGATATGTGCAATTGTGGAGAAAGAGTAGCAGATCCAGAACATTTGATCTTCCAATGTACAGAAACGGAGGCCTGCAGAAATAATTTGTACAGAGTTTTGGTAAAAAATGGAGTGGTGTTGCCAACGAGTATGCCGGAACTACTGAGATATCCGAGGTGGCCAGTGTGCTTAGTGATACACAGGATATGGAATATAGCGGGTTTAAAAGTATAGGTGTAGTAATAAATGAAATGTAAATATGTAAAATGTTAATAAAATGAATTAAGAAGGGCGTAAAAAGGACCGTGATCCTAAGAAGCCCGTGAATTAGTATTAAAAAAAAAAATGTAACTTCTTATTAGATATTTATATATAAATTATTTGTTTTAATAATAATATCTAGTAATAATTACAATCAATTACATCTTCGCCATTTCTTAAGTACCAGAATTTTTCAACGTTGGCATATAATGATGAAGTTTTCAGCAATGCAAATATGTATTTTTCCGGAAAATCGCCATATACTTACCCATAGCCATATATAGGGACCCATAGCATAATTTATTTTTTTTCAGTACAAATTCTTTTGTTTGTTTTCTTTGTGAATGGTATTATTTAAGTAGGTGTAAGTGCAGGTTCCATCGCATTATACAAATAGTTCTATGGGAATATGTTCATAAATCTAGTTCAATTTATTTCTTGCTTTATACATAACAATTTACAATTAAAGACTATCTCTCGTTTGTCTTCCTACTCTACTTTTTCTCCTCACTTCCATCGTCCATACTCTTACTTTCCTCTTTTCTTGCAATATCTCCTCGAGGCCTATTCGATACCTTTTCACTTTCTCCTGACATGTTGGAAAACATTTTGTTTTTTCAAAATTAGTCACTGGCGCGGGGCCCGCCACCGTTGGCCCAACCTCCGCCACTGATTTTCTTCGCAGATAACCGAACACATGGCTGGCTATCGATGCTGCTATCCTCCCTTTATCCATGAAACAAATTCTTAGTCATATTCTGTCCACAACATTTAATATTTCCGCCATTCGCTCTAAATGTATTGTTGGTTAAATCTAATCAAAGTGATCCATCATTCTGTACATTCAGTTCTCCCTACCCCTTCTCTTTAGTCATACCAATCTACCCGGATGTTGTTGATCTTGTGTATCTCAACACATTCCCCATACCCATCCCTCCCTAATACACCTCCCATGGGGACCATTCAGATTACCAAACAACCGGAAAATGGACGAATCACCTTATACCACCCTCCACCGTCTCCAGCCATCCCTTTGTCTATAATCTATGTAGTCTTCTGCGTAATATATTTACTTGGACGATGACTATTACAAAATTTTACTATTGGGGTTGTTTATTAAGGGTAGTTACAAAATACTATCGCATATTTTAGAAGTTACTCTTTCAGAAAAAACTTCAAACAAAAACAGAATAATTCAGATCGGTTATGAGAACTTAAATATTAATAATGAGTTCTTTTCTTTAAAATTATTTATATTACGATAATACTAAATTTAAATGTTTTATTGTCGTAAATTTTCAATATTACTAGCAAACTATGAATTCGTTATTTTCAATGCTGGAGAATGAATATTACATATCTAATTTAAACATATAACTTTTCTGTCTTAATGGTTTCATTCATTAGACAAATTAGCCAAATTCTCAGTTATGTTTTTATTTATGATGATGATCTTTTAAAGAAAAAAAATATAAATACATAAGACAGTTTTATAAGAAATTGTAAATTTTTAATCCAACTTACGTGTTGCTTCTGAAATCAAAGACTTTTATTTTAGTAATTTACATACACATTATAATAATTACACTGTTTAACTTAAATCATACTACATTACCTGAAATCAAAGAAACGACATTTAAAGTTTATTATTTAAATTGCCAATTCCTTTTGACTTAATTTTATAATAACTTAACATTATGCACAGTGAGTTTTGTCAGCTCCTACGTTAACCATGGGTCCATGAGTATATGGTCACTGTTCCACCGACAAACGAGCTTTGTACCAACTTACTTTGATGAAGTCGAACTAGGCAGTTATTCGTTACACTACACACACTACAATGAAACTAGCTATAGCTAATATATACCGTTAGCTCATCTGACCAGAGTGCAAGTCTTACCAACTAAAGAAATATAATTTCTTTACATATGTACATTTTATTTGGGGAAACGGCCGCTGTTTCTTCCTAGGAGAACTGAAATACCGGAAACGGAATTCACATTATAAACTTCAAATGTAATTTTGTGAAGCTTTGTTATTTTTGCGGGAACGAAAAAGTAAAATATGTATAAGACAATATCTACAGTTTTATTAGGAATGGGCTTGTGTCCTATGTCTTAATTTCTATAAAAGTGTACTATATATTGATAAAATGGGTTACTAGAACCTCAAATGTTCAATTATTTTTTAATAACTCCTTATATGTTAAGAGATATTAACAGTTAAAAAAGTCATTTTGTCTCTTTAATTATTAAAGGGATTCAACGTTGTACACATTCCAAGTGCATGTGACATCACAATCCTTGTGTAAGGTTACCAACCTTACAGCTCATAAATCTCTGCTATATGTGTTTATATATCAAAATATCAAATATTATTTACAGCTATTTCAAGGAACACTCAAATTCAAATATTATGTCTGTCTTAGCAGGGTTAAATAAAATAAAAAGTTATTATTCCTTGACTTGACTTAATTATTTGACTACCAACAGCTACAAAACATTACCGCAGCACTGACCTATTCAACAAATAACTGACGTTAAAATGCATTTCACGGCCGACCATTTCTAGCGCTAAAACTACAATTCAAACTTTTAATTGCCATATCTCCGTCAATATTTAGATATTTAATAAAATAGACACGCCAATACACTTTTATTAACATCAATTTCAATCAACAATTGAAAAATAGACCATTAAAAAATGAGGACACAAACCCATTGTAAATTTTAAATAAACTCATGTCATAGACAGGTTATGGCATAAAGCGGGGTTAAAAGTTTAGGTAGTAATAATAATAATGAAATGTAAATAAAATGAAGTAAAAAGGACCGTGGTCCTAAGAAGCCCGTAAAATATTAATATAAAAAAAAAAAAAAAAAAACTCATGTGTTGCTCCTGAAATTTAAAGTTTATTTTGTAATTTACCTGAAATTTAAAGTTTGTTATTTACCATAAATTGTCAATTCCATTTAATCTAATTTTATTATAACCACACAATATGCACTTCAGTAACTAACTAGCTAAAAACGTGAGTTTTGTCGACTCCAAATATCAACTGTGTTGGCTGTTATTCCTACAGAGACATCTATTGCGTTCATGAGTATATGTTTTCACTGGACGATCGCTGTTTTACCGACAGACGATCTTTGTACTAATTAAAGAAATATGGTTTCTTTACATATGTATGTAGAAAACGATTGTTTTTGTACTTCATATTATTCTTAATTTTACTTCAATTATCCTTTAACTTATAGCAACGAACAAAATTACGCGCAACTTCTTTCTAAATTAACCTAAAAATGCCATCTAATAAATTTCATAAGGACAAAATTATAACATTGAGAACACTATTTCAAAACAAAAATAACGCAACTATTTGGAAGATTTAATATTACTTTCCTAGCAACTTAATAAACCAGTAAACATTTTGGAGTAAATTCTACTTAATTTCTATTACATATCATGAGTTTTTTGTCTGGAACTTGTTCGTTTTCTATTCAGTCGTTCATAGGAAAGGCCCTTTTTATGAGCTACAGAGATCGCAACGACGGTTCACTGCTGAATTAAAAGTGGAGTCGGTTTATGATTTATGACCGGAGTTATAAACTTGACACTAGCAGGGGTATAAAACTTAATGGAATTCTACTTTTTAGAGTCTGCAAAATATAAATATTTAAATGAAGAAATAAATAGATGTAATCTTTAGTACGGATCGTGATTTTTTTAATGAATATTATTCATCTTCAACAATACTCGTTATATTAGTTTTTTACATTGTTTTGGTGATTCAAAAATTCATGATCGGCAGGTCTGCGTTAGGTTTAAAACCTCTGTCTTACCATCGCTAGATTCTATCTTCGTTTATATACATTATATTCGGGGATTGAGGGAGATAGCGTCTGTCTATTACCATTAAAGAAATATTTGTTGAAAAAGGATAGCATATACTTTAAGCATACTGTACTGAACAAAATACTATACAAGTATACAAGTGTAACGGTCAAAAATATATTTTACTTGTCTAACCGCATCTCGTTTCTCTCTCACTTTTGAATAAATGAGATGAAAGTGAACTTAAAAAAAATATATCCATGTGGGAAAGAAACAGAAATACTTAATGAATGATGTTGGAAAAAGAAAGGATATTATTATGAAAAACTAACACAAAATCTGTGACAGGTAGAGAACTTGTAAAGCGTTAGAATAGAATTGTACGAGTGACTCGAACTTCACCAAATAGGGCACTTCACCAAATTGTTTACTGGGAAATATTACAGTTTGGCTATAATTACATTCCATTAAATACAGACACAAGCATATTCCCGTAAAGTACACAGTAGGCCTTCAAATATCCCGAAGCAACGATCAAAGCATTACAAATCTTAAGGTGCTCATGATTGGTTTTCTAGTTTGTTTGACGAGAGCGTGCCCATTCATACGGAATTAGAACTAAATATAATGGTAATTAACCTGACAACTAATTGAGCAAAGCGTCCTCTGCTCTGTATGCTCTGTGATCTGAATTACCATCTGAAAGGGACAATATCAAGTTATATATTGGTATATCAAGCAGTCAGGCGTGCTGGTGTAAACACGTTAAGCAAACAGGTGTAGAACGCAGAGCGATGTATAAAGCTACACTCACACTGCAGTCCTCGAGATCCTCGGGAAGTAGTAAGGAATGGAGAACTTGCTGAAACTTTGTAAATTTGTTCTACGATACTTAATCATTAATAGAAAAATTAAGTAAGGGTAGACTTCCGAAACTTTTAAGGAAATAATTGGTTTTAAAAAATAAACATTTCACGAACAGGTATATGGGGATTCATTAACTTGTGTCACATCAAGCTTTCGATTAAAATAATTAAAATAGTATGTTTCTGAAGAAATAAGAAAATAATTGACATTTTTAATAGAAAATATCATCACAATCATCCGTTACTTACGCTGTTCAAAACACGATGTAAGATTTGGCAACGTCGCTTGCACAGTTAGTCGCCGTATGAATAACCGCGAATATTCGAAAGGCAATAGGTCTAAGTTTTCATGTTGTACTCTAGCGGTGTTGTTAAATGTGCCCAAGTGATTTAGAGTACCTTATTTTTTTAGTCAATTGAATGTTTATAAATTTTTAGTGTAGTCCAAATCACGATAGTTCGGCGGCGACTTATACTTAAAAGAAGTTATAAGAGCGGTATAAATCTATAATAGGATAATGAATTTTATATTATTCGTTTCTATACACATTATAGAAAAATAAGTGAGTCAATGTTTTTCAGTTATATCGGCAATTTATACCCCACAACTTGTTTTATATATAACATCTCAATCTACAGGCGAACAATAAGTTTTTTTTAATTTGATATGTTTATAAGACATTTTAGGAATTGTAAATTTTTAATCAAACTTATGTGTTGCTTCTAAAATCAAACGTTTATTTTAGTGATTTACATACACAATATAATAATTACACTGTTTAACTTAAATCATACTATCATACCTGAAATCAAAGAAAGGACATTCAAAGTTTATTATTTAAATTGTCAATTCCTTTTTATCTAATTTTATTATAACCTAACATTGTGCACAGTGAATTCTGTCAGCTCCAAATATCAACTGTGTTGGCCGTTGGCACACACTACAATGAAAGCAGGGTACCCTCACTTAGTGTACAATTCTTCAATGTCGCTTATGGCGCGCTTATGGCGCCCTCCGTCCGCCATTGTTGGGTTAGTGAACTAAGATGCTCGGCGATTCAATGTCGCTTTAGGCGCCATAAGTCGCCATTATTGGGTTAGTGAACTAAGATGCTCGGCGACTCAACATTTGAAGGGAATGAAGGGTGAAGGGAGTGCACTTAACTAAAGTTCAGTGCAGTTCAGTGATACCACATATTAAAACATAATATTTATATATATACATAAATATATATTATTATTGTAGTTTTATTTTGTGTTATGCTTTGTATCACTGTGTATATAATTATTTGCATTTGTTTAGTACTATACAAAAATATTATGTTTTAATATGTGGTATCACTGAACTGCACTGAACTTTAGTTAAGTGCACTCCCTTCACCCTTCATTCCCTTCAAATGTTGAGTCGCCGAGCATCTTAGTTCACTAACCCAATAATGGCGACTTATAGCGCCTAAAGCGACATTGAATCGCCGAGCATCTTAGTTCACTAACCCAACAATGGCGGACGGAGGGCGCCATAAGCGACATTGAAGAATTGTACACTAAGTGAGGGTACCCTGAATGAAAGTAGCTATAACTTATATATGTCTTTAGCTCATCTGACCAGAATGCAGTTAATATCTCTGGTCAGTGTTACCAACTAAAGAAATATAATTTCTTTTCATGTTTTTCTGATATACTGAAGGTTTAAATTAAAAAAATCAAAATTGATAAAATTGACACTTCGAGCGCCGACTCCGTATTTCAATTACATTTTACATTCTATATTGTATTAATAAATGTAATATGCATTATCTTAAAGTTATTTTGCTTTCTTTACAGTGCCATGGGCACTAATCTTTTCTTTTTTCCTGAATATTTGTCACATGGTTCTTTAAAGTCCTTTCAAAACAATCCTTTCCCCTATGTAAAGGCCACAATCTTCCAATATGAGTTTAACCATTTCGACTGCTTTGTCAGATAGATACACATTATTTTTCTCTATTCTCAAGACTGCACTTGTATAGGCACCGATTCGTTGAAAGGAGAAAACGATACTGATAATAACCCATGATAAAGTTTGGTAATATGAAACAACGTCGCAAGCAGTTGATTCCAGTGTGAGAGCAGTCTTAAAGAGATATGAAACGGACATGGACCGTGGTATGGGGCAAGAAGGAGTAATATTATCACCACTATGTACTACTACTTCAGTGGCGTAGCTACGGTATAGCCAGGTATACAATGAACAAGAGTGCAATCAGTGTTGAGTGTGCTGTGATAAGTAGACTGAGAAAAAGTACTCAATAGTATAGACTAGAGATGTTACGGAGCTGATTTTATCGCAACCGAAGTCGGAATCGGAGTTTATAAATTTTGTTTGTCGGAATCAAAGTCGGAGTCGGAACCGGAGTCTGAGGAGGAGGTAGTGAGAGTGCTAAGGGCAGCTCTAATAAAACAAATTAATACTAACATCAATCAGCCTCTTTAATTTCAGTTAATACATAATAAACGTAGCTTTCCAAGGATACCAACGACTCTCTTCGAGTGATCCCGAATGCAGAGCCTTATAATTTCATTTCAAATTTCAAACACTTCAATTCAAAGTTGTTTATGTTAACATAAGTCTAAAGCAGGATCAGAGTAGCACCAGGGTTGTTAGGTAGCCTTAGAGCGTAAATCGCTAACATTACCTAAATGTTTATCGCGGTCGCTGCTACACTTCGTTTGACCTCCGATTTAATAGTGTCGGAACCGAAATTGGAGTCTGAGGCGTAATATCAATCGGAACTTCCGACTTTTCGCAATCGGAGTCGAATTTCTTTACATTTCTTGTATAGACTATAGAGTCTCAAAATATAGTATAGAGTCAATGGTGGATTTAGCACTTGAGGACCCGTGGAGAAATTTTCAAATAGTAATATTGATTTTAAATTATATTTTCATAATCCAATAACTTAACGACATCAGAGAATAGTGACTGTAACGTAGATTGTAAACCTTCAATTAGTAATTTATACATATCAACAGCATTGTAGAAATTTCCTTCTTTTATAATACAAAACTTCATCTATAAAATTGTTACTCTCAATATCATTTTGATATTTTGTGCCTATGCTTTATACATAGGCACATAATGTCATTAAATTGGACATCAGGCATTTTAAGGAGGTACAGGACGTACCGTCAATGCAAAAAGTTTATCTCTCGGTAATATGAAATGCAAAATACGAAGTACATGAGGGACGAGCAAATATTGGGACTGTACCTTTGAAAATGAATTTTTCAATTCTCTATTAAACTGCTATTTGCTAAATAAAAAGATTTTTTTTGTGCATATAATAGTTAAATAAATGAAAAATTACCTATAATTAATATCAAATTTATATTAATTCAATTTAAATTCAAATTAAATATTTTGAAAAAGGATTAATAAATTTGGCAACGCTGTAAATTTACGTGTGTTGACGCATACGTGATTTGGTTCTTTGACAAATAAATTGTTATATTTTATAAAATATTTATTCCGATTTTGAATTTCCCGCTCAAATTGGGATTTACAACATTGCCGGCTTATAACCTACATTTACTGTTTCTTAATGGTTTTATTTAAATATTTTCGTATAAAGGTATCCTTTTGATAATTTTCTTTTTGCAATAGTTACAGAAAAGACTCTTTTACATACACCTAGTTTTTGAAAGCAGTGTCACCATTTTTGAATAGTTAAAAGTTATATTATGTGGTGAAATTGAGCTAAAAATTATGATTTGTATGGAAAATGACTATTTTTAATCATGTATAAAAAGAAAACTAGGAACCCTAGATCTCTAAAATTTTGAAACAGCATGTATTTTTAATATTTGTATCGACCCTCCAAATTTCACATCGTTTTCATCATTTACGTTTACGTATACTTAAAATTAAAAAAATATTCAAAATCCTTCAGAACTACACCGTAATCGCTTTTCCGTGATAATTGTGAAATTAGTACATCACAAATAAGGTTATTAAATTTATGACACACTTTTCTTTAGCATTAAAATCTATTTCATTTAATGATGTTTCTTCAAACTACAATTTTCTTTTCTTTCGGTTTTTTCGGTAACTTCGCACTGTTCTAAATATCGCTAAAGTTCTTCCTGACAGTCATTATAAAATTCGATATTTCTACCTAAGCCACTGTTAACTACTTGATGGCTTTGCTTCGATGAGTGGATACGTAATTCATGCTCAAGTTATTAGTTACCTCAAGAGCTACGAGTGTCTCTAATTATAATCAAGTGCAATTACTAATAAGTACGTCCAATAGCTACATAGTTTGTGTACTGTTAATGAAAAGGGCAGCATTGTATAGCCTTCATGGACATTGCTAGCCCAAATCGGCTCATAAAAACGTGGGGTCTGATGCAAAATTAACTTGCGGAGCCTTTCGTACAAGAAAATTGGTATTTATTGCATTTTGAATTTTATGCTAAATCTGTTCTTAACTAGTCTTCTCTGGGGGTGATACAGTTGTGTAAGTATCTATTATAAAAATGTCGGCAACAAAAGTTTACGTTAAAATAAAGTATAGGCCTTCTGAAGCACAGACGTCAAAAAAAATTTGGTCGTATCGAATCTTTTTTTTTTATATATATAATTTCTCGGGCTTCTTAGGCACGTAGCCTTTTATCGCCCCTAATATTGTTCTGCTTCTTCTTATACTTTATATCCAGACAATCGTATCGAATCATTTGAGTGAGAAAATCCGTCAGAAATGGTCAAATTTCATAATGAATTTTACCTCGGCATAAAGCTATAGTTGTGATCGAATTTGGTGCCAAAAACACAATAAAACAATCGATCAACGGCTGTAGCTTCTTTATGTACTCGAAACTAAAACGGTCGCTCAGGGGTACCCATTTCAACTGGATTAAAGCTATGCAAATAAAATCGTCATACTCTACTTAAGTGGACTGATGCGAAACAAATGGGTTGACCGATCTTGTTCATATATTGCGTAATCATTGAAGACAATGCTACCAAGTTACGAAAAAGACTTTTAATAAAATAATTAGCGCGGGACTTTTAACTCCCTAAATTTGTTTAATGAAATTAAATTCAGAGTCTAGGGAAATGGAGCGAACAGTAAGACGGAAAAAATGTTTTAATTCCATGTCTTTATTTTAGCATACAGTTAGGGGACATCTATAAATTGCGTCACAAAAATTTTCTGCGTTTCTACTAGCTTCCCCCCCCCCCCCTCCTTTTGTTGGACGCTGCTTTGTGTGATGTCACACATTTCGGTCACACAACGATCAACGCAGTTAATATTAGTCTCCAGAATTCACTGTGCATAATGTTAAGTTATTATAAAATTAGATAAAAAAGAATTGACAATTTAAATAATAAACTTTAAATGTCGTTACTTTGAGTTCAGGTAACATAGTATGATTAAAGTTTAACAGTGTAATTATTATAATGTGTATGTAAATTACTAATAAAAAAAAGTCTTTGATTTTAGAAGCAACACATAAGTTTGATTAAAAATTTACGATTTCTAAATTGTCTTATATATATTTTATAGTGCATGTGACATCACAACGCTTAGGCCCTCCGCACACGAGGAGACTGGTTGCAAACCTTAGCCCCGAACAACAGCAAAACAGGGGATTCTATTGTGTTATATTTGATTGTATGTATGTAATTAAATACTTTTCGTAAACATCTCTGTGGATGATGTCATCATGAAACCAACAGTGCTCTGCGACCGAGAAATCTAGTCGTTAAATATATGCTCAAAACCTGTTTAAAATCAGTTTAGTTACGTTCGTGCCGTGTGTTTTATCACACTCGTAAACACTTTCGTTCTTTTACTAACAACACAGTTGTAATGACATTCGGTTCGGGCAGATTCGGGGCTAAGGTTTGCAACCAGTCGCGTCGTGTGCCCCTTAGTGTCAACGCACCTTGTTACATCTTGTCTCAAATTCTGGACCCTCCTTCCCCATTTGCGTGTGCCTTAATTTATGGATTGCCTCTTACTTAAAAATAACAGTAAATAATAAACGTAATAGAATTGAGTGAATACATTAGATTGCTATTACGTCGCTCTCCAACGGGCGTCAAACGGGGTTAATGCACTATAGTAGATAGTTTATTGAGGAAGTGGATTAGAAACTGTTATATAGTGCAATCGCTGGTCTGATCTCAATAGCTGGATAACATTTACGTCTTCTTATAATTGCGTAATATGATCTGAACAATATATGTCGGGAGAAACGCGGCGGAGTGTGGTGGGGGCGCGGTAGTGCTGGGGAGTGTGGGGGTGTTGTAGTATGCATTACGGGATGGTTGTAATTGCACCCTTGGGAAAGCTAATAAACTTTGTTTTGCAAACATCTGAGTGGAGTACACTGTTATATTTTTATTAATATGCTGAAGTTTTAAGCTAACACTGTAATTTGGGGATTATCTTTTATTTTATTTAATTTTAGGATACTGTAATGGGTTCGAGACCTCTTTTTTAGGGGTCGTTTTTTTAATTTTTGATTAAAATAAGTGTTAACATATGTATATTGGTGTTTTTATTTTTTTAAATATCGAAATGTTTGCAAAGTTATAGCTATATCAAATTTGAATCTTGAGATTATATTACCTTGTTGACAAGTTTCGTTATATAATACTTCGTGAGATACACACAGTCGTATGCGTCTCTATTGTATAAAAGAGATGGCATATCGTCGGATATGACGTACCATGCATTGGTATTTTTATAACCTGGAATCACTTTAATAATTAAAGAGACAGAGTGATATTTTAATTGTTAATATCTCCTAAAATATGGCGAATATTAAAACATAATTGTACATTTGAGGTTCCAACAGTCAATTTTGTCAATATATAATACAGTTTAACAGAAATTAAGTAATCGTTCACAAGGCTCGGTTGTCAAAAAAAATAACGCAGAATCTATTTAATACAGGATCAAGCAAGTCTACGCGTCATCTCGTAACTGGGTATACGTACTATATACATCTTAGATATACGTCTGAGCATAGTAAGAGTCTTCCGATCATAGAGGTATAAAAATAGTGTGGGCAAAGAGAGAGATAGCTGACGATTGTCCTCTGTGTCTCTTTCTAACCAACCACTGCGTCTCTTTACTTGCTTACCCCTTACCTAACCACCAATCAGCCAAGCCAGCAGCAGCGGTTTGGCTAGAAAGACACAGATAAGACACTCGGCAGCTATCTTTCTCTTTGTCTTTATCGCTTCCTCTTACACACGGTCGTACCCTTCGAGCACTCTTTTCTTATATCTCTATGCTTTCGATGAAGGCATTGCCATAAAAATAAAGAGATTCGTAATTAACTAAACTACACCATTTTTAATTGATATGACTTCAAACCAAAAGCTCTGTTAAATGATTGTGTACAATATCTGTTGAGTTTACTGTTTTTTTCATTTTTTCAGATTGGGGCTAACTCCACAAAGCAACGTTTGGGTTGGAGCCTGGTGGATAGGCTTTCTTCTGGCTGCTGCACTTTGCGGACTTCTGGCGTTACCGCTACTAGCATTTCCACCAGTTCTACCGGGTAATCCTTACATTTACAAATTCCATTGCGAGTTATTAAGAAATAACGAAGACATTTTGAGGTTTTGATAATCATCGATATAATCGTACATTGCATACCAGATAAACACAATTATGTGTATTTAACATCTAACATAACGAAAGTTACTTGTTAACCAACAATTTTACCTAATATACCTCTTTTATGTTCTAAGTTTTGTCTGTTATAGAAATTACAATACCATTAAGAATTGATAAATAATAAAAATACATTTTGGCCATTAACAAAGTGATAACACTTATTCTGAAGATTTTTTTGAGAATTATAGAATCTTAAAATACTTTTGTGAACATAAAAATCTTTCTATATATATAAATAGCAAAAAAAAAATGATTAAATAAAACCCTTTTACGCAAAATATTACTAGATTTTGTTTAAGTAAAAAATGACAGGAAGGTAAGGTAACATGCACTTAGTTTTATATAACCGAAGACCCCTATTTATTAACATTTAAAGTGTTTTTGTAACATTAAGCGATTTTTCAAAGGCTTATATATTCCACAATAATCATTAATTACATTCCATTATTTTTTATTAAACCCAGTCATAAAATCTACTAAAAACTTATAGCTACTGTCATCTGCTCCTTCGTCTCTTCGTATTACTCTTTCTGTCCTTTTCTCCTCTCCTTAGCCATTTTCACATCCATGATTTTCTCATTTTCCTCTTTCTCCTTCCTTTTCTACTATTCCGTCGACATTCACATTCTTCCTTCTTTGTATTCTCTGACCAGCTTCTCTACCCTCTTTTCACTACCACTTCTGATCTCACATCCCTCTCTTATATGCTCCAAAGTATGCCTTTCTCTCTTATACATTCTAAACCTTTCTAAATCTGGCAATTCGACTTTTGATTCTTGTTTCTTTTTCTCCTATATACACTGGTAATTCCTTCTCTCAAATTCTCTTATACCTCTCATTGTACAAAGTCTCTGATAAAGATATAACTTCTACAAGTGAGAACGAGACGGTGCGATACTGTGAGAGTGGGAAGGAGAACGCTGGGTTAGATAGCGTGGTTTGATAATTTTTTAGTTGCTATCAAGCCCACATTTTTCGAGAGCGATCGTTCGCTCGATCGCGCGTTTCGTATATTTCGACTTCACTGTCGATTGCAGAATATTAGTGAGGCGCCAAGTAATCCAACCATACTCTTGTGGATCCAGAGCTTTAACACTTCCAAATGGAAGATAAACCATGCAGAAAACATTAACTTCGTGGCAAACTCTGTGCGATGTACTTATACTGATATGTTCTAATTAATTAAATTTTCAAATATCACAATTTTGACAGAATTATACTACTTAAGTTCACCTAAAGAGTCATACACCTTGTAGAAAATAGAAAGAACCTCTATAAAAGTAAACACACGCATACTATGACTATGCGTATATATGACTATGACTATGCATATATCTATGACTAAAACATACATTTTTAGGTTAAAACAGAAAAAATTTTAATCACATCAAATATTTCCCTATTATATAATATTGCGGTACTCATTTTTGAACCATTTTTTCTTACTTACATTTGGATGAAACATATAATAATCTCTTCCTATTAACTGACTTTTGTTAATGAAATCTGGTTTCTCAAATTGAAGTTCAATTTTTTGATTATATTAAAAATTTCATATGCAGGTAATTTCACTTTGATCTCAATTTAAAAATTTATAGATTCCTTTGCCAATTTATCCGCAATTTCGTTTTCCTCTTATTCCACATTGTCCTGGTATCCACATAAATTTTATGACATTATTTTTAGTTATTAAGTTGAAATACAGCTTCTTAATTTAACATGTCAAAATATTATTATTTGATTTGTGATCATTGGAATTTAAATTTTTTAAAACACAAAATTAAAACTACAACATAAATTGAATACAGTAACTGGAAATAGCTCTAAATACATTGTTCACAGCTTAATTTATTCTTGAGATGAGTTAAGTTTGTTTTGAGACAAGTGCGGTAACTTTACTCAAATTATCATAAAGTTACGTATATACAGCACACTGGGTGCATATTCTTTTCATAAAGAAACTGAGGAGAGAAGGCGTGTTGCGTGCTTCGTGTTTCGTGATTCGCCCTGGAGTTATTACATTTCCTTACATAACGATAACACACCGCAAATATTAATATTCAGTTAGCCGCGCGTGTGTTTATAACATTTAAATTAGATTTTAATGTATTTTAATATATTCCACAATCTAAACAGATGAACAACATGATAACATTTCGGAAAATAAGATCTGGCTAAAACAAGGGTTCTCAATCAGGAAAATAAGAAGGGTTACTTTGATTGTAACGAGAAGGGTTACATTGAATATAAGTTATTTGTTTATTTTATATTAGGAATTTAATTTATATATAACCATTCATTCAAATATCCATTTATTTATTAATTATTAATTATTAATTGTTTATTGTTTATTGTTCGCCTTTCGGCTTTACAATCTACATTCTTAATACATTTCATATACTTCAACTTACAATTAAATTTACATTATTCTAGACCTTTTTATTTCCAAAAGTACTTCCTGCTTCTTCTTCTCTTGACCCTCTTCCTTCATTTTCCCTAGTCTTCCTTCTGGACTGGTCTATTCCCTAGTCTATTTTTCTGGGCTGAAGTTTAACTATTTCCTCGCTACTTCTTTCTTTCTCCTGCTTCCCTTCACTGCCTCTTTTAGTACTTCCTTTCTCTTCCTGTTCCTTGTGCAACCCAGCCACCAGCTTATTTATTCTCCTGCTTTTTCTTTCCTTTTTACTATTTCCGTCATCCACCTCTTTCCTTCACTGCCTCCCTTTAATAGCTGGCCAATATTCCTTTCGCTCGCTACTTTTTCCTTACACTCGAACTTAATGTGCTCCAGTGTTTCGTCCTCCGCTCCGCACACTCTACACTTTCTTTCCTCACTACTTTCGCAGTATCTGTTTCCTTTTTCCTCATTTCCCAATCTAAACCTTGCTGTTCTTCTTATGTGTTTTATGTCTTTTTCTATAAGGTACTGCGGCACATTATTTTCCCATAACCTTTTATATCTTGTATTGTAGTTGCTTTTTTCGATTTTTCCCATTCTCTCCTGTTGTTGTATCTCCTTCATCTTAGCTCCTCTTCCACACTTGCGCCACCTTCTCTTCTCCTCTCTGCCTCCTCGATCGCCATTCCATTCCTTTCAAAGTACTCCTTTCTCTTTTTTGGACCTCCTCCCCCCCCATTATTTATGCTATCCTCTCTTATTTTCTTTTAAATTTTGCTTTCCGCCCATTTATTTATTCTTACAAGGGTTATTAACGATTGAAATAGTGATTTTTTTACTTTTAACAATTAAAGTGGTAAAGTAATTCATTCATGGCCGTCTTTCGCACTAGCATTTGCATTTGCCATTGGTGTAAAACAAGAGAAGTGCAAACGTGCAAAAGTGATGTTGAGTCTAACGTCACAGCTATTGTGCAGCTGTTGTGGTAGCTCACCAAGTTTTCTTAGAATGTCGATATATACAACGAAAAATAAATAAGATTATTTCTCGAGTTATTGACGTCATAAACTACTAGGATAACAACAGAATATAATGCAAACAAAATTTAAACTTGAAATAGATGTATACCGCCGTCCTAAAGAAGGACTCATGTCTATTTTCTCAAATTTTTTAGGAGAAGCAAATTTCTGAATTAATCGCCCGTGACTTATATTTTAACAAAAAAAGACCATGATATAACTGCTTCTGGATAACATTATTTATATCAAACCATCCGAAATAATAAAAAGGATTATTGTTTAATTTATTAATTAATGAATGGACATGAGTCGTTTGACCGTGTGAAAACTTTAAAAAGAAGAACTTATGTTCGTAATCAAGGACTTGAATCCTTTTAAACTGGCTGATTGACAAGCAGCCTACTGAGCTCAGTCTTGCACTTAAGCAAGTAAGAAGACACATGTCCAAAATAGCTGGACTTGAAGAGTCCTTGCTGAAAAGATAGAACATGACTTATTTAGACTATGCATAAGACATGAGTACATATTTTTTTTATTATATTATTAATTGTTTGCCTTTCTGCTTTACAATCTACATTAATATTTCTTACGACATTTAAAATTAAACTTAACTATTTCAGACCTTTCTCTTTTTTCACAGTATTTTCTGCTTCTTCTCTTTACCCTCTCCCTTCCTGTTCTCTACACCTAATTCCTTCTCACCGTTTCCTGCTTCTCTTTCCATTTTTCCAGTACCTCCGTCTCTCACCTTTTGCCTTCCTTGTTCCCTCTCGTTAAACCCTTTATTATCTTTATACTATTTTTTCTTTCTTTCAGACTTCATTTTCCCTTTGCAGCCTTTTACCTCACCCTGTTCATGCATAAACCTTTTGAATTTTCACTTCCTCCTTCTAATTACTTCTGTCATTCATTTGTTCCCTTCCTTTCCCCCTTTTAATAGCTGCTCCAACTTTCTACTGTTGCCCACCCTGTCCGCACAATCATCTCTAATGTGCTCCAGTGTCTCCACTTCTGCTTTGCACACCCTACTTCTTTTTTTCTCCATCCACCCAGTATCTCCTTCCATTTTCTTCATTCCCCAATCTAAATCTCGCTGTTCTTCTAACATTCTTCAGGTCACTCTGCTTTCCCCTCATATACTTTGGCACTCCACTTTCCCATAATTTTCTATACCTGGTATTGTATCTGCTTTTATTGACATGAGTATATAAAATTAATAACAGTTTTAGAATTGTACCAAATTTTTCGGACACACCAGAAGATGCAGAATGTCACCAAAAAAATCTCAAAATTTGGACATAAGTTCTTAGGACGGCAGTAAATCCGTCAATTCCTTGATAATTAATAAAATAAAGACTCGCTGTTACGTTATTAAAATTTACAACGCAGTAAACATTTTGAAATCACTTTGACATCATATTGAAAGAGTCCATTTAGTCATGAAAGAGTCCATTTAGAATTCAGTTTCTCACAGTCGTTCATATGACATGTCTATTTTATTGGCTACAAATGGCGAAACCACTCCACCTGTCGCAATACAAATGAAGACAAAGTTGGTGTGAACTATAATTGAAGAGCAATAGTAATAGAAACATCACAATACAGGACACTGCATCAAATTGTTTTCTGGCAATAACCAATACATATCAATTATAATCGTTCAAAAGTCTAACTAAACAATTCCACAAAGCAATGATTTAACTAATACCCAACATAAAGTGAATGAATGTACATCCTATTTTTATTTTTAGGAGCAGATATACTACAAAAGGAGAAAGTATCAGAAGCTCATGCATCTGACGGAACAAAAACGGAAGCATTCGGAAGAGTTCGAGAATTACCGAAGGCTTTGGCAGCTCTTATGAAGAACCCAACATTCTTTTTCCTTAATTTGGCTGGAGCATCTGAAGGACTATTAGTAGCAGGATTTGCTGCATTTTATCCAAAATTAATCGAAAATCAATTTAGCGTTACGGCAACTTCTGCGGCACTTCTAATGGGTAAATTATTGGAACAATGGATGATTTTTTTATTATATTTACTAGGCTTTGGCTTATACAACCATCTTGCCATCTTAACAGTTACATTTATATTTATAGCATCAATTAATTAACAATAAATCAATTTTGTTATTATGAATAAATTTCATCATATAAATAGCATCATCGGTTACTAGTATTATTTATTTAAATGTTTTTGCCATTAGGCACTACATTCTTCCGCCTTAAATCATTAACTTACATATCATTGTGATTATTTGCATTTAATTTGTGTTTCTTATTTTATCTACCCATTCTCACTTCTTCCAAAATAAATAAAAACAAAACACATAAATTGAAACCCCTACTGCTTCGTTCGTCTTGCTACGCGTCCTCATGTTTCTACTCCGCCATTCACCTCTTCCCTTCACTGTCTCACTTCAATAACTGCACAATCTTCTGTTCACTTTTTACTCTGCTCTCACATGAGTTCTTAATGTGCGCCAACGTTTCTATCTCTCTCCAGCACACCTTGCATATCATTTGCTCTCTCTTTATTTATCGTCTTCCTTCGTCTACTATTAAACTCATTATGTTTACTGGTAAAACTATAAGTAGAGAAAGGTCTTTCCACAAGCGTAATTTTCATTTTTCCTAAATTGAAACGTCATTCTCTCCACAAACAAAGTTGGGAGACTGCAATATTTTGATTTTATATAATGTGAGGAACTTTTGCAGTATCCAGATCTTAATCAACTCAATCTTCTGGATATATCTTTTTTAAACCATATAGGGTTTTTTTTTTAAAGAATTTACAGGCTTCCTAAGACTACGGTCCTTTTTTCGCATTTGTTAATTCATTTCATACACCTATACTTTTAAACCCGCTATATTCCATATCCTGTGTATCACTAAGCACACTGGCCACCTCGGATATCTTAGTAGTTCCTGCATACTTGTTGGCTAATCCACTCCATTTTCTACCATAACTCTGCAGGCCTCCGTTTCTGTACATTGGAAGATCAAGTGTTCTGGATCTGCTACCCTTTCTCCACAATTACATGTATCTTCTTGCACCAAGTGACTTATTCTAAGATGTGCCAATGCACCATGGTATGGTGCACCCTCAGTCTCGAGATAAGTGATAACACTCTTTTCGGAAAGGCTTTTCGGAAGACTGTAAATTGAAAAATTTTCTTCATTTCTATGAATTGTTCTACATACCACTTCTCATATCTACTGTCACTTCTCTTTCACTTCATTTTTGCTCTTTGCCAATAAGTCCACATCATATTGAATTTCTCCACTTGCTACTGTTCTAGCTGCTTGTTGTGCGGCGTCGTTTGCTTTTTCGTTTCCTGTGATTCCTTTGTGAGCAGGAATCAACACTAACGGTACATCGAATTCTTTCATCTTTATTCTATTTAGATTTCTTCTTACTTTATAAAATATATTTCCCGCTTTCTGATAATCCCATTCTTTCCCAATACTTCTACCACTGCTTTTGAATCTAAATCATCCATATAGAGTTTATAATAAACTTATTGCTAAATTCGACTCTGAAGAGATGTAAGAATTGTATGTGATTTTTCTATCACTATTCTGCCTGTCTAAGTGTCAATAAGTAATAGGTTGCCCCAAGAATTATATGAAAGAATTAGCTATACACTTCTTAATAAACTTAATGTATTTGCAGGTTTAATAACAGTTCCTGCGGGAGGTGGTGGAACTTTCCTCGGCGGGTACCTCGTCAAACGACTTCAGCTAAACTGCAGTGGAATCATCAAGCTATGTTTCATTGCGACATTAGCTGCAACAGTGTTCACTATATGTTTCTTCCTCTCCTGTCCAAATCTCGCGTTTGCTGGTGTCACAGTGCCATACAAATCTGATCCTTACAACGCATCTGCATCTGGACGGTTCCGTACTCACCTGAACGCTCCTTGTAATTCTGGTTGTGGCTGCAGTCGCGTGAACTTCGACCCGATATGTGGAGTAGACAATGTGATGTACTACTCACCTTGTCACGCTGGTTGTTCTAATGAAACATCGTTCGGAGTGTCCAAAGTATATTCACAATGCAACTGTATACCGCAGACTTCACCTGTTCTTCAAGAAGATTCAATGATTCCTTCAGGATTTCAAGCTGTCAATTTATCGTGCCAATCGACGTGCTCGAATCTACCGCTTTTCGTGGTTCTGGCTTTCTGTGTAATGTTCTTTACATTCTTGGCGACGATGCCTGCGCTCTCGGCAACATTAAGGTAGAAAATAAGATCGTTGAACGTTTCGACTCTTTTTAATATTTAAAAGTTGACGGATTTAAAATTAGAATTTATATTACTCCGGTTGTGATAGTTCTGCGTATGACGTCACAGAAGAAAGAAGTAATCGAGATTCTTTTTCCTTGTTCTCAACGATCATAATATAAAACTATATGGGTAACATGATTCAATTGTATGTAGCAACTAACACACAACTTGTATGCACCTCTTGTACACTTTGTTGTAAAAAAAAATGGCAATAGCCTTGTGACCCATGTCTAAATTTCTATAAAAGTGTACTATATATTGATAAAGTTAACTATCAGAACCTCAAATGTCCAATTATGTTTTAATAACTCCTTTATGTTAGGAGATATTACCAATTAATAAAATCATTTTGTATCTTTAGTTATTAAAAGGGTACAACGTTGTACACAATTCCAATGAATGCACGAAACGAGACATTTTTTAAAACTATTGAGACGATAACGAAACCATATACGGCGAGATCCGAGGGCCTCGTTTCTGGTCTCGTTGACGTCATTTCAGAAAAAAAATTGCTAGAAAAATAAACTAACAGTAACATAAAAGTTGAACCTTTAAATAAATTATTTACAATGCCATTGTTTGAAGACAGTGTCAATCTGATAAAAAGGCCGAGATTAGATGAAAGTGATGATGCATTAAGTAAATTTGAACCAGTTGTTCAACTGTGTATAAAAAAAAATTCTTCAGAGTTTAAATTTTCTTTTAAATTTTATACAATTAATGGTGAGAAAAAAAACGATATGCTTACTGTGTGAAAAATTTAGAATAAAAAAAATAATTAGCCGAAATAAAATTACTTTGTTTAGGAGTTCTAGGTTCTAGTTCTAGGACATAAGGAGATGTGACGAGACGAGATTACGAGACTAAAACGATACCTATTGTTTTTCTAAGCAAACGAGAACGAGGCGAGATTTTTGAAACTCTCGCCTTACATCGTCTCGTGTGAAGCCCTATTTATAACTTTGGATCACTTTAATAATCAAAGGATCAAAATTGATCATTTTAATTGTTAACATCTTCTATAATATTGGAATATATTAAAAAATAAATGGATATTTGAGGTGTTAGAAATTCAGTTATGGTTTACAACCCAATTGTATTGTTCATCATTTCTTAGGGGTCGAGTTTTCAATTGTTGTTTGATATTAATTAATGTATATTGGCGTTTTTATTTTAATAAATATCTAAGTGTTGACGGAAATATAACAATTAAAAATTCGAATTGTAGTTACGCCCTACAGATGTCGGCCATATTTACGACGTAACATGTCTATACTATTAAAAGTTAATTATTTTTTCTATGGAAAAGAGTTGAATATCCTATCTGTTTTAGGCTCTGTTGTATACAAGAAATAGCAACCTAGCGGACGTGATGTTACATGTCTTGGAATGTTCTATAAAGTTGAACAAAATGAAATATAAGGAGTTATTAAAAAATAATTGATCATTTGAGGTTCTATTAACCAACTTTATCAATATCTAGCACAATTTTATAGAAAGTAAGACAGAGGACACAAGCCCATTCCATTCTTTCTCACAAAAGAACTAACTTTTGAATGCAGATGTGTCCAGGATGAGCAGCGGTCATTCGCTTTGGGAATCCAGTGGATTAAGGTTCGATTATTGGGTACAATTCCAGCTCCGATGATATTTGGTCTTCTGATTGACGAGACCTGCATTTTATGGCAGAAATCTTGCAGCGTTCGTGGAGCCTGCTTGGTTTATGATAATTACTACATGAGTCGGTATGTATTTATTTCTTTGTTGTATGCCTTCTGGCAGTAAGAATTAAATTTCGCTTAAGCCCCATTCCCACTCACTGCTTTTAGATTTAATTTAAGGTTGTAACCTTAAGTGTAATATTGAACTTGTGAAATCTTGCGTCATGCGTCTGTAATATACATTATTTTGCAATAATTACTATCTTTATTTAATATAAACTATTGTATTTAATATAATTAATTTTATTTCTTTATATTTCACAAGCTGAATCTTACATTTTAGGTTAAAATCTTAAATTAACACTAAAACTCAGTAAGTGGGAATGGGGCTTTAATTATTCACATTTACTTTCTTAGAACCTACTAGATTAGAACTATAAAGCTAAAAAATAAAAACCAAAATGTTTTCTAACTTAAATCCCATTCAATGTTAGTTTTAATTTAATGTAATAATTCTAGTGTTTTGGTTTTTATTTAGTATTACACTTACATGAGTAGAGATGTACAGTTACCGAAGATGCATGCCTTATTAGTCTCGTTAGGCTGACAAGGAATGCCTCATCATGACTAACAATTTAACAACATGACAAATAATTTCTAATTCGTTTCAGATACATGCTGGCTGCAGCATTCATAGGGAAGGTGTGTTCTTTATTATTCTTCTTCGGTGCATGGTGGTTCTACATTCCTCCACATTCAAAAAAACCGACCCAAGAAGTTAATGGTCACACTAATCATGCAAGCGAAATTGAACGGTTCTAAAAATCATTCAAAGGGTTATTTATTTCATAAAACTAAATGTACTACTTATGTGTTCAAAAACATTCCAATTTTATATTTATTTCATTTCAAATATTTATAATATGACTTATGACTTAGGTCGATTTTTCAATTGTTGATTGAAATTGATGTTAATAAAGGTGTATTGGCGTGTCCCTTTTATTAAATATCTAAATATTGACGGAGATATAGTAATTAAAAGTTTGAATTGTAGTTTTAGCGCTAGAAATGGTCGGCCATATTTGTATGACGCGAAATGCATTTTAACGTCAGTTATTTGTTGAGTAGGTCAGTGCTGTGGCAATGTTCTGTAGCTGTTGGTAGTCAAATAATCAAGTCAAATCAAAGAATAATAAGTTTTTATTTTATTTACCCTGCTAAGCCAGACATAGTATTCAAATTTGATTGTTCCTTGAAATACCTGTAAATAATATTTGATATTTTGATGTATAAATACATATAGCAGAGATTTATGATCTGTAAGGTTGGTAACCTTACACAAGGATTGTGATGTCACATGCACTTGGAATGTGTACAACGTTGAATCCCTTTAATAATTAAAGAGACAAAATGACTTTTTTAATTGTTAATATCTCTTAACATATAAAGAGTTGTTAAAAAATAATTGGACATTTGAGGTTCTAGTAACCCATTATATCAATATATAGTTCACTTTTATAGAAATTAAGACATAGGACACAAGCCCATTGGGTTGTTAGTTAGGAAAAAAAGGTGTCAAATACTGAGTCACTTTTTATACATTATTACTCCTTTTATTATTAAAGGGACAAAATATTCCTATATCTTAATTTCTATAAAAGTGTACTATATACTGATAATTATTTTTTAATAACTCCTTATATTTCAGGAGATATTAACAATTAAAAAAGTCATTTTGTCTCTTTAATTATTAAAGGGATTCAACGTTGTACACATTCCAAGTGCATGTGACATCACAATCCTTGTGTAAGGTTACCAACGTTACAGCTCATAAAACTCTGCTATATGTATTCATATATAAAATATCAAATATTATTTACAGCTATTTCAAGGAACAATAAAATTTCAATATTATGTCTGCCTTAGTAGGGTTAAATAAAATAAAAACTTATTATTCTTTGACATGACTTGATTATTTGACTACCAACACCTACAGAACATTACCACAGCACTGACCTGCTCAACAAATAACTGACGTTAAAATGCATTTCACGTCATAGAAATATGGCCGACCATTTCTAGCGCTAAAACTACAATTCAAACTTTTAATTGCTATATCTCCGTCAACATTTAGATATTTAAGAAAATAGGCACGCCAATACACATTTATTAACATCAATTTCAATCAACAATTGAAAAATCGCCTACTAAAAAATGAGGACACAAGCCCATTACAATGGACATTAATATAATTCAATGAAAGTAACCTTAAAATCTAAAAAAGAAGGCATCTAAAGCATTTTATCGAACAGTTTTTTTAACAGTGTTTGTTACCACAATAAAACCTAAAACTTTTGACGGAATGACGACCCATTCTTCGGATAATGCAGTCCGAAGGTCTAGAAAGTCATTGAATAGTCCCTTCACTCGAAGGGATCCTATCTGACACATTAATGTACCAGGTAGACGTCAATTCGCCTCCACGACCTTCGGATTGCTAAATATAATTTGATTATTCGACTATAGAAATATTATAAATATATATTATGTCAATCCGAAAAAGCAACTAAAAATGTTGAGGCCCTTAAATTCTAAAAGTATAAGTTCTATTAAATCTGGTACAACTTAAAAACTTGAATGAAAATTAATTTCTTTTTTGGTCTCACGTCAAATTTAATGATAAAGAGAAGGTACGGACGTGACACCAGCAGTTGAAACAATTTTCTATTCTTCTGAACCTTCATTTTATTATTCCTAAAGGGACAAAAATGATTGTTTTAATTGCTAATATCTTCTTTAATATTATGACCAATTATATCATTAATGGACACTTGAAGCCAACTTTACAAAATGCAGTTTTATAAATATGAAAACAATCAATTTCTATAAAAAAAACTGCTGTTACATACAGTATTTTGCAATGTGAGAACAAGTAGGCAACAAATCCATTATTATATTATATTGAGAAATAAATGACGAGAATATGAAATCTTATAGCCAACTAAGTTATTATACAATAACTAATATTAGTTTTGTTATATAAATGTAATTATTTAATTTATGGGATTAATATATATTGTAAAACTTTTGTATTGTTTTGTACAGTTTTTATTTAAAAAATACATAATAAAGCAGTAAAATATATGTTTATTTAATTTAATTATTACATGAAAGCTTAACGTGTTTAATTACATTCGTGCTACTTTTAAAACTTTTATAATGGCGGGAACTGTTTTACTTGAGCTGGCTGACAGGTTAAAATAGAGAAGGCTTTGACAAGGACGACGTGCTTGCAAAACCATACAAAACACAAATGTCAAAATGTGATATATAGTGTATTTGCATGTGATAGACATAACCTTAAATTCAAGTATAACTTGAAGGTTTTTGTGATTATACTAAAAAAACAACGCATAATGCGACGTCATAGTAGTTAATATTTCAATAACAAAGTTATAAAATGTTTTCACAAGCTTGTCCAAAATGTTCTTACATTTTGGCAATTGGAAAAAAATCAAACAAATATGCACAGGTTAGGCACAAACATATTTTAAATTCATTATACAAGAAAACACCAATTATAACGCAAATAAATGATAATAACATTAATCGAGATGCCATTACATCAAATTACAATACTAATTTCAATATTCCGTCACAAGCCCAAGTAGTTATTTGTGGTGCAGGAGTTGTTGCAAATTCAGTTGCTTATCATCTTGTAATTAATGGCTGGAGCGATGTCCTGGTTCTGGAACAGCATAAAGTTGGAAGTGGGTCATCGAATTTTGGTTCTGGAACATTAGGACTATTCAAACCAACTGCAATGAGAAATTTAATTAAATATAGTATCAAACTTTATAGACAATTGCAAGAAATGGGCTATGATATAGGTTTAAAACAATGTGGAAGTTTAAATTTAGCACAAACTCACGATAGAATGATTGCTCTAAAGAGACGTATGGCTTACAATTTACCAACTGGCTTACATTGTGAAATGATTGGCCGTCATGAACTTCGTAAAATGCATCCCTATTTGCACACTGATGATATCGAAGGGGCTGTTTGGGTCCCAGAAGATGCAATAGCTAACCCATTAGCAATTTGTGAAGCTCTAGCTAAATTAGCAAAGCAAGGCGGAGCGACTTATATTGAAAATTGTCGAGTAGAAGAAGTTCAAACCGAGAACAACAAAATAAAAAGTGTTAAAACGGAATACGGTAGCATTCAGTGTGAATATTTTATTAATTGCGCTGGAATGTGGGCAAGAGATTTAGGACAAAAAAGTAACACACCGGTAAATATAATTAGTATTTAAAATAGAAAAACTTTATTCATAAATTAATCTGCTTAATTGTTACTTATAGGTTCGAATACCTGCATACCCTGCAGAACATTATTATGCCATAACTCACCCATTGGCGTTTGAACACTCTAGTATTTTGCCAATTGTTAGAGACTACGATTCTCATAGTTATGCAAGAGAAATGGATGGTGGATTTTTGCTCGGATGGTTTGAACAAGAAGCCAAACCCGCATTTGGTGATAAAGGAGTACCTACCAATTGGGATGGAAATATAAAAGGCGATTCAAAACATTTTCGTAAATATTTAATATTTTATAATCTCGAAGTTATCTAGTACTTCTGCTAATGATAATGCTATCTGATAATGAAATATCACTTTAATTTTTCTTTCAATTTAAAAGACTTTTTTAATTAAATAATAGGACTTTTGAATTGACTGGTTTAGCATCATAGACTTACCTTAGACGTACCTTAATAACTACATTAAAATTTATAATTTAATTGATGTAAATGAAAATACCTCTGATACAATTGCATTAAGTAATTTTCAACACAGACGTGTTTTGCAATATGTTACATACATATATTAAACATTGGAAGATCAGATTAATATTATTTAAAACTTAGTAATATACTTTAAAAATCATCCAGAATATATAATACTTATTAATTGTGAAAATTATATAGAATAGAAAGATTACGTCTAATAATGAATACCTGCTTTTCATCGAAGTTAAACCTCATAAACATAACATTCATTTATATAACAAATACGTTTAGACAAAATAGCTCATAAATACTACATAACTTTAGTGCACAACGACCTTGTTCGCATAATTTGACTAAGAAACCTTTAATTTCTAGAAACTCTGTGGGAAAAATCAGCGCATCGTTTGCCTATTCTTAATGATATAGCAAAGCCATCGTTAATAAATTTTCCTGATAATTTCACCCCGGATGGTCGATGGATCTTGGGAGAAACTGCAGAAGTAAAGAACTATTTCGTTGCTTGTGGCATGAATGGTAATTCCTTACAAGGAGCTGGTGGTATTGGCAAAGCTGTAGCAGAATGGGTTATAGAAGGAAGCCCAACACAAGAATTACAAACTTTTAATGTGCAGAGGTTTTTGGACTTGCATAATAATCGACAATATTTACAGCAACGTACAAAAGAAATAGTTGGAAGGTACATTTTATATACAATATACTATATATAGTCCAAATCACGATAGTTCGGCGGCGACTTATACTTAAAAGAGGTTATAAGAGCGGTGTAAATATATAATACGATAATGAATTTTATCTTTTTCGTTTCTATATACATTATAGAAAAATAAGTGAGTCAGTGTTTTTAGTTATATCGCCAGTTTATACCCCACAACTTGTTTTAAGTATGAGTCGCCACCGAACTCTCGTAATTTGAACTATATATAGACACACTAACTTTACTAACATTCCTGTCACAGGCATTACGCTATATTATATCCACACCAATGCGAATATAAATACGCTCGAGAACTGCGGTGTTCGCCATTGTACAGTGTCCTTCAAAGACGTGGTGCTGTATTTGGTATCAAAATGGCTTATGAAAGAGCATTATATTTTGATTCAACATATAAACGTTAGTTCCATTAATAAATGCAATTAATTCTAATAAGTTTAACATTAATATTATAACATAATTTTTGTTGAAATATTATAGGTGGAAATCCTCTACCTAAAATGCCTCCAGGAAGCTTTTACAAACCAAAGTTTTTTGATTTTATGAGAGAAGAATATTTAGCATGTCGGGAAGGAGTAGGAATCATCGATATGTCATCTTTTTCAAAAATAGAAATTAAGGTATTTATTGTAAAGATAAATGTCTTAATTTTTTTAAAGCGGAAATGGGTGAAATATGAGCCATGCAATATTTGCTTATTATTTATATAGGCTTGCTTTAAAATGCGTAAACTGCTTATGGTAGAGGCGTTAAATAAAATTTTACAGCAACTGAAAAGATAAATAGGTGTGTGTGTTGCATAAAATTTCTTATAGAGTGGTGGTTGAATGCTTCTTTAATAATAGTCCTATGTCTTTAAGTAAACTACATACTGATTATTTTAAAAATCTTTTTGGATGAAATTTGATTTTTTATTTTTATAGTTGTAGAAACAACACAGTTTTTAGTTAGCTTGATATTATGATTAAGTTCGATAACAATATGTTCTTTTTTTAAGTGAAGCAATCCCAGTAAACACAAAATATGCATATTATCTTAAATAAATGTAAAGATTATACATCGAATTGCAGTAATATTTAATCCAAAAAGGTCTAAGGTTTTTTAATCTTGATACTTTACCTACTTTTCCTAGATTTATGACTTATTTATTAACCTAATAGCAAATTTATAGATATGTCTATCGATAAAATAGAAATAAACTCTCTTGGCAAGATATTCGTTAGTATGATATTAGATTAGTATGTATGTTGTTGCACCTTTTCCACAATATTACACAAAAGGCTATAATTTACTATTAAGACATAACATGTACATGTTAATATAATGTTATTCATTTTCAGTACGGCGTTAAACAAGTGAGGAACAAAAATATTCAAAGACGGGTAATGTTTTGTGCTTTTTTATGCTTTGTATGTTAAGTCCTTATTGGATATTATACAACATTGATTTCAAAATGCAAAAGTATACATTTTTCATACGTGTTCAATCTTTTCGTGTTTTTTGATTTTTTTTTTTTGTGTGTATTTGTTTTGTTTTGTGGCATAAATACTATTTGCAAGTATGATTATCAAACATTGTAAAAAATTGCACAGGTATTTATAGATTGTGGTTTCAATGTTAAATGTCACTATGTACGTTTTACTTCCATATACAATTCAAAACCAGCGGAAGTATTAAAAGAACTGATAAATTGTGCTCGTCCGGAACAAATATTCAAATATATTGTGATACAATTCAACACTTTCTTATATTAAATATCTGAATCATTTACAAGTAAAAATGCAATTTTAATTTGATTAACCTAGTAGATATATTTTGTGTTTTTTCCGACAATTTGATTTTAAGTAATGGTCACACTAACACTATGCACCGTTTGTTATTTTAAGTGCATTATATGTTTAATTTTTTTGCGAATAATATGCACCACTTTGCACGCTTTTCTGTTTTTAAGGTGCATTTATTATGCGTAGTTAGTTTTCTACAAAAATCTTTTACATCCAGATATTTGAATCACAATAATTTTTACTTATTTATTACTACATCATGCAGTCTGTATTAAGTTGTATTTTCAAATTAGTTTGATACTATCCGTTAACTTATGACGATTTTTCAAATGTCTAAATCTTCTAAATTAAGCTACTTATTCCTGCTCTAAGGTTTGGGTTTTATTTTGCTCTTTATTTAAGATTGGCTTTTAGTTTTGGGTAAAATTTGGGATACCAGTTTGGGTTTTATTTTGCTCTTTATTTAAGATTGGCTTTTAGTTTTGGGTAAAATTTGGGATACCAGTTACAAAATAGAAACCATAGTAAACGAATATTATTTGCATATTGGAGAAAACAAAATGTAATTTTATTTCTCACTGCCAAATCAAACTACAGTTGAAATACTACTGAATATTGACATGTGAGAGGTTGCGCGACGCAGAGATTTAAAGATTTCTGATTTATTTCTCGTAATATTGGATACTTATATTTTTACTGATTTAAAATTAAATTTAGTACTAACATTTAGCTTTCAAAACAACAGGTTTATATTACTAACAAATTTCAGATGTAAATGATTTTTCTTTTCTTTTTCTGTAATTTTAATATTTTTAATATCAGTTTTTTATAACAGTCCTCAGACAACGCTGTGGTACAATATCTTCAAAAAATGTGTTCAAACGAGGTCAATATTCCAGTTGGTGGAATTGCACACAGTGCAATGCAAAATGAACGAGGTGGTTATGAAAATGATTGTATGCTAGTTCGACAAAGTCATAACTGGTAAGTGTTTTAATATAATTTCTTTTTTTTTTGCAATAAACTTATAATTCTATTAATTGCAGTTTCTTCATGGTCTCTCCTTCAAGTCAACAGACAAGGATATTTGAATGGATGTCTAGAAATTTGCCTACAGATCATTCGGTTTGTCTTAATGACGTAACATCGATGTACACTGTTATTAACGTTGTTGGACCAAAAGCAACACAGTTATTGAGTGAATTATCTAATTCTAATATCAATCTTTCGCCATTTAGCTACAAAAAAGTACGTCTGGAAAACAAAAATGCATAAGTTTAAATTATTATGTTCTTATAAAACCTTTTTTTTTTCAGGTCAATGTTGGTTACGCTTCTGACGTCATGGTGATGTCATTCACACATACTGGTGAACCAGGATACTGTTTGTTTGTACCTTCTGAATACGCCTTGCATGTTTATGATAGATTAATGACCGTATGATTGCATTTTGTTATGTAGAATCTGTTCATAAATTACGTAACGTTTTATTACTGAGTAAAACATATCCTTACTTAGAGTTTCATAAGTTAAAATATTATAACTTCAAATTTGAAAGTATTTCTGATAGGTAATAGGTCTAGAAATCACAGAAATATAGTTAAGCTGAGTAGCCTCCAAGACCATACATAGTGGGTCGATTACTGAAGTCATAGTTATCGCAAAATTTTGTTAACATGCTCAGTTAAAAAGAAATAACAGTAAATCAGTCGATCCAGTACCTACTACACGGTTGGCAAAACGATTTGCAGTTATTTCTCCTTAACTGGTCATGTTAATTTTATTTATTAGACTTCATGTATTATATTAACATTTGTTAAATTATAAAAACCGTTACGAAATGTATGAACAATTTCTTTAATATCTTAATTATAATTGATACTTCTTAACATTTCATTATATCGTCAGGTCGGAAGAGATTATGGTGTAAGGGATGTCGGTACTTTGACACAAAGATTTATGAGAATCGAGAAATTTATTCCATTTTGGGGTGAAGAATTAACGAGTTTTACAACACCCTTTGAAGCAGGAAATGGCTACAGCGTGAAATTAGATGTACGTATCATTCATCCTATATTATAATGTTCCAGATGTATATTTATATTCTCATGTGTCCGAAATTCGTATGGTAAAACGAAAACGGCTTCGGCGATGTTTTTGAAAATGTCCTTAAATTTTTCCCTGAATTTTCTGGAAACCCGTAATTTTGTAGAAATTTAAAAAAAATCACTTTTTGCCGTATTACTTTTAATTCGTAAAAGAGAGCAAGTTGAAATTTCGCATGTGTATTACACTATTTAATGCGAATATATTTCAACATTTAAAAATTCCAAATTCATTTAAAAATTCCAAATTTTATAAAAGGGTCGCTGAGAAAGGGGGCCCAGTAAGAAACACTGGAAAAATCTCAAATTTTAGATTGTGTAATAATTTAATATCATATTAAAGAAAAATTAAAAACTCAAAAATTTTATTTGGGGGCACGGGGGTGGTTTTTGCCGAGAGTAAAAATTATGTTAGAAAGTTGAAATGTTGTATATGGGCTAACTTAGGTACCTAATTTGCAAATCTTCAAAAAAATTACGCATATGTTGAAAATATTTTGTGGAAAAAAATGTATTCTTTTAGTCAGTTTATATGAAAAATTATTTGTTGTTATATGTAAAATTAATATAGAACGAGTTAAATATTTCAATTTAAAATGGAGTATTTGAAATGAAAGTCAATTCACACATAAAAGACAGTCGTCGCTTGCGACGGTGGTAAACTCTTGTAGTAATACACAGATATAGAAGAAATAGTTTTCAAATTGTTAAGTAGACCCCATTTTCTTTCCTTAAATATTTTACAAGATATATTAATACTTTTTTAAACATCTGGAATAAGACATTTCATATTGAAATAAAAATTCCAAGATGCCTTAGAAGTACTGCTAATAATTCGTATAATTCTTTAATAGATACCGTGCAATTAATAATATGCAGTTATTAGTTGAATTAATCTATTAAATATATAAGTACGTACGGGTATATACAAAATATTTGACTTAGCAACCATATACTGCGGTTTCTACGACTAATATTATGTTAAATACTTCAAATTTAGATAACGCTCGATCCCCAGACCGAAGAGTCCAACGTTAAATAAATTAAATTTAAATATAAACTTCAAATTTAATTAATCGAAAATATTATGTTTGTTTTATACAGAAAGAGTATTTTATTGGAAAATATGCCCTCCAGCGTCAGAAAGAACAAGGTGTTACAAAACGACTTGTTTTATTCCAATTAGACGACATAGATCCAGAAAAAGATGTTTGGCCTTGGGGAGGAGAACCTCTTTACAGAAACAATGAATACGTTGGAACTGTAACTTCTGCAGGGTTTGTATAAAGATACATTTGAAAATCCTTAAAAATAATAAAAACTAACTAACTAACAATTCTTTTAAGGTATGGCTTTACGACTAACAAATTAGTATGTTTGGGTTTCATTCGAAGATCTGGTGTACAAAAGGAAAACTACGAAGTCATTAATAATGAATATATCATTAGTAAAAATATTAAATATCACGTGGATATAGCAGGTAAAAGATTTTCAGCAACTCCAAATATTCATGCTCCAAGATTTCCACATGAAAATCAAAGAGTAGGAAATTATAGGCCTACTGTGGTAAGTTATAAAAATGAGTTATCTGTGTAATATTTATTGTAAATGATGTCTTACTTGTGGTGTTTAGATTGGTAAAAAGATCAAACCAAGAATACCAACTCCAAAGGATGTTGTTATTCATAAGAATAGTACAGATTTAGTTCATTAATTTCATTGTTCAGTAGTATATATTATATTTATGTACTTAATGTTTTATGTAACAAATAACCGTTCGTATTGTTATGTACTTACTGTGTACGTATAATGTACCTTTATTTATTTATATTTATTAAACTGTTTTATAAAATGAAATCACTCTGTTTTTAATAATGACTAATGAACTATGATTAAATTTCTATAAAACTGTATTATAACTGTAAATGTTCAATTATTCTTTAATAACTTCTTATATTTTAGGAGATATTAACATTTAAAGAAGTCATTTTGTTTCTTTATTTATTACGGGATCCAACGGGTACATCCGATCCGACACGTACGTTATTTAGTTACTATTGGGGTAGTACAAGGTTTTGCATCTCATGAAGTATTATACTGCAAAGGTTATAAAAAATTAAAAATAATTTCAATTACTTATATCTTCTGTGACGTATTATGCATATCTAAAACAGGCGGCCAAATTTTAATTCAAATCTAACATAGCTATAATGGGCTTGTGTCCTCATTTTATAGTGGTCGATTTTTCAATTGTTGATTGAAATTGATGTTAATAAATGTGTATTGGCGTGTCTATTTTATTAAATATCAAAATGTTGACGGAGATATAGCAATTAAAAATTTGAATTGTAGTTTTAGCGCTAGAAATGGTCGGCCATATTTGTATGACGTGAAATGCATTTTAACGTCAGTTATTTCTTGAGTAGGTCAGTGCTGTGGTAATGTTTTGTAGCTGTTGGTAGTCAAATAATCAAGTCAAGTGAAAGACTAATAAGTTTTCATTTTATTTAACCCTGCTAAGGCAGACATAATATTGAAATTTTATTGTTCCTTGAAATAGCTGTAAATAATATTTGATATTTTGATATATAAATACGTATAGCAGAGATTTATGAGTTGTAAGGTTGGCAGTGGTGGTGATGTCATGCATTTGGAATGTGTACAACGTTGAATTCCTTTAATGATTTTTTTAATTGTTAATATCTCATAACATATAAGGAGTTATTAAAAAATAATTGAACATTTGAGGTTCTAGTAACCCACTTTATCAATATGTAGTACACTTTTATAGAAATTAAGACATACGACACAAGCCCATTCCATGAAATTTTCGATATTTAAAGAAATAAAAACGCCAATATATTAAAATTTATTTCAATCTAAAATTAAAAGAACGCCTCTTAAAAACAACATAACAAAAGTTACGTAAGCAATGTTATCTAATAAACAACGTTTTATGATGCCTTATTCTTTATTTTTAATTTTTTTTAAAATGATTGCCTATTTATATATAATCATATAAGTTCTTAAGAACACCTTTATAAGGATTAGATGCACTTAAAATAGCTAAAATATAATACTATTGTAACATTAAAGATTTTGTCTTAGTAAAATATTATTGTCTAAGTAATTAAAATTGAATAACTCACAATAATAGAGATATTAACAATTATAATTGTCATTTTTAGATGAATCATTAAACAGATGAAAATTTATAAAAAGTAATTTCTTACTATGGCGTATATATACAAACGTAAACTTACAAAAGTCTCAAGCAAAAATATTTTATGTCATCAGATTCATAAAAGAAACTTTGTATGTAAACATTCCAAATTTTGAAAAAAGTTTGTCAAATAACGCATAAAGTTTGAAAATTTAAATTAAAAATATATTTTAAAGATTGAACGCATCTTTTCAAAATATATAATCGAGTCAATAATAATTTCAATTTATAAATAGAATGAAAATTTTGAAATGAAATATTTATTAATTTTAAATTATAACAAACTAATACATCAACGACTAATACATATTATACTAGCTGTCCCGGCCACGCGTTGCTGTGCCTAACGTTTTTGTCATATTACATTACATAGCGCCATCTATTGAATATTTACTCAATCTAGTCAACAGATGTCGCCATCATCGTCGCCAGATGTCATATGTCATATACAGATAATTAATTTGCAATAAGATAATATTGCAATTATAAATTGAGATGTAAGCTATCCTATCTTTCAAGTTGGATCAAACTGCACACGGTGTACAAATTTCATTAAAATCGGTTAAGTAGTTTAGGAGTCCATCGCGGACAAACTCGGACAAACATGTGACACGTAATTTATATATATTAAGATAATCTTGAATGAAAAGCTTCATGGACTGAAGAAAACATAAATTATAACAAATAGTCTTTTTTTAAATCACATCTATATCCACGGCTCGAATCGAATGCAGAGCAGCCTGACAACAATGCCTCAACGTTCTCCACCAGAGTGCATCGCAAACACATAATATTATGTATTTTTTAAATGTATTACCAACGTTTATAACAGTTTTTAAAAACTGACGTACCAATAAGAGCTGATTGTTTTGAATTTGCCATCATCTTTCACAAGTGTCACTTTGACATTTGTAATTTGACATATCTAACATAAAAGCAGTGGAAATCATCATGCAACGATACACTGCAGAACAGCGTGTACAAATCGTGAAAACTTTTTATCAAAATAATGGTTCTATTACAGTTGTACAGCGGAAATTGCGTGATATTTTCGGACGAAATCATGTACCATCAATTAACACAATTAGGAACTTAATGAAAAAATTTGAAGAAAGTGGTTTGGTTGTAGATCAAAAAAATCCTGTGCGTAGACGTAGAGGTCGCTCAGCCGAAAATATCGCCGCAGTGAGCCAGAGTGTGCTCAATAATCCTGGAACATCAATTCGACGCCGTGCCAAGGAACTTAATATTTCCACGAGTTCTGTGCAACGAATTTTAAATCAAGATATTTGTAAACAGTATGTTTACAAAGAACTGATGACAGAACAACTAAGTCCAACTGATTCTACACAACGGTGTGTAGATTGGTTGTTAGAAATACAGGCAAGTAGTGCTGACTGTTAAAAGAAAATCAGCTTTAGTTTACGATTGTTTTCTTCCTTTACTTAGATTTTTCTTTGTACAATAGGATCCCATAAGGGTAAACAATGTTAACCACGAGTATAAACCGTATATGAACAATATCGTTCGTATAAAATATAAAGCATTTGAAATACAACTGCATAGCCTTTTAAAATTATTTTTAAACATTTTATTAACTTATCCCTTGCATTTACACCTTAGATGAATGTCTTGTAATTTGGATGGCATCTCCATTTTTAAGAGGATTAAACAATCTAAAAATTATGCTATCTTGTTAATACGCCTTACTTTGACCGCTAAAACAAACCATATCTTATCTTTCTTGTTCGTTTGTAATTTAAGTGTGCAACCGATGATGATGACAAGAAATCTGTTCAAAATAAAGCTGGTCGAATGAAGAAGCAAGAAATAAATGAAGATTCTGAAACGCTAACTGCTAAAAAAACAAAAGACCTAGAAGAAACAGCAAAGGATAGTGCAGTAAATGGTGATAGTTAAACTTTATTAATAAGGCATCTTCATTAAAACGAGCAATGAAAGTATAGCAATTTTTTTTTCAGTTGAGGAACAGCATTCTGATTCAAACCATGCAGATTCTGCAGGAGAAGAAGGTGAAGAATAAATGAGTTCATTTACACGATTCGGTTAATTTTCTTTTGTAAAATTAATTAATTTAAAGGTAAATTGTATGTTGAGCCTATTTGAATTTGTTAATACTTTTTATTTCCACAAATATAATTTGTTGGCAATCTTTTATACCATTTTAAGTTTAAACAAATATTAATGTTACAGAAATAATTATCATATAGGCAACTCTGGAAACTTTAAAAGTAGAGATCTGTAAAACGTATTGTACATACTAAAAAATAGTTATAATATTATATATTATAAACATTTTAATATCTGTGAATAACTTAATAGTATTAAATAATACATTTGTATATATAATATTGTTTTTAAGTATTGATATAATAAAAATAATATGTAAAACCGCATTAACATTAAAATTCCTGACAGATTTTCAAGTGAAAATCAAACTATAATATAGCATTAGTATATTGCATATTTCTTACAATTATTTTTGCCTTTCATCTTACTGTAACCTGCTTTAACAATAAACTACCCTACAAACAATATGGATCAGAAGCATATAAAATTCGAATACTATATTCTCAGACATGACTTATGATCTAAAACGACATTTGGGCGATACAGGGTGAGTTACGGACAACAACAAAAATCGTAATCGTTTCGACTGTATTTCTGATCGGAAACTGAGGCACAAGTATCAGAAACAAAATGCATTACTCTACGTCTATTTATCTACATGTGAAGCTGGAGTCTCGAGTCGGAATAGTTCGGATCTCTATCTGGGAGGTATTCAAATCGTGTAAACAGGTCCACCCCACTTATATAGATAAATTTTAAAGTACCAAATTTCTTTTTTTTTAATGTAACTAAATATTACAGAAATATATTTTAGGAATGTGGCGTAGAACGCGTTTCGAAAAATCTTATACAGAGGCTAAGTAGACATATTCAACATTAACACGATACGAAACAATGTTTGCAGAATAGCTACTACTATAATTTATTTAGTCTTCCTCCAGTTTTGCTTAAATCCTCCTACTTTACTATTGTGCATTCGAAAGCTTTTTGTTCGCCTGTCTCTTTCAGTCATTTACCTCTCTTGGTTTCGTTTCTGCTCCAAGTGTCTCTTCATCTCTGTGCTCCTTTCCTTCCTCACTGTTTCCTGTCTACAAATCCTCTATTTCTCTTTCACGTCTACATAATTTAGCATTAGCATCTTTACTAAAAGTATATTTTATATTAATCATTTACTACTTGGTATTCCTTTTTATGTGCAATCTTCGAATGTAAACTATGGTTAAAAGGAAGGATAAAAGTAATTGTTTCATTATTTACACTTTTAAATGTTTCCAACGAAAAACATTTTTAATTATTTTACTTATTGATTATTTCTGGAAATAGGTTTTTCTCTTCAAGGGATTTCTTTTGAAGACGTCAATATTTTCTTCTGAATCTGTCAATTTATTTACCACTCGTAACGAATAAAAAAACTATGAAATATTAACTGCTTAGTTATACCTCAAAAGATTGGTTCACTAATTAAACAATATTGTTTGTAAGCTATACATTTCCTTTTGATCTTAAAGTAAATTTAAATATGTTATGTGCGGAAAGACTAAATATATGTTACTAATACCCATGTGTTAAGAGAAACTAATCTTCTAACAAGTTTTAAATAAAACGATTTCTTAACTTAATGAAAGTTGAAAATTTAGAATAGATTCTTCATTGATATTAAAAAAGTGTTTACACAATATAGCACAGAAAGCAAATAAGTTTTAACACTTTAAATTTATAAAATAAGATTATTGTATTAAAATACAAATTTTTTACATAATACTATTAGATATAATATAAAATATAAATGATTACAAATAAAATTATTGGAAAAATTTTAACATTAGAAATATATTTAATAAATATACAAATAATTGTAAGCAATTTATATTGAATAGTTTAAAACTAAATATTAATTTTCTTTAAATATTTACACTCCGTTTTTCAGATCCTTTAAATTCTTTTTACACAGCTAGTTAGCATAGTTGAAATACGGAGAGAACGGCGTGTCTCATGCGCAAAAAAGGTTTATATCTTTTATGACACAGTACTATTTCATTAAGCATGAGTACGATTTCAACTATAATAAATATTCTTTCAGCAAATATACTAACTTTAGGCGAAATAATATGACTAAAAAAGTCAACTCTGTAATTTAAATGTCTTCGTTTATTCTGCATCTCCTTCTTCTGCAGAACTTTCTGAGATAGGATCAGATTGCTTTTTCGAAACTGAAACAAAAGTAATTTATAAAAATGTGATACTTATATATTTAAACAAGTTGTACTTTTCATATAGTTTAATTTACCATTAATTGTAGTTTCAGTATCAGTTGTTTTTTGCTTTTTTCTTTTCTTAACAAGTGGTTCATCAGAATGTTTATTTTTTAGTTGTTTCTTTTTTTGGCCGGCTTTCTTTTGAACCGACTTTTTCTTATTATCACTGGTGTCATCCTTGAATTGTAAACACGAATAGATGCATTAAAATGTGGTTTTCTTATTGAGTTTATATATTATACAAAATATTTATGTTATAAATATTATAATAATGTGTTCCAATAATTAACAAAAGTAATTTATATGTAACAGAAATTTAAACTTGAGGAGAATTGCATGTTTAAATAATAAATAATGTGTTCCAATAATTAACAAAAGTAATTTATATGTAACAGAAATTTAAACTTGAGGAGAATTGCATGTTTATAAGATTGTCTTCTTTCGAGTTATAACAGAGTTAGTCAACAATGTGTACTAATTGGATAATGTCAATAAAGAAAACAAGAAGTATTAAGTGATTAACTTATAATGTGTTCCAATAATTAACAAAAGTAATTTATATGTAACAGAAATTTAAACTTGAGGAGAATTGCATGTTTATAAGATTGTCTTCTTTCGAGTTATAACAGAGTTAGTCAACAATGTGTACTAATTGGATAATGTCAATAAAGAAAACAAGAAGTATTAAGTGATTAACTTATAAAACATAACATACTAACAGGGTTCGGCACATCTTGAAGTGTATATAGTGTTTCGAAATTATTTACTATACGCTGTATTTCCTTCGGGGAAGGCATATGATTTAAACCAAGAGAAATTCGTAATTTTTTTTGAGTATCCGCCATTGATGATTTGTTTTGATAGAATGTTTTAATAACAAAAACACGTTCTTGAAGTGTCAAATTCTCCATAATGATTTCAAACAAGTTCAAATCTGTCTAAATTGACAGTAAACTGCAGCACCGCTATAAAGAATAATACCGAAAAAACAAAATGGTACCCTTACTTAAAAAACATTGTGTATAAATAGCTAGAAAAGGTAGGGCGCAACGATCTATCGCGGGTTATTTAAATAGTATAATACCACCAGTGATTTTATCCATGCTACGAGCTTTTCTCTCACCTTTTCTTCCACTTTCTGCACAAAATCTTCATTAAAGACCGAAGGACGCCCACTCCGTTCTTCATCATGCACATTTGTGCGGCCATCCTTAAATGCTCTCACCCATTTCCTTACCATTCCATCACTCATAATGTTTTGTCCGTAAACTTCACAGATCTCACGATGAATATCGATCGGTTTTACGCCTTTAGCACTAAGAAATCGTATAACAGCCCGTACTTCACAATCGGCGGGACTTACGATTGTCGGAGGCATCTTAAACACTCAGTAAACAACGTATACAATGAAGAATCAGACTGTAATGGCGTCAGTGCGTAGACAAGAGATGTAGGTAACCAGCGTGCATGCGCGGAACGCCGACCGTAGCGCTGCAAAGGCGGAATCGCAAAACGGTACTTACTTAAAAAACATACCTCGTATTACAGGAAAATCTCAGTGCCCCCATGCAGTCCTACGTAGTTTTATAAAAGCTGAAATTTTGAGAATATATACTGTAATATGTAGTTAAGAACGTATGCATATTAGCTAGTTTGAAAGCGAGGCCCTTTTACAGGTAGTAGGTGCCGGTATAATATCTATATGGATGGATATAATAACTTTGACAGTTATCAAAGGTACATGTTTCTTATAAAGTGTATGCAATTTCTCTTAGTTATCTCACTTTAAAGTGCAAAGAAAGCTACTTGTTAAATTTTGAACGGTGTCGTTCATGAAAATTGTTTCCTGCTGTGGCACCTCTTGATGTAAGCACAGAACGGGAAATGAGTCTTGAATTTTCGCAAACAAATTAGTCTTCAGACGTTTTAGATGACAATATTGCATGGTCAGATTATACTCATGATTCTATATTAGAAGAAAATGCTGTATATTTTGTAAAAAAGAACTGTATCATGTGTGGTATACCATAATAAACAGTAATGCATGGCAGTAAAAAAGTTCGTAAAAAAGAGACAGAGGAACGAAGTGAACGTTAAGTATACTAAAATACAAATTTATTTCTTAATACTATTATATACAATTTTATTAAATTACATAAAAAAGATTATTTAAATATATTTTCTTAAATTGAAAACTAATGTAGTTTTTATTACATTTTTAAAATCACCTAAATAATTATATATAGTTCAAATTACGAGAGTTCGACGCCGACTCATACTTAAAACAAGTTGTGGGGTATACACTGTCGATATAACTAAAAAGCACTGACTCACTTATTTTTCTATAATGCTCTTATAAACTCTTTTAAGTATAAGTCGCCGCCGAATTATCGTCCTTTGGACTATAGTATGATTAATTTATTAAAATATTTACACTTTGACTTTACAATGAAAAATCAACAGGACTATTTAACGAGAGTCTTGTTTTTCTTCCAGTTTATCTTCTTCTTCTGCAACTCCTTCTTCTGAATCTTCTTCTATAGAATCATCAAGATTGGAATCAGATTGCTTTTCCGCAACTGCAATAAAAATATTTTATAACAATCTATTAATTTATACAATCAACATTAGATTTTTCTTTTTAATAAAGACTACGCGCTGAGTGTGCTGTTGCTCAAGATAATTCAATGGATCGTAAGAATGTTATAACAATGTATAAGTGAATAACTTTTAGTACATAATCTTATTGCATATCATATTTTTAAATAGGAATATGTATCTATTATACTAACTTTTATATCGTTATTCTTCGAGGAAAGTTGAGGAATACCTCTCTCTACCCAGTATATATTTAGTAATATGTTTGATACTTGAAACCATCCCTAATCCGAATTAGTTTGAATTAATAAGATGTAGTGTATCTATATTAAATAAAAATTAATTTACCATCGTCGTTTGCAGCACTATCATCTACTGCATCTTTTCTTCTTTTAATAGGTGGTTCTTCAGAATGCTCATTTTCCACTCGTTCTTTTTTTCGGCCGGTTTTCTTTTTAACCGACTTTTCCTCCTCATCATCGTCTTCATCCTAAAACGATAAAGAAAAAACTATATTATAAAAGATGTAGTTTTTTTAATACATATTTATATTATTTTTAAATATTGACAAACGGTCATTGAGATATAGAGAAGATTCATGTAAATTATTTATAAAAAAATCAGTTCTTTAAATAGTAGTCACATTTAAGATATTGTTGCACCTTGTAAACAAATAATCCGAGGTCGTTTTGCAATATTCTCCTCAGAGAAGTGCGACTGATGTCCAGTTGTTGTGCTCTTTGGCGAGTTGAGATTTTTGGGTTGTCACGCACACTTTGGGCAACAGCAGCAATTCTTTCGGCTGTGCGTACCGAAGGAACCCGCGGATACGTTTTGTTATCCACTAGCATACCAGTTTCACGAACTTTCTTTATGAATTTTCTTACACCAGGCGCTGAAGGGGCTTCATTTTGACCAAAAACTCTTTTCAACTTTCGTACAGTTTCTGCAACGCAGCATTCACTTTGGAAATAATTTTTTAATATTTCCCAACGTTGTTCAAGAGTAAAACGTCGTTCCATTTTTACAACTGTTTGACACTACGTCAATATGACAATCGCGTCTTTATTATCAAAGTTGAAATAATATTTACTTCCAAAAGAAACCAACAGATGGCCCATCCTTTGTATAAAGCGCTTAATTTTTTAATGTGATTCCTACTTTGTTCGATATACTTGCTGCAAACTTACATATACATGTTTTTCAATAAAATAATAGCCTAAGTAAGTGAATAAGGCCCCAAATATCTTTAATGAAGATGTACTTTTATTAACTCACCGTTAATGGTTGTTGCAGTAACAGTGGCCGTTTCTTAACAATTAATTTATTAAAATGTTTATTTTTTAGTTGCTTCCTTTTTTGGCCGGCATTTTTTGGAAAGGGCTTCTCATTATCATCGGTATCTCGGTTAAATGATGAAGATGAAAATTCCTCCTGCCTTTTTAGCAAAGTTTTAATCTGTTCATATTCATCGTCAGATGAAGACGAATTCAATAAATCATTAGCAATAAAATTTATTACTTTAGTAATAATAATTTCTTTTTGTAAATCCATTTTTATATCACTTTCTCCAGCTGTCAAAATGACAGATAAACATCGTCTTGGGCTTATGTACTCATTTTGAGTGGTCGATTTTTCAATTGTTGATTGAAATTGATGCTAATAAATGTGTATTGATATAAGTGTACTTAAAGTAATAGCAGAAAATATGTGTATGACTAAATATTTATATGAAGAACGTATTGAAGAAAATGCAAAAAGTGAAAACTATTTTGAGATTACAATACCAAAATTTACAAATTATATGTTTTATATGAATGTCTTGAGAAAGTTTTGAAGTAAGTACAAAAAAAAACAAATATATTTCAAGTAAAACACATTTGCTAGTGGTATTCTAAATATAACCCCTTTTTTTTAGATATTAACCAATATAATTGGAAATACAATTATAAACAACAAACCTTATGCGCAAGTACCTTTGTCCAAGAAGATATTATTTTCAGTATAGGTGCTTGAAAACAAGAAAGTTTTTTATCTTCAGGAGACAGATTTGGATTTTCCAAAAGTAATGGGCATAGGATTTTTGCATATACGAGTATTATTAAAATACTATCAAATCTCATGCCACAATTCATAAAATGGCTTGAATATAAAAATTATGAAACCGTTTCTAAAGTATGTATAAATCTGTCATACTTTGTTAGAAAGACATAAATATGTTCCTCAACTTATCGTAAAATATTTTAACAGATTTTTCAAACAGAATCTTATGGATTTCCTGGCGTAGTAGGAGGATGGGCGCCATATTCCCTGCAAGCAAGCAATTGGTAACCCTACAGATTTTTATAATAGAAAAGGTTTCATTCCATCATCCTTCAAGGTAATGATTGCAACTAATTAATTAACACAGTATACAGAGTTATCAGTTTATAACAATACTATTTCAAATATTTTAATATTTAACCATGTGCTTTCTAATACAGCACTAAGTTATTAACAGAAACAATTATTTACTTTAATTTAGACTGTTAAGACATCAAGTAATTGCTTATTTAAAATATCTGAACACAATCTCTTTCACAATATATGAGAAATGATGACATTAAAATGTTTTCAGGAATATGTGACCATTCATTGGTATGCCTGGACGGATGCATGACGCCAGAGTTTTCCGGAAAAGCTCAACATTCAACCAACTTGTTATTTTATTGCTACAAAATTATCATATTATTAGGTGATTCAGCGTACCCACTGATGCAACAAATTCTTACGCCTTTTAGAGATAATGGACATTTAAGCAGGAAACAAGGTGCATACAATAAAAAACTGAGCTGCATAAGATCTACAATTGAGAGGGCTTTTGAACTACTAAAAGGAAAATTTTGGAGACTAAAATATCTCGATATTTCAAATTTTGATTTGTGCCAAGAGATGATTTCTGCTGCATGCATGCTACATAATTTCATTAGTGAGCTTAATGTGGCATAATGAAACTAGTAGTGAAGAAGTAATAGACGAAATTGAAGGTATGGATATACCAGATCACAATCAAAACAATAAGGAAGATAGAAATAATGAGGCTATAAAGAAAAAAAAAGAAAATTAGTGATATGAAATGAATAGCTATATTACTTTTACATATAACAGTAAATAAGTTTTGATATAAACTGACTAAAAAAATATATTTTTTTTTAACAAAATAAAAAATATTTTCAATTTATGCGTTATTTGACCAACTTTTTTTCAAAATTTAGATTTTTTTTTCGATTCGGAAATAAGTTACCTAGGTTAGCCCAGGTTAGCCTATATACAAAATTTCAACTTTCTAGCACAATTTTTAATCTCGGCAAAAACTGTCCCAGTGCCCCAAAATAAAATTTTGAAAATTTAAATTTTCATTTATTAATAATATACTTAATTATTCTACAATCCACCATACGAATCGCGTAAACATATAAGAAAACAAGAATATAAACATACACCTGGGACATTATAAATAAGATGATATTTATGCATGGAAAAATTATTTTAATTTTAATAACAATTAACACATAAAATTTGAAAACATAATTATTTTAGATTGCAGGATTATTCCTTTCCCTAAGTAATTGTTTTATTAATTCATTTCTTTCTAGTTGGATTTGGTTGGATACTTTTATATTTTCCGAAATTACTTCCAATATTTTTATTTGTTTTTTTTGAAGTTCGATTTGTTCTTCTCTAAATTTGTTACAACCTTTTTGTTTTTTTCCCTGATAAGTCCTTGATGATTCCGATGACTCTGATGTATCAGATAAATTATCATCTGATGCCGGTGAATCGGAAACCAAATGATTTGTGCTTGTGCTCCTCGATGGCTCCATTATATCGTACTTAGTAGGTTGGTTTACTGGTAATTGGAATGACGAAATAGTACGTCCAAGGTTGACCGTACGGTCACTTTCGAAAATATCTTCAAACATTTGAAAATACTCCCAATTTATACGTCTTTTACCTGTGGAAGATTTCTTGTTATCTTCTATCGTTGTGCTAGTTTTCTTTTTTATCGTTGTGTAAGTTTTCTTAAGGTTTCTAAATTTTCTATCCAGTATATCATCAGTGATGTTTTTGTAACCTTCTTTCTCAAAAATTTTGCCAATTACTGCCCACATATTCTTTTTTTTTAATTTTGGGTCTCTGAATTTTGACTTCATACCCATATAAGAAGCAACTAATAATTTGGTTTTTTTTGGATTCCACGTAAAATTTTCAGTTTCTGCAAATAGAAATAACTCTTAGTCGCAAAATATTAAAACTAATATTCGCTTTGAAATATATCGCAATCTAACCTTGTGGAGTGATTTCCGCCTGTGAAGTATTTAGAGTACTTAGTAGCACTGCATCCTCAACAGGATTAGATACTTTGGTGTACTTTGGATACTTCATACTTCTAATGAACTTAACTTCTTATATGGCAGAGCGTAAAAGAGGTATGTATATTCTTAGCTCTGATATATTCTTGACAGAACTCTGACAAGTTTACAGGTTATGTATTTATATACTGCTATATGTATTTATATATCAAATATTATTTACAGATATTTCAAGGAACAATAAAATTACAATATTATGTCTGCCGTAACAGTGTTAAATAAAATAAAAAGTTATTATTATTTGACTTGACTTGATTATTTCGAATACCTGACCAACAGCTACAAAATATTACCACAGAACTGACCTACTCAACAAATAACTGACGTTAAAATGCATTCACGTCATACAAATATGGTCGACCATTTCTAGCGCTAAAACTACAATTCAAATTTTTAATTGCTATATCTCCGTCAACATTTGGATATTTAATAAAATAGACACGCCAATACACATTTATTGACATCAATTTCAATCAGCAATTGAAAAATCGACCACTAAAAAATGAGAACACAAGCCCATTAAATTTGACAGAGGTTAAAATCCTATGAAATGAGTCCCTTTCCATTTGTAGTACAGGGACTTAGGCAACTTGATCCGTCGCATACATACAATTAAAATAATAACATGTAAAAAAGAGTGTAAGAGAAGAGATGCCTATACTTAGCCATTGGGGCTAGTGAAGTATTTATAACTTGCGTTATAATTATTATAAAGCCTAAATGAGTATGAGGATCGCGATGGTGTGTGCAGTCATGAGACTGCCTAGGGCCACCATTGGTGCAGATCTTGGTGGCGATGGTAAGAGTACAGTATGGGGCACCGTAGTAAAGAATAATGGTTGGCAGTAGTAAAAGTGCATGAAAGAGATAAGAGAACGAAGGACATAAAACACTAATTTTACTGAAATACAAATTTATTTCTTAACACTGTAACATACAATATTATTAAATTAAACCACATAAAAAAGATTATGTAAAAATATTTACTTAAATTAAAAAAATAATTATTAGACTAATTTAGATGTTTCGATGAATTATTATGTATTTTCATTCAAACCCATAATGATTTACAAATAATTACAAACATATTAAATTTTCGTAAACATATTAGAAAAAACAAATATTTACAAGATATTACTGCTACTAATACATTTTAAAAGGTACAAGCAATTGTACCATTTAAGGTGAGTCTTGTTTAGTTATTTCATCTTCTTCCTCTACAGATCCTTCTGAATCTTCTTCTATGGAATCTTCAGGATTGGATTCTGATTGGTTTTTCGTAACTGAAATAAAAATCATAATATATTCATTTGTACAAAGTAAGAACTTATTTGCTTCAATCTCTTGTTACAGTCTTCATTAAAAATAAAAGGCCATCGGTCATCGATAATCCACACGCCCAAATATATATAATGAACTTGTGTCCTATATAGGACATATGTCTTAATTTCTATAAAACTCTACTATATATTGATAAAGTGGGCTACTAGAACCTCAAATGTTCAATTATTTTTTAATAACTCCTTATATGTTAAGAGATATTAACAATTAAAAAAGTCATTTTGTCTCTTTAATTATTAAAGGGATTCAACGTTGTACACATTCCAAGTGCATGTGACATCACAATACTTGTGTAAGGTTACCAACCTTACAGCTCATAAATCTCTGCTATATGTATTTATATATCAAAATATCAAATATTATTTACAACTATTTCAAGGAACAATCAAATTTTAATATTACGTCTGCCTTAGCAGGGTTAAATAAAATAAAAACTAATTATTCTTTGATTTGACTTGATTATTTGAGTACCAACAGCTACAGAACATTACCACAGCACTGACCAACTCAACAAATAACTGACGTTAAAATGCATTTCACGTCATACAAATATGGCCGACCATATCTAGCGCTACAACTACAATTCAAACTTTTAATTGCTATATCTCCGTCAATATTTAGATATTTAATAAAATAGACACGCCAATACACATTTATTAACATCAATTTCAATCAACAATTGAAAAATCGACCACTAAAAAATGAAGAACACAAGCACATTAACGAGGCCTGCTCTACATATATAATCACTTACCATCGTCGTCTACAGCTTTATTAGATGCTACCTTTTGCTCTTTTCGTTTTTTAATAGGTGGTTCTTTAGACTGTTTATTTTCCACTTGTTTCTTTAGTCGTCCAGTTTTTTTTTTGGTCGACTTTTCTTCAGCATCATAGTCTTCATCCTAAAATGTTAAGAAAAAATAATATGTAAAAATATAACAAAACATTTGTTATACATGAAGGGTGTTTTCCAATTAGGGCACTAGAGCGCATAATGCGGTAATCCAACTACAGCAAAGCCTCGTACAGTTAAGCACTTTAAACACTTCTGCTCTCACATTGTGCTGTATAATTGGAAAACACTCGAAGTATATGTTTTTAGATAAACAAGTCTTTGCTTTTAATTTCTAAATATTGAAAAACTGATACTGCATCCAAAGTCGTAAAGATAAATAAAATATTCATATAAATAATTGCAAAAAACACTGTTCTTTATATAGATCACATTTAACGCATTGCAATAGCAATAGCAATTAAAAGTTTGAATTGTAGTTTTAGCGCTAGAAATGGTCGGCCATATTTGTATGACGTGAAATGCATTTTAACGTCAGTTATTTGTTGAGTAGGTCAGTGCTGTGGTAATGTTCTGTAGCTGTTGGTAGTCAAATAATCAAGTTAAGTCAAAGAATAATAAGTTTTTATTTTATTTAACCCTGCTAAGACAGACATAATATTTAAATTTTATTGTTCCTTGAAATAGCTGAAAATAATATTTGATATTTTGATATATATATACATATAGCAGAGATTTATGAGCTGTAAGGTTGGTAACCTTACAGAAGGATTGTGATGTCACATGCACTTGGAATATGTACCACATTGAATCCCTTTAATAATTAAAGAGACAAAATGACTTTTTTAATTGTTAATATATCTTAACATATAAGGAGTTATTAAAAAATAATTGGACATTTGAGGTTCTAGTAACCCACTTTATCAATATATAGGACACTTTTATAGAAATTTAGACATAGGACACAAGCCCATTCTTTCGGTTGTGCGCACGGAACAGTACGCGGATATGTTTTGTTATCAACAAGCAAACCAGTTTCACGAACTTTCTTTATGAATTTTCTTACATCAGGCGCTGAAAGGGCTTCATTTCGACCAAAAATTCTTTTCATCTTTCTTACTGTTTTTGCAACACAGCATTCACTTTGAAAATAAGTTTTCAATAATTCCCATCGTTGTTCAAGAGTTTAAAAACGTCGATCCATTTCTTACAACTATTTGACACTCCATATATGTCAGTATGTCAAAAAGTTCTTCAAAAAGAAACAATATTTTCTGGTGCTTCTACTTTGTTGGATATCAAACATGGGTAACCGTTTAGAAAGTATTGAAGATAGAACAATGAAACTTGTTATCTACAAAAACGATGGACTGGGTGATAAGAGATTTATAGTTCTGCAAAAATATTCAAAAACAAACACTTTGATTCATTACTAATTTTCAGTGAAGAGCTCTGTTTAAAGAGAACTTTATACTATCAGATACAATTCAGATTCGATTTTCTTTCAATTTTTTTTACACTTCTGCATATTTCAGTTTTACTCTGCAAAGTGTGACTGTTATCCAATTATTGTGTAAACTGACTAGGCCGAGTAGAGGTTCTTGGGTTTACATGCACACTTTGTAAAACAACAATTCTTTCGGCTATGCACACATACTCGGATACGTTGTGTTATCCATGAAGATAGCATGTTTCACGAATTGTATTCCACGACCTGCATTCGAATGATTGATTTCAAAAATATATTCTAAACTTTCGCACAGTTTCCTACAACACAGCACTCACTTTCGAAATTATATTGTCAATATTTTTCAGCGTTGTTCTTTGAAGAGAGTGTGATATTCTCCTTCTTCTCTTTTCTGCCATGTAGGATGTACAGAATATCTCCTTTTCCTCTTGACGGCTGTAGCTACTTCGTCATCTAAAGCAATAGCAATTATTGCCAATTCTTCGAATGAAAAATTCATTTTTGGTTATTAACAACACTAGCACGTTACTGTCGAGTCATTGTCACGGTGCGTATGCACTCGGTCGATATAAAATCCCGTACGTGTTTACTTAATACCACGTTCCGTCTCCGTCTCGTCCACGTCCCGAACGGGTTAAAACACGTTACGTGTGCAGCAGGCTTAAAGCGTAAAACGATCTATTCCTGACAGCCAGGTTTGGATTGACGCTACATAACTGTCAATGTTGTTAACAGCTGTCAAGCAGAGATAGTATACTCTCAAAGACGTCAGTGTTATCAATGTCGAAATAATTCTCTTCATAAAGATATCCACACGGTTTGACGCGGTTTAATTAAATATAAATACACCAAGAGGACCACGTGTGTTTTACATGATGATATATATATATATACCGTAACCATGCATACTTATGGTGTTTTTCTATTCAACAAAATGTTCTGCACTTTTTCTTAAATTTATTAATTAGTTAAGTTATTTTTTTGTTGGTCTTTTGCAAAATGACTGCTGCCTTGTGAATATTATCGTGTTTTATTGATAGAAATTACGTTCTGTGTACCGGCAGATCAAGAAGAAGTGCGAAACAAGAGCAACATTTTTATGAATCGAAAAGGTCATTAGTTTTAATTATACAGGATGACCGACGAGAACCGAATATTTTGAAATGAAAGGTACTTATTTATTTTTTAACACGATCTCGTTGTTAATTATATGTTGCCTTAGGCTGATTAACAACACACAGTATGTCGATGAATTTTTTTAAATCTTTCTACAAAATCTGTGTGCTTTTGCAAACTGCACTGTGCTCGATTCGAATGTAATCTCACAGTCTCGATGTTTGATGTCTCGTGCGAATTACGAAAGAAACACGCGGGAGCTTCTTTAACCAACATTGGCCAACATGTTGTATTCAACCGACCAGAGCAAGTGACTGCAGTCATAGCTACTTTAATGGCATTGTGCAGCGAAGCCAACAAGTGCTGGTTCTCTTTCCGCAGTGGCCGCATTCTAACCATTTTAAAAACTTCCGGTTCCAGTCAGTCACCCTTTAATAACTAATAATATAATAATTATATGTATATATACTTTTGTACCTTTAAATACTGTATTCCTTTAATCATGTAAGGCTTCAAATGCAATTCATTTTTCAAAATGCGCCGTATGCTTGAGTCAGACACATTCAGTTTTTTAGCCAATTTCATTGCGCTCTGACCTGGATTTCTTTGAATTCGAGCCTTCACCTTTCGGACCATTTCCGATGATGTTGCTGTTTTTTTGTGACCTCCTCCATGCCGTTTTGCGATACTACCAGTGTCATTGTAACGCGTAATCGTTCGATACACAAACATTTTATTCACATGTAAATGCTGCAACTCACGGACTATAGTTGCTTGCGATTTTCCAGTCAAATACAATGCAATCACACTATTACGTTTGAATTCCATTTGAAATATTTCTTTTCAAGTACAATGTAGACGAAAGAAAATAGATTGTTATTGACTAAACGGCTGTCAAAATACGAGGACGCTGTCCACAGCTGTCATCTGCTGCTTAACAGCATTAATAGCACAGACTAAATATAATAATAATATTTAGCAACATAAAGTTGGTAACACTTCAAGTGACGGATCGTGTACTTACAGCAAAGGAGAAACCTATGTCTCTGGTAGCACTTATATATATAATGCTTCGTGAAGATGTCGTGAAGAAGATGTGTACACGTTCAAATGGTCGTCATCTCATTCTAATATTATATGATCCAGGAGTTCGTCAGCACGATATCACGCGATATGACATAAAGGATTTCGTTGTATTTCATATTCTCCGCAGTAATCCCAAACGAATAGCCTAAAAGCTCATCATCAAAGGTAGTAGTAATCGAGCTTTATCGGTCCCTTCCATAGCTTCGAAGAAAAAACGAAATTTCTTTCTTTTAAGTGTAAAACAAAGCTACTTGATAAACCATCTTGAAATGATATTCGGCGTCGTTCGAAAGATAGTATTAAAAGATGGTATACAAATCAGTACTGCCCTTGTCTAATACGATAACTTTTGCAATCATAGTGTTTGCTTATATGATACATTTTGCATGAAATCTAAAAGTTTATAAACAATACCATGTATACTGCACAGATCCTCAAGCTGCTTAATGTATCACTACAATTGTAGTTCTTTAAATAATATTTGAAAAAAGGGGAATGGGAGACATTATATTTGATGCAGTGTGGGATTCCTTAGTAAACTATATGCATAGGTCCCACTGCGGAATAATTCTGATGTAACCAACGATGTTTTCCCTCACGGTTTTAACTCTATACTTTTCCGCGAGGATTATTCCTCAGTGGGATCTAGGCCTAATATACTTCACGATTTAAAAGAGGAAAACAGATGAAGCAAGACGCGCAAAAGAATAATTTTATTAAAATACAAATTTATTTCTTAATATTATTACATACAATATTATTAAATTAAATAATATAAAAACATATTTAAAAACATTTCCTTAAATTTAAAAATAATGTAGTCTGTATTAGATGATTCAAAATCAAATAAATAATGATACTGAATGATTAACATCAATTTAATAAAATATTTACACTTTGTCTTACAGATCTTTGAAAATAAAACTATTTTGCATAGCTGGTCAAGTCACTGTTGCGTATTTGAAAAATACTAACGCATAATAATGTTGTACAAATGATTGTTAACAAATTATATTTGTGTAAATATAATATATTAAGTAAATCAAATATGTAAAAGATATTGCGAGAGTTCAGCGGTGACTTATGCTTGAAAGAGACTATAAGAGCCGCATAAATAGTGATACGATGGTGAATTTTATCTTATTAGTTACAATATGCATTATAAAACAATGTGTGAGATAATATTTTTTCATTGTATCGCAGATTTATATGTCGTAACCTGTTTTAACCATGAGCCGTCGACGAATTCTCGCAATTTAAACTATGTTAGCATTTTACAAAAATCAAAAATTTACAACATGACTTTTATTTTGTTAATCTGTAACTTATCACTTTGCGGCGTTTTTTTCTTCCTCTGTAGCTCCTTCTTCTGAATCTTCTATAGAATCTTTAGGATTAGAATCAGATTGGTTCTTCGTAACTGAAATAAAAATAATTGATGATAATATATTCCTTTAAATAAACTAAAAACTTCAATATCTATTCATATCAACAACATTATTTTAATTGTAGTAAAATATAAGTAAAGAAAGTAACCCAAATTGTAAAACCGAAAGACATACATGAAGAAAAAATGTAGTAGGACGTCAATAATGCGAACGCACTAAATATATATATATATATATATAAATAAATATATATATATATATATATATATATATATATATATATATATATATATATATAATAGTCTAATATTATCAAAGAGCTGACTGCATAAAGATGAATGATAAAAAAGAGACTTTTTTGATGCATGACATTTTCTATATATTACTTTATCACACTGTTTTTATCAGAATATTATAATTACTGAAATAACAAAAATCTGCAGTAGATGAAGGTGACTTCAATTTCAATTCAATTCATTCACTCACTATTTGCTTGCTCATTTCAACAATGGTGCATTAGAAAGTCAATAATTTTGTTCGTTAAATTTCTTTTAAATATTACATTGTTACCACATAATTCGGACTTGTTAAATGATATTGATTATTTGTTACTTTTTATTTAATTGGAAACACTAGTAGAAAAAAACCAGTATACTCGACCATTTAGAAGCGTAAGATATATAACATATGTAACAGTATGACAAAGAGACGAAGAGACAAAGAAGACAAGAGGACAAGAAACGATGAGAATGAAGGAGGACTAGGGAAAATGAAGGGAGAGGATCAAGAGAAGAAGCCGCAGAAAAGTACTTTTGGAAATAGAAAGTGACAGTAAAGTAACCGCTCTTGGAGCAACTGCCCTTGATGAAACCAGCGCTAAGAAACTCTGTGAAGTGTCGGTAAAACTCGTACGAATAGAACAGAATCCGTATCTGCTTCCTGAGTGAGCCCTAAAGTGTAAAAATGAAAAGAAGATTGTGTGGAGATAGAGGGAAGGAAGGGCAGAGTAACAAGAGTAGCAGGAAGAGATAAGCAGTAGGGGTTTCAATTTATCTGTTTTGTTGTATATTTCTTGTTGTGTATATTTCTTTTGGAAGAAATGAGAATGGATAGATAGTATGTAATTAGGCACAATGATATGTAATTTATTGATTTAAGGCGGAAGAATGTAGTGCCTAATGGCAAAAAACATTACAATAAATAATAATAATATAACATATGAACTATATATGTTATTCGAACCTTTATATCAATTAGTTTGTATTAATGGGGTCTACTGTATATATATACAATAAAGAATAATTTACCATCATCGTTTACAGCTCCATCAGCTTCTTTCTTTTGCTCATTTCGTTTTTTATTAGGTGGTTCTTCAGAATACTCATTTTCCACTTGATCCTTTTTTCGTCCGGTTTTCTTTTTTATTGACTTGTCCTCTTCATCAACTTCTTCATGCTAAAATGATAAAACAGTACATATAAAAGATATAGTTTTCTAATACAGATGACGAGTAGAAATATAAAAGAAAACATTTGGTACACATGAAGTTTATGTTCTTAGATAGACAAGTTGTTGATATTGTATTGAACTTCAAAATATAGAGCAACGGTTATTGAAATATCGATAAGTTTCACGTAAATAATTTAATAAAAGAGTGCCTAATATATATCACATTTATTGCATTCGATTTAAAATCGACTAGTTCTTTAATGTGTCTTCAACTTTGTTGGATATAAAACACTTACAGATAGAATAGTGAAACGTGGTAAACTTAAAAATGCATTCAATCTAAAAAATAAGAATTGAAAATTTTAGCAGCATGGTAAATTAAACCACTTGACAAAAGTACTTTTGAGAAAAACGACGCTTGAAATGCTTCTTCATGTATACAACTTTCGATTGGAAATTTAGTCCATATTTACACATAAAATATTTTAAAACATCAATCTTCTAGAAAAAAAACAAAAAACATAAATTTCTATGATCTAATAACGCGGAAGACCTCTCTTGATTGAGATACTCACTCAAACTTTTAAATGAAACCTTTTGGTTTTTAAATTTGCATGTTAGATGAGAGCTAACGAATTTGACTTTTTCAGAATTAACGATGACGCTAAAGGTGCAATTCCGTGCCACGAGGCAGACGATTACGGTATGCACTTAAATGCGCCATGCGACGGAATATTTACCATATGTATGATACAAATTTCGACATACGATTGCAACTGCCGCGCGACAGGTCGTGACTTGTTTTGAAATTGAAGAGATTACAAATTTCATTTAAACGGCAAAAACTTCTGAAAATGTCTTCGCTGTGATTCAAGTGTCTTTTTAGAGCCTCTTGCCAGTGCATTTAAGTATAATGGCAGTACAGGTTCTTTGCTTATGTAATAATACAATATAAATAATCGTCGTCTATCGAAGACACAACCGCATGTTAGTAATGTCGCCAAGCGCAGCAACTTCGGAATTTGTAACGACAGCAAGTAAAGCCCAACAGCAGATGCCGTCGCCGCTGCCGTGTGGTACGGAATCGCACCTTTCCAGAGAGAATAGTGAAACTTAAAAATGCATTCAATTTAAAAAATAAGAATTGAAAATTTTAGAACTCGGTAAATTAAACCATCTTGACAAAAGTACTTTTGACAAAAATGACGCCCGAAATGCTTCTTCAGGTCAATTCAGGTATACAACTTTCGATTGAAACAAGAGAGAACAAAACAAAAAACATCAAACTTTTTGATCTAACAACGCAGAAAACCTCTTAGTTGTGGTACTCATTCAAATTTTAAAATGAAACCTTGTGGTTCTTAAATTTGCATGTTGGATGAAATCTAACGAAAGACGTCTTATAATGGGATGTAGGTAATTAATTACTTATGTATAACATATGTACATATGCAAAAAGGTGAAGATCTTTTTTCATTATTTGATATACACTTGTGGGAGAAAGATTCAACTGTTTTGCGCGGTGTCGAATTGAGGTTGTTGGATTTTCGAGGACACTCTGGTGGACTCTTTCAATGTTGTCTGTTGTCCTTACGTTCCGAGTTGTACCACGGCCAGGCCTATCAGCAACAGTACCTCGTTCTTTAAAATTTTTTACAATACGTAAGATTGTTGCTTTTGTTGGGCGTTTAGTTCCAAAAGAATAGCGCAATTTTCTTAATGTTTCTGTAACGGAGCGGTTACTTTCGTAATAACTTTCTATAACTAAAACACGCTGTGGAATTGTGTACGACATTGTAGCAAATTGTTATTGATTCCTCAAGCAACTGTCAAATATGAATTGTCAGAAACGCAAAAAACTAAAAATGGCGCATCAATAGAAAAGTATTGCCTCATTTAAAACACCCTAAAACGATTTATTTGAATCTTACTATTAGATAATTTCAAAAGTTAAAATTTAGATTCAAAAGTGTAACACAGTTTTGGTATCAATGTTGGAAAAAAAAGGTATAATGTTAAAACTTGATAAGAATAGTTTTGGGGAATGAGAGACATTATAATTGATGCAGTGTGGGACGCACGAGTAGACTATAATGAATGCATAAGACTTGTCGCACTATCAACTATATGCAACTATAGTTGATAGTGTGACAAGTTTGTACACAAACTTCTATCCAAACGACGTTTGCCGAGATGCAAGTCGTGCCCAGCAGTGCCCAGTACTAACATATGTTCTCCCGAACGCTGTTTGACTACTGTCTAACTTACACAGTGTTCGGGAGGGCTCTTATATGTATACGCTTGGTTAAAATTCGCTGAAATCGGTTCCAATGTGAGAGTACGTAACGCCATATTCGGACGGCTTTGTCGCTTGCAGAGTGCGAGTTCATTACATTTACAGTATTTGACAAGGTACAGCGTAGTAGCGCGTATATGTCCGTCCAAAATTCGCTTAAATACGCTACCATAGTGCGACAGGCCTAAGGCATTGGAACTGGAAGACACTTGCAGAAATGCGCAAATAAAAATAATTTTACTAAAATACAAATTTATTTCTTATTAGAAATACATACAATATTAATAAATTAAATAACATTTTTTTCAAATACATTGATGGAGCCGTTTTTGAGCTATCATACAAAATTCAGTACCAAGCATACAAGAATAGAAAAGAATAAGAATATAAACATAGAAGAATATAAACATACACTTGGAACATTACAATATAGGATAAGAATATAAACATATAAGAATATAAACATACAGTTGGAACATTATAATATAGGATAAGAATATAAGCATACAGTTGGAACATTATAATATAGGATATTTACACTTTTTCTTACAGATCTCTGACAGTATATAAAACTCTTTTGCATAGTTGGTGATGTCACTGTTGCATATTTGATAAATAATCGTTAATTTGTATAAATGATTGTTAATAAATTATATTTGTGTAAATATAATATATTAAGAAAATCAAAAATATACAAGACATTACTACTGCTAATATATTTTACAAAGAAGCAGAATTTTATAACGTGAATTTTGTTTTGTTATTCTGCATCCTCTCACTCTGCAGGGCTTTTATCTTCCTCTGAAGAATCTTCAGGACTGGAATCAGAATCCTTTTCCGCAACTGAAATAAAAATAATTGATGATAATAAAGTTATTTAAATAAACTAAGAACTCATAATCACATCAATCTCTATTTTTTAATTTTCTTCATGTTACTTTATCACACTGTCTATTAGAATTACTAAAATAACAAAAAATTGTAGAAGATGAAGTGATTAAGTGACTTTAATATAAATTCAATTTTGTCACTGGTACATTTATTTACCCACTCACCCCTTAATTAGGCAATATTTGTATGTTTCTTTAAGATTTAATTAACGTCGACCTATTTCCGATGGTCAGTCCTATTACCGACGACGATATGTGAACATCATCGCTGCCTAATAAGTTTACGATTATATACATAATCAATTTAAATTGATACCCATCAAATCCAGAACATATAACGATAATCCGGGTATCGAACTCGAAGACACAACATTCTTTGCTTAATGGGCTTGTGTCCTCATTTTTTAGTGGTCGATTTTTCAATTGTTGATTGAAATTGATGTTAATAAATGTGTATTGGCGTGTCTATTTTATTAAATATCTAAATATTGACGGAGATATAGCAATTAAAAGTTTGAATTGTAGTTTTAGCGCTAGAAATGGTCGGAAATGGAAATTTGTATGACGTGAAATGCATTTTAACGTCAGTTATTTGTTGAGTAGGTCATTGCTGTGGTAATGTTCTGTAGCTGTTGGTAGTCAAATAATCAAGTCAAATCAAAGAATAATAAGTTTTTATTTTTTTTAACCCTGCTAAGGGAGACATAATATTGAAATTTGATTGTTCATTGAAATAGTTGTAAATAATATTTGATATTTTTATATTTAAATACATATAGCAGAGATTTATGATCTGTTAGGATCATAGGAAGAAGGATTGTGATGTCACATGCACTTGGAATGTGTACAACGTTGAATCCCTTTAATAATTAAACAGACAAAATGACTTTTTTAATTGTTAATATCTCTTAACATATAAGGAGTTATTAAAAAATAATTGTACATTTGAGGTTCCAGTAACCCACTTTATCAATATATAGTACACTTTTATAGAAATTAAGACATAGGACACAAGCCGATTCTCATTTGTTAAATGAAATTGATTACTTGTTATACTTTATTTAATTAAAACCTAAAAGAAAAAAAACCGTATACCCGTAGATTTAGAAGCATAAGATATATAACATATGTATGAAACTAAATATGTATATATTTTGCAATATGTTTGGTATTTCGAACCATCCCTAATCTCAATTAGTTTGTATTATTGAGGTCTACTGTATATATATGCAGGATAACTTACAATTGTCGTTCGTAGCTGTATCCGTTACTTCTTTCTGCTCTTTCCGGTTTTTAACAGGTGATTCTTCAGAATGCTCTATTTTCACTTCATCTTCTTTGATAAACTCTTCCTTAACATCAACTTCATCATACTAAAATAAATCATAAAAGAAGATTTTGAGTAGAAACATAAAAAAGGCATTTGGTATGAATTTGTATTTGATTTGCACCTTAAATAGACTAGAGAGAAAATGTATTTATTCGATGAGTTGTCTACATTAAAAAAAAATAGTTCTCCGTTTTAATTTAATTATTCAACTAACTTTTTGATCATAGTCTATATAAAGGGTAAGGATTGAACATTTAGTATCGTAGAGAATGTAAACCAACCTGACAAAAGTACTTTCGAGAAAGACGACGCTCAAAACGCTCTTTCAACTATTAATACTTTTAATATTATCAAAACTTCTATCTTCTAGAGAACAAAGCAGAAACAATCAAGTTTTGAATATCTGACAAGGTAGAAGAGCTATCTTAGTTGTCGTATTTATTTAAACTTAAACCGCAGCCATTTGTTATGCACGTTGAAAATAACCTGATTTCTTTCTGAATTAACGAACGTATTATTGAGATGTAATTATTTATAAAACATAACAGATGTACATATGCAAAAAGGTGAATATTTTTTTTCATTATTTGATTTGTACTTATAGAAGACTAGCAAACCCGGCGAACTCCGTTTCGCCATCAGATGGCTTCGTTTTATGTAACATTTCGTTTGGTGATTAAAAGATGAAGAAAAATTTTTTTTTTGTTTTATATTTGAAAAGGAAAAATTTTATTTCATTTCACAACAGTAATGAATTCATTTCGATTAGTGTTATTTAGTTGAACTTCTCTAAGTAAATGAAAGTGAATCCAAAGTAAATACTGAATCGAAGCGTTATACGTGTCCGCAAATTATCCGTTTCATTGAAGTGCTCTTTGGTAAACCACATTTTTTGTTTTTTGGTCTGACGTTAACACAAACAAAGCGGATGGTTTCCCAACTCGTGAACACGCAACGTATAACGTATAACGTAGCCCATGTGAAAAACAATGATTTTCTAAATTTATCCCGCAAACACTAAGCCTTGCGACTTGTTAATTGTCATTGCGAACGCAAGGCGAACTGGAAATTGCAATCGTTTGAAGTCAAACGGAAGATCAGTCGGAATCATTGGTATTCGAGGAATACATACATTTTCACCTGCGTGTTTCAGTGGCTGTGGTGGTGTAAGTAATGGATCCAGTTTGACTTTTCCACTTGCGCAGCACAATCCAGCCGTTTCTCTTTTGAACTTTAACGCATTACAATATCGGCATATAGTCGTCGTTGGTCCAATATCTAAATTTTTATCATCACTGTAGTTCGCAGTGCGATCATATTGGAATGCCAAGCGATTGTATGATGCCAATGATCTTCGTGTGCTCACGCGTTGTCTCAATCGGGCATTTTCTCTTATTATATTTTGTTTTTCTTCGCTTAAGTTCTGTGAATACACTTGTTGCTGGCTTGCATGTCTTGTGCGGCGGCCGATGTTCGCACGTCGTCCTCTAGGCATTTTGGACTATGGACAGAGTGGTGAATGTAACCTGAAATGCACGATCCACATAATTTACACAGTTCAACTTACCACCTTAAAGACAAATGCCTGCTGTTGAAATTGAATAAAAATTAGCACAATACACGTGATTGATTTGATGGTTTCCAATTGAAATGTTAGGAAACGAATAACTTTTTTTTTTAACTTTTTTTTCACAATTTCACAGTGAACACAATACCGGTTTGTCACATAAAATTAACTGAGCAGAGAACAATGAATAGCTGTCAAACAATGTATTTCTGTTTTCTTTTCTGTTGAAATTTTTCCTGAATTTTCTTTGCTATAAACCTCACGGAGCCCGAGACCTTTCCAACGAATGCAAAACCGTGGAAATCGGTTCGTGCGTTCTGGAGTTATAACGTCAGGAAGGAAAACCCGACTTATTTTTATATAGTAGAGAAGATAAAGATTCATAGATGTGTGTTATTACATATTATGTATGTATTGACAGTTGTACTTACGGTTAAAGATATACTAGAACCAGGCACATCAGCAACAGTACCTCGTTCTTCAAAATTATTCACAATACGTAAGATAATTCTTTCTGTCAGCGGATTATTTTCAAAAGAATCGTGTAATTTTTTTAATGTTTCTGTAACGGAACATTTACTTTCGTAGTAACTTTCTATAATTAAAACACGCTGTGGAATTGTATATGACATTGTAGCAAATTCCCTAACCCAGCTGTCAAATATCAACTGTTTGACAACTTCTGGGTAGAGATAATAGGGGTATATAAAAAAAAGCGCGCCTCTTTAAATTGAGCGCCCTAAATAAACTCGGACCTAATTAAACATATTTATAATATAGTAATTACAATATACATCTAGTATAAAATTACATTTTTAAATCATATGGTAAAAACCTTAAAAAACTGATTTGGTTTAAATCGAAATAATAGGGGTTTTACACGATTCCGATTGTTTCTTATAAATAGTCTCTTTATAGAAAAGTTAAATAACATGCTATAACTTAAATCTGTGGTTTAAGTCGCGTTTTCACGGGGTGATTTGAGTTGAATGATTTTGGTTCATGGAAATGAAGTATAAGATTAACTTAACAGAAATCATATTTGATATAATTATACTCTGTAAACAAGGAAAATAAAAAGGCAATATACATTTATTAAAATTTATTTCTATATATAATTATTACTATATACAAAATTTTATTTATTAAAAGAATTAACAAGCCCATAGAAAGCTGTATGAAGTGAAGCTTTGGCATATCTGACAAGCATGCATCATTTACCATTACGTGTCTGGTCTGCATGAAAGCGTTTAGAAAGAATATTCTATGCGAAATAGTACACCAAACTTCCCATTCTAGAGTCAGTTAAAAAGGCGAAAGCGTCCATTCCCTCTCTCATCTCAAATAAATTAGGGATCGAGTTTTGCCGCACAAATTGTATGGATAATCTTGTTAAAGAAATAGATCCAACCAAAATAAGGAAGAAGTATTCCTTTGATTGATAATAAATAAATTTTGTTATATGTATACAGGCCATTCACAAGTCAATACGGTTAAGCTAATAAAACAAAATATTGAAGACTTATTTTAAAAGAAGAAATTACATATTAGAAATATACATAATACATAAAAGAAAACATTATTTATATTACTATATATAAATATATTACACAATAATATCACAAAGCATGTTCTTAAATGTAAATATTTAATATTAGAGATTGGATTTTTTTTATATTTACAAATATATTTAATGAGTGAGTAACTAAATGACTACAATATTTATGTGACCAACTAGTTTTTGTACAACACGAGTACGACTAAAATTTTATTGCGTGATAAAGATAAAGAAAAAAAGTATTTTCCATTCGATTATATGATTTTAAAATCTATTTTTTTACTTTTTTTAAGTGTCCGGACAGAAAACAATAATATTTATTTCTATATTAATTCTACGAATTGCATTTTTTTAAATATTTTTATCTTAATATAATAAGTCTCTTATTAAGTTCTTACTTAAAAAAATTTATTTCATATCGTGTCTTCTTCTAAAATATCTCTTCTTTCTGTTTTCTATCTCTCCTTGTTTCGCTTCAGCACCGCTTTGTGTCACCTGCTAGCAATTTCTCTGTCCGCTGTTTGCTTTCTACCTTTTGTACACATTCCCATCAACATTAAGCTTTCTCCCATTTGTTCTACTTCCCTCATAGGCATAAGGTTATCCACTTTCCATCTTTTCTCAACACTGACTCTTTTTGGATTTTTTTGATATCGTTAAAAGTGACTGATTTAAAAGAACATCCATTCCCTTTTCTTTATAACCTTTCCAAAAATCTTCTCTCCACATCAGTGCTCAATAATATTTGGTCACAATTATAGCTTCCACCGAAATCAATTGTATCTAGTCTTGCATATATTTAGGAGTACAGGATTTTAAGCGAGTGCATTTTACAAAAAAAAAAGTAAAAAACAATAATTATTATATAAATATTTAAACCTTAGCTTTTAGATTGCCAAATTATATCAAATTGTTTATTTTAGATGGTTCATCATTCATCGTGGCCAATTATTTAAACCCAAAATGTTGTTAATAATTACTAAGAAATCATATTTTTGGATGTATAGCACAGTATGGTGACTAAAACTGTTGTACCAATTCAAAATCAACAGAGTCCAAAAATCTCAATTAGTTTCTACTTACATTTTTATGTTAAATTTTAAATATAAAAAAGCAGAACATCTGAGAGTCACGTCGAGCTTCACCCCATTTGCGAGGCTCAGATTGATGCTACGTAGTTTTCTGTAAACTAGCAAATTTCACAAAGAAAAACTGCATTGATTACAGTAGTTTGTGCTATACTGCATCTTCCTCTATTGAACCTTCGAGGTTTAAATTAGATTTATTTAGTGGAGCTGAAATAAGAATAAAATAAGTAGAAAATATAAAACTACATATTTTATTAAATATATAATTAGTCTTACCAACGTTTAACTTATCATCACCGTTTGCTGCACTATCAGCTGCTGATTTTTGAGTTTTTCTTTTCTTTACAGTGACCCCTTCAAAATGCTTAGTTTCTCGTTTCTTTTTCTTACAGACCTTCTTCGGAATAGATTTCTCCGCATCGCCATCATGCTTAAATGATAAAGATAAAAAATAACATACGTAAACGCATTGAGAAGAAAATATGGTTCACTAAGCTACGATTCTGGTTAAATAAATAAAACGTTGGATTCAACAACTGAATCAATATTTAAAATATTCTCTATGTCTATTTTTTATCGAAATAGAAATATTACGCACTCCATATGTTTTTCTTTTGTGCTTTTCCGAAATATATAAAACATTTTGTCCTGCATCAATATTTATAGGAGTTACAATGATTTAAAAGAACACCAAGTCCAATTTAATGTCAATCACCTGCTCTATGATAAAGATTGCTAAAAGTGACTGACTGAGTTTCGATATTTAGGATGTTTGAAAATTCATAATAATTATAATTCTTAGTGAATTTTATATTCATTAAAAAATGAATTATTTGCAGTTTAATGAAATATGTTTTATAAATATATTAGAACAATATATTTATAGTATTTTCAACTAAAAATTATATTTGTGCGCTGCCTATAGATGAGGTTACTAAAAGACTTCTTACATTATTGACAAATGTGGGTTTCGGTCTTACAGATTCCATATAAATTATAACAATTAAAGTAAATGTTTATGATATATTTATATTTCTAAGTTCAATTTAGACAGCGGAAGTATGGAGTGCATATTGGATTGAAAGAAATGAATCAGAAAAATAAAGACATATATATTCTAATACACCACAAAATATACAAGGTTTAAAATAAAAGATGTAGGCCAGTCCAAAAATTACCAAGAATTATATTAAACTTCGGTAAATAATAAAACGTAACGTTAGATAAAAAATATTACGTTAAATAATACATAAGTTTACGTTTTGTGTATAGAGGGTAATTTATAACTGACCTTATTCAATCGAAGATGTTCATGAAGAATACGACGAACAGTGGTATTTGAAAGGTGCAACCTTTCTGAAAGATCTTTAACTTTCAAACGATTGTCTTGAAGCATTTCTTGTTCGACTCGAGAGATATTTTCTGCTGTTAGCACTTCCACTGGACGACCTTCACGAGGTTCGTCTTCAACACTTTCCCTGCCTAAACGAAACTGTTTAGCCCATTCTTTCACGGTGGTATATGATGGAGAAGCTTCACCGTATACGCCATTTAAACGTTGTTTAATTTCGCTGGGAGGCAGGCCTTCCTTTGTCAGGAACTTGATCACGGCCCTGTATTCGATTTTAAACATTACGTGAACTGACGCGAACTGTCATTTGTTGATGTGACATTTAGTCAACTCACGTATATTGCAGAGATAATATAAATTAGAGTAACACGCTGTTGTATTATGGGCCTTTCACATGATCGGATATCTTATTTTTAAATTTTTCAATTTCACTAATTTTTTTTCAGATGCTGACAAACGTTCATTTATAGTGTGTGTAAATATTAAAATCTGAACGGCGAATCCAAATCTGAAAGTTTGGGAAGAACATTCTGTTAGATACTAATTTGAAACTTCTGTTGAAATTAATTTGAATTTGATCTGATCGTCTAAAAACCCTTTGTCATACATCAGCAATGTATGACTCTATTCATAGATGGCGCCATCTGTGCTTTTATATCTTAACTCCTGCTATACATAAATTTTTATTTTAAATATTTGATAGCGGGATCAAAATTTATCGAGCTAATCAAATATAATAAACAGATAATGAGTTGACATTATAATAGACATTTATCTAGCATATCTTGTTTACAAGTTATACAATGCAAAAAAGTGAGGATTACTTTTGCAGATGGCGTTATTCAACTTAAAATATGCTATTAAATAGCAAGTTATTTTTTAAGTTGGCAAACTCTTATCAGTCCGAAATGTCACTCAGCTGTGTGTTTGTTCTTTATGTCAAATATCATTAAACTATAAACATGGCGTGTTTGGAAATATCCAAAATATTACTTAAGTGTTTTTTATTATTTTATTTAATACAGTGTTTTAATTGTGAGGCAACTGATATTGCACTAGATGCGAAAGCTACTTTAACTCACAGAATAGATAGTTTAAATTTGTTATTATATACATTTTTGTTAACTTTGACTGTACTTACTATATGGCTGTTTAAACATAGAAGAGTAAGCTGGTTACATGAAACAGGCCTCGCTGTTATTTATGGTAATTCTATTATGTATTTATTAAACTTGTAATTTTATGATTTAATATATAGCCTAGACATTTGCTTCCTCATTATTGCGACTCATTCCATACATAAGTAATGATTCATGGTCACCTATTATACCTTTGACATATACGTTTGTTTTGCTCTATTACGGTTTTCGTTATTTTGTAGACTTTATTTATTATTTTATCAGTTAGCACGTATGGAATTAGGAATAATACCTTCTTATCAAATTTTAACATTTTTTTGTTTTTTTTATTAAACTTGTAAACGTCATTGGACGGGTTGTTTATATAAGTTTTCTTGTATTAACATATTGCCGGTTTTTTCCGCATCAATGTATTAGTTTGGACATTTATATATTATGCAGTTAACACATTAATTGCCATGTGTTCATGACTCCTACGAGCACGAATAGAATGCGTGATTCCGACGTACAAACGCTTAAATATGTTGTTACAGTGTAGTTGCATACGGAACTGTGGTATTGGAAGTATACATTTTATTTAAAGAAATGAGATCAATAGTTAAATATTACTGTATGAAGCAAATAAAAACAATTATCTGGATCTTTGTCAGTTAACTTTATCCCAATAGTAGTAGCTTCAGTATACATATATGAAAACCCTTTATAACCTTTAAGTGTCACATAAATCATTTATTTTTAATCAAAACCTGATTACATTAATATTAACTTAAATTTTACAATCGAGTTTTAATGTTTTTCACATATATTCAAATGGATAATTTAATGATTAATTTGTTTGTTTGCAATGAATGAATTATAACCATACGTCCACATATGCGTGTTCGGGTACGAATGTTCAATATTCGTGGTACGAAAACCCATTTCACACACAGTTCGTGTTCAAAGGGAAAAGATTCATGTATCCGTAAATGAATACGAACGTTTTCACTCTAGTAGCAGTAAAAACTACACTTCAAATCATGAATCTTTTCTCTGTGAACACGCATGTGTGGTCTCAGGTCTTGTTCAGCACTCTCTAGTATCTAATTTGGAATTTTTGTAATCTTCGCATAACAATTCAAGTATTTATAGATTTAGTGATATGATTTCAGACGTAGTTAGTGATATAAGTTAGTGTAGCAGTAGTATTTGTTGGTATAGTAGTATCATTAGTTAGTATGGTAGCAGCATTAGTTAGTATAGGAGTAGCATTAGGTATTATGGTGGTAGCATTAGTTAGTATGGTAGCAGGATTAGTTAGTATGGTAGCAGCATTACTTAGTATAGTAGTGGTATTAGTTAGTAATGTAGTAGTATTAGTTAGTATAACAGTAGTATTAGTATAGTAGCAGAATTAGTTAGTATAGGAGTAGCATTAGTTAGTATAGTAGCAGCATTAGTTAGTATAGGAGTAGCATTAGTTAGTATAGCAGTAGAATTATTTAGTATGGTAGCAGAATTAGTTAGTATAGTAGCAGCATTAGTTAGTATAGGAGTAGCATTAGTTATTATGGTAGAAGCATTAGTTAGTATGATAGTAGCATTAGTTAGCATGGTAGCAGCATTAGTTAGTATGCTAGCAGCATTAGTTAGTATAGTGGTATAATTTTCAACTATGTGTGCCCACAAAAACTTGTATCTGTATTTATTGATTAGTAAATTTTTTAAATCTCAAATTTTATTGTTAACCTGCTAAACACAGTTACATGTTTTGTTTTTAAGGATAATCTAACAAGACAAAAGTTACTAGTAAGGTAAACGATTTTACCTAAGACCGGGGTCAGAATTGCGTGATCGATTTTAGTCGTGCTGTTTGTTACATCAACGATGCTATCAACGTATATATGGACGGTATCTCGAACATTAGCGAAGAATATATTCGGACGCTACGATCAATTGCATTTATCGACACTAAACGAAAACAGGTCGTCGTCGTGTGAATTACAAATGTTTGCAAAATTAACACGAACATTGTGTCCACATATGCGTCCTTGTGCACAACAGCTAAAAAGTTTTGTAAAAGTAAATCAACCATTTTACGCATTAGCATACTCATGAAAATTATTAAGAACATATTTGTAAGTAAATAAAATCTTAATATACAGCTATAAAATAAAGACCCTCTTTAGTTAAATTATTAGTAGGATTATTATTTGTTAGAAATATATTATGTTAATATAAGGTAACATCCATGTTTTCTAAATTACGGTAATTAATACGTCAGAATGAGGAATTAATACAGTTATATTCGCTCTACGAATCCCGAATGTCAGTAGCCATAACAGAATTACAAACAGTTTTATTTTAAAGGTTATCTATATGTCGTTACTATTTTTTTGTATAATAATTTATTATCAAAAGTGAATCACTTTAAAGTATTGAGCCATGAGATTGATAACTGACAAGTAACTTGACATTGTGTGCACGCAATTGTTTGAAAACATGACATAAAGAAACTGATTACATAATGAACGGATAGCTACATGCATATTATATGCGAGGTCTAAAATAATGAATCAGAAAGTTCATTCAATTTACATTAGTAGTTTTATAGTATGTCATTTCAACATAATTACATTTTAACACATATTGATCCTCCTTAAAACTAAGGAATCTTTCTAATATGACTATTTCTTGTACCTAAACTGATTACGTTTCCTCTTCGACCCGTTCATTCTCCTTTCTTCCATCGTATTTTCATTTTTAACGCGGTTCTCATATTATTTGTGTGTTGGTGTTCGATCCCCGGGCCAGAGTTATATTTGGCTGCGTTTGGTTGTTATCAAATAAAAATTATTATGTAAATACATAATCGTAAACTTATTAGGCAGAATTGCAACACACATATATGACACCATAAATATTGCCAGCGTTTCAGAACTTAGCATCGGAAATAAGCCGACGTTAAATAAATTAATTAAAAAAAAAAATTCTTCCGTTTTCGTTTTATCTTCTGCAACACCTTTCAAATTCAAAGATATAAGGTGGCTATTGAGCAGTTGGTTCCACTCTCTTCCTTCCATTCTCTCTTTTTCTGCACTTTCTTATTTAAGAAATTCTTCTGAAATTCTCTATTCCTCTACTTCCCCTTTCTTCGACCTTGCTTCTTCTCTTTATCCTTTCATTCAATTTGCACTTACTTGTTCCATTCTACTGTTCCTACTTCAAATTATTTTGTATTTCTCTTTTACATATTCTGTTCATTCTTCTTTCTTCTACTTTCCAAGCATTTTCTTCCTTTCTATAGTTCCTAACTTCTCCTTTTGTATAAGGAAGTTCCATTAATGTTTGTTCTTCTTCTCATGTCGCTATTTTCCTTGTTGATTACTGTACTGTCAAGTTTGTAAAACTTCCAACTACATCGTAGATGTTTAGTATTTCATTTTCTCATTCTTTTTTCACTCTATATCTTACCATAAATCACGCTATTGTCTCTCGATTATTTCTTTCTTCTCAACCCTGGTTTTCTTTCGTTCCATATCTTCCCGTGTCTCGATATTTCCGTCAGTATCTCTTTCTTATCTCTCTTATTATTCTGTCCTTATGTTGACATTTCTGGTAGTATCACCCCATTCTTTTCGTATAACTTTTTATACTTTTTTCCACACAGTGTTTTCCATCCTCTTTTCATATTTTGTTGTTTTTTTCTTACTTCAATTCTTGTTCTGTTTCTGTACCGATTTGCCGGGACCGTCCATTTACAAACCCGTCTTCTATTGGGTTGTAATCGTTCATTTGTATGCTAATCGTATTTGCATAAAAAATAACTGTATAATAATAATATTGTTTATGGTACATTTAGATTTACATAACTAGCTCTTGGAACTTCTAGTTACATCGTAATCTTATTGCATGTGGAAAATTCCAAATATTTTGTGGTTTAAACAGTTACCATTATGTATGCACTTGCACATCCTTATTGAAAAGACATTGTACATAGTGCAAAATATGTTGATTTTTGCAAAATATATTTAATGAGTAAACAAAAAAAAAATAAATACATTATGCCTTGTACACATTGATGCGACTTACACATGCGACACCCAACATTTGTTGGGAGAAGTTGTACAGCACGTCCACACTAGTGCGACATGCAACTTAATACGTAAGTATACTACGTATGTTTACGCAGCTTAACGTTTTGTTTGTTTTATCCATAATCTGTTATAAAGAGGGCTGTTGTATCCAATCGTGTTGCATTTAAAAATTACGTTCCTTTTACCTGATTTTGCATATTCATATAATAATTCACTTGCATCCATTTCTCACCTTCTTTATGCTCAATGATTTATTATTATAAATATATAATTAAATATTTTTAATTTATTGAATGACCTTGGAACTAGTTGTAGTTACCGGTAATTTCAGAAACAACATTATTGCTGTGTATACTTCAGAAATCTCGCTTTCTCTAGAAGTTGTTTTTTATCTATCTGGACCGTGTTTTTGTAATTAAATACTTTTTCTCAGATTACTTCTTTAAAGCCCCCACGCAGTATGGACCTTTGCGTATTGTGCATACTGGCTATACCGTAACTACGCCATTGATACACTCTCCGATTATTTTACAAAAAACTCATGTTAAACCCATTGCTCATAACTTTATCAATATTGTTATGAATATGGAGGTTCACATTCTTGTTATAAGTTCATGTTTCAATATTATATGAGTAATAAAATGTTCTGGAAGTGGATTCGAACCCACATCTTTTATTTAGTACATAGATGCTTTATTGTTTTAAGCTATTGCAACTCGACACCTCATACTCATTATTTTTTTATTTTTTACATCTATATTTAATCGATTTATTTTTAAATAATATTAAAAATAAACTAATTCTATTGTGCTAACCACAAAACATCTACAACATGAATTATTTAAATGCGATTTTAACTGCTGTGTAATTGTTACCGGTCCTTGCATTTTTATAACTAATTGGTAAGGTATGTTTCAATGAGAAACTCTTGCAGTGTTACAGTTATGACTGGATTATCTGTGATGACATTCTTCCGTTCTCCATTTATGTTTTGTTTTTCTCGGACAGCTAATTGATGTTTTTCTTTAAATAAAAGATTTCGCTCATCTTTCGAAACCAAATTATACTGCATTGTTATGCCTTCTACTATCCACGGTGCGGTTGAGTTTGAAATAGTTCTGTTTACTTATTCTTTTTTTATATTTATTTACTTATTTGCCTTGACTTTCTTTCGTCATAGCCACCATCAAACATTTTTTATACATCTTTTATAATTTATAACTCAATTTTACAAATTTCTAAATATTTCAATAATTCACTAATTAATTTTGAATCATTTAACAAAAATTTAGTATGAACAGGAAAAGTTTTAATCACATCTAATATATCACTATTCAATTTTGATCTTTCTAAACTATAATTTATGCATTCAAATATAATATGATCTAAAGTTCCTTCTTCACCACATTGACATCTATCGTCAGATTTAATATTAATGTTGTACAGGTGTTGTACATAGTTGATATAATTTTCCTGAACTCATTTCTAAACCATCTCTTCTTACTTAAATTTGGATATAACATATAATAATCTCTTCCTTTTAACTGACTTTTGTTAATGAAATCTGTGTTTCTCAAATTGAAGTTTAATTTTTTGATTATGTTAAAAATTTCATATGAAGGTAATTTCACTTTCATCTTAATTTCCAAATTTATTGATGCCTTTGCCAATTTATCCGCAATTTCGTTTCCTCTTATTCCACAATGTCCTGGTATCCACATAAATTTTATGGTATTATTCTTATTTATTATATTGAAATACATCTCCTTAATTTTGCATGTTAAAATATTATTATTTGATTTGTTATCATTTGAATTTAAATTTTTTAAAACACTTAAAGAATCCGTTATTATTATAATTTTGTTATTGTTGATATTTTAATTAATTTCCAATGCTTTTAAGGGGGGGGTCTGGGTTTCAGCGTAAAAAAAAAACACTTTTTTTGTGATTTTTTATCTCAAATATCGATTGAGCAATTTTATTCAAACCTTCTATACATTGTTGAGCATAGTTTTGACTATGTTCTGTAAATTTTTCATGCAAAAATATTAAATCATTAGCCCGTGACAGAGCTTCCCCCAGGACGTCTTAAAAAAAAAACAATTTGCGGTGTTCACTGTAACTCGGCCGGAAATTATCAGAAAATGAAAAACTATAAAAATTTAGTTAAATTATAAACAAATCTTCCCCCCAACGTTCTCTGATTATTTTTTTTTTAATTTAAAAATTTTTGGCGGCCATCTAAAGTGTGAACCGTTATTTTCGACTAAAATTTCCGCCATTTTGTGGGTGGGAAACACCCTTAATGTTAAAAAAAAAAATTTTACTAAACGTAGGGGGGAGGTATTTTATATGAAGAAAATGTGTTCAAAGTTTGAAATGAATCGGTCGAGTAGTTTTCAAATGGCAGTGAACACGGACTTTGAAAAAGTAGTTTTGAGAAAAACGCGTCAGGACTATAGCAATGAATAAACTGAATACCTGATTAACATATAATACAATATAATATACCGGATTAATAAGACAATAACTTCAAGAATATTGCTTAGATCGGCTTAAAATTTTAAGGACATATTCTTGAAATGTTAAACAATAAGATAAAACAAAAAATCGATTTTTCGAAAGTGAAAACCCAGACCCCCCCCTTAATAATGCTAATTTTTCTCCAGTATAAGAGCAAACTTTGTTATTTAATTTAAATTTATAATATCTTAAATTTATCTGTTCATATATCCTGCTTTACTTCTGTCTAAATCAATGGATGCATCTGTATAGATTATTTTTGTAAAATTTGTATTAAATCGATGCATTAAATTTAAATTTTTTTCATTATTTATCGCATTATTAAATGATTTTGACAATAATTTTGTGTTAATATATATGTTATATCCATAGGTTTAATTAATGTTTCAAAAGGAATAGAGTATATAGGAGATTTGGAATTTCTTTGTATATTTAGATCCTCTAATTTCATGTAACTATTTATTAAAATAGGTTTATCCTTTTTGGTCCAGTAATAGTCTAAATGTGAACTTATAATTGCTTGATAAATTTGTAATAAAGAGATAGAATGAGCTCTTTACTTATTCTGTCATATTACATTCTGTGACGTATTTAGTATATTCACTAACCCTTTATTGTTCCAAAACAAAACTTATACATCTAAAATATTTCTTAAAAATAAATTGTAATTATATACACAATATAAGGACTACACTATATACGAGTACAACAAATGAACGTTTTCATATTGGCTTCCACGAAACAACAGCACTTCTGTATGGTTTGCTGCCATCAGGAGTTGTGTACAGATTCACTTCTGTCATCACTGTTTAACCATAGACATCCGTGCCACGTTATTGTGTTAACGGGCTTGTGTTTGTTGAAAAGATTTTTGCAAATTGTCTAACTTCTGGTTCATCTATAGCGTCATAGTTTAGTGCTACCCCTATTGTGACGTTATTTTGATCCTTAACTACGAAGCTGAATCTTTTCTCAATTAAAGTTTCCCATATTTTATCCAATAGATTTGTGTAACCTGTTGTTTTGATATCTCGCATTAACCATTGCTCCAAATCATTTACCATTCCATACGAATCTTCCTTGTAGAATCTACCTACGATCTACAAGCTACGAATCATGTAGAAATTCACTACACTAGAATACATGAACTCATTGCTTATTCTCAAGCATTCCTAATCCAATTTATTGGTACAGCAACAGTACGACAAAAAAATTATATATTGGTAAGAATTAATTCACAAAGAAACAAATATTTCTTTTCTAAAAAGAACTTCGACGAGGTTACTTCCGTTACGCTGACAACATTCCTCGAATCTCATATGTAAGGTTTCTAAAAAATTTCTGAAAAAAATATCTAGAAATCAACAGAATTTTTTCTGTGATGTTTTTCCTCAAATCCGCTAAAGTTTGTGGGGCATTATCGTACACATTTGATTTAAGGTAACCCCAAAGAAACAAATCGCATGGAGTAAGGTTTGGGCATTATTTGGCGCCTCACCAATATTCTGACAAAATGTGTTACTCTCTCGTGTACTGCATGATAGCAACTAAAAATTCTCGAACCACGCTATCTAACTTAAAACAGAAATTTAATTTTTAAATAGCTAATTCTCCATCGACTTTTGAGTATTTCAAAAAATAAAAATAGTTTGAAAATCCCTGCTTTAATTTAAATTAAGCAGCCTACGATTGTACTTTGCGATAGCAATAGTGGTTTATTTGTATCCGGTTTAGCGATAAGAAAAGAACCATGTTCTTTAATTCAAATACACTTATGTACAGTAATCTAACGAGGACAAATCAACTAGTTTTTAAAGTTTAATTAAGTACGACATGGTTATTTATTACTAATTGTTTGTTTTCTGGCTTGACGTTCTACCTTACAATCTACAAGTAATTAATTAAGTCTAAGCGCACACTAGTAACGAGCCAGTTTTTAGATAATCTTCTTTGTCATAGAATATAGACAGAATATAGAATATTTACTATATGTTTTTATTTAATGTTTTCAAAATGTTTTTGCCATTTGGCACTACATTCTTGCGTCTTAACTCATTTATTTACATATCATTGTGCTTAATTCAATTTTCATCATTATTACATCTAAACATTCCTTCAAAAAAAAAAAAAAAAAAATATACTGCTTCGCTCTTCCTGTTACTCTCCCTCCTGTTTCTACTTCTCCATTCCTTCTCTTTTCTCTATTTCCGCCATCCACATCTTCCCTTCACTACCTCCCTTTAATAACTACCCAATATTCCTTTCGCTTATTACCTTTTTCTCTCATGAAAACATGAAATTAATGTGCTCCAATGTTTCTATCTCCGTTCCGCACACCATGCACATCTTTTATCGCTATTTGCCCAGTATCTGTTTCCCTTCTCGTTTCCCAATCTGAATCTGGCAATCATGTTTTTTGTGTCTTTTTCTCTTAAGTATTTTAGTATCTCTCTCTCCCAAATCCTTTTATATCTTTTGTTATAATTGCTCTTCTCAATTTCCGATCTCTCCTGGTGTTGTATCTTCTCCTCAGCTCCTCTTCCACACTTGTGCCTTCTTCTCTCTGCCTCCTCTGTGGTCATTCCATTCCTTTCATAATACTCCTTTCTCTTTTTTCGGGCCTCTTCCCCCACCCTCCTTTCTACTTTCCTCCCTAATTAGAATATTTGCTATATATTTTGTCCGCGCTTCCAATCCAAGGCGCTACGTTTTGTTCCACGATTTATGACTATAGACCAGGGTAGATAATTTTAGAAACATAAAAAAATTAAAGTAGAATGAAACCTATTGGAAATGGAAGGGAATACTACTAAAATGAAAGGAAAAATAAATTACGGTCGATCTGAGGTTGGGAAGGGGTAGGGGGTGAGGTTTTAAGGGTAAAAATCGGTAAATCTCGATTTCCGGCAAAACTACAAGTCCTATCGAAAAAAGATAAATGGCAAAGTTGTAGATAATAAAAAGATCTACAACTTTTGTATCTACACTTTTACTCCATAACCTCAAAATTCATGTAAAAAATCCAAAAAACCACATTTTTGATTTTTTATTTATATCTTTTACAAAAAAATTTTTTTTTTCATGATATTTGGTGAAAACTTACCTCTTTATGTCCCAAACACACTGGAATTTTGAAGATTTAAAATATTAATTTTTTCACCCTATTTTGACTCGATATCGAAAAAAAAACCCTAATTTTCAATCGAAAATTCTCACGTCAAAATATCTGATTTTTCAAAAAAGTCGGTGGGCTTTTTGTTCGTTGAAATCTCTATTTTCTGATGGTGTAAAAAAAAATTTACATTACTATGGAAAAATTTTTCAGAAAATGCAAAAAAACGAAAAATACTAAAATTCGAAATTTTTTTTTTTTAATCTTTATGTACAATTTTGAGGTATTCATTAAAATTTTTACTTTAATTACTCGAAAAACGTTAGGTTCCATGTTAGATTAATAAACAAAAGATTGCAAGTCGAAATGTACTACTATAATTAACAACTAAATAAGTTAATATTTAATATGACATCTACAAAATTTTGAGAAAATTGTCGAATTTTCTTTAAATTATATGCGTAGATGCCTATTTATTGCTATTTTAAAATTATACCTATATACCTGAGTGACCTTCGGAAAATTGTAGCCCATCAAAAGGTATTTCATAGAGAAATGAATAACATCATTCATAAAAATACACGTGCAGGCTAAGTTACTTTACAAGAATTGTGGTAATTCACTTTAAAAAAAAAGTTCTGGAATCTACACAACATCTGGATTTGCCGGAAAAGGAAAGAAAACTATCGTAAATTCATTATTAGACAATCAAAATTTGTCAAGTTTGGCTAATATTTTTTTTAAAAAAGATGTAAACAAAGAAGATATAAAAAAAATGGATTGAAATTAATTAAATCTATTTATAAATGTAAAAAGGATAATATATCACTGAATCAATTAAGATTTCAAAAATTTCAATTGGCAAAAATTAAATCATCTTTCATATTGGCAAATCTCCCACCCACAGAAGGTGCAGCAGAACAACATTGTTACAGGGCATATTATCAGCTTCAAACGTGGCTGGGTAATGAATTGACAGCAACAGATTGGGGCTGGAAGCAACATCAACATGGAATTATGCCCAAATTTACAGAAATGGAATTAATTCCGGAAAAATTGCTGAAAACTATTTGCTGCAGCTGTGAAACTGGATGTAATAGTTTAAAATGTGGCTGCCGAAAACATGGTTTAAAATGCACAAATTTATGCTCAAATTGTGATGGTTCTGAACAATGCGCCAATGTGGAGAAAAAAATCTACGAGGAAGTTAATGATTCAGATGAAATTGCGGATGAAGAACCAATGCAGACCGAAAATAATGTTAGAGACGAAGACGGTGATGGTCTTGAAGATGTCGAAGATCTACTAGAATCAGAAAGGCCTGTCGAATCTAACGATCAAGAAATACCATCAAAAAGACTGAAACTGATGAATAAGTGATTCGAATTGAATACTATGTTTTGATAAATACAAAGATTAATGCTTTTAGAAATAATAGAATGTATAGTGTAATCATTAAAAAAAATCTCTACTCAATAGTACGATTTACGTGTATATTTCTATCTAATGAGATTTTCTAATACATAAATGTAATGAAAATTTAATAAATCAACTTTTATTACTGAAAAAAATAGCAGTAGTCACATTTTTTTAATAAAATCCCCTTTTAAATCGTATTTTTAATATTTACAAGAACTATGTTATTTGCGATATTTATGTTTAATTGGTTTGTAATTTTTTTGTTTATTAATCTAACATGAAACCTAACGTTTTTCGAGTAATTAAAGTAAAAAGTTTAATGAATACCTCAAAATTGTACATAAAGATTAAAAAAAAAATTTCGAATTTTAGTATTTTTCGTTTTTTTGCATTTTCTGAAAAATTTTTCCATAGTAATGTATATTTTTTTTTACACCATCAGAAAATAGAGATTTCAACGAACAAAAAGCCCACCGACTTTTTTGAAAAATCAGATATTTTGACGTGAGAATTTTCGATTGAAAATTAGGGTTTTTTTTTCGATATCGAGTCAAAATAGGGTGAAAAAATTAATATTTTAAATCTTCAAAATTCCAGTGTGTTTGGGACATAAAGAGGTAAGTTTTCACCAAATATCATGAAAAAAAAATTTTTTTTGTAAAAGATATAAATAAAAAATCAAAAATGTGGTTTTTTGGATTTTTTACATGAATTTTGAGGTTATGGAGTAAAAGTGTAGATACAAAAGTTGTAGATCTTTTTATTATCTACAACTTTGCCATTTAACTTTTTTCGATAGGACTTGTAGTTTTGTCGGAAATCGAGATTTACCGATTTTTACCCTTAAAACCTCACCCCCTACCCCTTCCCAACCTCAGATCGACCGTAATTTATTTTTCCTTTCATTTTAGTAGTATTCCCTTCCATTTCCAATAGGTTTCATTCTACTTTAATTTTTTTATGTTTTTAATTATTTTTGACGGCTTCTACCCTGGTCTATAACGAAGCTATTCACCACGACGTACAAAAACCCAAGGTCAAAGATGAAATTTTAAACTACAGCATCAAGTACAGAGACCGAGATCTGATGAAAGTAAGAGAGAGCTTAGCCTAAGAAGAAAACGTTTTAGTCGACGACTAAAATATACTAAATAACATAGCAGTCCAAAATTAATGAAAACAAACTAGGAATCTAACATAAGGTATGATGGTGTAGATAGGGCGGGCAGCAGTAGGAAGATGGAGCAGCTATTAAAAGGAGAAAGGAAGGGAATAAATGAATGGCAGAAGTAATTAGAAGGAGGAATTCAAAAACAAGAGGTAAAAGGCAGGAAAGTGAGAATGAAGTCTGAAATGAAGAAAGAATAGTGCAAAGATAATAGAGGGTTTGTCGAGAGGGGTCAATGAAGGCAAAACGTGAGAGACGGAGGTACAGGCAAAAAGGAAGGAGAAACAGCAAACAGTGAGAACGAAGGAGAGAGTAAAGAGAAGAAGTAATAAGAAATATTAATGTAGATTGTAAAGCCAAAATGCAAACAATTAATAATATAATTTAGAAAAACTAGGAATCTGCCGAACTGTTCGCCGATTATGTAGACTATTATATTTTTTACCCAACTCGTGCTTCTCGTTATATATAATTGCGGTTTTCATACATTTTAATCTAAAACATATTAGTCTTACTATTTCTACACAATTTATAGTTGTATATTAACTACATATATTGTAGATAAGTTGCTTTTATCGATTAGTTGTTTATTTATATACAAGTTATTTTTACTATATTCCCTGAAGAAATCATCTTAATGCTCTCCGACAGTTAATCAATGCAAACTGAAGTTTAATTTTATACCGTCAGGTTTGTTATAAATATGCTAGATAAAATATCTGATTTCGCTTGTTATGAGGATTGCCTCAGAATATCTGACGCAATCCTGTCTACCTTTTTTTCAAGGTTTATACGATAAATCCAACGCATTCATGAGAGGTTATACAAAAAAAAAGGAGTCGAACAGGTCGGCAGTCATAATGCAAAGTAATAATGTGATTGCATTGGTACTTTCATTTGCATGTCGGAAAACACTGGATGATGTCATTTTTTTGAACAAGATGCTGAATATATTTGCTGTAAGCAAACACACAAATAAACAAAAAAACCCAGACGATATAATCTTCTTAATAACATAAGTAATTAAAATAAATGAATCATCGTGATTAAGTTTAAACTATTGCAATGAACCGAATGATGTTTGAAAGACAGATCCAACGCAAAGCTTTTTTTTTGTAAATATTAAAGCCTCATTCTCACTCACGGTTTTGATATTTAATTTACTGTTTTTATTTAATATTGTAATCTAGATTTCAGGTTTTCGTTTAAGCATTCGTTTTCACATTTGTGTTTTAATTTAACTTTGGTTAAATGCATCGTTAGTAATATAAATTTTGACAGTTGACAAAATTGTATGTGAAATAATTAAAATTGTTATTTTTAATAACAATTTAATATAATATAGTTTTTTTTAATTTAAAACATTGGATCTTGTAATGTTTTAAAAAAACTAAGAAAACTTAAAAAATGTATTTTAATTATTAAAAAAGATATTTTAGGTTAATAAAGTTTCAAATCACTTGCCGTATACGCTAAAGGTCAATAAGCCGACATAACAAAATCGTTTAAATTGCGTTAATGACTTTAACCAGGAAAGAGAAAGAGGAAGTCTATGAATCTCTCGCAATTTTAATGTAATTTCATATACAGACACGTGTATATTCTCGAAACAGAATAAATATCATGGCAATATTTATGGTTAATTTACAGTAGTTATTAAAGAGATTACAGATTATTAATCTGTCGGAAATCGATTTACTTAAATCTGATATACATTTGAAAGCAACAAACTCTCATTATCTCTTTAACTCAAATTATAATCATACAAAATGGGCTTGTGTCCTCATTTTTAGTGGTCGATTTTTAAATTGTTGATTGAAATTGATGTTAATAAATGTGTATTGGCGTGTCTATTTTATTAAATATCAAAATGTTGACGGAGATATAGCAATTAAAAATTTTAATTGTAGTTTTAGCGCTAGAAATGCTTGGCCATTTGTATGACGTGAAATGTATTTTGACGTCAGTTATTTGTTGAGTAGGTCAGTGCTGTGGTAATGTTTTGTAGCTGTTGATAGTCGAAATAATAAAGTCAAGTCAAAGAATAATAAATTTTTATTTTATTTAACCCTGTTACGGCAGACATAATGTTGGAATTTTATTGTTCCTTGAAATAGCTGTAAATAATATTTAATATTTTTATATATAAATATATATAGCCTGTAAACTTGTCACAGTTCTATCAGGAATATATCTCTTTTACGCTCTGTTGTATAAAAGAGATAGTAAATAGCAGTTGTGATGTCACATGCATTTGGAATGTTGTACAACGTTGAATCCCTTTAATAATTAAAGAGGCAAAATGACTTTTTTAATGAGTAATATCTCCTGAAATATAAGGAGTTATTAAAAATTAATTGGACATTTGAGGTTTTAGTAACCAACTTTATCAATATACAGTTATATAGAAATTAAGACATAGGACACAAGCTCATTAAAATTTTATTTTATATAGATAAGATGTCTAACATATATTATTGTCCTTACGTTTGGGATGTGTGTGTGTTACATTTTTTTACCTCTCGATTTGTTAATTTTTAAACATTTAAATTTTTTCCTTTCATGTAATATACAATTTCATTAATTATCTTTATTTATTTAGATATATAATGTTGCAATATGGTGTATTTTTTTAAAATTATCGAAAACTAAACATCAATATGTTATCAGGAATATAATGCCACTCGGCATAATATAAGCTTACATTTTCATTTTTTTATTTGCCAAAATGTGTCAACCGAATGTAGTTTACGTACATCTATATATCTAACATCCAAATCTATTTCAACTTTATTTTACATTTATTATTATATTAATCGTTTGCCTTTCGCCTTTACAATCTACATTCTTAATACATTTCATAGAACTTCAACTTGAAATTAAACTTAAAACTAAATATACTATATTGCATTAATAAATTGAAATAATATTACCCTGAAGATATTTTGTTTTTCTGTTTGTGCCATGGACTGTAATCTTTTGCTTTTCCTGAATATATTGTCACATACTTCCTCAAAATTACCTACTTTCATTTTTAACCATCATTTTGTAGTCTTCAAAGTTTTGGATACCTATGTTTATTTTAAAAACAATCATTTCCCCGATGTAGACGTCGCAATCTTCCAATATAAGTTTAACCGTTTCAACTGCGTTGTCATATGGACACACATAATTTTCCTCTATTCCCAGATAGTTTTGCCCATGTTGACCCATGGCGTGAGATAAGGAACATTGTATATAATTCTGGCTGAAACCATTTATTCCTTTCCACAAAAGTAACATCATTGATAAATATATGCGTATCGCGTTCCTTATTAACATAACCTTAAATAAGAAATATCTTGTTATTAATATCATTAATTGTTATTGACTCCTAATTCTTATTATTTATTTATTTACAGGATTAATAGTTGGTGCAATCATCCGATACGCTGGAAGTACAACACCTTTAGTCCATATTGACGTCAGACCAGAAAATGATGTCAAGTACAATCAAAGTTTACCACCTGACACGCTGTGGCTCAAATTTCCAAGTAAAAAAACTCCAGATCTGGCACAAAATAAAACCTATGCTTACACATTCAGAGGAGAAATAGTTGATGTTGAAGAAAACGAAATTGATTTAAAAGCAACATTTGATCCTGAGATATTTTTTAATATTATTTTACCGCCGATTATATTTCATGCAGGGTATTGCTTAAAAAGGGTAAGCTTATACTTTATATACAATGTCTTAGAGTTATTTTACATTGCTTCACTTTATAAGAAGTAACTTCTCTCACTTTAATGTTTTTCTATATTTTGATACGTCCGTATTCATAATATGGTTCATACGTATGTGTATCACAGTATTAGGGTCTACACGTATTTTAAATTTGTTTTTTTCATTTATTAATTCTCATTCAAACTTGCTCGAAAATATACAACTTCGTACAGGACGACCGTGGTCCTTTTTGTGCTTTCTATTTCATGCGCAGCGGATCGTTTAGGGGAAAAGGAATAGATATATAATATACACTTTTAATATCTGCAGTTCAGTGGTGAATTCTTAAATATTAAAGTAGAAGCTTTATTTCATGGCAAGGTGTGCTAATGCAAAATAACTTGAATACACCCTCCAGAAAATGAAGTAGACGGTTCCAGTGAGAGAGCTACCTTACTTTTTGCTAAGTACTTCAATGTACACCTCAGGCTGACATTCAAATATACACGCTGTGACGCCACATGCAGTTTCTTCAATTTGATATACAATATTGTGCCACATAGCTTATAAAATGTTCCTTAAAGAAACTTAAAATCATAATTACATTTTCTATGATTTTGAGACTCATATAGATGTATAACGCGGTTAATCTGTTACGCGAATCATGAAATCGGGTTATAGGAATATTGTGTAAGTAAGTTAAGCAGTAAATTTCACGGAAAACAGACTGAAACCTCGTATGTTAAAATCTACACTGGACCACAGTGTGGTAGAGGGATGTTCTAAAGAGCCCAAACGTCGAGGTACATAGTTAATAAGTAGATTATTTTTCATATATAAGTTTCATGAAAATTTCATAAAACAATGACATAATGACCGCGAGTATTCATGAAAATGATTTTCTGAAAAAGAAAAACAAATAGAAATATCTCATCAAAATTTGACGTTTGTCGAGCTAGATTTGTCTAATTAAACCACTGTGCAACCATGCCTTAAGATTAAGAATCTATCCAACTCTATTGTAAATTAGCCAACTTTATTTTTAAAACAGAAACAAATAAAGAATTATTAATTTAAAAAAGAATTACTCCAAAGTTTGTTCAAAGTATAAAAGTAAAAACGTTTTAAAATATGCAAATAGCTAACTATACACAAATTGAAATCTGTGAATTTCTCATGTATTCAGAAATGTAAAAGAGTCAAACATTAATATCAATTATTTTTGTTCCAGAAATATTTCTTCCGCAATCTTGGTGCAATTTTAACATATGCCATAATAGGAACAACAATATCATCATTCGTAATTGGTGCACTAATGTATGGCTGCGTCCAACTGATGCCTGAAAAACTTAGCACAAGTTTTACATTTTTGGATACTTTGTATTTTGGGGCGCTAATATCTCCAACGGATCCACTAACTATTTTGGCCATATTCAATGATTTACACGTAGATGTTAATCTATATGCCTTGGTATTTGGCGAAAGTGTTCTTAACGACGCAGTGGCCATTGTTCTGAGCGGGTAAATATATGACTAATAGCAAAATTTTTACTAAAATTCTTTTTCCGTCACTTGAATACAGTCTACTTGATAATCTTATCTTAACTATAAAGAAACTTGAAGATTATATATCAGTACAACAATTTTGCTATTAGTTATTTTTATTGCATTTTTATTCCATTGTTTAAAGAATTCATTGTTATAATGTATATTATGTTTGTATTTTTAGAGCAATACAAAATTATGGTGAACGATATGCGGGCTCAGGTGGTTTTGAAACTCATGCTTTTTTTAAATCACTTGGAGATTTCTTCGGTATATTTATGCTGTCTTTGTTGATTGGAGCTGTAATGGGATGTATTACTGCATTGATATCCTTTAAAATAATATTAAAAAAGATACATTAAATATAGATTTAACAAATCAGAATCTTCTCACGTGTTGTTATTTTAACGAGAAATACATTTGATAAAAAAAGTTTTCGCTTGTATAGTGTTAATATTTTTGATTTAAAAGAAAAATATTATGAAACTAATACTACGTTGAAAGCGAAGTTAAAAAAGGTAAATCGTGCTTTTTGTGTAAGCAACAATTCTTTTTCATTATGTAAAAGGATTAAACTTGCATTTAAATAAAGGTGTAGTTTTTTTTTTGTTTATCTAGACAACTATAGCTCCCACAAATATTTTTTGAACAATTTTTGGCTGTTACTTTTATGATAAAAAAGATATAAGCAAACATAAATCTTAAATGGATTTTATTACAGTAATATAGTCTGTTCATTACATCATTTAATTTAAGATTTATGATTTCTTATATATTTTCTATTAAAAAAGTAATGTAATATTCTATAAATATATTCCACGTATTATTTGAAGAATAAATTTCAATAAATAAACAAATATATTCCAGTTATATTACTTTTTATTAAGATCAAACAGTCTGTTGTTATTGGTACACCATTTATTAAACAAATGGGTTCTGGCACAAGAGAGTGGTTTATTCTTCATTGTATTTTATTTGTCTATTTCGATATTATTTTCTTAACTCCGTATTACATGACTAAGTTTACTAGAGTACGAGATTTTCCTCTCTTGGAGTCTGCACTCTTTGTGCTTATGTCGTACAGTACCTTCCTTATAGCAGAAGCGTCTGAGCTAACAGGTAATCAAAATTGTATAGTATACTCGTATATGTATAAATAAAAATCAACTAATTTTTTAATGTTATTTTGTTTTAGGTGTTGTTGCTGTATTATTCTGTGGTATTTGTCAGGCGCATTATACATATAATAACCTATCAGAAGATTCAAGAACACGAACAAAACAAATATTCGAATTGTTAAACTTTTTAGCTGAGAACTTTATTTTTTCATATATTGGAGTATCGATGTTTACATTCCCTAAACATCACTTTGATCCGTGGTTCATAACAGCTGGATTTGTATCCTTTTATTTATTAAGATGAGGTTTTCATGAGTGTATTTGCATACAATTTCTGTTCTGTGTGTCATTAGTTGTGTTACATCTTTAAATATTCTACACATATATTATGTTGTATATGCAATGGTGCACAATAGAATTATCGAATACGTTTAACACACATGATTTTGGAAACGACAATACCTATCGTAGAATTAGGAAGGAAAACGAACTTTCGATAAAGACTCTGCTCCTTTATAATTATGCCAAGGGAGATGGATTTAAAAATGTTGGCGTTATTTGGAGAATACTAATATTTAGTTTGCGTTAACGGTTCTTCTTTAATCGAAAATAGTAAAATAATACTAAAATATAATAATAAAGTAACACCTAAGAGAAATATAAAAAAGTTGCGCCAAATTAATTGCAGTTGGAGTAGAGTTTTCATATTATTAGACTAAAATATTTGTAGTAGATGATAGATATAGATAGTGTAGATGATAGATTGATTTAAGAATGTTGGCGTTATTTGGAGAATAATAATATTTAGTTTGCGTTAACGGTTCACGTTTATTCGAAAATAGTAATAATAATACTAAAATATAATAATAAAGTAACACCTAGGAGAAATATAAAAAAGATACGCCACATTAATTGCAGTTGGAGTAGAGTTTTCACATTGTTAGCATAAAATATTTGTAGTATAATTATTACATATAATGTGATATTCTGATAGAACTAATCCGAACAAGTAATCACTCGTTAGATACAAAAGTTATCATTAGATACAAGAATTTCAGTTAAAAGTAATTTATTTAAATATAATTCAAACGTTTACATACGTTTATTTTACTTCGGATTTGACTTTACAGTAATTACATATAGACACAGATTTTTAATAAAATTATAATGGATCTTCTACTTTTGTTAGAGAATGCCAAAAATAGTAAAGCACCGTATTAATTAATGTTCAAAATTGGGTGTTTTCCAGTTAGTGCCGCATTGTGGCTCATTGTGCGGATGTTTAATTCAATGATACATTACTTTTTAAATCTGTACCTTTATCTATGTTGCTATCCACTTGTTTATTTTTATTCTTAAAAACTGTTTATATTTTTTATCTCAAGTTTATAAATTTAATTTTAGTTTTAATTTTATTTAAAGAATATTTTTATGCTTTATATGATATGATTATTATTAAATTATGTCATACAATCGTATAGGAAATAGTAATCAATAGAAAATGTTAGCAATATTAAGAATTTATTCATTTTATGCTAATTTAAAAAGTATAAGGCCTGTCTCAGTATGGGACCGTATTTAAGCGAATTTCCGCCGGACGTATACGGGCTACTACGCTTTACCTATCCGAACCATGTAAATGTAATGAGATCGCTCTGGAGCTCTCAGACTGCACGCTACAAAGCAGTCCGAATACGGGCGGCACTACCTCGCACATTAGAAGCGTATAAAGGCGAATTTTAACCAAGTGTTACCACTACTACAACGCTATCTTATCTGAACCTTTGTAAATACAAACAGCCGCTTCAGACTGGAGGGGATACCTCCACATCGCTGCAAGACGGATCTTTTCGCGTCTATCGCGACATAGCGTACCATCGTATACCAGTAGTGTATCGATAAAAATTAAAGTTAAAGTTTGCTCTCATAATAAATTATATTAGTGCTAAAGAACTCCAATACACCCCTACAGTTCACAAGTTAGTTATTTGACAGGCTAACAAAACAATAACAAAACAAAAACCAATAACATAATAAGATAATGTACCCTTATCTTATTACCCAGATTTATGACGTAAACATCAACAGAATGCTGTATCATAAATATAGATAAATAAATTAGTATAAACATTGATACATGTTTATACTAATTTATTAAAGGGACATACTCGTCATACGCGATGTCGCGATAGAGGCGAAAAGACCCGTATTGCAGCGAAAGAAGAAGCGATGTTACGTATCCCCTCCAGTCTAGGCGGCTGTTTGTATTTACAAAGGTTCGGATAGTATATCGTTGTAGTAGTAGTAACGCTTGGATAAAATTCGCCTTTATATGCTTCTAATGTGCGAGGTAGTGCCGCCCGTATTCGGACGGCTTTGTAGCGTGCAGTCTGAGAGCTCCAGAGCGATCTTATTACATTTACATGGTTCGGATAGGTAAAGCGTAGTAGCCCGTATACGTCCGGCAGAAATTCGCTTAAATACGGTCCCATACTGAGACAGGCCTAACTTTTTAAAGTGCTCAAGTGTGCGAAGCACTGTTGTAGTTGTAACATTAAATGCTGAGCCTAATGCTCTCTAATGTCGTAATTGGAAAACACTCTTTCTTTTTTTTTAATTTAACTTATTTAAGGACGGCCTATTTCCGATGCTGAGTCCGACGAAAAAACATAATTTATAATATTGAGAAAAGCGGTGATAATAAATGAATTCTATGTTTAGGATATGCAATACATGAGGTGATATTACATTAATTGATATTACTCAAGAAAGGGTTACTTGAAATAACTGCAACCAATGTTAGTTTTCTATATTATAAAATTATATATCATTTTCTTAACATAATAAATAACAGATATGTGCAATGATTGGACGTGCTGCAAATATATATCCATTATCATTTTTGTTAAATCTTGGAAGAAGACCAAAAATATCATGGAATTTTCAACACATGCTATTTTTTGCTGGTAAATTTCATATTAGTTTCATGTGTGTTTGTGTGATTTGTGTATATATATACTGAACGTTTTGTATTTCCCTAGGTCTTCGAGGGGCGATGTCTTTTGCTCTAGCAATTCGCAACACAGTGTCCGACGCTCGTCAAGCTATGTTAACAACAACATCTCTAATCGTTATAGCGACCGTTATAATTCAAGGGGGTGCTACAAATAATTTATTGGCATGGTTTAAAATTCCGTAAGTTTATAAATATAAAGTGTTTCTTATGTAAATGCATTATTTTGTTTTGTTGCAATTATACTGCATATATTAGGCTTACCGAGTCTGACAATTCACGAAACATTCATTTTTTTAAGTAGCGACCAATTGCAGTCTCAGAAAAAAATACTCATCCGTGTATAGTATATGCAAAGTTTTCTATTTAATATCGGGATATATTTTCCCACTATAATTACTATTCCTCCGTGAAACATTAAATATAAACAAACCTACATATAGCTCGGAGCTCTTTAAGAATCTTTAAGATAAGCGTCTAAGCCCGTCCGCACATGAGGCGATTGATTGCTAACCTTAGCTCCGAATCTGCCCGAACCGAATGAGAATGGAACTGTGTTATTAGTGATAGTATTCAGCCTTTTGCGCACTCTAATCTTATACCTCTATGCTCGTAGTACTTTGTTTTCTCAATCTTTTTCGTGTTCTGTTGTTGCTGCCGCACTTGCTATACCTCATTCTCTTTCTTTAGTAGCCTCTCCTTCTCTTCCCCTCCTCATAATATCTCTCTTACCAATTTTCTACCTTAATGGGTGTCTTTTGTAAAAACAAAAAATGAAAAACCCTTTTTTTTAATTTAAAACGGCAGAAGTTTCTTTATATATACTACTATCTTTAAAGAGCTAAAATGGTGCATTTTCATAAACGAACTCTATGTTTTTCATTCGACCATTTTTCGTGAATGAATTTTTTGCTTTAATACAAAATATAATTTGTTACAGCGTTGGAGTTGACGACGAGACGGAGGCATTATCTTATACAGGGGTACGAAGCGTAAGTTTTTTTTTTTACACTTTTAGTAATTTTTAAACTTGGTTTATTTAAGTATTGAACATTTGCTACAAATTTCTCGAAAGTATTGATTAATAACTATATTTTTTTTATATAAATATCGGGTTGTACAAGAGCAGGTATTTACTTCTTTTATTTCTACTTAAATTTTGTAAAATACTGCATTCACCTTCTTAAAGTTATATACTCTTTATCTATAATACATATATTTTATAATCTTGTTGCTGCTTTGGAAAAGATTACTAAAATAACCAATTCATATTTCTCTTATGTATTATTTTCTTTATTCTCACTCACTGCATCGTGCTCATTGGTCAATCTTTGAAGTCCATGTTTTTTTTTATTTTAATTAGTTTATAATAAATAAACCAGGGCTGTGGAGTGGATAAGACATATCCGACTCAAACTCCGATAAATTTCCCCCTCCTATTCAATTAAATACTAAACAAATTTATAGTATGTGAATAGGGTATATTAATTTTTTTATATATTATCAAACATTTATACATTTTAATTATCTTATCTTATCAGTTCCATTATAGTCAGCTATAGTTCACTGTAAATGTGTTAAAGATTAGTTGTGGTATTCCCTCGTTGAAGGGGGGCACTTAAATTATCCCATTTTTGTCATAGTTTAACATACTTCAATTTGGGTTGTGAACAATGAAAACAATGATTTAATTTTTTTAGTAAATTTAATTTCTCCACTGTATGGAGTTCAATTCGGAGTCGGTTCATTTTTCTGACATCGATTTTATTGATCAAAAATTCCTCTCAACTCCGCAGCCCTGAAATAAACTATTAGTATCAATAATGATTGTAATTTTAGTGGTTTCATGGAATTTTAAATTTAATATTATCTACACCATATTTGTAAGTGAAGCATTTATCCTTTGCTTCCGCTAAATTTATTAAAATTATACATCCGGATTTTTTTCTATCTGTTGTAAACATCCTGACATCCACGAGGTTTGGCATAAAAGTAATGTAAGGATCAGATTATAATCTGCAAACAATAAGTGTTAGGAATTGATAAAGGATTTCATGTGTGAATTTTTTTTATCAGAAACCAGATTAAACGTCATAGCGCTAACAACTGTTGTGGTACTTATTGGATTCACCCGATTTTGACGTCAATAATATTGAGCGTTAAAATGATTCTACTTTAAATCGATATATCTTCGTCAATTTTTGGATATTTATTAAAATGGAAACGACAATATACACCCTCTGTCCCATAAGAAACCGGAACGTAGCCTAATTTTTTCAAGTGAACCTTTTTTAACAATCTGTCAAAATTTCATGACATTTAATATTAACTAAAATACCAGACATATATGACAGCTGTTGAGAACGCTGGTCGTCAGCTTTTGGATGTCTTAAACTGATGCATGACGACTTCATTTCATAGCCAAATTAAGTTTAGAGAATAGAAAATAGACACAAAGAGCTAAATCGGGCGAATACAGAGAATGTTGAAAGAAAAAAAATTGATTTTTAGTGAAAAAATCATTGTTGACCGATGTGCAGCACTATCGTGCGGTAAAAGCAAACTTTTTTGGTTCTCGATATTCAGGACGAATACAACGAATTCCACTTAGTAATCGCTTCATTACACTAAGGTAAACCTTAGCATTAACCGTTGAACCAGTTGGAAGAAACTATTTATGGATAATACCTTTGGCATCGTAAAAAAAATCAGCATTATTTTGATTTTTGACTTCATTAAGGAAGTACAGGACGTACCGTCAATACTAAAAGTTTATCTCTCGGTAATACGAAATGCAAAATACGAAGTAGATGAGGGACGAGCAAATATTGGGACTGTACCTTTGAAAATAAATTTTTCAATTCCCTAATAAACTGCTTTTTGGTTGTTAAAATGATTTTTTATGCATATAATAGTTTAATAAATGAAAAATTACCTATAATTAATATGCGTGATTTGGTTTTTTGACAAATAAATTGTTGTATTTTATATAATATTTATTCCGATTTTGAATTTCCCGCTCAAATTGAGATTTGCAACGTTGCCGGCTTATAACCTACATTTACTGTTTCTTACTGATTTTATTTAAATATTTCCGTATATAGGTATCCTTTTGATAATTTTTTTTTGCAATAGTTACAGAAAAGATTCTTTTATATACACCTAGTTTTTGAAAGCCGTGTCACCATTTTTTAATAGTTAAAAGTTATATTATGTTGTGAAATTGAGCTAAAAATTATGATTTGTTTGGAAAATGACTATTTTTAATCATGTATATAAAGAAAACTATGAACCCTAGGTCTCTAAAATTTTGAGACTGCATGTATTTTAACTATTTGTATCGAGCCTCCAAATTTCACAACATTTTCATCATTTACGTTAACGTCCTATACCTCATTAAACGAGATTTCTTCGGATTTTCTTCGTCTGGTGACCTGGATACCACTGGTTTTTAGCTCATATTAAAAGCGCCATGTCTCATCACCAGTCACGATCGATTTTGAAAAGTTTTCATTACGTCGAGCAAATTTAATGATGTTTTGGCAAATCGCAATTCGGTACAATTTTTGATCATCTGGTAATTGATGTGGAACAAACTTTAAATTCAATTTCCGTAGTATTCAGTTAAAATGTGATGAATTATTGTTTTAGATATATCTAATTCCATTTTCATTAATCTCACATAAGATTTCTTGCAAACTTTTACTTATTATTATATACTTATTTTTTCTATGCTTTCTTGAGTAATTACTTCATATGGTCGACCTGAATGATCATCGTTATTACCTTTGAATATTGAATACCACTCAAAAACTTATGTTTTGAATAAACAATTATCACCATAAGGAATTTGAAGCATTTCAAGCGTTTCTGTACCGTTCTTAAAACAGAATTTCATATTTATTCTTTGTTCTTTAAACATTTTCCGACTGTCACCCAAAAAGAGCTATCACTGTATGTGTTGTGTTTTTGTTATTACTTACATAGCCACTCCGCTTTATTATGTGACACAGGGTGTACATTAATTAACCTATACTACAATCAAAAATTAAAAGCGAAATCTAAAAAATGAGATCAGAATCCAATTTTTTGATTTTAGCGAATTTACAAGGTTGTCTGGTTAGACTATTTAGCGGCTTATTTCCATATTGCGTTCTATCACCGATGATCTTTTACTATATTAGCGCTAGTTACTAGTTATTAGTTTTTATACCGAGACATGATATACAGGGTGTCCCAAAATTCAACGATAAGCCGGTACCAGAAGGTGGTCCTGCTCATGACTACACAAGAAAAAAAGAAAAAAAAAATTTATCTCATTTTGTTTAGGAATTAGAAAAAAAAAAATTTTTTTTCGAAAATTGAAACACCTTAAGATCTTTTTAACTACCATGACCACAATTTTCCAAATAATTCTGATTTTTTTTTTGTATCGGCAACCTAAATAGCACTGCTTTCCACCACAACCATTAAAACTCCCAGAATGCTAGTAGTTTTTGCACAAAATTCAATCAAAATTATTTTTTTCCCTAAAATTTTTAAAGATTTTTACTTTCAGTCAACTTTAACTCATCGTGGTGTAAAAAAAAAGTATGAACACTACTATGGCAAGTTTTTTTAAAAATTGGCGCAACTCTTCAGGATTCCAAAATGGTATAATACTCTAGGAAAACTAGCAATAAAAAAAAATTATGCATACTATTTCTAAACAAGAACCATATTTCATAAATTGTTGTTGTTGATAGTTATCACTTTTACAATATCCAAAAGAGGTTTTTTATTGTTGAATGAATTAAAACAAATGGTACAAACAATTTTTCATTCATTTTATAAATTTATTGCATTATTACAATGTTTCAATCGTTTCCCACCGGCATTAAACAACCTGCAAGAAAGATGGTTATTTAAATCTTCATAACCTACATAGCTGGAGCAATGAAAATCCGCACTTAATGAGACCAGACATTTCCCAATATCAATTCAAGATTAACCTATGGACGGGCATATTAAATGGAAAAGTGCTTGGGCCCTTTGAGGTACAATGAAATTAGATGGCAATAGTTATTTGAACTTTTTACAAAATGACTTGTCAGAATTATTAGAAGACGTGCCCATAAGTGATTTACAAAACATTCGGTTGCAAAATGATTATTGCCCAGCTCACTATGCTCGTCCTGTGTGAGAATACTTAAACGAAGAGCATCCAGGATTTAGATCGGGTGAATGGGGTGGCCATAAAATAGGACCAAGTCGTCCAATCCAACGCTCGCTTTGGATTGGACGAGTTGGTCCTATTTTATGGCCACCCCATTCACCCGATCTAAACCCCCTGGACTTCTTCTATTGGGGTTGTCTTAAAGAAAGAGTTTATTCAAAACCCGTAGCAACATTGGACGAGCTTCGACAAAAAATTACTCAGGTTGCACATTATATGAAAGGTAAACGATATGCTCGACGAATAAAAAGATTTTTTATTGCTAGTTTTCCTAGAGTATTATACCATTTTGGAATCCTGAAGAGTTGCGCCAATTTTTAAAAAAACTTGCCATAGTAGTGTTCATACTTTTTTTTTACACCACGATGAGTTAAAGTTGACTGAAAGTAAAAATCTTTAAAAATTTTAGGGAAAAAAATAATTTTGATTGAATTTTGTGCAAAAACTACTAGCATTCTGGGAGTTTTAATGGTTGTGGTGGAAAGCAGTGCTATTTAGGTTGCCGATACAAAAAAAAAATCAGAATTATTTGGAAAATTGTGGTCATGGTAGTTAGAAAGATCTTAAGGTGTTTCAATTTTCGAAAAAAAATTTTTTTTTTTCTAATTCCTAAACAAAATGAGATAAAATTTTTTTTTCTTTTTTTCTTGTGTAGTCATGAACAGGACCACCTTCTGGTGCCGGCTTATCGTTGAATTTTGGGACACCCTGTATACATTTTTTACACCACTGCAAAAAGATTATGATTTATAAAGACATAATTAAAAAAATTTGATTACACCCAAACCCAGAACATATTGTACCGAAGACCGAAAACCCGAAGACAGCAGTTTAGCTGCAAGCATGCCGTCTTAGGCCTGTCTCAGTATGCGACCGTATTTAAGCGACGGCGAATTCGGACGTAAATCGGCGGGTTGGATGAGCGGCAAAGCAAACCGCTTATGTGTGTCACAATACATATTTATACTAATTTATTTATCTATATTTTTGATACCGTTTACGTCTTAAATCTGGTGTGCCTGGATAATAATCTTATTATGTTATTGGATACCGAGCAGATAACATAATCAAACGCATATGCTTACTGCATAATATTATAATGGATAGTGAAGGTCTTCCCATAAATTTTGATTCCACATCCAGCGGAACTCAACAAACCTCAGACACGAATCGATCAAGTACTACGAGTGAAAAACGTGCTGCTGGAAAAGCTTACGATGTTCGTGCAAAATTCAAGACTTTTTTTTTCCAACAATCCATTGTAATTATTTTTACCAAAAATTTTAAATATATACATGTAGGTATTTTCCCACAATTATAAGTTACAATTAACATCAGCCTAAGGTTGATGTACAATACAACAATATAGTTTCTTTTAAAATGAGTAAACACTTAATTTGGTTATTAATAGTTTGTTTAATCACTAATCAAAGTCATAAACTTATATCTAAATAAAGTTAATCAATCTTAATTATATTCACAACAAAATACACTAGAATAAAATGTCTTTTCACAATGTTTTTACGTCTCAGTACACAATACGCAGTTGTAATTGTCTATAGTTATCAGCACAATAATTTCAATGATAATACACCTTAGTACTAAAATATTAATATCGCTGCCTAACTCTAACAAAAACAATGATCAAAATAACAACTATTACACCGTAATAAAGTTAACTTAATTATAAAACACTAAATAACGACCATATATACTCTTTATACATTTCTATCGCCATTTGCATTATATAAACTCTGTACACGTATAACCATCATTATATTCTGCCTCGCCCAAAAACATGTCGCAACACGTACAAAAGTTAACGAACAATTCCACACGCCACGTTCTCTGAGATGTTCGCTCGACATCAAAAGTGAACGGCTAAGCGTTAACCATTGAACTGTTTTAGTGTTTTGTCACTGGTTATTCATGCATTAAAATATAACCCCGTTCTTATCCAAGATTTCTACCCTAGTTTACAGTTATCTTACTATTACTTAAAACTAAATATAATCTAACTTAATTACTCCTTCAAAAAATAACCCCACATCTCGGCCCATTCCTGACTAGTAACTGTCTTCAGTTGCTACATCATTCTTGCCCCTTGATGTCATCTTGTCTGCAGATGTAGAAGTCCTGTCTGGCCCTTCATACTCTCCTGCTTCCTCCACGTCATAACGATCATTTCCTTTAATTCTCGTTATTTTGTATGGTCCTTTGGTTTTAGCTTTAACTTTAGCTCCTGTTGCTTTAGTAGGTAACAACCAAACAAACTTTGTAAAAGCATTTACTTTAACGAGAATATGTTTATACTTTTTGCTTGTTGTCTTACACCTTCTACCGTAGCTAATTCTGTTTTCTTGCTGAACTCTTAGAATAATCCCTTTATCCTCTTCTCTCAGCTTCTTGCGTTTTCCTACAAACTCATTTTGTATTTCTGCTGCTTGTATCCTCTCCTTCGGCTTCGGAAAATGCTTAATGGCTTCATCCTTATCCTTCGAGGAACGAACAGTGTCTTGATTGGTTTTCATTTTAACCCCAATCTTCAATTCATTTTCTTTTATACACTTCCTTGTATAATTCTTTGCTTGTTGCGTCTTCTTCGGCTTCGGAAAATGCTTGTCTGCTTTGACCTTATCCTTAGAGGGACGAACACTGCCTTGTTTCCTCATCTTCGGCTTCGGAAAATGCTTGGCTGCTTTTACCTTACCCTTAGATAGACGAACTATGTCTTGTTTCACTGCACAACCTAGGTCATTCATTTCCTGGGCTGCCTGTATGATATCCTTTTCTAACCCTTCACCCCGCTGCTCCTCAACAACTAGTCGATCTGCAGGTGGTAGTCTAAGCGATCTAGAAAATATAGGAGTATCATTTTTCAATGTAATTGTCTTTACACTTTCAGAGTTGCGTAACTCTTCACGTTTGTCATTGTCCACTGACTCAGGTATTTTATTAATAACAATTTTATCGTTTATATGAGATAAATCTAATTCACTTTCTTTATCACCATAGTCTATTTTCATTGTCATTAATTGTTTAACCTCACTTTCATCTACATCTTTATCACTATAAAGTTTATGAAATGTAACCCCGGTTTTATCAATAACTACTTTAGCTTTAGCTATAATGTCCAATCCTATCACCATGTTCATATGCATTGCATGAGATGGCAACACCTCAAAATAACCCACGTAAGGTTCTGAATCAATTTCAATGTCCAATTCAATTCTACCTATAGAATTAACTCTTGAGTTTGATAAACCACGTAATGTTATTTCAGAGTCATATAATTTAACATTCTTTAATGTTTTAAAATAATCTTCCCGCACTGCTGACAAATCACTGCCAGTGTCTATTAAAGCATTTACATTACTCCCGTTATTAACACAAATTGATTTTATCATTTCAACTTTCATAACATTATGTTCCGCTTTAACAGTTTTTATTTTAGTATTACAATTTCGGCTAATATGTCCATAATTACCACAATTAAAACATTTATAACCCTTGTCTTTATCGGGACACACCTTAGATGAGTGTGATAACGAACCACAATTAAAACATTTAATCTTCTCACCTGTTGTCTCGATTTTAGTTTTTGTACCTGACCTAGATCTCCTATCATAGTCCTGGGTATCCATTTTCATTTTTTCATATTGTTCCAGCTTACGTCTAAGTTGTCCAATATTCTCAGCTCCATAAAGTATTACCTTGTTGGCTGCACTGTCGCGAATTCCTGCTATGATATAATCCATGATAGCTGCTTCTTCGACGTCTGCTTGTCTAGCTATATCTAAAATATCATACACGTATTGCCGGATACTTTCAGCTGGCTTCTTCACCCTTTGTTGAAGCATTTTGTGAACCTGTGCGCTATTCAAACTCGTATCAAATTCATCAATCAAATACGATTTAAATGTATCCCAATTTATTATCCTGGTTTCGAAATTAACAAATTGTTTTGCGGTATCAGTCAACAATCTCCTGGCATACAAATATCTGTATTTTGTATCTATTTCTGCCTGGTCACAGAAATCATCAAATTGTTTAATCCACAATCTGACATTTTTAAGCCCATCATATTTAGGTAAAGCCAATTCTAAATCTAAAAATGTATAATTAGTTTTATTGACTGTTTCATTGTTTACAGACCTATTCTGTTCACCGACACGGCTATTAAATGAGTTCATTCTTGACAACAATTCTGCACGATTCCCACGCTGACTAAGTCCAACAAAATTGAGTTCTTGTCGTAGCTCTGCCACTGACAAATTGTCCAATTCTTGTGTCATGGTTATAATTTTCAGTATTCCTCTTGATTCCGCTGATCAATAAGTCTGGATCTAAGGTTAAATATATTTTTGACTAAATATACTTGGTTTCGCCCTTATCACGGTTCTGAGCAATTAGTCTGGTTCTAAGGTTAAATATATTTTTGACTAAATATACTTGGTTTCGCCCTTATCACGGTTCTGAGCAATTAGTCTGGTTCTAAGGTTAAATATATTTTTGACTAAATACACTTGGTTTCGCCCTTATCCCGGTTCTGAGCCCCCAATTTGTAGGTAGACCCCCTAACCATCCATGGATATCCCGGTTGAGCCCCCAATTTGGAGGTATTTTCCCACAATTATAAGTTACAATTAACATCAGCCTAAGGTTGATGTACAATACAACAATATAGTTTCTTTTAAAATGAGTAAACACTTAATTTGGTTATTAATAGTTTGTTTAATCACTAATCAAAGTCATAAACTTATATCTAAATAAAGTTAATCAATCTTAATTATATTCACAACAAAATACACTAGAATAAAATGTCTTTTCACAATGTTTTTACGTCTCAGTACACAATACGCAGTTGTAATTGTCTATAGTTATCAGCACAATAATTTCAATGATAATACACCTTAGTACTAAAATATTAATATCGCTGCCTAACTCTAACAAAAACAATGATCAAAATAACAACTATTACACCGTAATAAAGTTAACTTAATTATAAAACACTAAATAACGACCATATATACTCTTTATACATTTCTATCGCCATTTGCATTATATAAACTCTGTACACGTATAACCATCATTATATTCTGCCTCGCCCAAAAACATGTCGCAACACGTACAAAAGTTAACGAACAATTCCACACGCCACGTTCTCTGAGATGTTCGCTCGACATCAAAAGTGAACGGCTAAGCGTTAACCATTGAACTGTTTTAGTGTTTTGTCACTGGTTATTCATGCATTAAAATATAACCCCGTTCTTATCCAAGATTTCTACCCTAGTTTACAGTTATCTTACTATTACTTAAAACTAAATATAATCTAACTTAATTACTCCTTCAAAAAATAACCCCACATACATATATATCGAATGATAGTTTGAATTTTTCTGGTTCCACAAACTCTCTCTTTCTTGAATTAAATGAATTAATTTTTCGGTGTCCATGATTCACTGAAATACAGACATAAACTAAAGTATGCTCACGTGCTCATGCAAACATAAACAAGCGATGTCGCCGATAGATCCGAAAAGATCCGGATTGAAGCGAAACAACAAGCGTTCTTAGGTATCCCATCCAGTCTGAGGCGGCTGTTTGCAATTACAAAGGATCGGATAGGATAGCGTTGTAGTGGTGGTAACGCTTGATTAAAATTCGCTGATGTTCGGTTCTAAAGTGAGAGGTAGGTGCCGCCCGTATTCGGACTGCTTTTCTGCTTGCACTGTGAGAAATCTCATTACATTTACAGGGTTCGGATAGGTAAAGCGTAGTGCCGCGTATACGTCCGGCCGAAATTCGTCGAATTACGGTGCCATACTGAGACAGGCCTTAAGGTCTTTAATAAATAAAGATATTAAAAAAAACCATTAAATTTGTGTGACGTAATTTATGGAACACTACATCAGCCCCCCATAAAACCAAGAATTTTGTGAAGAATAAGAATTGATAACATCATAGGACGAAGGTCTATGAATTTAGATATAATTTTTACTTCCATAAGTTAAAATAAATAGTTATAGGTTCAATATTTTCAAATCGTTTGACATACCATACAAATCAAGGTCTAAGGTTTTGTCTCTTTTATGCCAAACCTCGTGCATCTAAGTAAGGGATAACTCACAGCTCACAGCTTATTGTGTGTTGAATTTGCTTTGTTTTAATCCTTTAAAATATTATTTTGTCTATGTTGCACATATTGATATTTAAATTTTTTTAATTTAATATTGACCGAGCATTTTTACTAGGTTATATCTAATACTTAACAAGGTTTAATAAAGAAATACTCGGGGAAACGCTGTTAAGGTAAGCGTCTACAGATCGGCTGAAGGCATCGACTTTATCTCAACCAAATTCTGATCCTATTCGAATTGTGTATGTTTATAAATGTCGCCGGTAACATATTTATACGACGAACCATTCAGTTACCACTAAAAATCATTTTCCTTCACGTCATTCTCGTCCATGTTTGAAGGACAAATTCTATGCGGTAATTCCGACTTATGGATGATTACGCTCATACGTCATTTATCTTTATTTTCTTACCTTTAAAGTCATTCTCTGTATTGTGCATATAATCAGGGAAGGCAGCCACTAATGAAAATGCTGAGATATAGAAAATTGAGGAAGAAAAGACATGAGTGAATAAACATTTTTCCATATAAAAGTAATTTTAATCATTGAAAACAGAGACTGAAAATGATATTTTGTAAAAATCTAAACCAAATTGAAAATGGAAAACCAAAAATCTTAAATTTTGATACTGAAAATGAATACAAATCTTAAGTTCTTGTTCTTAAACGCAAATAAATCAAATAGTTTCGGTTTGAGTTACTGATAATGAGTGAAACTTAGCAGACGCTTATCTCTTTCTTCTGTTTTTTCCTTATGTTTTTCCAAACGATTTTTGAAGTTTCATTCATTTTGGTCATTTACTTATTAAGATCATATAAACAAAAAACTTAATATACAGAGTGTCCCAAAATTCAACGATAAGCGGGCACCAGAGGGTGGTCCTGCTCATGACTACACAAGAAAAAATTTATCTCAGTTTGTTTAGGAATTAGAAAAAAAAATTTAAACACCTTGAGATGTTTTTAACTACCATGACCACAATTTTTCAAATATTTCTGATTTTTTTTTTGTATCGGCAACCTAAATAGCACTGCTATCCATCACAACCATTAAAAATCCCAGAATGCTAGCAGTTTTTACACAAAAATCAATCGAAATTATTTTTTTCTCTAAAATTTTTAAAGATTTTTACTTTCTGTCCACTTTAATTTTTTTTTTCTAGTCATGAGCGACCCTCTACTGTCGGCTTATAGTTGCATTTTGGGACACCCTGTATAAGAAAAGCAGTACAAAACGTACACCAGTAATGCTGTTGGTGTTGTTTCTGATCTTAAAGAAGGACTTTGTATAACATGCGCGAAAGTAGGACCTTCTCAAAGAGGTACAGTTGGTAATCCTATGTGTACCTTAATCATTGGGTTTTGATTAGGGACTGAAAACATTCCCAAAACCATTTCCGTTTAAAATCGTTTATTTTGCTAATCCAAACAATTTTTGTTACTTGCTTCATGAACCGTTTTTTAAAATTGTTACTACACAAGAAAAACGGTTTTTCATTATGGTACGCGAAAATCCAAACGTTTTTTTAAAAGAAGAACAAAAAGAGCAGAAACAGAAAATCGGATTTTGTTCTAAACTTAAATAAGATAGTTTTAAATCAGTTCCTGGTATTGAATGAACCATTATACGATTAGATTTTTAATCCACGTTTCCTTTTTCTATTAGTTTCACCATCTCCCAGGTAAATAATGTAACTCCCTCTATAATGTATCTACCAGGTAGTAAATTATCAAGTGTGTAAGTTGCACTGCAAGATATTTCTGTACGAGAATTAGAAAATAAACCTTGGAATTAGCTTAGCAAGACAATTTTCTACCTGTGCTCTGATTTTTAGTTCATTTCTAGCTACAATTATTCATATTACATATTTTAGTACATCCTTCCAATTTATTCGAAAGTTCATCAAGAACATTTTTTAGTATTAGAAATTATGCGCCATCCAAGTATTTCTTGATTAAACCTGATTATGTACAAAAATAATAAAAGAGTCTATAAATGTAGTTTTTTATAACAAATTTTATACAAAACTGAACTAACTTTTTCGTTTTATATATTGGACGACAGGTCTACAATTCTATGGAAAATACAACTGGGGTACGTTCAATTATAATATCTTCTTGACATTTAATATGACAACTCATTTAGTATATATTCCATACTTCCTACATTCATTTACTAATCTTCTTTCTATTTTTTTTCTTCATCATATCCTTATAGTCAGTGGACATGGGCTTAAATCTTAATGAGTTACAAGTAAATAGGCGGAGAAGTTCTTTGGTGAGAGAAAATTTTAACAAAATTTTAGATCTGCATTGTTTTTTGTAGTTGCACTATTATTGGGAACTTAACTTTTTATAGCACTAATTGAAAGAACATTAATTTCAACACCTGCCTAATTGGTATTTGAATATTTTGTGTTTGTTTGGATGATCTATACTAATATTACCTGCTTATAATAACTCGTCCCAGTAAACCGTTTGGACTTCAAACGAGTTCATATTGAATTTAAATCATTTTTACGGCTGTAAATGAAAAATTTGGGTACTATGCTCTGTTCCTTTGGGAGAATGTAGTCGAGTCAAACTTATATACGGTGAAAAAGGTACGCGTCAACAAATCAGCACATGTCATTGAAGATAGTTCGCTTCCATAACCAACTTTTGGAAGCGTGTCCGTTTTTTTATCCTTTTCCTTTTCTACCAATACACAAATAACCACAACAAGGTCTTCGTACCTTGTCCCTTTTTCTCATCTACTAAAGGGTTATGGGCTAGGGAAGACGATCTGAGATGGATTAATCGAAGAATCGATTTTTTGAGTCGAAAAAATCCCGTAAATCATTCTCAAACACTCGAAAATCGAAATTCGATTTTTTTTTTTGAGAATGCAGAATGTAAAAATACTTATAAGCTTGGACATGAAATATTGGGAGTTATAATTCTTTCATTCTATAATAAATAATGTACATGATTTTATTGATTAACCATAAATCACTCTTCACTTATTCTTTAATTACAAATTTAATACTTGATTTTTTTCTGAATCGATTCTTTAGACTTCGATTCGAATCGATTAAAAAATCGTTTTTTTTAAAAGAAGAATCGCTATCCCTAGTACGGGCTGCTTTACAGAATTGGGTTGTTCGATCTTGCTGATATCTAAAATAGCAATTGAGTGTAGTGCTACCAAGTGCACCAATTTCTTGTTACTTGTCCCACTGTAAAATAAAATTAATAAATACATTAGATAATAAATTCAAGCTTTAGATCTTTCTAAACATATCTATGCCAATGGCAACTATGTGTTTAAGTGTGTCCACTACTTTATACATCATGTATGTTGTTCAAACGACATACATTGCGGTGGATACACTTCAGTGATCATAATAGTGGGGATAATCTTCACCAACTTAGCTACTTTAGTTCCACCTCCTCGTTACGTAAACAGATGAAAATTCTGCACATATTTCGTGGGTTTATAATCTCAGGACTGACATCGTATAGCCTCTTAGAATTTGGGAAAACCGCACCTAGGTTCATTAGATCCAGTGTATTGCATAACTCCCACTCGTGTCTATTGCTTTTGCTCACTGGAATGATTTGCTGATTGTAGGTGTGTGCCTTCGTATAACCTTTCCCAACTTTGTGAATTTACTTAAGAGTGCTCACACTAGAAGGGACGAAATCGTGCGGTTAGGGATCTGTGCTACGTCGGTTGGTTTATTATGTCTGTCCTTCTCTGGCCCACTGAATTTGAAAAGGACATAGAGTAGTCAAGTAGTTTATTCCAGTGTGAGAGAGCATAATTGCTTACATATCGCTAGCTATATTAATAATCTCCTGCTAAAGTTAAGATCCCAATAACTACATAAAATTAAACACAGTTGCTTGTTTTTTTTTTTAATTTTTATTGTAGCATTTTAAAGATATATGCTTTATGCCACGGGCTTGTATACAGATTTGGAAAATTTCATATTGAGAGAGATTTTACTTAACCATGAAAGAAAGAATTACATGGATGCATAGAAGGACACGAACTGGGGTATCTCCGTCTCTTATGTCATGATTTAGTTGTAAGTGTTTGGTACACCGATTCTTACACAGTTTTACAGCAAAGGATATTTACGAGGGTCAATCAAATATAAACCGTAATTTTGTTCATTTGACTCACATAGTGGCGTGAACGGCAGCGCGCCGGGAAACCGCTGGCAAGAGACTGAAAAAAGGCCACCTAACTGTCTAGACTTTTCCCTATATGATTACCATATATTTGATTCATTGAAGGAGGCATTAGGAAGGGGAAGATTTGAAGACTACGCTGTGGCAGCTATCCTTTTCTTTCATGATGTGATCAAAAAGCTTTCTATTTGAAGGAGAAAATGTATTTCTATTGAAGGAAACTATATAGAAAAAGACACTCATCTGTGTTGAAATATTCCGGTTATGCCGGATTCACAACAGAGAGACAGTTTTGAAAACAGTTTTGTTGTCAAAAAAACAAAGAAAATAATGTTTTGTTTTATTTTAAAACAGTTCTATTTTTCGTAAACAGACTGTTCACACCGAACAGACTGATTTAGTTTTTAGTGTTTTTCTGTGTGTCCCATAAAAATTATAAACATGATAAACAACTTACAAACGTAAATGTTCATAAAAAACAAAACTGCATGTTCAAACCAATTAGACTAAAAAACAACAACAAACGTCTTTTCCTTTGATCTTAGCGACTCCAGATGGGAATGTGTTTTGTTTACTAAAACAGCAACAAAAGACAAAAATGTTTTAAGAACTGTCTCTTTGGTGTAAACATTAGTGTTTTTGTTCGTGTTTTATTGAACTGTTTCTCTGGTGTGAAACCGACATTATATTTGACTGACCCTCGGACCTATATTTTGCAACTATAACTAAATATAGGATGTGTGCTTCAATGTACCTATATATTGCGGCAGCTCTTTGTGTGGTTGGAACAATGACCAACAGAAACAGGATATTTAATGGCATAATTTACTGCTATAAATAACTAAGCAAGTTAGGCTCTCCTAATTGAATTTCCAGATCTGTTTAGTGTTCTGCGTGCTTTATGCTATATTAGAAATCGAATAAAATGTGAGAGAGTCGTTTAATTAGCTTTGAATTCTGTTCAGTATTTATTATAAAATTATTCATTAATGTGTAGATGCCATATTTATTTATTGCGAATATAATCTTACTATTATAAAGTTCCAGGTGTTGGGGGCACGGGACGGCTTTTTGCCGACAATAAAAATTAGGTTTTGGTACAGAATTTACAAATCGATAAAGAATTTCCAAATTTTAAAAAAGTTATTCAAATATCGAATAAATTTTTGAAAATTGAAAATATTTTTTTTATATTGAACACCTGTTCAGAATTATATTCAAATCAATTATTTTAATTAAAAAATTGGTATAAAATTTGAAATAAAATTGCAAATTACTTTATTAAATTCAAATCATACACCATGGGGGCATACATATGAGTATACGTCATTTTGCGACGGGGTAAACGCTAGTATTTTATATAATTCGTTGGCATTTATAAATTGTTTACACTTCTGCATGTTAGTTTGCAAATGTAATGCTCATTTGCTTTTTCTTCGCCATTGCTTTTTAAACGCCATTTTTATTTTTGCTTTTTACATCTATAATCAACCTTAAAGGCCTTAAAGTTTTACGGGCCCCAATTTTTTTTTATGAAGCAAATAATCCTATGAATTAATTATACCTAAATTTTAAACTCATTGTATGCCATTTATTTAATTTTTTTTAATATTATGTAATACATTTTTCATATATTATCTTTCGCATTGAATATATTATGTTTACTTTAGAAATAACATATCACTCAATTTGGTAGAGATAACACCACTATTAACAAATCCAATCCAAAATCCAATATGATTTTTAGATACTCGCAACCTTCAAACGATATGTGTCAAAATTTCATGACATTACGGCCATTATTTTACGAGTTACAACGGTCTTACTGACGCTATTTTTGTAATTTTTAAATCAATGGAAAAATCTGAATTTCGTGCGTTGATAAAGCATATTACCTTTTAGCTTGACAAATGTTATTTGGATTTTTACTTTTTTACCTCGAATGTTGTAGCAGATAATCCAGTCATATAAGCATTTAATCTCGGAATGATAGATGCTGAATGCTGAATGATGCAAGCTGAAATTTTGAACAGACCTTTGTTTTGACGTTCTGAAAACTTGCTAAAAAATCTCATATAATCTCTTGTCTGCGTTAGAAGATATTCGAGGTCAAAGGTCACAAATATCCGTCTCTTTGCAAATATCTTGTTTCCCATATGTCATATATAATTAGAGATTATAAAACTTTCATATAAAATTCTCTGCGAATTTTATCTTATGCATTTTATGATTTGTAGAGAACCTTTGATCTTTGAATATCAAGACTCGCGTATATGGGATTCTATGAGACTTTTGAGATAACTTATAAAATGTCAAAAGAAACATACAAGTTTATAGGTCATCATATTTTAGTCCGAGAGTTACCCCTTTTTTACCTTAATGACTTGGTCAAGCAAGAAATCAAAACGGATAACAGAAATTAATTCATGCTATTATTTAACTAAGACTATAAAACTATTTAACTAAGTACAATTAATGTGATTAATTAATTAATATTTGGTGATTGAATATCTATAATTATACTATTAATTATAATTATTATATATAGTTTGAGTTGTGAGCAATGTGAGGTGCGAGTAGTAGCGCGCCTCTGTTTATCTATTAAGTAAACAAGTATGAAAGAGACAAGTAGTGTATTATCAGGTGACGGCGGAATGAAACGTCAATATGTCATATGATTTTGTTTAGTTTTATTTTCTTGTTTAGTTTAACGTTCTATATAAGTAAATAAAAAGCGCTATTGATATTTTGTTCAAATGATGTTTACAATTTTAAGTCATAGACCAAAAGAAAGATAAGCAAATTTTCTACAAAAAAGGTTTTCACACTGTTTTCATACAAGCTTTTCTCTAAAAATTGATAAAATGATATAAAAAATAGTGTATATTTGTTTTATAATATTATTAACATATATTAGTAATTTTATAATATATTTTTTTAATGTTATTTAATTTCAACCCATTTGTGATATTAGTGTTACCAAATTTGTCAGCAGCTTTTATGGTGTCGTTTTCTAATAGTCCAAGGTCCCAGGGCCACTAGACATAACTTATTTTCTGATGAACAAAATGTGTAAGATTGAGTAGTGTTAGTATGTACAATGATCGTATGCCTATCTGCTAGCTTGACCAGGCGTCCAGTTTCCAGGTATCGTGTAATCAAGGTATAAGCGCTCTTATGCGTACGAATAATGCCCTCTCGCTCCTACTCATTGCGGAATTAATATTGGGTCTAGTGGAAGTTAGGCCCCTTGGATCGGTTTGTCCTCTTGTAAAACGTTTTAAAACAGTTGTCTTGTAATACCCTGTACTACCTTGCAGACGCCTTAAAGCTGACAAAAAAATTACTTAAACTCACTTATAGTCTGATTGTCCATTTTTATATATTTTAGCTAGATGGTTGAAATGAACAAGAAAAACAAGAAAAATCAATTTAATAAATTATTTTGAGGTTAAATTCTAATTAGACACATAACCGAAAAGGTAACGAACTTTGGCTAAGTAATTCAGGCACGCTAAAATTTTGTGCAGTAGTCCTTTTATACTAGCAGAATAGGGAATGGAACACGTGGTTGTGCGTTATCAGTTATTTTGCTACTGTGCAGTTGTAAACTGTCACTAAAATTATTGCCAAAACATATTTTCCTGTGTACTAGTAGAACTTTTTACCCTTGTTATCCGCTGCTACTGGAAATTTATAGTTTCCTTGTTTTTTAATGAAACTCTGTGAAACTCTACGTCCTAGTTTTTTTCGGTCATAGTCCATAAAAATACTCACCGCTACTGAAACTTTATTTTGGGTTGTTGTGGATTGAGATGTGTACAAAACATCTCAATACGCACCTCAAATCTATCTGTCCTAGTGCCAAAATATATTTTGGCAATAATTTTAGTGCACAGATTATATCTGGAAAGTAACAAAATAACAGTCACCTAGGTGTTCCAATCCCTAATTTACTAGCATAAAGGAATTACGGCATAAAATTTTAGCGTGTCTAAAATATTTACCCAAAATGCGTCACCAGCTCTTGGACCAAAGTAACACATTTGAACATTATAACAAACGATTTGCGATTACATACATAAACACACGTAATTTATGTTCAGTCAATTCGCATCACACATCTTTATTTAAATCAAACATATTTATTCATCATATTTATAATTCATCATTCCGTTCACATAGTATAAATGCATTAATTTTTCAGGAACTAAGCGAACGTGATCCACCTGCAACACCAGGTGGTTCCAAAGGAAATGACAAAGCAGTGTTGGCCAGAGTTTGGGGCAATCTGGACTCTCGTTACATGAAACCATTATTAACACATTCTAGACCTACTTTACTAGATACGTTACCAGTATGTTGTAATCCCCTGGCCAGGCTGTTGACCACTACTGAGCAAATGACACAGGTAAGTTAATAACATTTGAACGAATTATAATATATGTAATTATTTTATAATCAGCCGGCATTTTTTGCATTGGCAGATTCTATAGTCTAGCTCCGATTGAGCCGTTTTTTTTATTGAAACATTCAATAAAATAAATATTGAATGCTTGAATTATTCTTTGCAGTATGTTTTGTTTAAAAATCTGCATTGAGTAGAATGACTTTGTCGAATATTTATATCGCCCGCACGGGTTCAAAATGTGCGTAAACACTTTAAATAATGACACCTTCACAATATTCACATATATATTAAAATATTGAATACCCGAGTCGAAATTTTAGACCTATCCTGATTCTAAAATGTATCTTTGTCCCTCTTTTCATCCTAAAAACAGTAAAGTGAACCTCGTCTCATCCTAAACGTGATTATATGACCCTCGCTTGATCCTAAATGTAACATGATTCTCGTCTTATTTTAAGTCTGTGCTATTTTATTACTGTGTGAACCTCATTTAAACCTCAGATGGACAAAAGGAATGTTAAGATTGTTAAAAATTGAGTTACGGTGTCGACGACGATATATATAGTAGGTCTGAATAGGTTTATATGAGCCTAAACATCGTAATTTGTCCGATAACTGCCACATGTAGGTCCAAAGGAGGAGCAAATATCCTATGTAAAATTCCTGTTTTCGACCTGCATGAACCCAGAAACGGGTTCTTTTAGGTCGACAATAGGGTCAAAATTTGGACTCGGGAGTCACAACATATTCAACAAACCGCTGTTATGCTTTATATCTAGGAGGTGTTGGCTAAGCTCTCTAGCAACACCACCTAGGTCTGGATTTAGATCTAGGTAATGTTGTCTCTAGTCGACTTCTAGCATACTTGGATGAAATGTCCTCCCCTGAAAAGCATCGTAGCATGCGAACATTTACGTGTTAATCGCACTTCCACAAAACAGAAGTTCGTTTGTTTATTATTTAATAATTCCTTGAATTTTATAGACGATTTTATTTTTGTAAACATGTATTTTTTTCGTATTTTGTGTTTGTTAGCCATTTTTGGCCTAATGTTTCAATTAACCGGGTTTGTAAAGGGGGATGCAACGCATTCCTTAAACGATATCGAAAGATTTATGTGCTTAAAAGATTCCTCTTTAATTCCACTTAAACGCAGGTTACATAGAGGAGATGGTAACGCTTGTTTACCAAGCTGTAAAAAAGATGACAACATTATTGAGGAAGCATGCGAGGATGTCGACAACGGTCCTTGTGTTTGTAAAAGTACGGGAGTATTGGTACCAGCACTAACAGATAATGATGATGACACAAATAAAAGTGGTCGGAAAAGAGAAGGATTAAATTTCCATGCAGCGAATTCAAGACAAGGACAACATTAATCTGCGGACAACTTATAATCAAATTTATCATCAGATGTCATTATATTAACTTAAATTCAACGAACCCATTTATCAGTGTTACGTAGGCCAACTTTACTTGTCAAATTTCCAGTTCCCTAAAATGAATTAACACTTTTATAATACTTATATGAAATCTTAGTTCTTTAACAATTTAATATTAAATAACATGTAATATCTAAATCTTCAATAAATTCATCAAGTGTAGCCTATTTGGCAAATAATTAAATTGATATCTGAGATTCTGATAACCAACTTTAATAATAAATACTGCATTATCTCAGGCTGATGTTGCCGATGTTGGAGTTAAGCTCACTTTTTTGATATTTAATTTACGTTTTTATTTAATATTTTAATTTAGATTTTAGGTCTTTAGATAGCCATTCCTTGTCACATTTGTGTTTTAATTTGAGTTTAGATAATTTAGTTGGTGCGCATGCATCGTTATTAATATAAATTTTGACAGTTTGACAAAATTGAATGTGGAATAATTAAAATTGCTGTTTTTATAACAATTAGTAATAAAAATTGTTGTTAATACTTCTTTATTTTTGACAGACTGTCATTGGACTTCTTTTAAAAATAAATCTTACTACATTTTAACATATTGTTACATTTTGGAGGTTATAATATAATGTTTTCTTTTAAATTTAGGGTAATTATTCGATATAGCTGCCACTTTTGTTTTTCACTTTGTAAAAAAAACTACTGCATTTTTGTATGTTTTATTATGCTTATTGTATTCTTAAAACATGTCAAAATCACTACCTAATAATTATTTTACCACTTTTTATTAAGAAATAGAAGATATTGAGGGTTAAAGTTGACCAAAAAATGTGATATTTGACATCATTTTACACATAATTTCGTTAATATTGGCCAGTGTAATACTTGCTTCCCAAGATTCAAAGCAACTATAAATATATGTGATGTGTTTGAATATATGATAAAATAAATTTACAAATGGTTTAAATATGTGATTTCAAATATTCAAAAAAGCGCGGTGCTTTTAAATACCTAATTTTAAATGTTTCTAATTTAGTAATTATATAGATGTAGGGTTTACACTAGTTCGATAAAAAGATAAAGATAAATATAGCAGATATTAGGTGGGAGTAGAAATAAGGGAGGGGGCGGAGGGTAGAGGGGGAGGCTTGAAAAAGAAAAAGGAATGGAATGGCGATCGAGGAGGCAAAAAGAAGAAGAGGAGGAGGCGCAAGTGTGGAAGATGAGCTAAGGAGAAAGGACAAGGAGATACAGCAACAGGAATGAATGGAAAAAATCGAGAAGAGCAATTACAACACTAGATATAAAAGGATTTGTGAGAGAGAGATACCACATTACTTAAGATAAAAAGACACATAAACATGAGAAGGATTGCTAGACTTAGATTGTGAAAAAGAGAAAGGAATGGAATCGCAATCGAGGAGGCAGTAAGAAGAAGAGCAGGAGGCTCAAGTGTGGAAGATGAGCTAAGGAGAAGGGACAAAGAGATACAGCAACAGGAAAGAACAATTACAACACAAGATATAAAAGGATTTGTGAGAGAGAGATACCACATTACTTAAGAGAAAAAAAAGAAAAAAACATGAGATGGATTGCCAGACTTAGACAAATACAACAAATAGGAGCGAATCTTATTATTTGTTTGTGGATGACTTGGACTCTTCGACAGCCAGTGACCATAGTAACACAACCATAGACCTGGAAACATTGCAGTATTTAAAAGACAATAATACTAACATAGATTCTTTAATTAATTATCCATACATAAAGAAAATATTTTTAAAATACAACACTTGTTTGTCAAGTTGTGTCCCAGTAGATCGTCTTTTTTCGTTTGGTGGAATAATAATGAGACCTCATCGACGAAAAATGAAAGATAAATTGTTTGAACAAATAGTGGTATTGAAATCCATGACATAAATGACATTTATATTTTATGTAAATTCTCATAATTATTAAAAAAAATAACATTAATATTAGTAACATAAAGAGTATCCTATTTTCTCAAAAGTATTTTTAAAATACGTATTTTGTATTTAAATACTAACATGAAATTAATTTTTATATTGTATTTGAAATAGGAAAATAACGAAGTATTTGCATTTTGTATTTAAATGGTTTTGAAAAGCATTTGTACACATCTCTGGATATTTCCATTTGCAATAAAATTAAATATAAAATTAAAAAATAAAGTTGTAATGATACTTTCTGCTTAAAGTCTATTATTATTTAAATTTTATTTTATTCTAGGAGGGCCCTTCAAGACGTGGTGATTCTGATTCAGATCTCTGTATTGATGGGGGTGGTGAATTTCCACACCCACTTGGTCCAGGAGACAGAAGGAGTAGTGCACATCGGGTGAGTGCTATATCCAAAAACAGCATTGTCAAATATGACAGATATAATGGGCAAGATGTATTATTGCCAAATAATAGCTTCAATTAAATCATTGTATTAATTAATCATCATATAAAGATATAAAACATTTTATTAGATTTAACAAAAATATTCAATTTATACAAGTACAATATATTTATCTACAAGTACGAGTATATTATGAAATTAGTCATTAATTATGTACAATTATTGTTAACATTATTTATTATTTTGTTGTGGTATAATGACAGAACGATTGATAGTGATTTATTGTGATATACAAAATAATGTTTCTTTGTTGTAATTATTAATTTGTTAGATTAATGAGACTGTAGATCCTCTCAAACTTTGTAGTTCAATATAATCCGCTATGTTTTCGATGATTTCTCAAAAATAGATCAAAAAAATATGTACACACAGAAAAAAGTGTAATTTATTTTCAATGACCTTACTCTTCATATCTGTGTCACATCAAAAACATATCGGTTATTCTACGTCAAACCGGACATACATCTTTAATTAATTCACTACATGGAATGACCCAAGATCTTCAAAACCACCTCTTGTATTTTTTTGTACGACTAATGGTTTCGAACGATATAGTGGTTTGAATATTCGCTAACCTACGTTTTTCGTGATTTCTTGCAAATTACTTCTTTAAAAATTCCATTATTTAATGTGAATCATCATTCATTGTAGTATCCAATTTGACGTGGAATGACCGAGTATGTCTGTTACTTTGATTTACGCTCACTAAACATAAGAAAACATGCTCATCTTGTTAGTACAAAAAGATAAACAGTTGCAAAACTAGCTTTAAAAAGTGATATTACTTAGTAAAAGCGATGTTGCCGGTGTTGCCAAATATAAAACAAGGTATTTTTAAGGTAGTAATTTACGCCTCCTATAATTGTTCGGGCGAATCTCGTAAAACATACCTTAAATGGTCGTCGGGTTATGTTAAGTGTCTATTATCTAGCACACTGTCTGTTGAATATTAAAATGAATTTAAATAATTACATAAAACATAATAAATAGTTTGAAATTAATGTTCACTTATTATGTGTTTTTAGTTTCAAGTGTAAAATGGAAATTATTAGAAAAAAAGTTCAGAAATAAGCAATAAATTGTCTTTAGATAGACAGTGTGCACAAAGATTAACGAAAGCGGCTTAAAATGAATTGTTTTAAGTAGAAGAAAATTTTAAATGATTGTTAAGTTTCACTACTAGTTCGCGCATATTTGTACTTAATTAATTAACATATAATTTGAAAAGAAAGGGAAAATAATATCATAGTAGTATTCTAATGATTTATTAGTATCTGTAGCAGATGAAGGCATTGTTTGAGAGATTCTGCGTAATTGTGTTTATTATTTATGAAGTTACCAGTTAAGTTGTTCATTAAGGTATACCAAATATTATTATAAACAAGGACGAAGCCAATGATAGGGTAGTTGACAATCATTTACAACTCAAAATGAATGATTTTTTTTTTATCTGTATCTCGTAATATAAAGAAACATTATATTTGAATAATGAAGTTAAATTTATAAATTTGTTTTTCATACTACACAAATAAACAGTTTATAACAGTTAGCGATGTACGATAAGAAAATTCATTGAATTACAATTGCTAAACTTGACAAATGGTATACATGTGAATATAAAACTATTTAAGATATTTCAAAATATTTAATTCCAAAAAAACAGAAAGGTTTAAATCTTAGCTAGATATCCACTTTGTTCGGTAGTTGGGTAGTCTCTTTAGATAGCAATCACTTGTTTCTTAAGTAAAAACTATGTATATTTCTTTTAATAAGGTTTCAAATATAGCCAATGATATGACATCCTAATTTTTTCTCGAGATATACCATCATTTTTGTAATTTTAAGTTAAGTAGTGACTAAATTATTTTAATACATTTTTGTTTTCAGGGACCCTAACCCCTGAGTTTCGCTTTCTAGTAATGTGACAGAAACCTTGTCTTCAAATTCCATACGACTTTTTTAAAAAGAAGAAGAGGTCCGTCACATTACTAGTAAGTTAAAGTCAAGGATAGGGGCCTGGTGCGGTTTAACTCTAAGGTTTTTATAAATCGATCATAAATTAAATATAAACTTGACCAACTGATTTCAACACCAATCTCGGATCTTTAGTTAGTAACACTGTAATTTGTATAATTAATGTAATTTGATTTTAGTTATCCACAAACATTTGAGGGGTATTCAAATCCAGAAGGCCATTTTTATATTTTTTCAAGAATTATGTATTATTTTTTATACAACGATTTGTTATAAATAAATTTAAACAAATATTTACTACAGCAGAAGTCGATAATTCGATATTCCATAATTTAACATCGTCAATAATCGGGCACCGATTGAGCAATTTTCCTAATTAATTATTTAAATTTCTTATTGTTATAGAGTAGTTTAAGAGTGGATTTAAATCAAGGAAAGTTTGTTATTCAAATAAGGAAATAAGTATTCAATGCTTCAATTAAATTTTGTATGCTTATATTTTTCTTTAAACTCCGCACTTACTAGAGTGAAGAAACACTTTTTCAGATATTTACATCATCAATGAATTTTTAACTAAATGGAAAATTTCATCCCCGATTTTTTAAGTTGTTGAATAGCTGTGTAGAAAATTATTGTATGGAGATATTTAACATATTTTAAACTCTCATAATTTGTGTCAATTTATAGAAAAGGTAATTTCTGTGAACTTCGAGATTTGAATACTGCCTTAATTAATATAATATGTAACATTTACTAGAGTCTTATAAAAGCTAAGACTATAAAAGTCATATTTAATAATTAATCGATGATAAATTTATCAGTATTAATTCGTGATTTTTGTTAAATTTTAACAAACAAATCTTAAAAAATAGGTTGTGAAAAGTTACCTTGTTTATAATATTAATAAGTGTATCACAATAAAATGTTATTATAAAATATGTCATTTATTATTTATGGTTTATTATTTATTATTATATTTTATGATTTACATTCACCTAATTTGCAACATGTTCTTTCATTGCATGCTTCTTTATCTGGACCTGTTAAGCCGGTTGTTCAACAAGTAAATGATGCTATTGGTCAACTTAACACTGTAACTCATGACTTCATGTAGAACTATTCATAACTTCTTCATTTACTAAGAACTTACTAAGAACATCAAAACACCACACACGCTCGTAATGACAGTTATTTTGAGTTTCAATGCGGAAAGGGACTATTTTGAAGCACTACAACAAATTTGATACTAGTGCTTATGTCCATAAATATGTGAAATATATTTAAAAGGTAGAGACAGTTTTTGTAAAGTTAACGTAGCTAAGTAAACTTTATAATCCATTTTCAAAATCAGTCTACTCTCTAAGGTAGTAGACTCAATGCCTCAAAAATCGCCTCCACTCCTAAGATATTATCTCATGCTGTTAAAAATCTCTAAAATGGTAAAATTATTTTCTTTGCAATTTTTTGTATTGTTAGTCCTTAAAATTGAAATATTTAGGTCAGACTGAGCGTATGGCCATGATCTCTATATTAAATAGTACTTTTATTTTGAATCAGATCGAAGCTTTAATTTCAGAACCGGCACTGTTACTCTACTATATCAAATTTATATAGAGGATACTGGTATTTTAATAAGAAAGATCATTTATCCTATATTTCATAAATTATTAAATACTGTTAATTAATTGTTTTTGACAATAACTAATAACTCCAAGTAACGTCATTATGTTCAAAGGTGTTTATATGTCAGAAATAGAGTATCTCGTAATGTTTTGACAGGTATAATATTAATTCCTTCATATAACATACTAGGGTAAGTCAAAACCTCAAGTCAAGTCAAAAATGAAATATTATGAAGTTTATTAAAATGTTAGTTAATGGTTATGACAATAAAGATACGTTAAAATAATAAGGAATAATAAATAAATAGGTGTCATTACAGTATATCTTAGTCTTATGTATTCTAATATATACAATTTAGTATTTATGTAAAGATATGCTAACAAATACAGCGCAGTTAATCTAGTGGTATGTAACATAAATCAAAACAAAGTTTAATTTATTTATAGAATACAGATAATAGACTAAGAACTGGCAATGTATAACAAGTATGTCCTTACATTTTTGAATATATATTATTTTCTACTAAAATACTATAACACCAACAAGCAACACTTTGCATGTTTCACTCACACTCATTTAGCCACTGTAAACAGCACCATAACATGTTGTATCACTTTTGGTCTAATAAATAAGCTATAAAGGTTCCTAAACAGAAATTATTTTATGCTGTATTGACAAAAAAATTTGTTTCCTATAGATTTATAATTTTTGAAATTAACATTATACTATATTAGCCCCTGATACGTATGTATCTATTATTACATTACTTGTACTAGATTGCATATTAAATCTACTAAGTTATAATAAACTTCTTAATATTTTTCCAGTGGTGTGTGACTTACCAATAACAAATTTCAATGGAAAAAGTAATTATTATTTTAAATGATTCTTCTATAGTTCTATAGGCGTTGTTTGAGGTTTCAAGAAGAAAAAAATATAGAGAACATTGTTAAATAAAAACATTCTTAGCTATCAATTTCAAGAAAAGATAATCTACGACGCCATTGTCTATAGTTTTAAACAATTTACGAAAGTAATGTAGTAAAAAAGATTACGCACATTTAAATTTAGCTATGGAAGAATTTTATCATATTTTTGTACTTTTCCAAATGATATAATCTATGAATAACTAACTACTCTACATTCATACATTAAGTTTTGTACCCTAACTAACATTAACTATCAAAATCATTATTAATAACGGTGAAAATTATTTGTAAAAGTAGATTTTTAGTGTAGTATTTTTTAGTTTATTATTTTTTTTTAATTCTTGAATTTTTTTCTATTTCAGAGTTCAGAATTCATATTAAAATGAACTAGTAATGAAGTTTAGTTTATTATAGCAACGAATTTAGCTTTTTAATGTATGTTTTTATTTAGTTTATATTTTTTATTTAGTTTTATGTTTATTTTGTGTAATGTTTCATTTGTTAAGTACTAAAGTTCAGTCTGTGATTTTCCTAATTAACAATATTTGTTTATTTTAATTTTTTGTTTTTCAAAATAGTTCAAAGTTATATTAAATATAATATTGTTTTAAAGTAGGTCAGTGCTGTATTTATTAAGTCTACAAAGATTTAAAGATTGGGTATTAACACGTTAAACTAAAAGTGTGAACAAACAAAAGATAAATGCAGATATGGCAAATTGTTCATACACAAAATTGCGTACATTTAAAAATGCAAACACTGTAAATTGTGATGTGCGCAAGTAAAATAATATTTTACGAAAAAGTACCGATATTCAAAAATGCAAACTGATTTTTATAATACATGCTTTGAATATGACTCCGCACATAAATTTGTATAAAATCTTTCATTCAGTATTATTTAAATATATTCAACTGTCCATAATGCTGGGGGCTATAGTTTAAATATGTCTTAATGTATTCGATAAACACGTGTATTTAAAGTTAATTTAAATATAACAATTTTATTTAATATACAGCGTCTGTGACCTATTTTACTACTTTTTGAAAAATGATCCCGCTAAACACAAAACGTAAACTCATGTATTATTTAATGTAGAATTATTTAAATAACGTAACTTTTAATTATTTTGCGAAGTTTAACATAATTGTTTTATATTGCCATTAAATAAATGCAAAAGATATTACAAATCTTTTACTACTATAATATGTATCACTATATAATTTTGCATAAAAATTTTTCTTTATTTAAATCCTTTTAAATGAAATATTATTTAGATTTCGATTAAGTTAAATATTACAAGAATTTAAAATTACATACATGAATTGTGTTTATCGGGATTAATATATTAAAATGACTGATTTTATACATGCCTTATTGTAGTAAGTATAGTTGAGGGGCATTGTAACTCAACTTTCAACGAATAAGAAACCCAAATAGTTGTCAATGATGTAACAATTCATTTGATAAAACTTTTCTGTAGTTTCACAATGATAGACTCATATTTACGTGTTAATATTTATTGCAACATCTTTAACTCTTTGAAAAACTTAAAAGTGCTATAGCAATTATTATTAGATAATATTTTAGGGTTCCAAACCCTACAAACAATTTCTTTAAATCTTGTCCGAATCTAATACGATTCCAATGCGATTCGGTTCAATCCGTTCGAATCTAATACGAATCTTGTCAACATTGTTTGTAGGGAAACCATCGTCATGTTTTTTTTTAATTTATTAATTTAATAAATTGTTAAATACTATAATTTAATAATATGGATTACATTAAAAATAGTTTTCATTTAACATATTGGTTGTAGATTTTATTTAGTATATTTAATGTTGTGAGGTTGGCATGATTGTTTATGCCTGACAGTTGGACAGCCTGTCTGGTGATTTGGGACTCGGAACAGGATTGGTTTCAACCCGAGTACGGCTTCCTGGACTGAATGGAAAAAATTTATAAATTATGTATGTTGAATTATAATTAATTATTATATACCATGTTTTAAAAGACCATTTGTAGATGTATTAAATATAGTTGTTAAATTGTAAAAAAAGTTATCAATTTTGAATTTAGTGTATTATAATGATAACTGAAATAAATGGGTTTCATTTAGATGGAACTAGATAGAATTAGATTTTTTATTCAAAAATAATTAATAAAAAATCGTAATTTTGTTTTTTCTTGCAAGTGAAATACTATTTGATCATTATCAATTAGGTAAATTTTTAAGTCTTAAATTCTATATAAAGCTGTACTCTCCTATATTAAAATAGTTGTCTATCAGGGCCACAAATGTCAAATAATTTTTAATAAATCACAGTATTGTAGAAGATATTAGCAATTAAAAGTACTGTTTAAAGAGACAAGCAAATTGACAAGAACAAACTCTACGTCATGTTTAAAGTATCATTGACGTCACAGTATTATACCAGCAATGGTTCTGGATTATGTGTATCTATTAGAATATCTCTTCAAAGCATAATGTACACATTAAAATTTATAACGGGTTTTAATGTACAAAATAAGAAGACATTGAATCTTGTTTGTTAAAAGTAGACCACTGTGATCTTAGTCTAAATTCTACCGCGTAAAAGTAGTTTCCAATGGGTTTGTGTCCTATGTCTTGATTTCTATAAACCTGTACTTTATATTGATAAAGTTGGTTACTAGAACCTTAAATGTACAATTATTTTTTAATAACTCCTTATATGTTCGGAGATATTAAGAATTAAAAAAGGTCATTTTGTCTCTTTAATTATTAAAGGGATTCAACGTTATATAACATTACATTACATTACAAGACATGTGACGTCACGTCCGCTAAGTTGCTATCTCTATTATAAAACGGAGCATAAAAGAGATAGCATACTTAACGACATAATGACCGATATCTCTAGCGCTAAAACTACAATTAGAATTTTTAATTGCTGTATCTTCGACAACATTTAGATATTTAATAAAATAAAAACGCCAATATACATTTATTAACATCAATTTCAATCAACAATTTAAAAATAGACCACTAAAAAATGAGTGCACAAGCACATTAAAAAAAAAATAGATAATACAGTTTCAAAATATCTAATCAAAACAAAAAAAAGTTTAGCCATTTAACCAATTTATTTAAAATATACCCCTTAAACACAAAAATTTAGTACTTACGTAGTTTTTCATGTAAAGGTAAGATACCTACATAAATTCTATGTAAATACTATTTTAATGTTTCTGAATTATATGTAAAATAATTCTAAGTAAAATCTAATTTCAGCAATGTAGTAAAGAACTGTACTTTTAAATACTAAATGCCTACTTTATCGACATATTATCGTTGCGTGAATGCAATGAATTGCATAATATCAGGCGTAAGTCCGATTTACAATGTAACATTGGTATAATTATACATAATTTGTATATACATATAATATAATTTGTTTATATCATAAAATATTAAACAATTTATTTTTGTTTCATTACGCTAATGGGCTGATTTGACAGTGTAATACAATTTTTTTTTTAAATTATGATAAATTGAAACTTACTTGTGCTTATTCAGATTGACTCTATAAAAGCAGGCTTGCACAACTTTAGTCTGTGTAGTTTCAATATAAATATAACCTACTACTTTAAGAAGTAGTTGCCAAAATGTTACCTTTACGTTATGTTAAATATTAGCAGTCCAAATTATACATTAATAATTAACTTTTAAATAAGCTGATTCAAATTGGAGTCACCTGCCATAATTTACATTGTTTAGTTTCAGTATATTTTACATTTATGCACTATTTCGTATTATTGTTTTAGTTGATTGTTGTTATTACTCAACTTGAAAGTCAAGTTCATAATTTGTGAGGGCTTGATTAAATGTATTTAAAGAATTTCAAAAATTTGATAAGCCTGATTTAAAAGTCATAATTAAAATTTATTAAAAATTAAGAATAGTATGAAACTATTGACATGTATCAGTGTAAACGTAACATATGGACATTTCCATAAATACATTTAACATTTTAAGTAATATTATATTTTATTTAGAAAGATATAAATATTTTGCCTAAGATGGTTTGGTCTTATGATCATTGTAATGATCGTAATCATATTAATGCCAAAACGTTGTATTTAGAAAATTATACCTAATACAGCATAATATTAGACAACACCTGAAACTATTATAACAAGAAGTTTGCTGGTGTTAAGGTCCCAATAACTGAATTTATATAAAATTGCACTGTATATTGATATAATTATTTGTACTCAATTCGCAATATTATTGAAATTATTATCGATTGAAATAGTCATTTTTGTTCTTCTAATAATTAAAGGGATAAAAAATTATTAAAAAAATGATTGGCTAGTTGACGTTACTTCCTTAATCGCCACTACTATTTGTCTACGTTTTCCAACAAAATACGAACAAAAACACCAATGTTTACACCAAAGAGACAGTTCTTAAAACATTTTTGTCTTTAAAAACTGTTTTAGTAAACAAAACACATTCCCATATGGAGTCGGTAAGATCAAAGGAAAACACATGCAGTTTTGTGTTTTGTGAACATTTGCGGTTGTCTGTTGTTGTTTATCATTTGGCTAGCAACTAGTTCCAAGAGCAGTACAGTACAGAATGCAGTGGACAAAAGATAAGACTAGCTATAGTTTAATAGAACTGTATCGCCAGCACAATAATTTGTGGGATACTAAATTACAATTTGTTCAATGTGAACAGTCTTCATGTTTATGTTTTGTTTTTTGAAAACAAAACTGTTTTCAAAACTGTCTCTTTGGTATGAAACGGCATTAAACAGGACAAGTGTAAATGAGATGCAGTAACAAACGTCAAAGCGTTTATATTTGTAATATAATATCATGATTTACTACGATAAATAAATTAAGATTGAGATTATTATATTGTGTTGAGTAGTACACGTCATCAATTATAAAGTGCTCACACGAAATTCAAACTTTAAATAGATATATCTCGGTCAATTTTTGGATATTTAATAAAATAAAAGCATCAATACAGATTAAAGAACCAATATGTCATTAAAGAATTAAGAAAACAGTTCACAACCAAATTGTTAACATCTAATGAATAGTGAGGTGCGCAATGCGTTAAAAACTAAATTACATATCTCTGTTTTAAGGATGGTTTTAATATTAGATCTTGACCCTTATCTTATATCATACTTATAATAATAAAGCATTTGCAATGGGCTTGTGTCCTATGTCTTAATTTTTATAAAAGTGTACTATATATTGATAAAGTGGGTTATTAGAACCTCAAATGTACAATTATTTTTTAATAACTCCTTATATGTTAAGAGATATTAACAATTAGAAAAGTCATTTTGTCTCTTTAATTATTAAAGGGATTCAATGTTGTACACATTCCAAGTGCATGTGTCATCACAATCCTTGTGTAAGGTTACCAACCTTACAGCTCATAAATCTCTGCTATATGTATTTATATATCAAAGTATCAAATATTATTTACAGCTATTTCAAGGAACACTCAAATTCCAATATTATGTCTGCCTTAGCAGGGTTAAATAAAATAAAAACGTATTATTCTTTGACTTGACTTGACACAGCACTGACTTACTCAACAAATAACTGACGTTAAAATGCATTTCTCGTCATACAAATATGGCCGACCATTTCTAGCGCTAAAACTACAATTCAAACTTTTAATTGCTATATCTCCGTCAATTTTAGATATTTAATAAAATAAACACGCCAATACAGATTTATTAACATCAATTTCAATCAACAATTGAAAAATCGACCACTAAAAAATGAGGACACAAGCCCATTGCATTAAGAACTGAATATAGTATTGGCAGAATTGTAATTGATTAATTGATAAATTGTTTACAAATAAAAACATTATTTCCTGTAATTTTAAAAATTGATTGACATGATTTTGATAATATTAATATAGCGTACATACATCTAATAATGGTCTCTAATGTCAAATTCTATATGTATTATAATAAAATATTTTGTTCTATATTTAGTTTTTGCGGCTGTGTATTGTCAGTTTGACACAGTCAGCTGATAATAGAATACGTTCCCAATAGAGGAAGCAAGTGTTTATAGATTTCATTATTATTGATTAAGTTTAAATATGAATTTTAAAATAAATAAAAAATAGTTTGTTTGCACACTTATGAATTTAATTAGAACTTACAAATCTGGTTAACTTATATTTAGTAAAACTGTGTGATTTTCTAGACATATTTGAACCTTTCAATTATTCAATTCGTGGTTGTGTTTTATTCGTAAGTTATGTTGTACACGATTTGCTCGTACGTCACAAATACGTATCAAAGAAAAGACTAATTAAATATTTGATTTTGTATAATTTTTGTTATCGTGTACATCTGACTTATACATATTATACTGCTTGGAATTACTGTTTTAATGTTATGGGCATTTTAATAATGTATGTTTGTCATTTAAATAAATATGAGAAATATAATTAAGAAGTTTTTATTTATTATTTCCCTGAAGATTTGCTTTTGTTATACAGGTTAATATAAGGCAATTGTGACCAGATACAATTGCGAGTGGATACCATTGATTTTGGTGAACAATTAACGACCGACACAATTGATTTTAGGGAAGTGATTAAAAGTGTTACAATTTTTTGATGCGTTTATATTCATTAAGCTCTAAAATGGAGAGTTAAAATATCTACGCCGTTCTGGTTTTTATGCGACCTTTCTTATTTTCATGGACAATTTTTCATTAAAAAGTAATTACATTTCGTTCAATTTTTTTTATATGTAGTTATGTTCGTTATGCTCTGAAACTAAGATCTGCTTTATTACATTTTTTTTATATTAATTTTTATTCACAAATTACATATTAAATAGACGATTCACTGCACAAATTACACAAAAATAGATGCATAACTTAGAACAAAGTTCACTCCCTAGTATTTTGTTGGTGAGGGGAATTCCATTGAGAGTTGCAGGGGATTACAGCTTGCACCTAGTAGGTATGCAAGACACTTTTCTTAGAAAGGAAGCCTTCTGTAATGTTAGTAGACAAATCTTTCAGCAATTAACAAAAGTTTTGCCAAACACACTAAATTATTAAACTTGTTCAATTAACAGATAATTGAAAATTGTTTTTAATTTTGAAATCAGCAATAAAAGGTACATAGATCACCTGCTAAAATAAAAAAATGTCTTTTAGTAAAAGTATTAAGAGTATAAGCCTTCTTACATCAAAATTGAAGAAAAAAAACTATTGCTTTAATAACCGTTTTACACATAAATTTCAAATGCCGAAATTTGCATTTAATTTTTATAAAAGTGTTTTGGTTTACGGAATATCAGTATATTAAAGTCGAACCATAATAGATTTTAAGAACAATTCCTCTTTTTGACATAAGAATTAAAAACTACGTTAGCAAACATAAATCATTTTTTAATAGTATAAGAATTTTAGTTTTAAAATGGGAGGTCCATGGATTTAAATAAAGTTGCATAAATGGCAAAAAATCATAGATATTTAAAATGTAATGAAGCAGTTCTCTATTTAAGAACATAAGGAACATAATTGCTTAAAAAATGCTTTTCTCCATTAGCAGAAATAATTACTGCAAGTAATTACTGTCCTAGTTACTGTTGAAGCTACTTTCCATTGGGCGGCACTTTCACACTGGACCAGACTGCTCTCGATGCCGACTTTTTAAGTAAGGACCATCCAACAAGCCCATAAGATACACTAATATGTGGGTAATAATTGATATTTAGAGTTCAAAGTCACTTTAAGCTTACTTTTATCGAATTTCTAATTTCTTTATAACAAATCACGTCCTTACTTTTACGCAGTTGTCGGGATGCAAAATGACGGTGTTTGCTAAATAAGTATACTCAGGCGTATACTAGAAGGCGGTACTAGTAGCGTTAGCGATATGTTTTTGAAAGTTTTAGATTTCGATGTGACCGGCGTTACCCACCCAGTAAACATTTTGGAGCATTTTGGAGTCACTTTGACATCATATTGAAGATGCGTATGATTTTTTTGTCATGAAAGAGTTCATTTATAGTTCAGGTTCTCACAGTCGTTCATATAAAATGTCTGTTTTATCGGCTACAGATGACAGAACCACTCCACCTGTCGGAATACAAATGAAGATAAAGTTGTTGCGAACTATAATTGAAGTGAAATAGTGATAGAAACGTCACAAAATAGGGCACTTTACCAAATGTTTACTGGGCAATGACCCCTATCTTCCCCTCATAATCCAAATCAAAAAATATGCACGATGCAGAGTGAATGTTATCAGTCGGTCATTTAATTAAATGTGGAATAAATGGTGAAAATGGTGATGACCATAGGCGGCCTTGGCCATTGCGAGGCCCCGGGCAGCAGATCTTTGCGAGGCACTTTTTCTTTGTATAATTTATGTAAATTGTAAGTAAGAATTTTTGATGACAATTGACGGGAAATAAAATTTTATTATTTAAGCACAAAGACAACAAATATTAATGATGATAAACTAAGACACATGAATGCCTTAGAAGATATACGCAGTGATTGTAGTGGGATTTCTAAAGAGCGAGGCGCGATATTCAAATACATATATAGTAATGAATTTTTCTACTTAGGTTGTTGCGCTAGAATGCGAGGCGCTGGGAGGTTGCTCTGCTTGCCACCCCCTAAGGCCGCCTCTGGTGATAACAATGTGACAGTTATTAAAACCCTTTGTCTACAAATATCTCTTAGCATGGCTGTGGAATAAATGCGAAAAAAACATTTTCCGACTTCAACTCATCTTTTCACAAACAATTAATTATAATTACTTAATTAATTAATTACAGTTAAAAAAAGTTTTAATTGAAACATATTATTAGCAATGAAGAAATTACAAATCAAATAAAATTTACAATTGATGTGATAATTCATTTTATAAAAGTAATAAAGAATCTTAAATTTTTCGTAAATTTATTACCTTGAAAAAATGTAAAAAAACATTACTTTTATTTGTGAATTTATCACATTTATTAATTTTTCAAAATTACCAAACAAAATTTCTATGCTATCAGAACCACCACCAAATTTTGTAAAATAAGAAATTATAATTATTTTATATTAATGAGAAAAACAATGTTTAAATCTTTACTACTTTTACTTTGATAATCTCTTACTGCATAACAGATTGTCGTTTTCAATTTTGGAAGTTCTGGGAATATTCTATCTTCCATTTTAACTTTTATCTTCAATGAGTACCGCGTTCGGCAATACACGACTGTGTGTATAACTTAAGGCGGTACTTTGATATACATACGTATGAACCATATTATGAATACAGACGTAATGTACCGTACAGACTGGTGCGACTTAAACATGCGACATACAACATTTATATATTTTCATTCATAAGTTGACATTATTTAGACATGAGTGTACTAAATGTGTTGTATTTTTAACGTACAGACTAGACTACAGACTAGTTCGACTTAAACATGCGACACTAATAAAACCCTTACTTAAGCATAAGTAAAATTCTAGATAGTATTTCTATGAATCAAAAATGTTTCAATCCTAACTCGGAACATCTAAAGGAATTACGGTTTTCAGTCTGCAGTATAATCTAAGTGTGAGTTGACGTTTTTTTAGTTCTGTTTAGTAAATAAATAAAAATAATTGAAAATGGTGTTTAAATGGACAAATGAAATAGACCTGAACAACAGATCCTTGTTCAACTGAGTTTAACTGAAAACAGAGAAATAACTGAGTTCTATTTCTTTTTTTTTTGTAAAGCAGGTTGAAGGAATTCGTGTTGTACAACTTCTTACGACAAATGTTGGACGTCGCACGTATGTGTACGTAGCTTAATGTTTAACAAAGTTTTATAAATTTTTTATATCATTGATACATGAGCAGTTGTTTGAAAAAAGTTGAAATGACAATTGTAGATTATTGGTAAAAAAAATAATTTTAAGTTAAAAAAATAAACAAAAAATGGACGAGCTATCTTATCATAAAAATCCTATGCTCCTCGACTGATAATTTTGTAAACTAGGTAAGGAGTAATTTTTATTAAAACCGAATGAATTGTTCTTGAGATATCGTTGCGACTATTTCAAAAAGTAGTATCGAAATAAAAGCAAAAGATATTATATAAGTCATAAGTATGGGTAAGTTATTAAAATATTGCTTAAAGCATAGTTATAAATCTAAGAAAAGAGTAATTCGTTTATACGAAAATCTCGGGGTGGACTAATCCCTCAAAGTTGTCCCGTATGAAGTCATTGAACCTTAAGCTTTTGAGCTTTTGCTTTGTAGAAAACGACACCTAAAAAATTAAAGCCATATACACCAATTAGTACTCATCTTATAATATTCTCAAGAAAGTAGAAAATTACCTGATGGATTAACTCGCACTTTTAAAGATGAAGTGGGTAATACAGTAGTTTCATTGTTAAGCTCAGGTTCATAAAGGTCCTAAAGCAAAATATAAATAATGTATTATTAATATGTAAAACTATGTATAAATTTATGTAATATAATGTTAACTTATTATCATAATTAAATTAGCAGTGAAAACGGATCCCGATTGAAAAACAAGTAATAATGTAGTCAAAGAAACGAAAATGATTATTGGTTGCTATGGTTACAAAAACTAAATATTGTTGCTTTAGTAATGCCAGTTAGACTACACCAGAAAGACAGTTCAATAAAACACGAACCAAAACTTATTTTTCTGAACAAAAACACCAAACAGATAGTCCTTAAAAAATTTTTGTCTTTAAAAACTGTTTTGGTAATCAAAACATATTCCCATATAGAGTCGGTAAGATTAAAGGAAAACACATTTGTTGTTGATTTTTAGTCTGCTTGGTTTGCGCTTGTCAGTTGTTGTTTATCATGTTTATAATTTTTATGGGACACACAGAAAAACACTAAAAACAAAACCAGTCTGTTCAGTGTGAACAATCTGTTTTTAAAACTGTCTTCTTGGTGTAAAACCGACATAACAAAAACAAAACAAAAAATGCAGACAAAAAACTTTCAAAGTCAGAGAAGAAAATATTCGTATTTGTACACATCCACAGTAATTCAGAATTTAACATGACTAATTTATAATAAATTTATAAATAATTTAAATAATAATAAGAACACCGGATAAACCTAAGCTTTAAATTACGAAATTTCTTTTCCTGAGTGTACTCAAATGTATTTTCTACTTGAGGCTTAGAACGTGCTTCGAAAAATCTTACTCAAATTGTAATCTGGCTATTCGACATTACTACGATACGAAAAAATGATTGTAGGGATGGTTTACCATAGCAAGAGATTTACTGAATTTCGTTTGTTTAGAATGTGAAGGATTACATACCTGGAGCAAATAACCACCAGGATTTAGAAGTCCCAATTCCTCTAGAGTGACTGTTACAGGGTAAGGTCCACCACTAGATCTTTGGCTTACAAATGCAATTGCAAACGAATGATATCCATTTACAACAGGTGTTATTGGTCGAGTCCATATGTTGATGCCACTTGTCTATATACAACAAATATTATTTAATAATTATCAATTAATACATTTAATTAAACTACATATAAAACCCCTATCCATGGTCGTTTTATTCTTTCACTTCAGTTCACTTTTTTGCAAAAACTTATCGTGAAGGTAATTTAAATGGTTCTGAGGTGGTTTTAAGGTTTGAAGTGCTCATGAGCCAGCGCAAAGCATCTGAGGAAGAATAACACATTCTGTTTTCAAGTTCTGAAGTATATTTATTTCAAATATATTCTAAACCTGTGGTTTGTGGCTAAGGCTGTGAGTATCTCGAAAGATCGTCTTTGTTATATATTGTTTAAAAATTTGGGCATGAAAAAACTAACCACCACATTTCTAAAGCCCGAATAAATTCACTAATTATAATACAATATAACTTTGGTCTGGAGATCAAATTCAATGATACAGCAGTGAGTGTCAAACATCAATGCTCTCGCTTTCAGTGCGTCTAATGTTTTCTAACAGCTGGAATTTGAATCATTGATTTTTAAAGTTTGGTTTGCAATTTCTAAATTTCCAACAAACCTTATAAAACCTCTATCCATATTTATCGCATAGTTACCGATGTTTCAAATTTCCCTTGAATTCCCAGAGGATCTTGATTCACTTTAATAATTTTCTTGTTCAATAAAATAGCCTTATATGCTGGTCTGATAGTTCTTAAATCAACCGAAATTATAAGAGGAGCTGCCAGTACTGCCCAAAGTGCCATTTGTTGTTTACTTTGGTCCAAAGTTAGTCCAAAATTTCCTATGACCAACTGTAATATAAATTAAACACAGTTTTACTAAATAATATTTAAATCGAGTGTTAACCCGTCACTTATTTACGTTTGTATCATTTTTTATCTTTTCATTACGACAGCTACTGATGTCATTGAAAATGGTTCTAGAATATTTGCATGCACTGGGTATTGCCTAATTTAGCTTTCAGGTATAATATATACCTGGGGGTTTTACACGATCAGATACGACTCCGATTTCGATTCCGATAAATAGTTTGATAAAGAAAGATCAGTAGTGCTTCTTTTGAGTTTCGCATTACGCCTGTGTCAGTATTGAACCGTATTCAAGCGAATTTTGTCCAGATGTATAAGCGCTACTACGCTTTACCTACCCGAACTCTGTAAATGTAATGAGCTCTCGCACATAGATAGCAATCTGCAAAGCCGTCCGAACACGGACGTTACATACCTCTCAGCGGATTTTAACCAACCGAATATATATATATATATATATATATATATATATATATATATATATATATATATATATATATATATATGTATATATATATATATATATATATATACCATGAGTATTAAATATTCGTTCATTCGAAGTGGCCATGACAGCGATAGCTTGGTTAAATAAGTAATGATCGAGTTAAACAAATAATAATAATTTAATTTAACCTTAAATAAAAAATGTTCTAATCCTCCAAATAAAAATAAAATGTTATGATTTTGTTTATTAATTTTTACAATCAAAATTTTATAATCAACAGTCGTTTACACTGTTTTTTAACTCACCGTATCTGGATCATTCCAATGCCCTGGGCCAGCATGTGGAGCAATTCTTTCATAATTAATTGCAAAATTGTTTGTAATTCGTGTAACACTACCCCAGGAGTCATCAATAAGATCAAAACTTCTCTACAAATTACAATGTTTTTTTATAATTTCATAATCGGGCTAAACATAAAAAAAAATGAACTACCCAGTAAACATTTTGGCGTAAATTCTACTTAATTTCTATTACATATCATGAGTTTTTTGTCTGGAACGTGTTCGTTTTCTATTCAGTCGTTCATAGGAAAGGCCCTTTTTATGACCTACAGAGATCGCAACGACGGTTCACTGCTGAATTAAAAGCGGAGTCGGTTTATGATTTATGACCAGAGTTATAAACTTGACACTAGCAGGGATGGCAGGGGTATAAAACTTAATGGAATTCTACTTTTTAGAGCCTGCAAAATATTTTACATTGTTTTGGTGATTCAAAAATCCACTATCGGCAGGTCTGCGTTAAGTTTAAAACCTCTGTCTTAGCATCGTTGCTTAGAGTATTCGTTTAAACACATTATATTCGGAGATTGAGGGAGACAGCGTGTGCCTATTACCATTAAAGAAATTTTTGTTGAAAAAGGATAGCATATACTTTAAACATACTGTACTGAACGAAATACTATACAAGTATACAAGTGTAACGGTGAAAAATATATTTTACTTGTGACTAACCTAAGTGAACTAAGAAAAATATATCCTGATGTGAAAGGAACAACTGCTACTTAATGAATGATGTTGGAAAAAGAAAGAATATTATTATGAAAAAATTCTAACAACTAACACAAAATCTGTGACAGGTAGAGAATCAATTTGAACTAAAAGCGACTTTTGTGTACCACTTTTGAACTATTAACGAACTTGCTAAGACTACATATATCAGATTTTATTTCACATAATCTTGACAGGTAGGGAATAAATTTGAACTAAAATTGGTTTCTGTGTTGTTGCTTCGAACTTGTAAAGCGTAAGAATAGAATTGTACTAGTGACTCGAACGTCACTAAATAGGGCACTTCACCAAATTGTTTACTGGGTATAGAACAGAAATAATTCTAAAATAATTAACTCACTATGTATATTGTATTAACTCACTTCAATTCCATTTATTTGTTCAAAATATGGCCAACCACAGGAATAAACCATTGGCCGTCCGGTGGCATTTAAATATTGTCCAAATGCTGGAAAGCCTAAATAATAAAATATGGTATTTTTAATATATAAGCCTAATTCAAATTCTACTAAATTCATATCGCCTAAATGTTATTACATGATACCTGTGCCGATATCTGCATCCTCAGAATAACAACCATCTATGTTTACAAAATCAACCCCCCATTCCGCAAATGTCTGGGCATCCAACTCTAAATCATCTAATCCACCGGGAGATCCAAAGCAGGTATACTCACCAATACCTCCGAAGATGCCGAACTTTAACCCATTTCCATGAACCTAAAATTAATTAAACCACTAGTTCTCTTATAATCCTTATCATTAAGAAGAGCAAAGAAGGACAGATATAATATTGGTATACATAGTAATTGATAATAATTTTGTCACATCATCAACCATCAACGAAACTTACATAATCTGCAAGATGTTTAATCCCATTTGGAAATCGGATCTTATCCGCTTGTAGCTTATTATTTTCATCACGATATTTTTCCTGCCAGCAATCGTCCATGTTCAAATACTCATATCCTGCATCCTTGTATCCTTCTGCAACCATAATGTCTGCCATTTCTCGAAGTAAATTTTCACTGTAGAAAATAAATAATAATTTAGTAAAGAAACATCATCAAATGACCATACGATTCAGATCCGGAAATGAAGGGAGTTTTACACAATCAGAGTTTTTATGGCGTTGTAAAATTTTTCTGTTTGCTGTTTTATGATTGTTTTGATGTATATTGAGTCAGTTTCTTAAATGGAGAAACATGGAGTCTTGTTGTTCTAGTCAAAGATAATATAATGGTTGTCGTATACATTTAGTAGTGACAAACGTATATTGCGGTAATTTCAAATAGTTCGCGCAATATCCACCGCCTCCTTTACGATTTCACGTTAAAATTTTTTGTGTTTACACGAACGGTAATCGGACAGTTCGTCGGAATCGGAATCACATGTCACTGTTTAAATGGCCACATGCAACACATAACCCATTTCATATATGTAAAACACTGATTTAAGTAATATCAACTTTTCTATGAACAGAGTATTTACCGAAATCGGAATTGGAGTCGAATGGAACTAAACATAAGGAAGACAAAAATGCAGAAAACGAAGTTGGGAATGTGGTGGGGAATAAATACAAAATGGAGGAAATACAAGATGGGAAAAAGAGAGAAGGTATTATGAAGGAAGAGAGATAGCGGCGGCGGAGATAATCAGACTAGTAGAGGAAGGAAAAGAGGTACGGAATGTGGAAAAGATATGTAGGAAAACACGAGGGGAAAGGGGAGTGATCTGAAGAGTGTTAGAAGAACAACGAGATTTAGATTGGAGAACGAAGAAAATGGAAGTAGATACTGGATGGACGAGGAAGAAAAGAAGAGTAGGGTGTGCAAAGCAGAGGTGGAGACACTGGAGCACATAACGGATGAATGTGTGCACAGGGTGGGCAGCAGTAGGAAGGAGAAGCAGTGATTAAAAAGGGGAAAGGAAGAGAACAAATGAATGGCAGAAGGAATTAGATGAAAGAAGTGAAAAACCAGAGGGTTTATGCCTGAACAGAGTGAGGTAAAAGGCAGGAAAGGGAAAATGAAGTCTGAAAGGAAGAAAGAATAGAACAAAGATAATAGAGGGTTTGTCGAAAGGGAGGTACATGCAAAAATAAAGGAGAAGCTGGAAACGGTGAAAAGTAAGAAGGTGTAGGGAAAAGGTAAAGAGCAGAAAATACTGTTATAAAGAGAAAGGTCTAGAACAGTTAAGATTAATTTTAAGCTGAAATGGAAATCTTGCAGGGGAAGAAGGAAGGAATAAAATGGATAAATTAAGTTAGAAGTAAGAGAAGGAAAATTAATGACAAGGGATATGGATCTAGATAAGCAGTGAAAAAAAATAAAAATGTAATTGTAAATTATGGTTATAGTAATATAATGATATTAAATTTGAGGTCTTGATCAGTTAGAAATGAAATGTGGAATGTTTGTAAGAAGATTGTCAGGCAGATTGTTGTAGAGACAAATTCAATAAATATATTCAATTCAATAAATAATTAATTTTTAAGTATCGTACCTTATACATTCCTGATGATCTTTCTCACAATTAAACGGACAGCGGAATCTCTGCCCAGAACTCCACCCCATAGGGGGAGTTCTAGCTAAACCATTATCAAGTCCATTACTGCAAGTGATGATGGTTAAGAATATGCTTAGAAGAATTATAGACGACATTATTAATCGCAGGAATTTAATTTGAAAATTAACAATTCCTTGCATAGGAACTGATCAGCTGACTTATTCTAAACGACTAAATGAAATACGCCTACGTGATGAAAAAATATTACTCAATATTACTTTAATGTCGTTTTAATATTAAGTATTATACTACGTAAATATTATATACACAATGTAATTAACATCTGTATTCAATATGATAAGAAGCGTCACGTACGTCCTATATAAGCCCTAATAAAACCGTTCAATATTTAAGCAAGTAATTTTAATTATGCATCAAACATAACACATTTATTTTATTTATTATTTCTATGGTCTACTTTTATTAGGGTTTAGATAGTAAAGTAATTTAGAATAATTAAGGAAAATTCATTAAATATTGTGAGTTATAAAAGATTGTAGACCTTTGTCGGCATTATGCTTAAATTATTTTATTGAGGTCCGATAACATTATTTATTATTTAATAGATTGTCAACGGTCAAATTTCCTATAACCAACTGTAATATAAATTAGCACAGTATTATGAAATAATACTTAAATTGAGTGTTAACCCGTCACTAATTTACTTTTGCAACATTTTATATCTTTTCACTTTGACAGCTACTGTTGTTGTAATGATAACGGTTGTAAAATATTTGGATGCACTGGGTGTTGCCTAATGTAGCCTTGAGGTATAATATTACCCGTCGAAATCGGAATCGTGTCTGATCGTGCAAAACCCCTATTAAACTAATACTTAATCTAAAAAGGTCTAAATAAAGATACGTTAAAATGCTTTAATCCTTAGAAGGACTTCTTATGATTTTACAATCCTTAAAGTGATGGGTTTTAACATCAACACAGGCCTTGCCTCACGTCCACATATGCGTGTTCGCCTATTCGTACTATTTGCCGGTTGTCAGATTCATATGCATGGATATGTATTATTTACCGCTACTAGAGCGAAAACGTTCGTGTTCGTGTACGCACTATTCGAAACGAAACGAAACAGTCTGGATCCACCGCATTTCAATGTCCTGGGCCAGCATGTGGAGCAATTCTTTCATAATTAACTGCAAAATCGTTTGTAATTCGTGTAACGCTACTCCAGGAGTCGTCAATAAGATCAAAAGTTCTCCACAAATTACAATGTGTTTTTATAATTTGAAAGTCGGGCTAAACATTAAAAAAAATAACTACAAAATAGAAATCATTCTAAAATAATTAGCTCACTATATATATTATATATTATACTTCAATTCCAAACATTTTTTGAAAATACGGCCAACCACAGGAATAATCCATTGGGCGTCCAGTGGCGTTTAAATATTGTCCAAATGCCGTAAAACCTAAATAATACAATATGATATTTAGAAAATGAGCAGAAAATGTTTCAATCGGAGATCTATATTTAATATACAAGCATCATTTAAATTTATTACAAACCTAAACCGCCTAACTTTTATTGTATATGTTGTTGTAAGTACGCATAAGTCGTACTTATCCTTCCTATTTTTAATATAAATGTTATTTATTTTATAAGAATTATATTATGTTATCTTTAATTTTAGTATTAATATTGTAATAAATAATTATTTGTATTTAGCGCTTGTAAACATTGACTCTGGTCTGTGGAGATTTTATATTGTTTTAATGCTGGTAACTCAGTATTGGCACATTGTGATGTGAAATAAATCATTATATATTAATCTGCACGCTAGTCAGAAAGTCAGTCTTCTCCTGAGTCTCAACCAAGTGTTTACTAATTGTACTTCGTTCGTACAATACTCCAATTGTAACATCTAAGTATTCAATAGTGAGCACATTTTAACTATTAATCAAATTATAACACTAGAATTACATTTTGTTTTATATCTGGCATCTTTATTAATCCAATAAAATACTATTGTAATTAAGTACGTAGATATAATATTACAACGAATAAATGATATATTTTAATAAAAGTGTTTGTATTAATAGTAATAAAAAGATACTAATTGTTCAACCGTCGTATGTTGCAACGAGGTTACTTTAGACCGCTCAAGTATTCTCTAATTGCAACAATACACCGTCTTAACAATAATCCTGTTATTCATCTTAAAAGAAACTTAATTCTTATCAACGTGAGTAATTCAAGAAGGTGGATGATCGTCAACTGAAGAGTCTACTTCCAGAAACTAGCATCCCTGCGGAATGTATTAGCAAGCTGAGTAATCTCCTTCTAGAACGACAATCCGACCTCTTTTTACAACATTGATGTCAGGTGTAACATCCGCCCTCGAATCTTACTCACAACAAATGGTGTCAGGTGTGAGGCTCGAAGAGATATTCCTACACATAAATATCCAAGAGGTACGCCCAAAAATTTTTTCTATATATTCTACACCTGGATGCAGATCAATTAATCTGGATGCCACTACGCCGATGGATTATTTCTAAAATTGCCGAAGAGTACGAGCTAGAACGTCGTTTCATCTGTATTTCACATAATTTTCTACAAGTCCGGTGGATGCAAAACTACAGCCCGCTGAACCAGAAAAAAAAAAGAAATCTTTTGCCCCCAGCGAATGGATGGATGCTTCTAGAACACATGGAATAATCTAAATCGATGTTAATCGTTTCCAAAACACTGCACACAGCTGTGTATAGATCATAATCACTGATAAGAAAATCTTTAAGTATAATAAGACAGTATCTTTCTTTTTGTATATAATTATTATTATAAATTGATAATTGTATTTTTTTTATTAATAGCATTATTTTTAACGAGGCTATCATTTTTTTTAGTATTATATTCAGTACTTTTGAATATTTACTATAATCCAAGCATTTTTTTAGTAGCAACGTTGTTAATGAGGCTATTGATATTTTTTTTTAGTATTATATTCAATACTTTTGAATATTTGCTATAATCCAAGTATTTTTTTGTAGCATCCTTGTCCATCATTGAAGCTATTAATTTTTTTATAGTATTATATCCAATACTTTTGCATATTTACTATAATATTTTTTATAATTGTTTCCGCAATTATACTAATTTATGTTAATATTTTTTTAGAACAACATCTTTTTTTGAACGAGAGGGAATTTTGAAAAGGAGAACTAAAGAGCTGAAGCAGTTAGATAGCAGTCTGTTCAATCAGAGAGACTACCTTCCTGTTACAACTGCGGTGTCTGAGCCCCATCGGAAATTTCCTGTGAGTTACTGTTTTCGCTAACAATTTTTCCTTGTCAGAATCCTATTTTTCGGAGAGTCGTTTATTGGTACAAAATAATCTTTAGTCTGTATATTATATATAACTTTAATTAAGTACAATGGCACCGAACGTTCATTCCCTCACATTAGTTGAGAATACAATCAATCTAATTAATGAGTTTTCAAAAAATTTAGAAGTCCAATCAACATCCTTAACAATAGTTGAATTAAAAATCAAAAACTTAGATAAAGCTTGGGTCAAATATAATAGTATCGTAGAAGCACTGCTTCCAACTCTAAAAAATGAAGAAGCTACGGCTATCGTTAGTAAGTCTATGGAAGTTGAAAGTATTTATGACGACACTCTTATTTCCTTGTTGAATTATAAGCAAACATTTGAGAATGATACACATATTGTGGATGACTCAAAAAGCATAGATTCAATAAGAAATTTAAACTTAAGTCCAATGCAACTAACCGTTTTTGATGGAGAATATACTAATTGGCAAAGTTTCATGGAATTATTTACAAATTTAATTCGTAATAATAGCAAACTATCAAACATTGAAAAAATGCATTATTTAAAATTAAATTTGACAGGAGAACCACTCAAACTCATAAAGAATTATCCTTTAACAAACGATAATTATGAAATTGTTTGGAACATCCTTTGTAAACGTTATGATAACAAGGTAGCACTTATTGAAACCTATTTAAACAATTTGATAAACTACAATGTTATACGTTTAGAATCAGAAACTAATATCAAAAATTTTTTAGACGAAATTAATGAATCGATTAGAGCATTAACCGAGTTGGGAATATATTCTAATCATTCAGATTTTATTTTTATACATTTTTTAAAGACCAAGTTAGATTTTAACACATTAAAGGAATGGGAAAACAGAAATACTTCTGAATTACCAACCCTAAATGATTTTACGAATTTTCTTGAAACACGGTGGCGCACTCTAGAAAGAAGAAGGCATGTTGAATTTAAAACAGATTCAAGTCATTCTATTTCTAGTAGTGAACCAGTTTCAAGTGAACAATTTGCTAACGAAGTCGAAACAAAATTTAAAACTTTTTTTTGTAACTATTGTAAAAAAAATGGTCATTTAGAGAAATATTGTTTTATCAAGAAGGAAAATGCGGATACGGTAAATCCTGTCGCGCAAATTAATATTTGTAGGAGAGCTACGGTATTTTCAAAACCTTCTGTTTATTGTAAAAGATCGAGACATCTTGAATCTGATGGTCCTCAAGTATCTTTTACTAAAAATACAAAACAAAATTCACGTTCTTTTTATAATCGCCATTTACGTAAATTTAATAGTTTAAATAAAAATATTGAGATTAAAGAAATACAAAATACCAATGATATAACAAATTTTAACTGTAACAATGAAAATGTTATTGACAAGCAAACAGCTGACACTGTTCAATTCAGAATAGTCGCAGCCAAAGCAAAGACTGTATCATTTTTATTGGACACTGGTTCTCAAATTTCTTTAATTAAACAAAATATTTTAAAAAATAATATCAAAATAGATAGTACATCTAAAGTGTTATTAAAGGGAATCTCTGAAGGCACGCCTTATACTTTAGGTTCACTAAAAACTTCTATAATTTTAGATAGTTCTAGGTCGAAACATACTTTTCAGGTTGTGTCAGAGGATTTCCCCATTAAGCATGATGGAATCATAGGATTAGATATTTTACGTACATTTAAAGCAGTAATTAATTTGGAAACAAACAGCGTACAATTCTCACAACATGGCAAAATATTTGAATTCCCATTATTGAACATAAACAGTATTATCATAGTTCCAGCACGTACTAGGAAATTAATTCCTATGTCGGGTTCTACGGTAGGAGTTTGTGTAGCCAAGGAATTGCTACCTGAAGTTTTTTTAGCCAACGCATTAATTAATCCTGTTAATAATACTTTTTATATATCAATAACTAATTCCTCAGCAAAAGATGTAATACTTGACAATTTTAAACCAGATATTATTCCAATAAATAAATTTAATTTTTACCATTTTTTGAAAAGAAATCCTAACGATCCTAAAAGATCCTTACGACATCTTTTATTTAATAATATAGATTTTTCAAATGTTAATTCAAAATACTTAACAGATTTAATGGAAATCTGTAATAATTTTAATAACATATTTTTTTTCCCGGTAGATAAGTTATCTTGTGCGAGTGCACTGAGTAACTCACCTAACCCTGTAAACATTAAGCCGCATAGATTATCTCATGCGCATAAAGAAATTGTTGAGAAGCATATTCAAGAACTGTTGGCTAACAACATTATTGAAAAATGCGACTCACAGTTTAACGCACCTCTGTTAATGGTACCTAAAAAAGCAGATGTGTCGGGGAACAAACAATTTTGCGTTGTAATCGACTATCGTAAACTTAATGAACAGACGACAAGTGATGTTTATACTTTGCCTCTCGTACATGACATACTAGACCAATTTAGTGGTGCAGAATATTCTTCTACGATTGATTTAGTTACAAATAAATTTACTAGTAATAAACCAAAATTTAAATTAAATTTTGATAGAAGGGTCAATTCTTTTTTTCACCTAGAAAGTATACGGTAGTTAATAGGAATAGATTGAAGAGATTTTGTACCAATGAACAAAACCTTGACGTGTTAGATGGATTTTGTCAGGGATGATTGTTTTGTGGAGCAGTGTTAACTCTATACGATGGGATCAGAATCGTTGTCGACACTTTGCTTCTCTTTTTGTTTTTTTTCCAGAATTGTAACTCGTATATTTTGTTTTTATACGTGTCCCTTTTTTTTTGGAAGGGGGTGTTGCGATAGTACGACATCGTCCTATCTTCCTTTTTCTTTTTCTTGGAAAGAAACGCATATGTTTGTTTAATATGCGTTCCTTTTTTAGGGTTGAAGGGTGTTGTAAGTACGCATAAGTCGTACTTATCCTTCCTATTTTTAATATAAATGTTATTTATTTTATAAGAATTATATTATGTTATCTTTAATTTTAGTATTAATATTGTAATAAATAATTATTTGTATTTAGCGCTTGTAAACATTGACTCTGGTCTGTGGAGATTTTATATTGTTTTAATGCTGGTAACTCAGTATTGGCACATTGTGATGTGAAATAAATCATTATATATTAATCTGCACGCTAGTCAGAAAGTCAGTCTTCTCCTGAGTCTCAACCAAGTGTTTACTAATTGTACTTCGTTCGTACAATACTCCAATTGTAACATCTAAGTATTCAATAGTGAGCACATTTTAACTATTAATCAAATTATAACACTAGAATTACATTTTGTTTTATATCTGGCATCTTTATTAATCCAATAAAATACTATTGTAATTAAGTACGTAGATATAATATTACAACGAATAAATGATATATTTTAATAAAAGTGTTTGTATTAATAGTAATAAAAAGATACTAATTGTTCAACCGTCGTATGTTGCAACGAGGTTACTTTAGACCGCTCAAGTATTCTCTAATTGCAACAATACACCGTCTTAACAATAATCCTGTTATTCATCTTAAAAGAAACTTAATTCTTATCAACGTGAGTAATTCAAGAAGGTGGATGATCGTCAACTGAAGAGTCTACTTCCAGAAACTAGCATCCCTGCGGAATGTATTAGCAAGCTGAGTAATCTCCTTCTAGAACGACAATCCGACCTCTTTTTACAACATTGATGTCAGGTGTAACATCCGCCCTCGAATCTTACTCACAACAATGTAATTATTGTTACATGATACGTGTGTTGAGATGTGAAGCTTCAAGAAAAGAACCATCTATCTCTACAAAATCAACCCCCCCCATTCCGCAAATGTCTGGGCATCCAACTTTAAAATATTTAATCCACCTAGATATCCTTGGCAGGTATATTCAGCAATACTTCTGTAGATGCTGAACTTTAACCCTTTTCCATGAACCTAAAATTCATTAAAGAACTAGTTGTCTTTTATAATTCCTACTACAATTTACCTTCGTCACAAAGCGACGTATTTTTAGTGTGTATGATTTGAATCCAACAAAATAATTCGTAATTTCATTTCAAATTTTAACTTTATCCTAGACGGTAAACGCTAGCAAACTTACAAAGTTTCACTTGGAACATTATAATATCACATCATTTTTTTGATAGAAATTTTAAAATAAGGAAAGACGAGTATAATATTGTTATAAACTATATACTAATAATAAATACATATGTATAATCATTTTGTCGCACCATCAATGAAACTTACGTAGTCTGCTAGATGTTTAATCCCATTTGGAAATCAGGTCTTATTTGCCATTAGCCTATTATTTACATCACGATTAGGTTCCTGCCACCAATCATCCACGTTCACATACTTATATCCTGCATCCTTATATCCTTTTTTTTTAATATAGTTTCTCGGGCTTCATAGGCACGTAGCCTTTTATCGCCCCTAATATATTCTGCTTCTTCTTATGCTTTGTATCCCGATAACAAGAATGATCTATTCATGGCTACTGCTGTTATAAATTTCGGTTTCTCAATCAAAAAGGCGGTGTTAACAGGAAGCGTCTGCGAAGTCTGTAGCACCGCCCGTTGGAGTCCATTTCTTGCCATTACTGTATTTTTACATTACCACAGAATGTGGTCAGGGTCTGCCTCTTCTTCACCACATTCGCATTTAGAGTTTGGAATGATTTTGTTTCTTGCTAGATGTTTCGGAGCTCCAGTATGATTCATTCTTAGTTTTGAGGTCATTGTAATTAATCTTCTCCTTATATCCTTCTGCAACCATAATATCAGCTATTTCCCGATATAAAATTTCACTATTAAAAATAAATAATAATTTAGTATACAAGAATCATCAAATAACCTCACGATTCAGAACAGGAAATGAGGAGGACAACAAATATTGTAAAAAGTGGGATGAAAAGAAACCATAGCGGTATAGGATACATTATTATAGGAAACAAAAATTAATTGTAAATTAAGTTTATAGCAATATTGTAATATTATGATATTAATTTTTAATTTCTTCAGTTAGAGTTGAAATGTGAAATATTTGTAAGAAGATTGTAAGGTCGTAGAGACATATACAGGGTGATCCAGAAATCGATGTCAAGCCGGAATTGGGTCATAGGCCAAGTCATAACAGTTACCAGAAAAATATTTAAAAAAATATAAGTTAAATAATTTAAAAATTATTGGCATTTTAAAAAAATCAAGAAAATCTGCACCCTGTGACAGTCCCAATTTCGGCTTGACGTCGAGTTCTGGGACACCTGTGTAATAACTCTATTCAATTAACTAAAATAATTAATGTTTGAATATCATATCTTATACATTCCTTACGATATTCCCCGGAATTAATATTGCAGCGGAATCTTTGCCCAGAAGTCCACCCCATTGGGGGAGTTCTAGCTAAACCATTATGAAGTTCATTACTGCAAACGATGATGGTTAAGAAGATGCTTAGAAGAATTATAGACGACATTATTAATCACAGGAATTTAATTTCAAAATTGACTACTACTTGCATCCGAGTGAAAAATATTAATTTATTGTTAATTTAAGATCGTTTCAATATATATATAAATTTCGATAAAAGAATTACCGGGACTGAAAGAAATACGTAAACGGTTTATAATGGCATACAGGGCCGGCATAAAAAATGTTTGCATCACGAGTCATTATGGTTTTTGGCGATTGTAATATTTTTAAGGCCTAAAAGCAAACTTTATTTTTGTTGCTGTATTTAAGGCATTTATTTTGTAACTTTTTGTCTGACGTCATGCTTCATGAATTGAATTAGTGTGATATCCATTTGTTTGTTAATATTGACTAATAAGATTGTAGTAAAAATGCAACTTAAGGTTAAGCTATTATTTGTCAATATTCAGTGGAACCATCAGAAACTCTCTCCCCACTCGGTGGGCTTCTGAGTCAGATGTTAATCGTTAGAAATCTGGGTCTATAACAGTGGCGTGGCTACCGCCGTATCAGCCGTATCAATGATACGGGGCACCCGGTCTACAAGTGCCCCAAATGTGTGTCTTTGTTCCTTTTGTGAAAAATCTTTACCCATGATTTGGACCCCCCAACAAATGTTGATACGGGGCCCGTCTAAGGCACGCTAAGCCACTGGTCTATACTCATTATATCGGTAACAACTGCTCCACTAAAACGAGATTTGCTGGAAATTTAGGCAAAGTTTGACTAGGTGCGGTACCAAAAGAATTGTTCTTTTATAATCCCCTTTATTCAGAAAGTATATTGAGATGATGGAATTGAGTTGGACTAGAGTAAGTTAAAATAGGGGAGGGAAGGGGGCAGTAGTAAGAATTGAAAAATGAACCGGTGTATATAAGTGAACAGTAAGTGTGAATAAAAATGGATGGATTAGAAGAAAGTTGTGGAAGGATGTAGGTACGTATTTGTCAAGGCACTGGATTCATTGGAAGCGGAATATTAGAAAAGAAGGAAAAACATAAAAATAATGGTGTAATCAAAGTTGGCTTGTTTTTTTTATTAATACTTCACGAGCTTCTTAGGACCACGCTCATTTTTTCGCCCTTCTTACTTAATTTTATTTACATTCCATTATTATTATTACACCAATACTTTTAAACCCGCTTTATGCCATAACCTGTCTATGACTAAGCACACTGGCCACCTCGGATATTTTAGTATTTCCTCCATACAAGGTCTCCGTTTCTGTACATTGAAAGATCAAATGTTCTGGATCTGCTACCGCTTCTCCACAATTGCACATTTCTTCTTCTACCAAGTGATTTCTTTATAGATGTGCCAATGCCCCTGTATGGTCAGTGATGTAGCTAGGTAACCAAGGGCAATAATTACCAACTCATCTTCAGTAGGTTTCTCAACCAGCACTACAGTGGTCACATTATTTGAACAATCAATTTTGGGTAATTTTTGTTTACTATTTTCTCTTTCCTGACGTTGTTTGCGCTTCAATGCACCACTAAGTTTCTTTTTTTTATCCATAATTTTAAATCTCTAATTTATGCCAAATTATTATTGTTAAAAATATTTAGGATTTACTAATTACAAATCATAAGTCGATATAAGAACTGTTTATGATACAAAGAACTGTATATCTCAATGACTGTTATATAATGAATGTCGTCTCGCAGTGCCTTGGACCAGCATGGACAAGTGTCTAAATCTATTACGTTTCTTTGAAGCGAGCTACTTCAAGCAGAGTAGACGAATGTGCATTCCAGAGTTGTTTATGTTAAGATTAGACTGAAACCAGAGTAGCTCCAGAGTTGTACTTAAAGTATTAGAACGCAATATCGTTAACATTATGTTACAGGGAACAAGATAAATAATGTAATGCTACGGTACTCCGACAAACAGTTTATATCGATTAAGGTCCAAACACAGTGAGACAGTCCTTCAGCGCACCGTACTATGTTTTTACTTATGTCACTCTTTCTATCTTATCCAGATCAATTATTATGATGTTTTAATAGTAGTCCAAAGGAAATATACATCTGCCTTTTTCTGTATATTGTTAGCGATATTACGCTGTAAGACTCTAAGTACAATCCTGCAGCTACTTTTGCTTCAGTTTAATCTCAACATAAACAATTCTAGAATGCGTACCTCTGCCTGAGAGAATTACGTAATAGACTTAGACCCTTGCCTTAGTCCATGCTTCCACCCTCCTTCATGTTCAGCGATAAATTTGTGCACAAGTGAGTATGAAATACACTCTCAATAAAAAAAATTCATTCCTATTTAGAATTTTTGTTATTGTTTATGTTTTTGTTATAAAAGTTGTGTAAGCATTGTCGGGAATATCTATTTACTAAGAGTATTACTTCACTGTGAAACCGAAATATAAATATAAGTTATAAAAGTCCGAGGGCCCCCTGGGCTTGGGGGCCCCGGTACAATGCACCGACTCGCCCATACCTAGCTACGCCAGTGTGTATGGTCTACCCTCAGTCTGGAGATAAGTGATAACACTCTTCTCGGACCTTGGGCTTTCCACCACCAACGACATCAGCACACCGAAGACTGTAAACTGAAAAATTTTCTTCCTTTCTCTGAATTATTCCACATACCCTGCCACTTCTCTTTCACTTCATTTTTGCTCTTTGCCAATAAGTCCACTTCATATTGAATTTCTCCACTTGCTACTGTTCTAGCTGCTTGTTGTGCGGCGTCGTTTGCTTTTTCATTTCCTGTGATTCCTTTGTGAGCAGGAATCCACACTAACGGTACATTGAATCCTTTCATCTTTATTCTATTTAGATTTCTTCTTACTGTATAAAATATATTTCCCGCTTTTCTGATAATCCCATTCTTTTCCAATGCTTCCACCACTGCTTTTGAATCTATGCATATTACAGCATTCGACCATTTGTTGTTCTCAATTGTTGAAATAGCTTCTTTGACAGCTACCAGCTCTGCATCATAAATTGAAATATCTCCAGGTAAAGTTATTATCTGTATAGTAGACTCCGCCGCTACTCCCGAAGTTGGCTTGTTGATGAAAAATTAAAAATTGAGTTAGATATACCATTAGTTTCTAGCAATGTGCATCTAGCTGAGCTCTCTATGATGGAAAATAAGGTTGACTGAATAATAAACAACAGATTTAACTGATTACGTTAAAGCAACATAGCCGCCACAGCTGTCAACATCGAGCCGCCCCTATTGGAAAACCCTACATTCACTAAATTATGCTACTAATGTTCGTTTGAAGGTATGGGATTTATTTTGCTCTTTATTTAAGGTCGACTGATAGTTTTGAGTAAACTTACTTAATTTCAAAAATATAGACGTTGCAAAATCTGCTTAGTTTTTATTTTTACAAAGAGACTAACATCAAATATAATAATAGGCTACAGTTTTGTTACTAAATGCTTTATTAAGATCCGCTATACTGTATGACCAATGGGGTGGGGTCATTTAATCAGTCTATTCTGCACCGTGATCATGATCTTTATGATCACGCTCTTGCGTTGCTTATTATTTGGTATTGAGATAATGGTCTTTGAATTACTTTTTTTACGCCGGAACCTTTCATTTGTAATTAAGTATATGCTAATATATGTGTATACATATGGTTATATTGACCTATTTATTATTCTAAAATGGATATACTATTTACAATCCTACTTCATTCGTTTAATTTTCAGCCATCTTTTTCACGGCATGTGATTAGTACAGTCTGTGAAAAAAGTTGTAATGTTATAACAATATGGGCTTGTGTCCTATGTCTTAATTTCTATAAAATTGTCCTATATATTGATAAACTAGATACTAGAACCTCAAATGTTCAATTATTTTTTAATAACTCCTGATATTTCAGGAGATATTCAATTAAAAAAGTGATTTTGTCTTTTTAATTATTAAAGGGATTCAATGTTGTACAACATTCCAACTGCATGAGACCTCATAACCGCTAGTTACTATCTCTTTTATACAATAAAGCGTAAATAGATATATTCTTGACAGAAATCTGACATGTTTACAGGTTACCAACCTTACAGCTCATAAATCTTTGCTATATGTATTTATGTATCAAAATATAAAATATTATGTCTGCCGTAACAGGGTTAAATAAAATAAAAACTTATTATTCTTTGACTTGACTTGATTATTTCGACTACCAACAGCTACAAAACATTACCACAGCACTGACCTAATCAACAATAATAACTGACGTATACAATGCATTTCACGTCATACAAATGGCCGAACATTTCTAGCGCTAAAACTACAATTGAAATTTTTAATTGCTATATCTCCGTCAACATTTAGATATTTAATAAAATAGACACGCCAATACACATTTATTAACATAAATTTCAATCAACAATTGAAAAATCGACCACTAAAAAATGAGTACACAAGGCCATTCATTCATTCAGTTGAAATTTCTACAAATTTTTCATTTCATTTAATAAATGACCCTCAATATCTTCTTCCCGTACGTATGACAATCCTGAAACTGTAACAGTTATTCATTTTCTAATTTACAAAGAAAAAGAGGTTACTTCATATTTATTTTTTCTTTAATATTTATTCATAAATACATGATTGATTATACTAAATACTTACACAACATTTTCAAAAACGGTTTGTCTACTTTTATAAAAGACTCAATATGCTAATGTGAATAAAATGATAATTTTAATGTTGTTTCTTTATACAAAACTTGGGTTAATTAACACTCGATTTAATTATTATTTCATAATACTGTGCTAATTTATATTACACTTGGTTATAGGAAATTTTAGACTAAGTTTGGACCAAAGTAAACAACTAATGGCACTTTGGGCAGTACTGGCAGCTCCTCTTATAATGTCGGTAGATTTAAGAACTATCAAAGTTGCATGTAAGGCTATTTTATTGAACAAGAAAATTATTAAAGTGAATCAAGATCCTCTGGGAATTCAAGGGAATATGAAACAACCCAGTAAACAATTTGGTGAAGTGCCCTATTTCGCTTTACAAGTTCGAAGCAACCACACAAAAACCAATTTTAGTTCAAATTTATTGCCTACCTGTCAAGATTTTGTGAAATAAAATCTGATATATGTAGTTTTAGCAAGTTTGTTAATAGTTCAAAAGTGGTACACAAAAGTTGCCATTTTATGACAACATCTTATATACGTTTCTTCATCTACATATATTTCAACATTTTTCATTCAGAAAGTTGTTTTAATTTTTCTCTTATATTTCAGACACAAAATTAGACGGTACCCAAAAATTGTTGTAAGGAGAAATAAGAAGAACTTAATTACAAATTAAGATTTGATCTACTGGTAAATAAAATGGTATCCTTACAAGATATAATTTATAAGAGTTCTTACTATATAAATATGTAAAGTACATGTAATTTCATTTTCAGAAACTGTCTCCTAGATAAAACTAAAGCTAAAGTTCAAGCCCAGTGTACATTCAAGTGTATAGAATAGTTAGTTTATTTTTTATTGTTAATTGTGTGTGCCTCTCGGCTTTACAATCTACCGTATTTTATTTCTTGTTACATTTCATTCCTATCTTAACTATTCAACCTTAAAACTAAACTTACTAATTTTATTTAAAACTAATTATTTTCTTAAAACTAGACTTTATTTATTTATTAAAACTAACAACAAAAAAAAAAAAAAATTTCTAGACTTTTAGTACTTCCAAAAAGTGCTTTCTGCTTCTTCTTCTCTTGACCCTCTCTCTTCATGTTCCCCATGCAAACTTTTATCTCCAACCGTACTTTCTGCTTCTTCTTCTCTTGACCCTCTTCCTTCATTTTCCCTAGTCATTCTTCTATACTGGTCTATTCCATAGTCTATTTTTCTGGGCTGAAGTTTAACTGTTTCCTCGTTACTTCTTTCTTTCTCCTGCTTCCCTTCATTGCCTCTTTTAGTACTTCCTTTCTCTTCCTGTTCCTTGTGCAACCCAGCCATCAGCTTATTTCTTCTCCTGTTTTTTCTTTCCTTCTTACTATTTCCGCCATCCACCTCTTTCCTTCACTGCCTCCCTTTAATAGCTGGCCAATATTCCTTTCGCTCGCTACTTTTTCCTTACACTCAAACTTAATGTGCTTCAGTGTTTCGTCCTCCGCTCCGCACACTCTACACTTTCTTTCCTCACTCTTTTCCCAGTATCTGTTTCCTTTTTCCTCATTTCCAAATCTAAACCTTGCTGTTCTTCTTATGTGTTTTATGTCTTTTTCTATAAGGTACTGAGGCACATTATTTTCCCATAACCTTTTATATCTTTTATTGTAGATACTTTTTTCTATTTTTCCCATTCTCTCCTGCTGCTGTATCTCCTTATCCCTTCTCCTTAGCTCCTCTTCCACACTTGCGCCTCCTTCTCTTCTCCTCTCTGCCTCCTCGATCGCCATTCCATTCCTTTCAAAGTACTCCTTTCTCTTTTTTGGACCTCCTCCCCCCCCATTCTTTATTCTATCCTCTCTTATTTTCTTTAAAATTTTGCTTTCCGCCCTGGTCAATTTCTCCTCGTATTTTACTGCTCTTTCCCCTGTTTTAATTCGTATCTTATCCCTTTTTAGCTCCTCCATAACCATGTATCCTGGCGTGCACCTGTCCAGCCCTAGTAACCATTTAATATATCTCACCTGTATTCTTTCCAACTTTTCTAGCTCCTTCCACCCCCAAACCTCTGCTCCATACAACATCATACTGGCTATCAGTCTGTCAAACATCCATATTCTCTTTTGTATGTCCCCCCAAAATACCTTTTCTCCTAGTCCCCATACCCATCGCATTGCTAGCTCCGCCTTCTTTGCTACCTCCCTTATCTGAGCCTCTTCTCCATTGTTCTTTTTAAAAGTGTAGCCCAGATATTTAAATTCTTCTACTTCCTCAATGTCCTCTGTTTTGTATTTCCACCTTTTATGTCTTCTTTTTTCTCCCCCTTTTTTAAATACCATAATTTTTGTCTTTTCCACATTTAACTCTAGTCCTTTCCTGTCTATATATCTCCCTAGCCGATGTGCCATCTCCTGCAGCTCTCCTTCCCTTTTTGCCAACAGGACTATATCGTCAGCGTATGCTAAAGTCCATATCTTGTAGTGTCTTCCTATTAGCAACCCCCCCCCCCCATCTTGTCCTCTTTCCATTACCTCCTCCAAGTCTGCTGTATATATCGCAAATAAAATTGGGCTCAGAGAACAACCTTGCCTCAACCCCTTGTCTGTCCAGAATTCTTCTGATTCTTCACCCCCAACTCTTATTCTCATTCTTGTTTCTTCGTAAATTTCTTCAATACATTCCACTATATCCTCATCTATTTTTTTCTTTCTCATGTACTTCCACAATTTCTGTCTGTTGACCATATCAAACGCCGCTTTAAGGTCGATGAACATTGCATATATCTGTCCTCCTTTTTCCCTTAGCTCTTTTTCAACTACATGGTTCAATGCGTATATATTGTCTAAAGTCCCTCGTCCCTTTCTAAAGCCTGCTTGTGTTTCGGGAAGTATTTCTTTTCCTTTTACCTCTTCTTCCAGTCTTTCTCTCACAATCCCTGCATAAATCCTGTACCCTGTATTCAATAGTGTAATACCCCTGTAATTCTTGGCTTCATGCCTATTTCCCTTTTTATATATCGGAGTTATTACCCCTTCTCTCCAGCTGTCTGGCAGGTTTCGTCCTTTCCATATCTTATTCATTGCTGTCAGTAATCCTTTCTCTATCCTTTCTTGCCCAGCTTTCCACGCCTCGTTCTTTAGTCCATCTCTACCTGGTGCTTTCTTTTCCTTGAGTTTTTGAATTTGTGTTTTTAGTTCATTTAGTTCTATTTCGTTTACTTTCTCCTTCTCTTTTATCCCCTTCTTTGTATTCTCGTTTCTTTTCTTTCCTCCTAGTACTCCCATAAAGTGTTTCGTCCACTCTTCCATTTTTATTTCCTTGCTTGGCTCTTTCCTTCGCTTTTTCTCCCTATTTATGTAATCCCATGCCTGCCTCTCCGTTGTTATCTCTCTAATTTCTTTTTCTATTCCTATTTTGAACTCATTCTTTTTATCTTTTATCTTATCGTGATATTCCCTTTGCTTCCTCTTGAAGTCTTCTTTACTTGATTCTCCTTTCTTCCATCTCTTTAGTTCCCTTTTTACCTCTTTTTTCCATTCTTTACATTCTTTATCCCACCATTTGTTTTCTCCCGTTCTATCAGATATTCTCCACCTTTTACCTTGGGTTGCTTCCTTCATCCTCTCTTCAATTTCCTCCATCTCTTCCGTTTCTCCTTCTTCCTCGTATCTCCGTTCCAATTCCTCCATAAACTTCTTCCTTCCTTCCTCCGTCCAATCGCTGCCCTCTTTCCATTCGTTTCCCTTTCTTTCACCTCTCCTCGCCTCCAACTCCACCACCAGCGGTAGGTGATCCGAGTCCACCCTCTCTTCCACTTTCATTCTTTCTACCTTCTGTCCTCCTCCCAGCGTTGTCACCACGTAGTCGATTACTGTATCCCTCTGCTTCCCACATAGGTATATTCCCCTTCTTCATCTCCTTCCTTGTTCCCATTTAGTACTATCCATCCTTGCTCTTCTAGCATTTCCATTAGTTCTTTTCCCTCGGCGTTTATTGTTTTGTCTTTCGTTGTTCTTTTCTTTTTACTATTCCCCCATATTTCGTCCACCTTTCCCAACTCCCCAATTCTCGCGTTGAAATCCCCTCCAATTAATAGGTTTTCCTGTTTCTCATCCTTAATTATTTCTTTTATTTCTTTCATTGTTTCTTTTATATTACCTTTACTGTCCTTTCCTCTCTCCCCCTTTTACCACTCTCTTTACTTTCCCCCAACTCCTTCACCATGTTTTCGAAATTCCCCCTTTTCCAGTTCTTTGTTTTTTTCATTCCATATATACTGCGTTCCTTCACACCATACTTTCTTGTAACCGACCTTCACATCCTTTTTCCCCCTTATAGAATAGTTAGTGTATGTTTATTTAATGTTGAACAATGTAGACTAATGTTATATTAACAATTGATCAAAAATAATGCTGTAAATATATTAAAAATAATAAAATATTAATAAAATTCTTGCATAAAGTTATTGTTTTTTTTTCAATATAAATTTGTTTTCTAATAAAAATCGATTTTATTTTTCAAAATAAATACTCTGTTTAAACTTCCCGCTTAATTTTAATGTAATATCCCTGACCAATCACAGCAGGGTATAAATTATAATTTATAACTCTGGTCATAAATCATATACCGACTCCGCTTTTTATTCAGCAGTGAGCCGTCGTTGCGATGTCTGTAGCTCATAAAAAGGGCCTTTCCTATGAATGACTGAATAGAAAACGAACGCGTTTCAGACAAAAAACTCATGATAAGTAATAGAAATGAAGTAGAATTGACTCCAAAATGTTTACTGGGTAACGCCTTTTCCATGAACCTAACATTCATTAAAGCACTAGTTGTCTTTTATAATTCCTACTACAATATACCCCTGTCACAAAGCGACGTATTTTTAGTGTGTATGATTTGAATCTAACAAAATAATTCGTGATTTCATTTCAAATTTTAATTTTATCCTAGACGGTAAACGCTAGCAAACTTACAAAGTTTCACTTGGAACATTATAATATCAGATCATTTTTTTGATAGAAATTTTAAAATAAGCAAAGACGAGTATAATATTGTTATAAACTATATACTAATAGTAAATACATACTTATGTATAATCATTTTGTCGCACCATCAATGAAACTTACGTAGTCTGCTAGATGTTTAATTCCATTTGGAAATCGGGTCTTATTTTCCATTAGCCTATTATTTCCATCACGATTAGGTTCCTGCCAGCAATCATCCATGTTCAAATACTCATATCCTGCATCCTTATATCCTTCTGCAACCATAATATCAGCTATTTCCCGATATAAAATTTCACTATTAAAAATAAATAATAATTTAGTATACAAGAATCATCAAATAACCTCACGATTCAGAACAGAAAATGAGGAGGACAACAAATATTGTAAAAAGTGGGATGAAAAGAAACCATAGCGGTATAGGATAAATTATTATAGGAAACAAAAATTAATTGTAAATTAAGTTTATAGCAATATTGTAATATTATGATATTAATTTTTAATTTCTTTGATCAGTTAGAACTGAAATGTGAAATATTTGTAAGAAGATTGTAAGGTCGTAGAGACATATACAGGGTGATCCAGAAATCGACGTCAAGCCGGAATTGAGTCATAGGCCAAGTCATAACAGTTACCAGAAAAATATTTAAAAAAATATAAGTTAAATAATTTAAAAATTATTGGCATTTTAAAAAAATCAAGAAAATCTGCACCCTGTGACAGTCCCAATTTCGGCTTGACGTCGAGTTCTGGGACACCTGTGTAATAACTCTATTCAATTAACTAAAATAATTAATGTTTGAATATCATATCTTATACATTCCTTACGATATTCCCCGGAATTAATATTGCAGCGGAATCTTTGCCCAGAAGTCCACCCCATTGGGGGAGTTCTAGCTAAACCATTATCAAGTTCATTACTGCAAACGATGATGGTTAAGAAGATGCTTAGAAGAATTATAGACGACATTATTAATCACAGGAATTTAATTTCAAAATTGACTACTACTTGCATCCGAGTGAAAAATATTAATTTATTGTTAATTTAAGATCGTTTCAATATATATATAAATTTCGATAAAAGAATTACCGGGACTGAAAGAAATACGTAAACGGTTTATAATGGCATACAGGGCCGGCATAAAAAATGTTTGCATCACGAGTCATTATGGTTTTTGGCGATTGTAATATTTTTAAGGCCTAAAAGCAAACTTTATTTTTGTTGCTGTATTTAAGGCATTTATTTTGTAACTTTTTGTCTGACGTCATGCTTCATGAATTGAATTAGTGTGATATCCATTTGTTTGTTAATATTGACTAATAAGATTGTAGTAAAAATGCAACTTAAGGTTAAGCTATTATTTGTCAATATTCAGTGGAACCATCAGAAACTCTCTCCCCACTCGGTGGGCTTCTGAGTCAGATGTTAATCGTTAGAAATCTGGGTCTATAACAGTGGCGTGGCTACTGCCGTATCAGCCGTATCAATGATACGGGGCACCCGATCTACAAGTGCCCCAAATGTGTGTCTTTGTTACTTTTGTGAAAAATCTTTACCCATGATTTGGACCCCCCAACAAATGTTGATACGGGGCCTGTCTAAGGCACGCTAAGCCACTGGTCTATACTCATTATATCGGTAACAACTGCTCTACTAAAACGAGATTTGCTGGAAATTTAGGCAAAGTTTGACTAGATGCGGTACCAAAAGAATTGTTCTTTTATAATCCCCTTTATTCAGAAAGTATATTGAGATGATGGAATTGAGTTGGACTAGAGTAAGTTAAAATAGGGGAGAGGGGGGCAGTAGTAAGAATTGAAAAATGAACCGGTGTATATAAGTGAACAGTAAGTGTGAATAAAAATGGATGGATTAGAAGAAAGTTGTGGAAGGATGTAGGTACGTATTTGTCAAGGCACTGGATTCATTGGAAGCGGAATATTAGAAAAGAAGGAAAAACATAAAAATAATGGTGTAATCAAAGTTGGCTTGTTTTTTTTATTAATACTTCACGAGCTTCTTAGGACCACGGTCATTTTTTCGCCCTTCTTACTTAATTTTATTTACATTCCATTATTATTATTACACCAATACTTTTAAACCCGCTTTATGCCATAACCTGTCTATGACTAAGCACACTGGCCACCTCGGATATTTTAGTATTTCCTCCATACAAGGTCTCCGTTTCTGTACATTGGAAGATCAAATGTTCTGGATCTGCTACCGCTTCTCCACAATTGCACATTTCTTCTTCTACCAAGTGATTTCTTTTTAGATGTGCCATTGCCCCTGTATGGTCAGTGACGTAGCTAGGTAACCAAGGGCAATAATTACCAACTCATCTTCAGTAGGTTTCTCAACCAGCACTACAGTGGTCACATTATTTGAACAATCAATTTTGGGTAATTTTTGTTTACTATTTTCTCTTGCCTGACGTTGTTTGCGCTTCAATGCACCACTAAGTTTCTTTTTTTTATCCATAATTTTAAATCTCTAATTTATGCCAAATTATTATTGTTAAAAATATTTAGGATTTACTAATTACAAATCATAAGTCGATATAAGAACTGTTTATGATACAAAGAACTGTATATCTCAATGACTGTTATATAATGAATGTCGTCTCGCAGTGCCTTGGACCAGCATGGACAAGTGTCTAAATCTATTACGTTTCTTTGAAGCGAGCTACTTCAAGCAGAGTAGACGAATGTGCATTCCAGAGTTGTTTATGTTAAGATTAGACTGAAACCAGAGTAGCTCCAGAGTTGTACTTAAAGTATTAGAACGCAATATCGTTAACATTATGTTACAGGGAACAAGATAAATAATGTAATGCTACGGTACTCCGACAAACAGTTTATATCGATTAAGGTCCAAACACAGTGAGACAGTCCTTCAGCGCACCGTACTATGTTTTTACTTATGTCACTCTTTCTATCTTATCCAGATCAATTATTATGATGTTTTAATAGTAGTCCAAAGGAAATATACATCTGCCTTTTTCTGTATATTGTTAGCGATATTACGCTGTAAGACTCTAAGTACAATCCTGCAGCTACTTTTGCTTCAGTTTAATCTCAACATAAACAATTCTAGAATGCGTACCTCTGCCTGAGAGAATTACGTAATAGACTTAGACCCTTGCCTTAGTCCATGCTTCCCCCCTCCTTCATGTTCAGCGATAAATTTGTGCACAAGTGAGTATGAAATACACTCTCAATAAAAAAAATTCATTCCTATTTAGAATTTTTGTTATTGTTTATGTTTTTGTTATAAAAGTTGTGTAAGCATTGTCGGGAATAACTATTTACTAAGAGTATTACTTCACTGTGAAACCGAAATATAAATATAAGTTATAAAAGTCCGAGGGCCCCCTGGGCTTGGGGGCCCCGGTGCAATGCACCGACTCGCCCATACCTAGCTACGCCAGTGTGTATGGTCTACCCTCAGTCTGGAGATAAGTGATAACACTCTTCTCGGACCTTGGGCTTTCCACCACCAACGACATCAGCACACCGAAGACTGTAAACTGAAAAATTTTCTTCCTTTCTCTGAATTATTCCACATACCCTGCCACTTCTCTTTCACTTCATTTTTGCTCTTTGCCAATAAGTCCACTTCATATTGAATTTCTCCACTTGCTACTGTTCTAGCTGCTTGTTGTGCGGCGTCGTTTGCTTTTTCATTTCCTGTGATTCCTTTGTGAGCAGGAATCCACACTAACGGTATATTGAATCCTTTCATCTTTATTCTATTTAGATTTCTTCTTACTGTATAAAATATATTTCCCGCTTTTCTGATAACCCCATTCTTTTCCAATGCTTCCACCACTGCTTTTGAATCTATGCATATTACAGCATTCGACCATTTGTTGTTATCAATTGTTGAAATAGCTTCTTTGACAGCTACCAGCTCTGCATCATAAATTGAAATATCTCCAGGTAAAGTTATTATCTGTATAGTAGACTCCGCCGCTACTCCCGAAGTTGGCTTGTTGATGAAAAATTAAAAATTGAGTTAGATATACCATTAGTTTCTAGCAATGTGCATCTAGCTGAGCTCTTTATGATGGAAAATAAGGTTGACTGAATAATAAACAACAGATTTAACTGATTACGTTAAAGCAACATAGCCGCCACAGCTGTCAACATCGAGCCGCCCTGGAAAACCCTACATTCACTAAATGCTACTAATGTTCGTTTGAAGGTATGGGATTTATTTTGCTCTTTATTTAAGGTCGGCTGATAGTTTTGAGTAAACTTACTTAATTTCAAAAATATAGACGTTGCAAAATCTGCTTGGTTTTTATTTTTACAAAGAGACTAACATCAAATATCAGTTTTGTTACTAAATGCTTTATTAAGATTCGCTATACTGTATGACCAATGGGGTGGGGTCATTTAATCAGTCTATTCTGCACCGTGATCATGATCTTTATGATCACGCTCTTGCGTTGCTTATTATTTGGTATTGAGATAATGGTCTTTGAATTACTTTTTTTACGCCGGAACCTTTAATTTGTAATTAAGTATATGCTATTACATGTGTATACATCATCATATATTATAATGTCCCAGGTGTTTGAATCTATTCTTATATGTTTGGTACTGAATTTTGTATAGCAGCGCGAAAACGGCTCCGGCGATCTTTTTAAAAATTTCCTATTTTGTAGAGAAAAAAATTCTAAGACTTTTGGCGCCCCCGGATTTTTCCCTGAATTTCCTGGAAACCCGTAATTTTGGAAAAACTGGAAAAAAAGTGATCCCTTTTTTGCTGTATTACTTTTAAGTCGTAAACGATAGAAAGTTGAAATTTTGCATGTGTATTAAGGTATTCAATGCTGATATTTCTCAAAAATTAGAAATTCAAAAATTAAAAAAGGGGGGGTTGAAGAAAATCGGGGGCCCGTTAGGGAACTTTGGAGAAAGTTCATATTCTGGATTCTAGAATAACTAAGTATATTATCAATAAAAAAAAATTCAAAATTTAAAAATTTTATTGGGGGACACGGGGGCAGTATTTGCCGAAAGTAAAAATTGTGCTAGAAAATTGAAATTTTGTATGTAGGCTAACCTTAGTAACTTATTTACGAATCGAAAAAAAAAATCGCAAATTTTGAAAAAAAGTTTGTCAAATAACGCATAAATTGAAAATATTTTTTATTTTGATAAAAAAAATATATTTTTTAGTCAATTTATATGTGTGGCGAGTTTATTTATTATTTCAATTTAAAAATAGAATTAAATATGAAATGTAATTACGAATTATTCTATTGGATTCAAATCATACACGACAAAAGGACGTCGCATTGCGACGGGGGTAAACTCTAGGGATCTTATATTCTTATATATGTTTGGTAGTAAATTTTGTATGGCAGCGCGAAAACGGCTTCGTCAATGTTTTTGAAAATTGCCTGTTTCGTAGAGAAAATTTTTTTAAGACTTTTTTCGTCCCCGGATTTTTCACTGAATTTCCTGGAAACCCGTAATTTTGGAAAAACTGGAAAAAAGTAAGCCTTTTTTGCTGTATTACTTTTAATTCGTAAAAGATGGAAAGTTGAAATTTTGCATGTGTATTAAGGTATTTTATGCTGACATTTCGCAAAAATTAGAAATTCAAAAATTGAAAAAGGGGGGGTTGAACAAATTCGGAGGCCCGGTAGAAAACTTTGGAGAAAGTTCATATTCTAGATTCTAGAATAATTAAGTGTATTATTAAAAAAAGAAAAATTCAAAATTTTATTTGGGGGCACGGGGGGCAGTAATTTCCGAGTGTAAAAATTGTGCTAGAAAGTTGAAATTTTGTATATAGGCTAACCGTGGTAACTTATTTACTAATCGAAAAAAAATCCCAAATTTTGAAAAAAAGTTGGTCAAATAACGCATGAATTGAAAATATTTTTTATTTTGATATAAAAAATATAATATTCCTTAGTCAGTTTGAATGAAAAATTAATTGTTATAATATGTAAAATTAATATAGGACGAATTTATTTATTATTTCAGTTTAAAAATGGAATTAAATTTTGACATGAAATTCAAGCCACACACAAAAAACAAACGTCGCTTGCGACGGGGGTAAAAGCTAGTATATTATAATGTCCCAGGTGTTTGAATCTATTCTTATATGTTTATATTCTTATATTCTTATATGTTTGGTACTGAATTTTGTATGGCAGCGCGAAAACGGCTCCGGCGATCTTTTTAAAAATTTCCTATTTCGTAGAGAAAAAAATTCTAAGACCTTTGGCGTCCCCGGATTTTTCCCTGAATTTCCTGGAAACCCGTAATTTTGGAAAAACTGGAAAAAAGTGATCCCTTTTTTGCTCTATAACTTTTAATTAGTAAAAGATAGAAAGTTGAAATTTTGCATGTGTATTAAGGTACTCAATGCTGACATTTCTCAAAAAAAAAAATAAAAAAATTGAAAAAGGGGGGGTTCAAGAAATTCGGGGGCCCAGTAGGGAACTTTTGAAAAAGTTCATATTCTGGATTCTAGAATAATTAAGTATATTATTAATAAAAAAAAATTCAAAATTTCAAAATTTTGTTTGGGGGCACGGGGGGCAGTATTTGCCGAGAGTAAAAATTGTGCTAGAAAGTTGAAATTTTGTATATAGGCTAACCTTGGTAACTTATTTCCGAATCGAAAAAAAAAATCCCAAATTTTGAAAAAAAGTTGGTCAAATAACGCATAAATTGAAAATATTTTTTATTTTGATAAAAAAAAAATATTTTTTTAGTCAATTTATATGTGTTAATGTATATGTGCGAGTTTATTTATTATTTCAATTTAAAAATAGAACAGTTAAATATGAAATTTAATTACGAATTATTTTATTGGATTCAAATGATACACGCCAAAAAGACGTCGCAGCGTGACGGGGGAAACTCAAGTATATTATAATGTCCAAGGTGTATATTTATATTCTTATATGTTTATGTGTTTATATGTTTGGTTCGAATTTTGTATGGCATCTCGAAAACGGCTCCAGGGAAGTTTTTAAAAATTTCCTATTTCGTAGAGAAAAAAATTCTTAGACTTTTGGCGTCCCCGGATTTTTCCCTGAATTTCCTGGAAACCCGTAATTCAAGCCACTCACAAAAAACAGACGTCGCTTGCGACGGGGGTAAAAGCTAGTATGTTTATATTCTTATATTCTTATATTCTTATATGTTTGGTACTGAATTTTGTATGGCAGCGCGAAAACGGCTCCGGCGATCTTTTTAAAAATTTCCTATTTCGTAGAGAAAAAAATTCTAAGACCTTTGGCGTCCCCGGATTTTTCCCTGAATTTCCTGGAAACCCGTAATTTTGGAAAAACTGGAAAAAAGTGATCCCTTTTTTGCTCTATAACTTTTAATTAGTAAAAGATAGAAAGTTGAAATTTTGCATGTGTATTAAGGTACTCAATGCTGACATTTCTCAAAAAAAAAAAATAAAAAAATTGAAAAAGGGGGGGTTCAAGAAATTCGGGGGCCCAGTAGGGAACTTTTGAAAAAGTTCATATTCTGGATTCTAGAATAATTAAGTATATTATTAATAAAAAAAAATTCAAAATTTCAAAATTTTGTTTGGGGGCACGGGGGGCAGTATTTGCCGAGAGTAAAAATTGTGCTAGAAAGTTGAAATTTTGTATATAGGCTAACCTTGGTAACTTATTTCCGAATCGAAAAAAAAAATCCCAAATTTTGAAAAAAAGTTGGTCAAATAACGCATAAATTTAAAATATTTTTTATTTTGATAAAAAAAAAATATTTTTTTAGTCAATTTATATGTGTTAATGTATATGTGCGAGTTTATTTATTATTTCAATTTAAAAATAGAACAGTTAAATATGAAATTTAATTACGAATTATTTTATTGGATTCAAATGATACACGCCAAAAAGACGTCGCAGCGTGACGGGGGAAACTCAAGTATATTATAATGTCCAAGGTGTATATTTATATTCTTATATGTTTGTGTTTATATGTTTGGTTCGAATTTTGTATGGCATCTCGAAAACGGCTCCAGGGAAGTTTTTAAAAATTTCCTATTTCGTAGAGAAAAAAATTCTTAGACTTTTGGCGTCCCCGGATTTTTCCCTGAATTTCCTGGAAACCCGTAATTCAAGCCACTCACAAAAAACAGACGTCGCTTGCGACGGGGGTAAAAGCTAGTATAGTTATATTGACCTATTTATTATTCTAAAATGGATATACTATTTAAAATCCTACTTTATTCGTTTAATTTTCAGCCATCTTTTTCACGGCATGTGATTAGTACAGTCTGTGAAAAAAGTTGTAATGTTATAACAATATGGGCTTGTGTCCTATGTCTTAATTTCTATAAAATTGTCCTATATATATTGATAAACTAGATACTAGAACCTCAAATGTTCAATTATTTTTTAATAACTCCTGATATTTCAGGAGATATTAACAATTAAAAAAGTGATTTTGTCTTTTTAATTATTAAAGGGATTCAATGTTGTACAACATTCCAACTGCATGAGACCTCATAACCGCTAGTTGCTATCTCTTTTATACAATAAAGCGTAAATAGATATATTCTTGACAGAACTCTGACAAGTTTACAGGTTACCAAGCTTACAGCTCATAAATCTCCGCTATATGTATTTATATATCAAAATATCAAATATTATTTACAGTTATTTCGAGGAACAATAAAATTTCAATATTATGTCTGCCGTAACATGGTTAAATAAAATAAAAACTTATTATTCTTTGACTTGACTTGATTATTTCGACTACCAACAGCTACAAAAGATAACCACAGCACTAACTCAATCAACAATAATAACTGACGTATACATACAAATAACCGAACATTTCTAGCGCTAAAACTACAATTGAAATTTTTAATTGCTATATCTCCCTCAACATTTAGATATTTAATAAAATAGACACGCCAATATACATTTATTAACATCAATTTCAATCAACAATTGAAAATTCGACCACTAAAAAATGAGTACACAAGGCCATTCATTCATTCAGTTGAAATTTCTACAAATTTTTCATTTCATTTAATAAATGACCCTCAATATCTTCTTCCCGTACGTATGACATTCCTGAAACTGTAACAGTTATTCATTTTCTAATTTACAAAGAAAAAGAGGTTACTTCATATTTATTTTTTCTTTAATGTTTATTCATAAATACATGATTGATTATACTAAATACTTACACAACATTTTCAAAAACGGTTTGTCTACTTTTATAAAAGACTCAATATGCTAATGTGAGTAAAATAATAGTTTTAATGTTGTTTCTTTATACAAAACTTGATACAAAAATGAGTGGGTGCGTGTTTATTTCTGGAAACCTGCGACAACTACATAAAGGCACATGAAAACTTCTATTCATTTTAATACAATTTGAAACACCTGGAACTGTTGACAGTATTGTATTATTTGTCTAACGAATGAACAATTTTTCAAATTTTAGGTTAAATAAAAAAAAATTGTCTGTAAAAGAAACATTTGTTAATAGTAAATAATAATATAACCTACAAAAATATAAAGCATAATATTTTTAATGTGAAATAATTCAAATTGTATTAAAGTTGTGAAGTATTTCTTAAATTTTATCACTTCTATTTAATTTGCGGTTTTTATTGATAGAAAATAATAGAAATAAAGGTATATAAAATTAACCTTTTCGATATTTACTCTTTATTATATTTCGATTCCGAATTTTATCACTAGTTGATACGTTTGGTACTCATTTCGAAGTTTCATTATTTTATTATCGGGATTAGCAATTTTTACGTAAAGCTTAAGTCGAATTTTAATAGCTATAATGAAAGATAGCATCTACAAAATAAATAGTAATATTTTATAGAAGCTGCTCTTAATAAATTCAAATCAAATTATTGTATTCAATATACTTCGTTTCATTACAATATTTTGAAGAAACTGAGTTCCATTTTACTTGAGTTTTATATGTAAAATCAAAAGTTTTTTAATAGCATTTTGCTAAGATATAGTTTCAGCAATGACAATCATATGCATTCTGAATTAATGTATAATGAATGTAATAACTACATAAATTACTTATTAAAATACGTCGCCGTAACAATAAAGTGAAAAATGTAAAATATCGCAGTTAAGAAATGTTTTACGTATTTATTTTATTATTGGTGAATATTTTAGATATCAATATATCGTTAATCTTTTACTGTTATAATTTTCTGTAAATGATAAGTAAAATATACATAACACAGAGAATCGAGGTTTATCAAAATCGTTACTTAAAACGCTGCTACTAAAGCAATTCTTATATTTTATAAAATTCGGAATCGATAAAGAAAACAAATATCGATGAAAGATTAATTCGTTGGCAGTGTGAAATATAGGTGCCTCGCATTTTAACATTGTACATAATTTAGTTATATATTGGTTTTGTAATTTGGTATTAATTGATTACTCAATCTTTTGCAAATAATTGTGTTTTATGTTTGACTTAAACGACCGTACTTTATCGTTTCGGTTACTGACTTTATACAAAAAAAATATATTTTTAGGAAAATAAGTAAAAATATGTGTACCATTTTAAATGGCACATAATTAAATATCTTACAAATTTTTCAACAATTTACTAAAACATTTTGATGCAAAATAAATTCACTTATTAGCAGCAAGTAAACAAAATTGAAATAGTTTGTTTTTTTTACTATCGTATATAAATTTTTGGATTTTTTTAAATAAAAATAGTTATTCACACATCAAATACTGTATTTTGTATAATTATTATATATCATTAGCAGTTATCCTTAGAATACTTCAGCCGTAAAGAAATTTGACCAAATATTTTATTTGTATTTTCTTAAAGACTCATTCGTACCTCAAGAGCAACCAGTTAAAAATTATTTTGTAAAAATTGACAGTGGCAGTCATTTTACAAACTATATAGTTACATAAAATGTAATTATGCTTATCTCGAATGATATTTATCAAGTCAATGTGCAGCATAATGTCAAAACTAATTATTCGTTCAAGTTAAATTTTTGATAGCGATAATTGAAAACAACCGATTAAAGACAAAACCTAAATTCATGTAGTGTTGAATGTAATATTTTTTACCCAAAAACCTAACACTTTTACGAATGTATTTATTAAATATGTAACATTGTATAATTTTACATAAAAAGCTTTATTAACGTCAGAAAATTTATAACAGCAGTAGCCATGAACAGATCATTCTTGTTGTCTGGATATAAAGTATAATGTCACAAAACATAAATTTATGTTGAAAGATAACTTTTGTTATGTAAATGGTAACTGTGTTGTGTCGGTAATAACTGTGTTTAGTGGGATATTTCTGTCGAGTATGCAACTATCTTAGGATTGACTTTTAAATTGTCAGTTAACTGTGGTATTATAAAGGTTGGTTGCTAATTTTGTTTCTTTGCTCTTATTTTAGTTTGACCGAACATAACTGCAGCTTGACGAAGCAAAATACTTCGGTTTCATTTTTCGTTTGTTATCTGCCAGTCTTTAACAAAACTAGAATTGGAAAACTCAGTTTTTACTCGAGGTAGTAGTGGCGGATTTACCAGCGAGGTAGCAGGGGCGGCAAATTTGGAGCCAAAATATTTTTTTGTCTTACAGAGATTAAAAACATTCATATTTATATACCTAAATGTTATTAGGTTCACACAAACAATTCAACATGTAATATGTTTCACCACATAGGTTTGGTTGTAGCGCGGGAACAAGTGGCATGACCGGAACTAGGAAGCTGTTATTAGCTCAGATACCTAAAAACTATTTCTTGTGCAATTTTAACTAAATCGTTTGATTATAAAAGTAATCTAGGAACTAGGAATCTAGGACACATTGTAAAAATCGATAGGGGCGGCAAATGTATAAATCTGCCACTGCCAGGTAGATCAAGACCAGACCCTTCCGACCGCGACCCTCTTACTCATTAAGGGTTTATAATTATTATGAACAAGATAAATATTTCATTGAATTTGAGTTAAAGCTTTGCAAATGAAACTTCTCAAAGTAAAAAAATATTTCAAAGAAATATACTTTTTAGGAGGAGAAAGTTATTACTCTTCATAAATAAGTCTCTTTTTCTTATTATTTTGACAAAAGGAAAAACATATGCCTGTATCTACTTTTGGCCAGCGTACAGATCTTAATTATAAATCGATAAATAAAGAAATTTGTCAATAAAAAAAATCGGCATATAAATGTGTAAGCCACATATACAAATAACTAACAAGTAAGAAAGTAGTTCTTTAAACGTTCAAATCGTCAGATATATTTATGGTTTTTTATTTATTGAATATTTTAGAATTTTATTTAACTACATATTATTTCTTTACCCAAAATAATTGGCGCGGATATATGTACCAATTTAAAATTATGGTTTTCTGAATAAACATATTTATTGAGATTAGATGGGGTAATTTTTGAGGAGTTTAAACTATATTTATGACATTGGCAGGGTCAACCAAATCTTCATTTCTATAAAACTGTACCATATATTGATAATGTTGCTATAAGAACCTCATAATCATTAAAGGGATCAATTATAAAAATAAATATACATGTGATGTCACTTTCGATCACTACTACCCTCTTCTCTTCCTTGAATTGCACTCTCTTTTTTTAACAACAGAGTGTAAAAGAGACACATAACTGTATAATAAAGAGACACTCACAGCTGGTGCAAGCAACACAAGTTTTGATATCATGACAGTTGTGAACAAAAATTAAATCGGTTACTTAGGACGGTGACGTCGAATGTAGGATAAAAATTATGCGACAACACAAAAATTCAGAGTAAAATAATTATGTCTCCGTCAACTTTTAGATACATATTTAAAAAGTTAATTAAAAAAGTAAAAAAAACAACCTAAAAAAAGTTTTCATGAGTTGATGTAGTAACTTAAATTACTCTTTTAGTTGCTAAAATTCTAATTTTGTAATTGTAGAATTCAAATCTAAGTCAGTTCGCTTTTATAATTTAGAGTCTTAAATTAATCTTTAATCGAGGTGTTGTTGGTCGGTCATCTATTACATAACAATATAGTTGATATATTTGATTGAATACCGTTAGGGCATGGTGAATGTTTTAATAAAACAAATCCAAACATTTATAAACTATTTCAATAATAAACAAACATTTTCATCTTCAAAAGTATCTTTGCTGCAGAAACCGTCGAAGTCTGACGAACCCAAAAGTCGTCTTTCTCTATTTAAATGTTATTACTACAAGCATTGACTAAATTTGAAATTGTCACATTAAGAGAGAGAATTGAAATTTTTTCAAGTTTTAATAATTTTAATACGTTTGTATGTGAAAATAATTTTACATCATCTGTTTATTGTTTACGTTCATAATTTTTCTTATATTTATACAATCATTACCAGAATTATCAAAAATGAACATGTTAGTAAAACTCTTCGCACTGTACTTCGCGATTTTGCATTTTTTAAATAGTACTAGTCATCTAGCTTACAATCATTTTTACATTCTACAGTATCGCCAACCACAATAAACAAATGCGGATTGCATATAATTACTTTATACATGATTAACTTATCAGAAATACTTTTATAAAGTATTTATGTACATATTTCAATTAAATAAATATCTCAACATTTATTTTTTACATAATTTAAATCGTATATTTTTATTCGGCGGTTTTTGGATTCGTCCACTCAAATTACTTACAAATTTACATACAAGTTCTTGTATAATCATTTCGATTAATACAATATTTTTTATATACAACTCACAAACATTATTTTCCTTCATTTTATTAATTATATTATGCATTAACTAATTAGATATAAATAAATCGTCTTTTCTTAGCATTTTTACAACATATTCTTAAAAACACATGGTTTTGACAAGTGTTTGTTTACATTCAAACACATTTGCATACTTTTTCTGTTTTTGCAAAGTGTTGATTGGCAGTGATAACTGGTCGTTTAAATGTTTTCTATTCAAATAATTTACTAATTACAATTACTTGAGTTAGATCTCTTTTTATACAATGCTTAATTTTTGAGGACATCGCTTCAACTTCAAAATTTATACATATTGGTTATAGAACTATATAAGATTGAGTTTAATAACTAAGATTAATTAATAATAGATGAAATAGCGACAGACAAAAATAATTGCATGTTTTTTGTTAAAAAATTATATAAGATATATTACAGATTATACGAATAAAAAGTTAAAGGTTACAACTGTTAGTTCTGTCGCCATTACTATCTATTTAATCTTTAAATAGGTTATAAATAAATATATAATTATTAAAATAAACCATTATGAATTTATTGATAACCTAATCAAAATGAACTACGTTCAATATTATTTTACTTATTCTAATAATTGTAGTTACAAATATATTCATAATTTGTTTAGAAATAAATTATTAAAAATATGTCATCATCAGTATTTATAAATATATTTTTTGTTATGCTCATTTTATTTCTGTAATGGTTTAATTTTCTCAGTCTTAAAAATGTTCTTTTTTCTTCTTCTTTAGTTAAAAAATAGATTACTAATATTATGCTCTATTCGGTTACAACAATTAAAAATAATTTTTAATTATAAAACATCTAACATACGTCATATATCTACAAATCAAAAGTTCCTAACAAATGACAATTTTACAAATTGTTAGAATTTTTTTGAGAAAGTTGAACGAATCTTAACTTTAGTTTTAACAAAATTGAAATAGTACATGTACATAATGAATGATCGATATAATATTATCAAAGTTTGTCAAGAATGAATAATTCTAACGAGATCGTATTGTTTCGGAAGTTTTACTAGCTAGATAAAAATAACCTATGACAATAAATGTAAAATCTGATAATATTATATTTTTAATTTTAATATATTTCGAGCTTCAAAATGCGTGTACTAATTATTAATTAAGATTCATTAATTGAACCAACAATGACATAGAAGCTATATTAAAGTATTTGTTGTAACTTGAAGAAAACAATTTTATTTAAAATCGGGTGGTTTCTTGGACTAATGAACAAAAATATATTTATCGTTTTAGACTTAAGTGTCGTCGGACTTACAATCAGTTCTAATTAATTTATGATCATTGTGTTCTATATATTTACAATTTATTAATTATTTATATTAAAATAGTTATATGAGATCAATATAATGAATTAGCAGATATAAATTTTATTAATAATTACTTCGAGGGTCGGTGTTTAGTTTTGGTTTTGTTAAATTTTAAAAACAATACGTTAGTTTTCGATTAAATATATAAAAAAAATTATAATTCACATTCAAATAAAAACACAAATTATTATTCTAAATTTTTCCGTTATCTTGAATTTGTATCGAAGCGCGTTATACGTTTAACACAAGGCATTACTCGTCGGTGAAGATCAATTTACAATTAGTTATAAAATTTTTAGTTAAAATTTAGTTATTGCATTTAAATTATTCACAAACTTGATTAAACGATTTTATTTTTATATCTAACAAATTAAGTTCTACTTTAAATTATTGAACACATCGAAAATGAACTTTTATTTTTATAATAAGTTTCTTTTTGATAAATTTGAACACACTTTGCACTTAATAACTTTTATCTTCTAGAATTTACAATCGATAAACGTTTTTAATTTACATTTGTGGCAAAATTGGAGATTGAGCAGCATGTAATGTAAAACTGTCATACACTTCCATTAGGTCTTGCAAACGATATTCTTCCAAACATACGAACCCTTCTAAGGAAGGTGCTTGTTTGCGAGCACATCCCATACAGTGTACTACATGCCGTTTTTCTTGTTCTCGAATAAACAGAATGTTAAACACCTCCAACTAAAATGAAACACACAAATTACAGTTATATTTTAATCTTAAATCATTTTAATCATAATAAATAACAAAAGAAAGCAATATTACCTCGCACTGTCCGCAGTAATGTGATGCTTCATTTTTAGCACGGCCGTGAAAACGAACTTCCACACCTTTTGCTTTAACAAATTCCAATATTAATGCACAATGCCGTAGCGTTTGCAACAAACAATTTCTGCAAAATCAAAATAACAATTACTATGCTGTTAGATAAAATAAAAATAAATCTAATATTAACAAAATAACATACTTGATCAGTTCGAACAATTTAGGATCTGACACTTTAATATTTCTTGCAAGATTCCATGATAAGTGCACCATGGGAACAATTGACTTAAAACTTTGTAGTTTATTCCACTCATATCGTTCAATTGCTAATTGATATTGACGTGCTGTAAGGGGGCCTACATTCCATGCGATGTTGTTACACCATCCTATTGCCTGCACCCAATGCACACATCCTGCATTCACCCATACTAAGTCTCCAGGTCGCTGTGTAAATCTATTGAAAAATGTCCATTTATAAATCTGTATTCAGTAAATTATTTTATGATAATATGCACATGAACCTACCTGTATACAGGAATGTTCTCTGCTGCCAAATCCTCTAGTGCTGGCCACCAGGAACCGTGTAAGTAATTGATGTTGTTTCGTTCACACAGAGCTTGGATGCCGCCCCAATAAGCGTCTGGAACTGCGAACCACTCACAATCGCCAGGACCGATGTTTATGTTAATAGAGCAGAAATTATTATTCTCTTGATGACCCGGAGTTCGACTTCCAGGCACCTGAAAAATATGAATATAAATATATGTAGCCATATAAGTAATAATACATTGAGTATTATTTTAATCAGGATTAATTAATTTTACCTTCATATACAGTTGAACAGTATTCATTCCTAGAATAACATGACCTACATGCGATAACATATTACTTGCAGACACCACTCTCGCAAATGCAGGTAGTTTCATTAATTCTTGCAGTTGTGTCTTCCATTTACGTTCATCAGATAAATCAACGTTTGTACCAAATCTGAAAAATTAGATTAAATATTACAAATTTTATAAAAGCTGCAAAGTTTTGTAAGTTCAGATCTAAAATAAATATACCTTAACATTCTAGAGCCATTATTTTTTCCAGATCCGGTTTTTTTTCTTTTCGTATTCCCAGTAGAGTCTTTCGAATCAGAATCCGATAAATTACTAATAGGTTGTGTTCCTGTTGATTTACTGTTCTCTTCCTAAAGTTATTAAAAAATATATTTTGTAGGTTTTACATAATATTTATGCAGTAGCTGCATTTAGACACAAATTATGTGTAAACGATAATGATAGTCATTAGTTTAATTAGAAGACATACCCGCAGACTATCTTGAAAACTTGATGCTTGGTAACCTGCATATTTTGCAATTGTTGTATGGGATCTATGAGAAATGCAAGCCCAAACTTTACGACCGTTATCCCAATTTTCATCTGAACTTTGATGAACTTGTGTTCTTACTTCAACAGTATGATCCGGATTAGCTTCGACTAATGTTTTAGTTGAAAATAGCCCCAAATCTATAAAGAATAATAAAATAATTGATAATATCATTTAAAAAATATATATTTTCAGATATTTTTGATACATACCTAGTTTTAGTGAAGCAGCAAGTCCGCGAACTACAGCAATAGGGTGTTTAAGACAAAATTCTTGAAGTTGTGGACTAAAAGCATCCTTTTTATTCTCTAAATATACAGAAGGTGTAGGTGGACATAGTTGATCTCGTGATAACCTAACTGTTGGACACTCTGGAGGAGATGGAGGTGGTGCATTCGGTGTCAATATTGAACACGTAGGTACATCTTTTGCTCCTTGACTCCTGTATAATAATCTTAATAATTAATCATTACTAAAAGTACATTAAAAATACCTCTATAACATAATGAAATATATATGTAAATATTTATGTAAAATTAGTATTTCGAAAAACATACTTGCAAGCTTTCATTATAGATTTGGCATCCATATCAATTTTAAACTTATTTTGATTAGGATTATCACATAGGTTCTCCAGTTCAACAACAGGCTCGGATTTAATTTTGTACTGATATCCTGTATTTGATGTACAATTTCCTGGTTCAGACTTTACTGTTACTGGAGAGAGAGACTGTTTCAGTTGTGGTTTATGGTTTGGACTGTGAACATTATCAGGAGGACCTGATGATGGCGATGGTCCCAAATTAGATGGAGAGAATGGACCAGAACTTAAAGTATTACCTGAAATAAAAAATTATTAAACATTATCCAATTACTAGAGTTTACCCCCGTCGCCATAATGCGACGCCTTTTTAGTGTGTATGATTTGAATCCAACAAAATATTTTAATTTTTTTTTTTTTTTATTCTTATTTTTTTTTTTCTTTTTTTTTTTTATCAATACTTAAAAGCTATAAAGCTAAAAGTAAAAAATTTTTTTTTAGTTTTTAAAAAATTACGGGTTTCCAGGATATTCCGGGGAAAATCCGAGGACGCCAAAAGTCTTTGAATTTTTTTCTCTACGAAATAGACAATTTTGAAGAAAATGTGCGGAGCATATAAATAAATATACAAATAAACATATAAACAAATAAAAAAATAAACAAATAAACATATAAACAAATAAACATATAAACAAATAAAAAAAAAACAAATAAACAAATAAAAAAATAAACAAATAAACATATAAACATATATACTTTCATGTGAACATTATAATATAGGATTTGTTTTTATCTACTAATAATGAATTTAATCCATAAGATAAATTCTAGAACCTTCTATTTGTTCTTCTTTGATATCATACTCTTCTGCCTCGAAGTGTTTTAATAGATCTTCAGCTAAAGATGTAGCATCTTTTTGTGAAAGTAATGCCTGCATGACTTGTTCAGTTACTAATTCAGACTGTTGATTATTTCCTCCTGCTGATGATGATAGTTGCTGAAATAGTAAGAATAATTAGTGTTATATTTCGTATGTATATGCTATGTACATGTATTTGCTTGCAACATATAACCTTACCTGTGTGAAATTTTGTTGTTGCACACCCTGATAAATTTGTCCAGTTGCAGATTTGTAAGGCATGCCTGGAGTTTGTTGCGTGTTAGCCGTTGCGGCTGGAAATCCCGTGCTATTGTCGGAAAAGCCAGTCTGAAGAGCTACAGTGCCACCCAACTAAAAATAGTTAAATTGATGATATTATTATAACAATAGCAACATGAAAGCGATCAGAAATAAATGACAAAAAATTTAATTGTGGTCTACTATCAAACTCCACTCATTGGACGAATCCTTGTGGTGTTAGCGAATCCTGTCATTTTTAATGTAGCATTATTATATCTATTTTATTGTGATGTAACACAGTAAATTTTTCCATAATGCTTTGCAGTATAACATCAAAATATATATTTATTTAAACTCTAAAATAAAAATATGCCTTAACCAAAATATTTCATTAAAGCAAATAATTTTTTAAAACACTTACAGGCTGATTAGGAGTATAACTGTTTTTTATGACGCCCGATTGTTGTTGAGAATATTGTTGAGTTTGGAATTGGCCAGACCGAGCTCCTCCAACTTGTTGTTGCTGTTGTTGTTGCACTGGAGCTTGACCTTGAATCGGATTTGCAGCAACTTGACCTTGTTGAGCTCTTTGTTGTTGATGACGTAATTGTTGTTGATGTTGTTGCATCATTCTATATTGTTGAAGATACGTTTGCATCATGGACTAAAAAAATATTTATTTATTAGAAATATGAATTAGTTAATTTATTAAAAGGGATTATAATACACATTGACATTTAAATTAATTGCAAAACGTCATTTAACCCAAATTTTAAAGAATATATTGCAGTCTTATTCACAAGATATACCTCATGTTACTGCGTTTATAAGGATTCGTTTTAATGGGCTTGTTTTGAAGTCAGATTTTTAAATATCTAAAAGTTGACGGAGATATATCTATTTAAATTTTAAATTTCTGTTCTGTCGGTTAATTTTTAGTCATACTTTAACGATACGCGATTACTAAAGTCTGTGAACTAATAAGGAATCGATTTTATATTCTTGTTCACCATTTTCATAATATCAAATTATATTTAACTTTTGTATATATAAATTACTAGATAAGCCACGCTTAGTTGTAATATTCTTGTAATAAAAAAAAAAGAAATAAAAATAATATCAAAATTTGTGTTGTTTCAATCAGTTGCAGTTAGGAAACACAAAAATTAATTACACAAAAAATACATTTTGCGAATTTTTTGCAAAAACTTGACCGAAATTCTTAATATTTTTAGTCTTTAAAAGTATTGGTCTGTAAGTGTGTACAAACAAAACAGAAAGATATGAATTTATTTGCAAAAAGTCATAAAAATCGATTTCTATTTTAGTCCCTGAAGATGGTGTAGCCTGTTTTATTAAATATAATTTACTAACCTGTTGTTGAGGTGTTAAATTTGCAGCATTTTGCTGAAAATATTGCAATTGAAGCAATTGTTGTTGTGTGAGGTAGAACGGAGGAGCCGCTGTTCTATGTTGCACTGTTGGTACTGTCTGTGCATTTTCTCCAGGTTTAAATCGTTTGTTATTATTAACTGGTTGTTGTCCAGCTGGATATGGAGGAGGTGGACCCTGCGAAACGTCCTATTTTGTAAATGTGAAAAATTAATATCAAGTATAAGAAGGAAAACTGTTATTCTTTACAATAGGAGAATAATCCACATATAACTTGAGGTATTACCGAATTCTTTTTTAAATCGTGCAATCACGACTGTTCAATAAATTCAAATAAAATACCCTTGTCAATTTTATTGTGCAACGAATATTTCCTATTAATTTCCTTAAGATTTTTACTTTTATTCCACTTCCCTAGATACTACTACTACTTAAAGAAACAAAATACATGGAATTTTATTTTGAAGAACATGACCCCTTTCTGCCACTCCCATTATAAGTTTTTGTTACTTGGTTTTGTAAAGTTATCACAACTTCAAAATGAGTACATAGTTTAAGGAGGTATAGGACGTAAACGTAAATGATGAAAACGTCGTGAAATTTGGAGGGTCGATACAAATAGTTAAAATACATGCTGTCTCAAAATTTTAGAGACCTAGGGTTCATAGTTTTCTTTTTATACATGATAAAAAATAGTCATTTTCCATACAAATCATAATTTTTAGCTCAATTTCACCACATAATATAAGTTTTAACTATAAAAAAATGTTGACACGGCATTCAAAAACTAAGTGTATATAAAAGAATCTTTTCTGTAATTAAATAAAACCAGTAAGAAACAGTAAATGTGGGTTATGAGCCGGCAACGTTGCAAATGGCAATTTGAGCGGAAAATTCAAAATGTCAATAAATATTATATAAAATATAACAATTTATTTGTCAAAGAACCAAATCACGCATGCGTCAACACACGTGAATTTACAGCATATCCAAATTTATTATTCCTTTTTCAAAATATTTAATTTGAATTTAAATTGAATTAATATAAATTTGATATTAATTATAGGAATTTTTTAATTTATTAAACTATTAAATGCATAAAAAAATCATTTTAACAAGCAAAAAGCAGTTTAATAGGGAATTGAAAAATTCATTTTCAAAGGTACAGTCCCAATATTTGCTCGTCCTTCATGTACTTAGTATTTTGCATTTCGTATTACCGAGAGATAAACTTTTTGCATTGACGGTACGTCCTGTACCTCCTTAACAATTCATTTTCGATACAAACGGTCGATGGGTTTACTTCATCATGGCTGAAGAAGCATCACTTATTTTTTTTTAGATCTGCTAGTTTCGTTATATACTTTAGATTAATGATTAACACTTTACAGGCCGATCAGTGGTCGATAACATACGCATAACACGCATCAGTGTCGTGTCGGTTTTAACTAGAATAAAAACGTACATCACTGAAACTGACAAGAACGAATAGCTTCGTACAAAATGGAACAATATTATTTTTCACTGACAGTAAACAGGCACGTGTTGGTAGTGGTGTGTGCGTAGAGACATTGAGACGTATTTGGATCAGCGCCATATACAGTGTTAATTTATTTCTAGAAAAGTTACTATTGTTGCCTACCATTCCGGCGCAACAAACTCTTTAATAATATATTACAATGAATAAACTCAATGAGGAATCAACAATAAAAACTGATTACTATATATACCTGGTTATACCCCTTCTGATACGGCTGCTGACCACCCCGTGGTTGCTGCTGGTTGTTTTGTTGTTGTTGTCTGGTCGACATTTCGGCAGATATTGGCAGGTTCCAAGCTTCCTCAATGGAAGGCAGCTGCCTGCGTCTAAAGTGATTTTAATATATGTTACTTCTTCTCCCTTCGAAGTACTACTGATCTAGTTCTATCTAAATATTAAGCAAAATGCATAACACTAACATGAAATGACGCATTTCATATAACACACACGTATTTTATATAAGATTTATGTCAATCAGAAAAACGAAATTACATCACAGACAGAAGACAGACACTACTATTACGTCACAAATATTTGCAGGTATAGAACATTCTATCCCTACCTTCACTTACTTGCTAGTGATACTTGGCATGGGGGCACCGGACAGATGATTTTGTAGGAACTTTATTCTCTGATTGAGATTTTGATTCATAGGAGCTGCGCGGGACTCTTTCCCTGTGAGCCCGTTATTTACTACAGCACTTAAAACTCCGTGACAACTAAATGTATCTTTAATATTATTTGTTGTTATGTTGTTATTGTTTGTTGGTGATGATGAGTCGCTGCTGCGGGTGGCATTTGAGTAACAAGCGAAAGCGTCACGTGGCTGGCTACAACTCTCGTATAAAATACCTAGAACACAGAACAGACACAGATGGATTAGAACATATCTATCAAAATGACACAGACACTTATACTTCTGGTTTTGAAATTATCATGTCTAAATTTATATTTCATCTTGTTTCTGTGACAGAGAAATAAAAAACTAATAAGTATAAAATACAATATACACTTTAACAATCATATTACCAATATATTGTGGATTAAATTAGAATATTTAACAATTAAATAAATAGATAACAATTTTAGCCAAATTTATTATTACCCTATATATGCCTAATCGTTTAAATTTTAAATAAAACGCAAAGTGCATTCCAAAGCTCTGCTGCACCAAAAACATAAAAAAAACAAGAAAATTTTGCATGACCATTTTGTTGTCCAAATAGGAAATAGAACATTTTTATGAAGTTAGCCAAATCAATTAGCTTGTATCTTAAAACCTAGATCTGAGAGACCCAATTTAATGGATATTTTGGATTCTGAACCCAACATGTGTGTCGATCATAAATTTTCTCTTACTACTTTTTACTTAAATGAATGTATTTTTTAGTACTCTTTACAGTTAAGATATAATAACTAAAAAGCCGGAACTATATTTATTTGTATTTTCTTAAGAATACATATTTGCAAAATAATTAGGTAAAATATTAAGATGAAATTCTAAAAATGGATGGAGTTACGAAATTTAGAAATAAGGTAGGTCAACCAAGAAACACTCTGGATCCAAATAACGTCCACCTGATGCTAACTAGATACATTCTAGAAACCGCTAAGCGCGGTAGATAGGAGAAGACAGGGTGTGTAGTCATTTGTCACATTTGCTGCTGTTTCCGGCTATGCGTTAGTTTAATCGGGTGCAATATAAGAAGTAGAATCGCGTTGCTATTTTATTATTAGGTAATAAGGGTAAGCCATTTGCAAAGTGGTGTACGGACACTTTATTTAATAGCTTCAACATAAGTAAATATGTTTATATTTCATAATTTATAAAAAAAAATCCATTGTTTTTAGGGTAAATTATTTAGCATAAATGTGCGAACATATAGTGAACTTGTGCCCAATAACGCCCATATTATACGTGCAGTGGGCAGTTTAATAGTGAAAACGAAATGGCTTGCCGAAAGTAGCGGAAGATATGTATTTCAATTGTCCTAGAGGCTGCAACTGATTATATTTAATGAAAATGTTCATTGCTTAGATTTGTTTTGAAAAATGTTTTCATTGAATGTTATTTCTTTGATTATTTTAGTCCAGCGGTATTTGGATCAATGGTGCCTAATAACGCCCATTGACATGGTTTCTCCTTTTTTTTTTATCATAAATTGGTAAATTTAGCAATTTTGTTAATCCAAACTTCATTCTCTAATAGAAATATATATGCTTTACTAAAAATAATCATAGTTTTCATTCCACTGGTAACCTTTTTTGAAATATTAAATGAAAAACACTTAGGTGTGCGTTATTTGGTTAATCCACCTTAGCTACATCTAAATGTAAAATGAGCACTAATCCAAATATTCTATTGTAAGTGATATATAATGAGTTTGTTGGAAACTTTTTTTTCAAATCAGTGGATTAGTTTATCACTAGAACTAATCCGCCGATCGAGTTCGAATCTGAAACGATACAATAAAGCTTTTCTCATACTGGAACAGACCACATCCGACCTATGACTTTGTCAGTAGGATGTATTGGACTTGTTTCGCATAAAATCTCTTTATTATGATAGCAAGTTTCTGCTTTAGTGTTTATCAATACATTACTGCGTTGAACAAAATTAAAATACATTTTTTATATCTGTTCGTCTTCCCCTCTCTCTTTTCCTCTGTTCATAACCTCTTCAATAATCATAAACGTAGTAATCATAAACAAACGATCGTATGGCGATCTGTATGGATTCGTACAAATTCACACCCAGTTTAGATATACGGACTCCTGGACAGAGTACTCTGCATGTACGGGATTATGGATAGAGAATGAGATAGAGAGAGAGAGGGGAAGTGAACAGACTCATAACATGTACGTTTATTTCATGAAATAAAATGTAAAATTTGTTAATGTGAAACAACTGATAATAGTGACCAATATCTGTTGCAGTGTGAGAGAGCCTAAATCGTAATTTGCTAGATATTGATTTATGTTTTGAAATGACTTTAGTATTCAGTGATACTTGAGTGATATTTTATTGAAGTAAATCTAAGTTGTATGAGTCTTCAGAGTATGACACAGATGTAAATAAACTAATAGGCAGGCGCAAATGCAACAATAATAACACATTTCATAATTGAATTGATTGATTCAAGCCGAGGTGAAATATACGTTAATGCAGGATTTACAAGTACAATTTTTCGCGTCATATGATTTACGACAGGATTGGACTTTCCGGCGTGAAAAATTGTGCATGTAAATTTAGTATTATATTTACTTAGTAAATTCTAATGCAGATTTGAACTCGACCTCTTTCTAATATAGTCATACGTTTCATTGTTTAAATATAAATATTAAAAAATATATAAAAAATAAAGTTTAGTTTTAAGTAAATAATTAGTTTTTAAATAAAATTAATAAAGTTTAGTTTTAAGGTTGAATTGTTAAGATAGGAATGAAATGTATTAAGAAATAGAATACGGTAGATTGTAAACCCGAAAGGCACACACAATTAATAATAAAATAATATAAATATTAAAATAAATACTCTTATTTTATAAGTTTAACTAATAAATGCTTAAAATGAAATATTATAATGTAGAGAGATCTACTATCAAACCCCACTCATTGGGCGGACCCTTGTGGTGTTAGCGAATTCTCTCATTTTACTATTGCATCGTTTTTTATCAGCTACTTAGACATCAGTAACCAACTTAATAACAATGCATTAAAGATATTACATTTTTAAATATCACGTTAGTCGTTGATAATGATAAATCGATAATAACCTCAAATATTAACATAAGATTACATTACTATAAATAAAAATAAAAACATATCAGCAAAACACATGCGGCATAGCTAGCTGCTAATAATTTCAGATAAAAATGTCAATAAACATTTATCAGTTTCATGGATTTTATATTTAAAAAAAATAATACTAACATGTATTTATTATCAGGAAGATAGTCCTTTGTTTGTATATGAATTATAATGGTACCATACGGATATGAAATTAAAATGGTTGAATATGTACATATGTTTAGTTTGCTATGACAGGAGCATAACCTTACTTTAAAACAATAATTCGCGTACATTTCTTTAAGTGCTTAGTTAACTTAAGCGCTACTTAACTTATTCTAAATACTTGCTAAAACAAAGTAACAAATAAGAGGTCAGTATTTAATCATTACTCAATTAGAAAACATTTCAAAGGCGTTCTTATTTTAGAGGTTATGTCTCTAAAAAGTAAAGCAAGTGTATACGCTATTTTAGAGTATGCACCAAAATGTACAAAAACGATAAACGACGAAAGGATTAGATTACTTGTAAATCGTTAGTTACTATTCATATCAAATTTTATATATACTAATTTGTATTGTGATGTCATAAGCCAAACTAATTCAGAAATTCAAAATGCATTAATTTTTAGATATTAAAACGTCAATAGACATATGTTTTGTATTTACACTTCAATTTTGAATGAAAAATACCATAAAAATGGAGTTAGCTCCTACACCATCTACATAGGATAAAATGTTGTCAGACAGTATTTGGTTGGGGAAAATAATTTCAAAGTTATATATTCGTACATGTTTTGATTAAAAAATAATCAAAAGACAATTTACGTATTTTTTAAATAAAGTTTTAAAAAATCTAATAGACAAAAAATGTACGCAACATAATTCAGAAATGGAACAATACTCGTATGTGTGGTATCCACATAGAGTGGCTTATTTATTTTATATGTATTAATAATGACTATGCGTAATAGGTCAAAAGGTCTTTTAAAACATTCAAAACTACGACTTTTAATAATGTTAATCTATCATTTACTCAAATATGACATAATTTATACTTGTAAAGAGTCAATGTCCAGTAAATTTATAATAAACCAGACCAAAACATTAAAATGGAGAATCATATTTCAAATGAATTAAATTTAAATTTTGGAAAAACTAAATTTTTTTTTAACTTTCTGCTCTATAACTTTTAAATCGTAAAAGATAGAAAGTTGAAATTTCGCATGTAAGTTTGAAAATTAGAAATTAAAAAATTGGAAAATTGGCGTTGAGAAAATTAGGGAGTCTGTTAAGAAACTTTGGAGAAAACTAAAATTTTAGATTACATAATAATTAAATATGTTATTAAGAAAAAAAAATTCGAAATTCAAAAATTTTATTTGGGGCCACGGGGGCGGTTTTCACTGAGAGTAAAAATTGTGCTAGAAAGTTGAAATTTTGTATATGGGCTAACTTTGGTACTTAATTTATGAATCGAAAAAAAAAATTCCGAATTTTAAAAAAAAAGTTGGTCAAATTTAAATAAATTGAAAATATTCTATATTTTGTTGAAAAATATATATTTTCTTAGTCAGTTTGTATGAAAAATTATTTGTTTTTATATGTAAAATTAATATAGAACGAGTTTAATATTTCAATTTAAAAATGGTATTAAATTTTGAAATGAAATTCAATTCACACATAAAAGGGGGTAAACTATAGTATAAGTTAAATGTACATAAATGGGTTTTCTTGGCAGGCGCAAAGGCAACAATAATAACACATTTTATAATTAAATCACACAATAATTCAACCTTTCTGGTTACTGTCTAAATTTATCAAAATAAATTCTATGGAGATGTAAAAGAGATATCCTTAGTTCACGATTATAAACATGTACGACAAAATTAATAATGTTATTATTTGGAAAAACAAACAGACTAATTGACTTATTCATGTGTGTGGAACTTTTTAAAACCTTTGGCATGTTTTATTTTTTTAAATTAACTACGACAACTTACAAGTTATCAACCTAATGATATCTTTAGCATTTAAAATGATTCTTTTCTCATAATTTTTTGTTCAAAAGATACCAGTGCGATAAGTTTATTGTAGGAATCCTTTGTCTAGGTAGAAGAATGAGTTTCTCGATCAATAAGAACTTTTTAATGACTTAAAATTACAGGAGACAAGGTGTTTTAATACGTCTGTGATTGAACCAATTCAAACTGCAGTAAAACATAAATTTCCATGCTTTCCGAATTTAAATACAAGTATAGTCGTATTTTTGAAATAATCTAATACATTTACATATTATAATAATAAAGAATTCGTACCTAAGTTAGTCCAAGCGGCGGAATGTCCTTTTTCAAGTTGCACGGCACATATATAGGCCTGCAACGCATCCATAGGCTGATTCTGTTGCTGATAAAGTACTCTGCAAATAAAAAATATATATTAATAATAATGTTAGTGATGAAACAACTGTCTGTCAAAAATGATACTAAAATGGCTGATTTCGATTGTGCTTTTTATTAATTACTGGTATATATAAACATTATCATCATATTACAAAACGTTACCAGGAAATTTTCAAATTAATAACACCTCCTTGAAAAGATATCATTTATCAGTATTTATTGCTGATATAAATAAACATGTCAAAGTAAATAAATCTTTTGCAATATTATTATACTACTAATTAAAATTTAACGATTAACCTTCGGTGATTATAATGTGTCTATCTGTATTATTTCAATAGTCCCATATTAAATTAAAAAAATATAAATTTGGAACATAAATTTTGTTGAAACAATATTCAGAATATAGAAAACTAACCAGTTTGAACCATTGATATAAAGAAAACGAGTTTCATCAGGTTCTGTGCCATATGTGTAAGTGGTCAAGAACAATTATCTGCTGGTCAAAATCTTATAAGCCTCTTTAAACAACCAAGTTCTCTACTTCTGACTTTTGGTCACCAGTAATAAACTAAACTAAATCCTGACCACATTCAGTGGCAATGTAAAAATACAGCAATGGCAAGAAATGGACTCCAAAGGGCGGTGCTACAGACTTCGCAGACGCTTCTTGTTAAATGGTATAGGTAATACAACTGTCTAATTATACAAAAAGGCTCCGATACGACTGATCACTCACCATCAGTTCTCTTGAAAGTCTGCTTTAGTGTATATGTAGAACTGTGAAGTTATGACTACTGCAATGAGACAACGATTGTTACATACTTTGAAATCGTATCGTATCATATAAACTGAAATCTGATGTGTAGACACTTTAATAAGATTTTTTAGTAAATATTCAAGGATTTTTCCTTGTTCGATTAAAAACATGATTGCAATCAATTTATCTGTAATCAATGTTTTTTTTAAATAATTAGATGTCAATTACTTAGATAATAGCACGTAGTTTAGGACGTAACTTCAAATATCGATATTATTGCAATAATGGAATATCTATATGTCAAAACATTGTATTATATTTATTAGTAAATTGTATAAAAGTCCTGTATCAACTGTAGCGCACGTGTGCCAATTCGCGACTGACGTATCAACTCCCATTCATTGGATTAAGCCTCATTCTCACTCACTATTTTGATATTTAATTTATTGTTTTTATTTAATACTTTAATCTAGATTTCAGGTTTTCGTTTAAGCATTGCTTTCACATTTGTGTTTTAATTTAGTTGGTACGCATGCATCGTTAGTAATAGAAATTTTGACAGTTCGACAAAATTGTATGTCAAATAATTAAAATTGCTATTTTTAATAACAATTAGTAATAGAAATTGTTTTCACTTCTATATTTTTGAAAAACTAACATTGAACTTCTTTTAAAAGTAAATCGAACTGCATTTTGCAGATTATCACATTTTGGAGGTTATAATATAATATAGTTTTATTTATTATTTTTAATTTAGACCATTGGACTTTGTAAGGTTCTAAAAAAAACTAAGAAAACTTAAAAATAAATCATAATTAAAAATGGTATTGTAATACAATTGCCATATGCTAAACAATTTAAATTAAATACAAAATTCAAAATAAAATTAAAGCAGTGAGTGGGAATGATACTTAAGACTTTGTAGTGTTTGCACATTTTTAAATGAATTACTAAACTTAACCGTTTATCTACCTAAAACCAATTATGTTTTTAGGATAATTAGTTACCTAAGCAACTCAAATCACGTTAACAGTTCAAACAAACTTTTCGAAAATTGGCAGCTATTTAGCATGTTTTTTCTAGATGGCATGTAAAAAATGTACCTTCTTATATTGGGAAATGATCAAGAGTAAATATATTATTGAAATAAAATTATTTATAAATAATAAATAATCTGCATGCCCTGGTAATAAATCTGCATAATAGGTTTGAAAAAAATTAAATAAAATTTAATTTCAAAAGGTGTACAATTTTTTTCAGATAGTTTTTCAGACTTAAGCTTCTTAATCATAAACGATGTACCTAAATTCGATTAAGAACTTGGAACTTCTTTTAATTGAAAATAAGTGTTATATGACAATGAGTTAATACAAAAAGAAACTTAAGTCTTAATAGCTTTGTGTGAAACTGAATTATTTTAACAATATTAACCTCAAAATTAATCACAATAGCAGGGTATTTAAAACCACATGGTTTTTACTATAATCTGTGTAATAATCTGTACTTACCCAATAGAGCACCATGTGTCCGGATTTCCTTCTGATTTTTCGACTGAGTTTCTGTATGCTATAAAAGCATCATGCACCTTTCCGATGGCAGCGTAACATCGACCAAGTAGGTACAAAGATTGCTCAGACTTAGGATCAGCTTCTATTGATTTTAACAAACAATGTATAGCAATTCCTTCGCGTTGATTCTTTTCTCCTAACGATTCAACACAATGGTGCATCCACCCTGCAACAAATAATAAAATTATAACTAATGTTTTTTACGAAAATTAAAATGGCGAGTGCTAAATCATAATTCATAACGTTGAAGCCCATTTGTTTTAGAGACAAGTCAAAACCAATGGGCTTGTGTCCTCATTTTTTAGTGGGCGATTTTTCAATTGTTGATTGAAAATGTTGTTAATAAATGTGTATTGGCGTGTCTATTTTATTAAATATCTAAATATTGACGGAGGTATAGCAATTAAAAGTTTGAATTGTAGTTTTAGCGCTAGAAATGGTCGGCCATATTCGTATGACGTGAAATGCATTTTAACGTCAGTTATTTGTTGAGTAGATCAGTGCAGTAGTAATGTTCTGTAGCTGTTGGTAGTCAAATAATCAAGTTAAGTCAAAGAATAATAAGTTTTTATTTTATTTAACCCTGCTAAGGCAGACATAATATTGAAATTTGATTGTTCCTTGAAATAGCTGTAAATAATATTTGATATTTTGATATATAAATACATATAGCAGAGCTTTATGAGCTGTAAGGTTATTAGTAACCTTACACAAGGATTGTGAATGTCACATGCACTTGGAATTTGTACAACGTTGAATCCCTTTAATAATTAAAGAGACAAAATAACTTTTTTAATTGTTAATATCTCTTAACATATAAGGAGTTATTAAAAAATAATTGAACATTTGAGGCTCTAGTAACCCACTTTATCAATATATAGTACACTTTTATAGAAATTAAGACATAGGACATAAGCCCATTTAAACGCTTAATCGACTACTAAATTGATAATATGATATAGCTGTCATATACCATAAAGGGGTTTACTTGTGCAAAATGGATAAAATTGAAGGTAACTAAGTTACTTGTATACGCCCTTAAGCTTTATTTTAATAAATCATCATATACAAGGGAAGATTGATAATTCAGTTACTTTTTTTTTAAAAGCGATTTTTTTCTCAAAGATTTCTTTTCGACAAAAAGCGGTTTATTTATCTACATAGTCTCCTTTGAGCTCGAAACATTTAGTACAGAGTTTTTCCAATATTTTTATTCCTGCCAAATAACAGGTTATAAGAAATATTCGCAGTGGGCTAAATCTGGAGAATATGCTGGATGGCGTAGCAGAGTTCGTAGCTCAATTTACGAATTGTTGCCATGGTGACTACACACTCAATCGCAATCGCGGCTATATGTTATATTAATTTTGGTTAATGATATCCTATATTATAATGTTCCAGGTGTATATTTATATGTTTACGCTATTCGTATGGTGGCTCGAAAACGGCTTAGCACATTTTCTGGAAACTTTTTGCGTCCTCGGATTTTCCCCTGAATTTCCTGGAAACCCGTAATTTTGGAAAAACTAAAAAAAAAATATTTTACTTCTTGCTCTATAACTTTTAATTTGTAAAAGATAGAAAGTTAAAATTTGGAATGTGTATTGCAGTGTTCAATGCTAATATTTTCTCAAAATTAGAAATTGAAAATTTGGAAAGGGGGTGTTGAGAAAATTAGGTGCCCCAGTAGGAAAATGTGGAGCAAACATAAATATTGGATTACGTCATAATTAAATGTTATTAAAAAAAAATAATTCAAAAATTTTAATTGGGAGCACGGGGCGGTTTTTGCCGAGAGTAAAAATTGTGCTAGAAGGTTGAAATTTTGTATGTGACCTAACTTTGTTACCTAATTTACAAATCGAAACTCTATTTAAATACAAAAGACAGACGTCGCTTGCGACGGTGGTAAATTCTAATATTTTATATTAACCAAACATGATCTCATATCAGAAAAGAGTAAAATCACAAGAGTTAGACCCACGGTGCAAGAGGCACCGTGTATCTTTCATAGATTCGTGTTGATATGGCTCCATTTACTTTTAAAGTTTGTCGACCCCTGATATAGACAGACACCGTCCTTTGTTTTCAGTTTACTCATCATATTTTTATAATAAAAATAAATCCCTTTTTGTGAACCGCTTTATTTTTTCGTGTTAAATGTTTGTTATTGTCTGGAGAATATTTAGACTCGACTCATACTCGTATCTTTCTTAAATATTTACGTATAAAATCATTTAAACGTAAAATAATTAAAGGTAAATGTAAAATTAAACAAATATTTTTACTTTTAAGTTTAAAATAAAATGAAATGAAAAAAAAAACCTATGTAGTTTTAGTAAAGTAAATAAATCATTGGAATCTTTTCTAAATAAAACAAACTTCACTTATGTTGGTCAAGGTGGTTATGACTTTGTGAGTCACAAGTTTATAATTAAACACGGTGTTGTTGCACATGCATGATGCATTATGTTTGACCATATATACAACAATATTATTAATTATTAATAACAGACAGAACATACGATGACGTAGTTGTGGTGGTGGCGTATATTGTTGCAGGCGTTTTATTGTATGTCTGATGACTAAACACATTTTAGCAAAGAACAATGGTGTTGTGAACCATATTTCCATTTCTATGAAACAATATATTGAGATCAAGTTGGCTACCAATATCTCAAAATTTCTATTATTCTTTAATATTTTGTTATTTTAGGAGATATTAACAATTAAAATAGTAATTTCTTGTCTTTAATTCAAGATTATAGAAAATTCCAAAGCGTCACATCCTGAAGATCTGCCATCTCTTTTATACAACAGAGACGCATACGAATGAGTGTGTGATACGTGATTTAATACTAAGAGCTGGGTTGTGTATTCCACTAACTGTTATATAATGATGGTTACCAACAAGAAAAAATAATATCGATTACTTATTTCTTCTGTAACATGCGGCAAAACTGAAATTCAAATTTGAGATAGCTGTATCTCCGACAACATTTGGATTTATTTCTTTTTCCATTTGTTTTGGCATTTTATAAGTTAGCTTGAAAATATCGTCTACGCAAGTCATACTTTTCAAAGGTTATAAAAACCTTTTTTATTGATATCTTGTTTCCTATGATCTAGGTCGACTAGGGGACTTTATTGGGTCGTTTTTAGGGGGATAGGGGATTTTATTGGGTCGTATTCTGAGGTATTTGTATGTATGTATGTATGTATTTAAATATTTTTGAAAAGTATTTGTGCACATCTCTGCTCATGATCTTCACCATCATTTGTGAAAATTAAAATTAAAGTCAAAAAAAGTAACAAGGCAGGTTTTTTTATTTCGATCCGTGAGAATTAAAAAAAGGGGTCATTTCTTCAAAAAAAAAAAAAAAAGATTTTTTTAAAATTTTTTATTATACGTACGTCGTGTATTTTAAAAATGAGCTCTTTAATTATTAATATCTCGCTTTACAGAAGGTTAAAAAAATCTAATTTTTATACGAGTAAATTTATTTCATATTTGAATGTTACCAACTTTTTAAAAAACAAAAACAAATATTTTCAATTAATAAAGAAGTGTTAGCATAATTTAATTGATGAATGGGAAGTGTAAAATCATTTAAATGCTGATCACGGCAGTAAGCGGGAGGGGCGGTGTGATTGCTCGTGTAAAAACCGTGAGAGAAGGAAGGAGTAAGGCTAACATACTAGTTATAAACAATATAGAAGAAGTACGTATTCAAAATCATGTGATGGATGATTCACAGCGGCCTGGGCTATGTTCATGCTCACCTAGTTGTCGACAGATGTCAGCTTTGAGATGCGTCGGCAGATCTCGTTCACGTAACAGTTGCTCGTAACTCTCCTTGGCAGTTTTGTACTTTCCTTGCACCTCATACAGATGAGATATATGAAAACGAACTGAAAACAAAAAATAAAACATTTTAAAATCAATTTCACTGCAGCTGTCGTCTGCTTTAGTTTTTATTACTAAAAGTAGGTCTTGTTGTCTTTTTCTAAATATTTTACTTAACTATTGTGAACTTAAGTTTACAGCAAACGTATTCGCTCTTTTGAAAAAGACATGGATGGTCAAGGGATTCTTTTCTTTTATATATAAAAAAAAAACGATAACCCAAAAAAAAAATCGATCGATATCGATATAATTTGTAAAAAATATAAGCTGCTTTTATAATTAAAGAATAAGTGAAAAATGATTTTTGATCGTCCTATATTATAGTGTTCCAAGTGTATACTTATATTCTTATTTTCTTATATGTTTGGTACGAATTTTGTATGGTAACTCGAAAACGGCTTCGCCGATTCTTCCCTGAATTTCCTGGAATCCCATAATTTTGGAATAACTGTGAAAAAAAATTGGCACTTTTTGCAGTATAACTTTTTATTCATAAAAGGTAAAAAGGTGAAATTTTGAATGTATATTACGCTATTGAATGCGCGCATATTTCAGAATTTAGAAATTCAAAATTTTATAAAAGAGGCGTTCAGAAAATTAGGGAGCCCTTTCGAAAACTTTGGAGACAGCTCATTTTGGTTTGGTTTGTGTAATAATTAAATATCATATTAAAAAATAAAAATTAAAAAATATTATTTAGGAGCACAGGGACGGTTTTTCCTGAGAGTAAAAATTGTGCTGGAAAGTTGAAATTTTGTATATAGGCTAACTTGGTACCTAATTTACGAATCGCGAAAAAAAAATTTGAAAAATGTTGGTCAAATAAATAAATTAGCAGAATATGTAAGCGAGAAAAATATATGAGAGGAAAGTGCTGTTTTAGGATGTATTGAGAAAAAAAATTAGACGATGTGTTGAGAGGAGATAAGGAAGGCAAGAGGTGGATGGCGGAGAAACAGGCAAGAAAGAAGGAGACATAGTAAAGAGAGAGAGGGAAACAATTAGGAGTAGGAAATAAGAAAATATTATTAAAAGAGTTATTAAAAAATTAGAATAGTTTTAAGTTTAATTTTGTAATGAGATGTAAATACAAGATGTGATACTAAAAGAAAGTAAAGTGTAACGACACATAAATTAAATCAATAAATACAATACAATATAATATAAATCTTACCGCTGAACGTAGCAGGCCGATTAATTGAACTTGTTGGAAAAATTACTGATTTTAAACGATTTCTTACACAAAGATTTATGTATTTTCTAGCAGTTAATAAGAAAAACTTCTGTCGAGTTATCAAAGCAGTGCGAACATTCCTTTCTCAATCAATAATAATTAATTTATTAATTTTTAACTATAATTGTTCGTTATGCTATGACGAATAATAGCTTCATTAACAAAACGTTCAAACAACAATAAAAGAGTATTATTAAATATAAACAATTGAGACAGCTAATTATAAATATTTTAAATTAGTTACATAAATATCAAATCCAACAGATAAGGGAGGTCGGTATGATCGCTAATTAACAGCCGTTATCCTGACCAAGGAATGCCAAACATGATGCGATCACCCAAGAAAACTATACAACAAAAGCTAAGTTTTAGCGACAAGAAAAGTAACTTGTTTAAAAGGTTCACGCTGGTGCAAAGATACAGATTCAATGAATGCATCTCCAGATACATCCATCCAATGATAAAACAATAGTTCTTAAAGGAACGAGCTCACAGGCTGCATCATTCTGGTAACTGAACAAAATACCAGAACATAAACAATAGAAACGAAAGATATCAGAAATAAGTTCAATTAAAAAAAACTGTACTAAGAGCACTTACTCTGTACCAACTTCCAAGAAGTTGAAGGTACTTTCAAGGGTAAGAGATATTACAAATTTCCTGCTATTTTGGTCAAGGCCATACTAAAAAACACATATGAGAAGATGTACAGTGTGTTTTTTATATAACAGCAGCATATACATAGGATATGCAATATACATGAATGTTTATACCTTGAATATAGTATGTATATTAGGAGAAAATGTGTTTGATGCGGATATGCAAAAGAGGCTATGGATGTTTGATAGACTAATAACGAGTATGATGATGTACGGAACAGAGATATGGGGTGGAAGGAGCAAGAGATATTGAAAGAATCCAGGAGAGATACTTTAAATAGACACTAGAGCTGGACATGTGCACGCCGGGATACATGGTAATGGAAGAATTAAAAAAGGACAAGATAAGAATAGAAGCAGGAAGGAGAGCAGTCAAGTTCGAGGAGAAAATTAGGAAGCAGAGTAGAAAAGAGGATGAGGGAGGAGACTCGAAAAGAGAAAGGAGTATTACGAAAGAAATGGAATGGCATCAGAGGAAGCAGAGAGAAGAAGAGACGAAGGCACAGATAGAGGAGATAAGGAGAAGAGGCAGGGAGATACAGCAACAGGAAAGAATGGAAAAAATTGAGAAGAGCAATTACAACACAAGATATAGAAGGATTTGGGAGAGAGAGATACCACAATACTTAAGAGGAAAAGACACAAAAAAACATAAGAAGAATTGCCAGATTCAGATTGGGAAACGAGGAGAAAGGAAACATATACTGCGCAAATAGCGAGGAAAGGATATAGAAACATTTAAGCACATTAAGTTTTCATGTGAGAAAAAGGTATTAAGCGAAAAGAATATTGGGCAGTTATTTAAGGGAGGCAATGAAGGGAGGAGGTGGATGGTGAAGATAGAGAAAAGGAACGAGAAAAGAAAAGAAATGGCAAAGTAGAAACAGGAGGGAGAGTAGCAAGAGGAGCGAAGCAATAGTAGCAGTTTTGTTTTTATATTTATAAGAATAAATTTATATATATATTTTTTTTTTTCGTTAGGAAGGAGTGAGAATGTTTAAATTTAATAAGGGTCAAAATTGAATTAAGCACAGTGACATGTAAATAAATGAGTTAAGGCACAAGAATGCACGCAACAACATTAAAAATAAAATAATAATAAATAGTATGTATATCCAAATGTTTTCTGGAATATTCATCATTAAAAGAAATACATTTCGCATATTACTAAGATTAGCAAAATTTATAAAGTTCTTTCGAAAGAAAATAAACATCAGTTTTATTTAGCAGTCACCCTGCAACCATTTCGTAGCTTTACTATTTCTTTATGAATCAACATGAGAATATTTACACAATGTGAACTAAAGTTGAAGCACACAGTTCTTTATTTACTTTGTTAGTAGATTATCCGTCTGTCGTCCACACCACTCAGACAGTCGGACGGTTTACATTGTAGCAAAGCAACGTTATCACATTACTGTAGGCAGAATCGAAAGAGGTTATACCATATATACTATAATGTATATATCCAGTAACCGAGTGAAGTAAAAATATTAGTTGCCAGAAAACAAGAGGAGCCCATTTGTTTTTTCGTCTAGTGTATACCTGCCATTGGTCAAGTTGCTATATGACCAGTACGCCACTGTATAAATCAAGTTGCAAATACTTGTATATCAGACATCGACCTTGTGCATTGCGCCTTTGTCTAATACATAGACTTTGTAACTAACTCGACACTTGACGATGAAAGGCTTTTGATCTCTCGTGGTTTTGTCTATGTCTGCTTTGTTTCAAACGTATTTTATTTCTAATGATTCATTTCCTTTGGTAATAATAAACTTATTAGACTACAATATTTAATATATCAAATTCAATTTTCCAATTGTTCCAAACTTTTGCCCAATTTATAGAATCTTTAGGGCGTCCGCACATGCGTCGACTGATTGCAAACCTTAGCCCCGAATCTGCCCGAACCGAATGAAAATGCAACTGTGTTCTTAGTGAGAGAACACACGCGCCATGAGCGAAACTAAACTGATTTCAAACTGGTTTTGAGCGACTGCGTTTCTCGGTCGTTGCATGCAATTGATGGTGACATCATGAGCAAAGATGTGCACAAATACTATTCAAAAGTATTTAAATACATACATATAGTCCAAATCACGATAGTTCGGCGGCGATACTTAAAAAAGGTTATAAGAGCAGTATAAATTTATAATAGGATAATGAATTTTATCTTATTCGTTTTTGTATACATTATAGAAAAATAAGTGAGTCAGTGCTTTTTAGTTATATCGGCAGTTTATACCCCACAACTTCTTTTAGGTATGAGTCGCCGTCGAACTCTCGTAATTTGAACTATACATACAAATACCTCAGAATACGACACAATAAAATTCCCTATTACGCAATTTTTTAAAATTCCATAGTCACGAAACATAGCTCTTTTTTCGTTTTCGTTGGAAATTTTATTGCGGGACTAGTTTGTAATCAGCCGACCCGTGTGCAGACAGCCTTGTGGCCTTATTCTGTAAAGTATTTCCACCGGTGAAAAAATTTCATCGCCTTTACGGTCACGGTGACTTTAAAATTTTCCATCGCTGTATTTTTTAGAACTGTCAACCAATTCGAATTATAATTTGAATTTCAGTACAAATTTTTTAATACACAGTATATGTATAGTCATATGAATATACAAATATAAATATATCAGAAAGTGAGGTTATGTTGCTTGTCAATTGACTTGAAATTATTGAAAAAATTAAATATTTTCACCGCTAAAAAAATAAGGTCGATTTTTTGAAAAGTTACAGAATAAGGTCCTTAGAAGTTATGTAGTTATATTCATCAGGGATGCTGATGCAACTGTTTCGGGACTTATGGACCAGGACACGTGCCTGAGGAACAACTCTTGGTATCGGGGACTTCGAATTGACATTAAACACACAACAATTAAAAATTCAGCTTTGTAACTTCGACACATACAAATCGGTTCATAGACGTGACAACATGTATTGTATTTTTTTTATTGTATCTGACTTTACGACCTTACAACCTCCTTACATTCATTTCATATTACAATTCATTCACAATTTTTTAACACCTTTTAAATTCTATTCTTCCTTTTCAATGTTCGTCTTCCTTGTTATCTTCCTCCTGTGCCTCCTCCTTACTTTCACCAACTATCTACATTCTTCTCTTCTCTTGTAATCGACCTGACAACATACATATTTGATTGGGATTGATTTTTAATAAATGAATGTTATAAAATTATTGACTTATAATTGAGAGAACCCTAATAGTAATGGCTTAAGAAAGCTGAGTTTTGCATTTTTTTCGCCAAGTTGGAGAAAATATTCCATTTCTTGGCGCTAGTGCTCGCTTGTTCTTCTATTTAGAGCCAAAGTCGAACAACCATACTATGCCAAGATATTTAAAAGAAATGTTCCAAAATTTTGTAGTTTTTGGGTCACAGAATATCCAGAGTTCTCTATAGGTTTTTCGAATTGGAAGACTTGTTTCACAACTGACTGGTCTCAATATATCAATGTAGAAACAAAAATCTCCTACCTGACCTTTTCCCGTACCATATCTTAATTCCACAATTTCCTTAATAATGCCTTTTCAACCACATTAAAAATAAATCCTTTTAAATCAATTAAATTAGGGAGGAGAGTAGAAAGAAGGGTGGTGGAGAAGGCCCGAAAAAGAGAAAGGAGTATTTTGAAGGAATGGAATGGCGACAGAGAAGGCACAAGTGTGGAATAGTAGCGAGGGAGAAGAGACAGGTAGATACAACAACAGGAAAGCAAAAGAGAAGAGAGAAGAGCAATTATAACAAAAGATATAAAAGGATTTGGGAGAGAGAGATACCAGAATACTTAATAGAAAAAGACACAAAAAACAGGAGAAAGATTTCCAGATTCAGATTGGGAAACGAGGAGAAAGGAAACATATACAGGGCAAATAGCGAGAAAGGGTGTGCAGGGTGTGCGAAACGGGTATAGAAACGTTGGAGCACATTAAGTTTTCATGTGAGAAAAAGGTAAAAAGCGAAAACAATATTATGCAGTTATTAAAGGGTGGCAGTGACGGGAAGAGGTGGATGGCGGAGATGGAGAAAAGAGAAGGAATGGCAGAGTAGAAACAGGAAAGAGAGAGAGAAGCAGTAGCAGTAGTAGTTTTATTATTACTTATATAAGGATATTTTTTTCTTTTGGAAGAAGTGAGAATGTTTAGGTATAATAAGAATCAAAATGCAATAACCACAATGATAGGCAATTTAATGAGTTAAAGCAGAAGAATGTAGTGCCTAAAATGAATAATAATCTATTTTAATGTTAAACTCTGTTCCAAGAATTACCACACAGTATTTTAGTAACCTTTTTGGTAACTTCCGCTATGACGTGTTATAGTCCACTATAAAATACTATTTAGAAATGTACTATGTTAATAATACTATATACTAATTGTGAGTGACAAATAGGAATTACGAAACCGATGACGATGACGATAACGATGAGTGACGAATAAGTTCCGATGGTCATAAATCTGTCATAATATTTCTGGGAATACATCGTTGTTCCCAGTATTGGCGAATATACCAAGTACCGTCACAAGTCGAGAAACGGAACGGAACGGAACAGATCGGAGCGGTGGCTACATCGCCATCACTAGGAATACAACACGAACTCGACAACGAATGAGTAACGATCAAGAGCCGTTATAAATAGCACAATCGGATGTAATCATTCCACAAGTTACAAAGTTAGTCAGCCACATAGAGTCAGCCGGCTGAGGAATGCAGGGATTCGTGATCTTGAGAAACAAATGACGACACGCGTGATGCGTGTTAATGGAAATGATATTGATGACCTGTAACTCACCCATGGAAAAAAAAATTCTGACCAAAAATTAGTACGGATGTAAAGAAAGTTTATTACTTAGACAAAACAAAATTAGGTAAATATGTTTAAAGATGATTCCTTCTTAAGGAGGTACAGGACGTACCGTCAATAATAAAAGTTTATCTCTCGGTAATACGAAATGCAAAATACGAAGTACATGAGGGACGAGCAAATATTGGGACTTGTATCTTTGAAAATGAAATTTTTAAATCCCTATTAAACTGCTTTTTGCTTGTTAAAATGATTTCTTTTATGCATATAATAGTTTAATAAATGAAAAATTACCTATAATTAATATAATATATTAATAAAATATTAAATATTTTGAAAAAAGAATAATAAATTTGGCAACGCTGTAAATTTACGTGTGTTGACGCATGCGTGATTTGGTTTGTTGACAAATAAATTGTTATATTTTATATAATATTTATTCCGATTTTGAATTTTCGCTCAAATAGGCATTTGCAACGTTGAAGCTTATAACCTACATTTATTGTTTCTTACTGGTTTTATTTAAATATTTTCGTATATAGGTATCCTTTTGATAATTCTCTTTTTGCAATAGTTACAGAAAAGATTCTTTTATATACACTTAGTTTTTGAAAGCCGTGTTTTAATAGTTAAAAGTTATATTATGTGGTGAAATTGAGCTAAAAATTATGATTTGTATGGGAAATGACTATTTTTAATCATGTATAAAAAGAAAACTATGAACCCTAGGTCTCTAAAATTTTGGGACTGCATGTATTTTAACTATTTGTATCGACCCTCCAAATTTCACAACGTTTTCATCATTTACGTTAACGTCCTATACCTGCTTAATTCAATTAATAGAACTAATGTCATGATTGGATTGTGGGTGACACATTTTTGATTTGATATTTTGGAGCTATATTGAAATGTATCTCGATTTCTTCTACTATACACACTTCAAAAATGAATAAACATTTCCGATTAATTGCTGAATCAGAAATATTCGGAAACAGATGGAACCAATTTGCCATAATCAGCTTCATTATGAATTGTGAAACCAGTCTATATCATGGCGAAAATATTTAACAGGTGTTCTGGAAAAGCAAAGCGGAAACGGTCTTGTGATGAAATTTGTACGTAGTATCTAATTTAGTTAAATCTTTTGACAAGTGGGGGAAAGTTACTGGTCAATAATGTCTGAACAAGAAATAATTTTGTTAATCAATTTTTTTTGTTTCATCGAAATAATTCAACATAAATGGATTTAACCTTTTTATTTGTTGAACTTACGAGGTATCTCTTCACAGTCTTTTAGTCTTGGCTGGATTGGATTATGCAATGGTCAGATTGGGCTTGTGAATTATGTCTTCATTTCTATAAGACAGTGTTTATTACTAGACCTCACAAGTTCTTTTTAGGGAAATTAACAATTAAAATAGTCATTTTTGTTCCATTAATCATTAGGGGATCAAATTTAAGACAAAATTATTATCATTAATTATTTAAACCCATGTCAGTTTCCAACATCCTTTCTTTCTTTGAAGTGTCATATTTGTTATACATTAGAGTCTAAAAGAGACATACGAGGTGTGTTACAAAATTAACCGGAATTAGTAATATAAGAAGGTCCGCGCTAATTATTCTATGAAAGTCACAATAAATACCATCGATCAACCAACGTATTCATCAGATGTTACCGAAACTAGGGCTTCACACGAGCACGAGTCTTTTCTCGTCTCGTCTCCTAAAGCGAGATGGGGCGAAGCGAGACCTTTCTGAAAACTAACGAGACGGTACCGAGACCACTTACAGCGAGACCCGAGAGTATTGATTCTGGTCTCGTTGACGTTATTTTAAAAAAAACTTCTGAGAAAAATAAACTAACAAGAAACATAAACGTTCAACCTTTTTTTATTACAAAAAAGGTTAGGTCGTCAATTTACGAAATATAAAATCTGGTAAACAAACATCTCTTAAATATTTTATTTTATAATTTTGTCTTTTACAACATTTTGTAGCCGAACGGAAACGAATGTTTTAAGGAAAAATAAATATGAATATAAATTATTTTAAATGCGATTGTTTGAAGACATTTTAGTCTTAAGTTGCCGCAAAAATGTCGTTGAGTGTAGGTGTTAGTAGTGTCAACTTGAAAAAAGACCAAGATTAGATGAAAGTGATCATGCATTAAGTGAATTGATAAAAAAATTCTTCAAAGTTTAAATTTCTTACAAAAATTTGATACAATTAATGCTGCGAAAAAAAGCAATATTCTTATTGTGTGAAAAATTTAGAATAAAAAAAATAATTAGCCGAAATAATATAATTACTTTGTTTAGGACTATCTTAGGAGTAAGTTCTTATAATAACGAGATGTGACGATACGAGACGAGACAAAACCGAGACTAAAACGGTACCTATTTTTTTCTAAACTAACGAGAACGAGGCGAGATTTTTGAAACTCTCGCCTTATCTCATCTCGTGTGAAGCCCTAACCGAAACTAAAATTAAAAAAAGCCATAAAGCAAAAATCGGCATGCAATCTACTAAATTTACTGAATTGGCACAAATAATTAGCACGGGCCCGGCCAATTAAACGTCATATTTCTAACATCAAATACAGCATGTTTAAACATGTTTCAAAATATCGATTGTTTATTAACCTATTAATTCTGTGATGTCAAAAATATGGCAGAAATTAAGTAGCAAAACAGAAATTCAAATTTGCAATATATACGAATATTCCTTACACAGAACCCCAATCACGTCGGGAGGATGTTTTTCGTTTATATATGTTTCGCGTTGCCTTGAAATGACAATGACAACCTCATGTACAATAAAACAAATCACAAAGACTTCGATTTAGATTCATGCAATCATAATGTAAACATTTCTTAGTAACAATGGCGTGTTCAATAAAATCAAAGTGAAAAAGAAAAAGTAAATGCAATTAATCAACAAGCAACCTTTAATTTATAACGAATAAATTAAATTTGATTTAATTTGATGATCGTGTCTATACAATGATGCAATTTTGGTTGATTCCATGCCAACTGCAACCAATACTTAAATAATTCCCATAGAATTCCTAAGAAATTAGCACCATTACAAAAGACGCGATCACGCGACCATTAAATCCTATTTCAAAATCAAATTTAATTTTTGTTAAACATTTATGTTTATCACGAAATTGACTAAACGCTATATTATGCTAATGTATTTGATATATTGACTTCGGTTTCTACAGAAAGATGCAATAAATAAATTCTTCGTAATCTCGAAGGTAACATTTCAATGTATCACCTATATAACCATAGAGATATGGGAATAGAGTGCACGAAGGGTACGCCCGCGTGTAAGAGGAAGCGATAAAGGCAAAAAGAGAAATAGCATGCAGTGTCCTATCTGTCGCTTTCTAGGCGAACCGCTGCTGCTGGTTTGGTTTATTGGTGGTGAGGTAGGGGGTAAGCAAGTCAGCAGATGCAGTGCTCGGCTAGAAAGAGACACAGAGGACACTCGACAGGTACCTCTCTCCTTGCCTTTATCGCAGTATTCAGCATCTTGTGCACTCTATTCTTATACCCTTATGTTTATAACTGCTACAATCTCAATCCATATGGTAATTTTTATATAATAATTCGTCATGGCATTTGAATATTACTGGAGGAGTGCGGCATTTTTAATTGGGAGCACGTCAATTCTATTGTGATTTTGATATTTTCTTAAAAGCATAACCAAAATATTTGATAATCTAAAATATTATAACGGTAATGAGATGCTATAATAAGATAATTAGTAAAAACTCGATAGTTAAAATTATATACCTGTCTCATTTCTTCTCGTACTATTCATACATAAGTACATCTCGCTTACTTATTGATAGATGTTAACCATAACATTAACATTATATAGAAAAATATTATTTTTATTCATTATTTTCTTATTGTTATTATTAAAAGGCACTTGCAAAAAAAAAATGTTTTTTCTTATGTGGAAACATTGCAAAAAAAAATAATTTCAAAAAGTTAAGTCTCTGTGTCCATTACTGCAAAATATTACCTCGAATTTATGTTTTAATTTTTTTTCATAAAAATAATAAGAAAGCTATCAATACCACGAGTCTTTATTGTCGATTTTAAACTATTGGTATCTTATTTCTTCGAAAGTGAGAAAGAAACTTTACCAAAGCTTAACAAACTAACAACAAGAAGAAGTATCTCATAACATGTCACAGAAAGTAAGTATTGAAAGAAAAGTTTGATGGTTTTGTTAATTGGCCTCCAAGATCGTGTGATTTAATACCCATAGACATTATTTTATTAAGCTGATATAAAAAACGAGTCAAAGAAAAATAAAATCGATTACTTATGAGTCTACATTTGTCCCGAATTGTTCAAAGACTGTTAAAAAATAAGCGGCAACACGAAAATTCAAATTTTAAAATTGCAATATCTCTATTAACTTTTGGATATTAAAAAAAAATTAAAACGCCTAAACAAATATATATTAACCTTAGCTTAACCCAAGACAAACAAAAATTATCGCCCAAAAAGTGCACAAGCCCATTGAAGCCCATCGAAGCAGACAGACTAAAAAAGTTAACTTTATTTTCACATCTTTTGAAATTTTATAATATTATGCATTTTCATGCATTTAAAATGTTAAAATCCAAAAAGTGAAGTTAAAAACCCTTCTTTAGTTATGATTCTTTAAATATAAATTAATGTAAAATTATTTGAGTTAACTAATTCTCAAATGACTCCTACTAAGAAAAATATCTTAATATTTAAGAATTTTTCAGCGCTATACTCTTACAGATCTCTAGATTTAGAAACACTGCAAGTATGGCAATATGCAAACAATGCAACAGCTGATTGTTATATACACACAAGTATTCAAAAAGAATATAAAGATCGATTAAAAAAATAGTTTTAATAAAACTTACTTTCAAGTTTTGTGAAGGTACAAGGACTGGCGTCGATGAGGGACAGCTGCAGGTGCTTCAGAGAAGACTCCCAGTCGCTGTTCACTTTGAACATAAATCCAAGACGCAGGTGTACTTCATTGGCGCGCGCGAAGCCTGGAGATACATACAGCACCTGCTGAAATGACTTGATCGCCCTGTAACAAGATGGCATTATATTAATGGATTGCTATACGGGTACAGTATTATAAAATATGTAGTGTAAAAATAAGGAAATATACAGTGATGCAGGCACTACTCGTTCATATAGGTCGCAGACATTTCAGTTTATTATAAAAACTCATTTCAAAATTGTATGTACTTTTATGGATTGGAATGTTGCATGTAGAAACATTTTTCATTTTGTATCAAGTTTTTAAAACAATATTTAAATTTATAATTAAAAAAAATTAAATACAGAAAATAAAAACATACGACACTTCCACAATGGGAATTAACCACTTCGACTGCAATATAATTTATCCAGAGATGTGCACAAAAGCATTTTAATAGAAAATGCAAATACCTCTTAATTTTTCCATTTCAAATACAAAATAGAAAATAAATTTCATGTTAGTATTTGTTGGAATTACAATACATTCATTCTTAAATTAAATTACTTAAACTTGTTTTGTTATTGTTTATATAAAAAAGAAATATTTTAAATTCAATTGTTTTATGTCTATAAGAAATATTGTCTGAGGACAATAATTCTTTCTTCTAATTCTAATTTCTTTCTGTATAATTTGAGTCTGAGGACTTATTAATTAATAAAATATTTAATAAATAACTGTGCATATAATATCTGCTTCAATAGGTTATGGGCCCAGCTTTAATTAAAAAATTAATATGACGACATCAGTGAGTGCTACAAGATTTGAGCTGTTGAGTAAGGACAATTATGAAGCCTGGAAAATTCATGTTGAGGCGCTATTGATCAAAAATGATTTGTGGGAATATGTCAGTGGTGAAAAACCGATTCCTGTTGCTGCGGAAAATAATAATAATAATAATAATCAAGAAGAAAGAAATGGATGGATAAAAATTGATCGTAAAGCTAAGTCAGAAGTAATATTAGCAATTAGTTCAACGGAATTGCAGCATGTCCGAGGTTGTAATACTTCTCATGAAGTTTGGCAAAAACTTGCCTCAGTTTATGCTTCCAAAGGACCTGCAAGAAAAGCTTTATTACTTAAGCAACTTATGCTTCACAAGATGTCTGAAGGTGGTGATGTCAGGGATCATGTAAACAAGTTTTCGGATATAGTTGATCGACTTGGAGCTATGGATATTGAAGTGAATAAAGATTTATTGTCTGTAATGTTATTATATAGTCTACCAGATAGCTATGAAGGTTTTAAATGTGCTATGGAATCACGTGATGAACTCTTGGAGGTTGAAGCTCTTAAGGTTAAGATACTTGAGAAGAGTGAAATTGGTTCAAATTCAGTTGTTGAGTTAGCTGGAAATGTAAGGGCTGAAAATCAACCGAGTTACAAAAATATTTTTAAAGGATATTGTTTTAAATGTGGAAAACAAGGACATAAGTCTCCTGAATGTCCAACTCAATTGAAACCAAATTTCAGAAGAAATAGACCAGATAGACAGAATAGATACACACAAGAAAACCAATGTTCTCAAGCGGATGATGATACTTTTGCAGTATTTAATGTTGAATTTGCTGGTAGTGTTCCAAGTTGTCGACCTTGGATTCTTGATAGTGGATGTACAACACATTTATGTGGTGATAAACAATTATTTAAGGGGTTACATGGGTTTCGTGTGTTAAAAATTTTTTTTTTTTTTTTTTGGCTTATTAATTTCTACAACATCTCAAGAATATTATACTAAATTTTCAAGTCGATCCGAATAATAGTTTCGGAGATACAGCCTTTGGAAGGTGTGCGCTCCAAGTCAGTTTCATTGTTACTCAAAAGTTTAAACGCGTTTTTCTGGGAACCGTGTTTTCAAAGTCGGTTGTCAAATTTTCTCGAAAACTGCTCAACCGATCTTGATGAAATTTTACACAGGTGTTTGAGATACAATTTACTCGTGCTTGACGGAAGGATTTTTTTTTTTTCAATTGCAACTATTTTAAAAAAAACAAAATGTCAAGCAAATTTACCTAAATTTTCATTTTTTTGTAAAAATGTCTGCCAAAATTCCAATTTTTTTTTTTTTTTTTTTTCTTCCGTCAAGCACGAGTTTATGGTCTTACCTAAAACACTTATTTTTGTTTTTTCATTTTAGATAATCCTGTCACAAGTTATGCTGACAACGCGGACGCACCTTTTTTTCGAGGCGTCACCGGAAATGACGTCACAATAGAAGAGTTTTAATTTTTTTTTTTTGAAAATTTCAGAAATTATTCTTTAAATATGTATCTATAAGACAGAAAAAAGTTTGAATAAAATAATTAATTTTTTACATAGAAAAAAAAATATTGAAAATAGGCCTTTTTTTACCCGACGAAACCCATGTAACCCCTTAAGTCTTTAAATGAAGAAATTAGTGGGAAAATAAATTTGGCTAATCAAGCAAATAGTGAAATCAAAGGAAAAGGTACTGTTAATTTGTCGATTAGTAATGGTAAACAGCTGAGGTCAGTAGATTTTTCAAACACATTATTTGTACCAGATTTAAGGTCAAATCTAGTATCAGTTGCTAAAATTACTAATAAGGATCATGAAATTCTATTTAAAAAAGATTCAGCTGTAATTATGGATATGACTGGAAATGTTAAATTTGTTGCTGAAAGGCGTGGTGATCTCTATTATTTACAAGAAGGTAATGAAGAAGCTTGTATTGGAGAAGATAAAGCTAATTCTGAGTTATTGATGTGGCATTGTCGTATGGGTCATTTAAATGCTAAGGATTTATTTCGGGTGATTAATCAGAATACTACAAGTAAAGTAACCTCTGAACAATTGAAATGTTTGTCAAGATGTGAAGTGTGTCTACGAGGCAAGATGACAGGGTTACCGTTTTCAGGAAGTGAACGACAGAGTGAAGAACTTCTTGAAATAGTTCATACAGATATTGTTGGACCGTTTAGGACACAATCAGTGAATGGAGCAAAATATTTTATTACATTTATTGATGATTATTCTCGATGGTGTGAAGTATACTTTCTTAAACAGAAGAGTGGTGCACTAGAAGCTTTCAAAATGTATCAAAATCAAGCTGAACGTATGACAGGGAAGAAGATTAAGTATCTTCAAAGTGATAATGGTAAAGAGTATTGTAATACTGAGATGGATTCTTTCCTGCGTAATCAAGGTATTCAACGTCGATTAAGTGTTGTAAGAACACCTCAGCAAAATGGTGTTGCTGAACGTTTAAATCGAACATTAGTTGAAATGGGACGATGTTTATTACTTCAATCAAATTTATCGGATATGTTTTGGACTGATGCTGTAGCTACAGCATGTCATTTGAGAAACAGATGTCCTTCAAGAAGTATTAATGGAGATACTCCTTATCAGAGATGGTTCAACAGGGATAAAGTTCATTTAAATTATTTACGAGCATTTGGATCAACTGTATATGTCTTAGATAAAGATCCAACAAAAGGCAAATTATCTGATAGATCAATGAAAGGAATTTTTGTAGGTTATCCACGTGAATCAAAAGGATACAGAATTTGGTTACCAGAAAAGAGAAAATTTATTGTTGCTCGTGATGTGAAATTTATTGAAGATAATGTTACTACAGTTTTAAAGAACCAAGAGATTAAACAGCTGATTATTAATGATTTTGAAAACAAGGATAAACCATGGATTGAATTGATAACAGGATTTAAAAATAGTAATGAGACAGAAACTTTAGATGGAATTCCAGAAGAAAATTTAGAAGATAATGAAGAAAATGAAAATTCATCTGGTATTCAATTATCTATTCAAGAAACTCCTAGAAGAAACTCAAGAGAATATACTAGAGAAGAAAGAAGAGGACCAGGAAGACCAAAATTAATTAAAACAGGTTTGAAAGGACGTCCCAGAAAATTATTTTCATAAGTTAATAATTGTGAAGTTAAAGAAAGGATTGAATCTGATTCTAATGAAGATGATAATGATAATGATAATATATTTGTTGGAGTAGCTGAAGTTAAATTGGAAGATGCTATTAATTCTCAAGAGTGTGCTGAGTGGAAGAGAGCAATTAAATCAGAAGTCATAAGTTTATTAAAAAATGATACTTGGAATATTGTAAAATTACCTGAAGGTCAAAGTGTTGTGGGAAGTCGAATGATTTTAACAAATAAATTTGGATCAGATGGGCTTATTGAAAAAAGAAAAGCTCGTATTGTTGCAAAAGGTTATAGTCAGAAATATGGTATTGATTATGATCAAACTTTTGCTCCAGTTGCAAGAATGGAATCAATGAGACTTTTAATTGCATTGTCTGTGGAATTAAAACTTGTAATAAGACAATTTGATGTTGTAACTGCCTATTTAAATGGAATATTAGAAGAAAATGTTTATATGGAAATACCGGATATGCTACATGAAATTTTGATGTGGATAATTGATGATAGTCAGGTGTCTGAAGAATTAAAAAATAAAGCTACAAAAATGTTAAAATGTATTGAAGAAGGAGGTGATGTTTGTAAATTAAATAAAGCTCTCTATGGTCTTAAACAAGCTGCTCGACAATGGAATGAAAAATTATCAAATAAGTTGGAAAGTATTGGACTAAAGTCAACAAAAAAGGAGAGTTGTTTGTATTATGCAAAACGTGGTAAAGATATTTTATTATTTCTAGTTTATGTTGATGATTTCTTAATTGCATCATCAGATGTTGATTGGATTGATGAAATTAAAATTAAACTACAAGAAGAATTTGAAATTAAGGATCTAGGTCTTGCAAAACAATGTTTGGGAATAGAAATTAATCAATCAGATCAATATATTTTTATTAATCAATCAAGATATATTATCAATTTACTTAAAAAATATGAAATGAATAATTGCAATCCAGTTAAAACGCCAGCAGAATTACAAAAGAAGAAAATATTTTATTCAACTGAAAAAGAAGAAATTAATAGTAAATTTTATAGAGAAGTTATTGGAGCACTAATGTATTTAGTGGTTGGAACTCGACCAGATATTGCAAATAATGTTTCAAGATTAGCTCAATTTGTAAACAAACGAGTTAAGAGAATATTGAGATATTTAGCTGGTACAATAGAATTAGGAATACTTTATACTAAAGAAACAAAATCTATGATTGGATACTGTGATGCTGATTGGGGAGGTTGTCTTGAAGATCGAAGATCATATTCTGGATATGTATTTATGTTGGCAGGGGGTGCTGTGAGCTGGAAATCTCAAAAACAAAGAACTGTGGCACTTTCATCTACTGAATCAGAATATGTTAGTTTATCAGAAGCTGTAAAAGAAGCAATATATTTAAATGATTTATTGACTGAACTAGAGCAAGAAAAATTTTTGAAAATTAAAATATTAATTGACAATCGTGGAGCTGAACAACTGGCAATGAACTCGATTTATCATGCACGTACAAAACATATAGATATTCGTCATTATTTTGTTCGTGATGTAGTTGATGAAGGAATTATTAAATTACGTCATGTATCAACTAATGAAATGGTTGCGGATATTTTAACAAAAGCACTGCCAAGAGAGTTACATGAAAAATTCACTGAAGGATTGGGACTTCAAATTATTTAAATTGTTGAAATAAATGTCTTGAGGGGGTGTGTTGGAATTACAATACATTCATTCTTAAATTAAATTACTTAAACTTGTTTTGTTATTGTTTATATAAAAAAGAAATATTTTAAATTCAATTGTTTTATGTCTATAAGAAATATTGTCTGAGGACAATAATTCTTTCTTCTAATTCTAATTTCTTTCTGTATAATTTGAGTCTGAGGACTTATTAATTAATAAAATATTTAATAAATAACTGTGCATATAATATCTGCTTCAATAGTATTTAAATACAAAATGCAAAATACGTATTTTAAAAATACTTTTGAGAAAATAGAATACTTTTTATGTTACTAATATAAATGTTATACTTTCTTTTTTAACTACGTGAATTTACAATATATCACCCTAATGATAAAAATGTTATTTACGTCACAGATTTTAATGCCACTATTTGTTCAAACAATTTATTTTTCCATTTTTTGTCGATAAGGTTTCATTATCATTCTACCAAACGAAGCTGTGCTTGTCTTGTCACACCTTGTCACACTTCGCCGAGAGTAAAAATTGTACTAGAAAGTTGTAATTTTGTATATAGGCTAACCTTGAAAATCCCAAATTTTGAAAAAAAGTTGGGTCAAATAACGGATAAATTGAAAAATTATTTTGTTATTGTACGAATTTATTATATCAATTTAAAAATAGAATTAAACATGAAATGTAATTACGAATTATTTTATTGGATTCAAATCATACACGCCATAAAGACGTCGCATTGCGACGGGGGTAAGCTCTAGTATAAATATATATTGTAAATATAATAAATGATATATTCTGTCCACTCGTTACGGTTATTGGTCAAGTCTAGATAATCGTCAATAACAAATCATAAATAAAATATAAACTGAAATATGTATTTTTATATCGATATTATAGACATAGTATTTTTCTATCTTTATTTTTCTGTTTTGATACGTGGTATTTTTGCGATATTTATATTTCTTGTGTATATTTACACAGAACATCATTTTCTAAACATACTCGTACATATGATATTAGTCACAGAAATAATAATATTTTCAAACTAAAGTTCATTCATTATTTGTGTTGTTTTATAAAAACTTTTTAGAAATTTTGAATAATATTTAGGTTTGAATAACTTATTTTACTAACAAATAAATGTTAATAAACAAGTATCCTTTAATAATAATTTGTAATATTATATTAATTAATGATCATTAACATAGGTTAGTACGCAATTAAGAAGTACTTATTGAGACACAATGAATTAATATTTAATATTTAAATGAAAGTTTTATTAGATGCTAATAGATTTTACGAAAACTAATTTTTTACACTAAAGTTACGATATCAATTGCTTTTGTACTTTTTCAGCGAATGGACTCCTAGGTTCACAGACCCTTTTTTGCCACGTATTGAGAGTTCATCCTATATATAAGATCTATATTTTTGTTGGAAAGGAAAAATACCCCAAACACATCCGTCATGCTAATTAAGGTAGTTCCAGTATAAAACCAATTTCCGATAGATTTTTTTTTAAATTTGTGTTTAAGGTTAAGAATAACGTTTACTCCTGACGTTTCAGATTTTTTGATTGCTTAAAATCCGAAATATTTAATACTAATGTTAGCAATTTTCAATCCAACTATTTTCTATTAAACACAAAAAATCTTTCGAGAATTCGAGAACGAAATTAGGAGAGTAAAGAAAAATATTTATTAAAGAAAAAAAAAAGAATAGTAGTTCAGTAGTTTTGTATTCGAGATGTAATAATTTAAAATATCATTCATGGTTAATGGTGATCCGGCAACGCTGCGCACAAAATTATCTCAAATAGTGTACCCAGTAAACAATTTTATAAAGTGTCCAGTTTTATGACATTTCTATCACTATTGCAGTTTAATTATAGTTCGCATCAACTTTATCTTCATTTGTACTCCGACAGGTGGAGTGGTTTCGCCATTTGAAGCCGATAAAATAGACATTTTATATGAACGACTGTAGGAAACTAAACTGTAAATGAACTCTTTCATGAAAAAAAATCATACGTATCTTCAATCATTCTTAAAATATTTTTGTCTTTAAAAACTGTTTTAGTAAACAAAACACATTCCCATGTGGTGTCGGTAAGATCAGAGGAAAACACGATTGTTGTTGTTTTTTAGTCTGCTTGCTTGGAACACGCACTTTTGCGTTTGTCAGTTGTTGTTTATCATTTTGCTTATTTGGTTCAACTATATTTTTTAAAAGTTATATTTCCAAGAGCAGTTATAAATGAGTGCATAATGCACTAGAAACAAAACCAGTCTGTTCAATGAGAACAATCTGTTTTCGAAAAACAGAACTGTTTTAAAATAAAATAAAACATGTTTTTGTTTTGTTTCTTTAAAACAAAGCTGTTTTCAAAACTGTCTCATTGGTGTAAAACTGGCATTAGAATGTCAATTTTGTTGAGTTGAAAAATAATACCCAAACTAAATAAAGATATTTGTGAAAATATATTTTAATGTAATTTAAAATAACTTACTTAATTATAATTGAACTGCACTAATCTCACCACAATTGTGTTATAATAATGAAGAAATTAAAATCAAATAATATATTAAAAAACTGATTAAATATTTCACATTTTTAAATTGCAAGTATGTTCCTTCTATCACTAACAAAACTGTTCACGGCTCAAGAATATAAATAACTGTGCATGCTATCTCTACCATATCCCAAACTACTATGGTCCGATTTTCATTCATGAAGTCGTATTTAAAACCCATTATGTATTCCAGTAAGTCCATTCATAATGACGCTTCTTATTTCTGGGAATTTGACATTCAAATAGTTTTAGAAACTATGACATGACACGTTTTACGATTACGTTAGTTTGCTCTGCGCGAGAAATGGTGAATCCCTCATAATGCAACTGCCTCAATTAAGGATCATAAATTAATGGCGTAGAACAGATGTTGCTTTGACATATGCTTCGTTCAATTGGTAGTAGACTGCGTGGCCGATGCACGGGTTTGCAATTAATACAAGAAGTGCAGCACGTCTGCAACGTATGCGTTTACGAAGGAATATTGTTTGTCCAGTACTGATCTATATAACATAATACTTACACATGTGTATTGTAGATATATCGTAACGTAACTCAATAAGTTCGTAGGATGACATATAGATCCATATGATTTTAGATAGTACCAACCTTCAAACGATATGTGTCAAAATTTCATGACATTGCGACTCTAAGTTAATGAGAAACAGTGATTTTAATGACGCTACTTTTGTAATTTTCAAAATAATAGAAAAATTTAAATTTCATGTGTTCATAAAGTATTGCTTTTTAATTGGAAAAATACCGTTCGAGAACAGGATGGCCACAAAAAAATTATTTCAAATTTCCATGATAATTTGAGGTTTTCCAGTAAAGTTTTTCGTACTTTTCCCTGATATAGAAATTTTATTCGTATCAAATATTTAAAGTTTTGATTATATTGTAATTGCCAATAATTAAACTAAAAAAAAAATATTTCTTATTTATTGCTTTAGTTGGCGTTTAATAACTAATTAAATACAATTTATTACTCTTTACTCTTAAATTGATCATAAGACAAAAATAAGCTAATGACTAAGACAAACTAGAACAAATTAACTCTTAATATTTATAGATAAAATTATTGATGATTTTTAAATTGATCATCAATAACTTGACCGGGAGGCCTCAAAGAAATAATTTCAAATTTCCCTGATAATTCCAGGTTTTCCAGTAAAGTTTTTCGCACTTTTTCCTGATCTCGTTTTATCTCATTGTCTTACTTGACGTTTAATAACTAATTAAATACGATTTATTTCTCCTTACTCTTAAATTGAGTAAGACAAAAATAAGCTTTAACAGGTAAAATTATTTTAAGATTTTTAACTTGATTATCAATAACTTGAATTTTAACTAAAAGTTTAGCTTTTTTTGACGCCAAATTTTTGTTTTCATTAGCTACACGTTTTCTTTTTAAATTCTCGGATTCATTTCATTTTGAATTTTAAATTAAATATATGTAAATTTAATATATTTTATATTAAATATAATATGCTATATATGAAATATTTGCTGCATTCAAATTCTCTGATATTTTTTGAATTTTCCTGATATTTATTGAAATTTCCTGAAATTCCCTGATATTTCCAGGTTGCATTAAATTCCCTGATAATTCCCGGATTTCCAGGTTTTTCAGGTATTTTTTTCGAGGCGGCATGTATATGTCATCCTACAAACTTATTGAGTAATTTGTTACATACATTAAAAAAAAAAAGGAAATGAAGAAGATGAATTGGCTTTTACGGTACATATGACTAATTAATATGTAAAAACTAATATTTGTACTAATATTAGTAAATATTTACTCCAAATTTGCGTCATGAGTAACAAATTGTTAATACAAAAAAATCTAGAATGATGCACAAATTAAAAGTGGGGAATTATGTTTTTTAGCTACGTGATTATGAAACGCTTATAAAAAGTTACAAACGATATTTTTAGATAATTCCAAAGAATTGTTGTTGGGGAATTGTAACTGCTTACATCAACAATAAATGACTCATAAAGTATACCTGCATAGCAAACATTACAGTATGAAATATTCCTTATTGTTCAAATGATGATCCATAAATTACGTCACACAAAATTTCACAGTTGTACATTAAGTGTTACAGTATGATATAAATTCACAACTTACAAAATATTTATATAATAATATTGTAATTATTAGCCTCATTCCCACTCACTGTTTTGATATTTAATTTACGTTTTTATTTAATATTTTAATCTAGATTTCAGGTTTTCAGAATGAGTTTAGTTCATTTAGTTGGTGCGCATGTGTCGTTAGTAATATAAATTTTGACAGTTCGACAAAATTAAATGTGGAATAATTAAAATTGCTGTTTTTAATAAACAATTAGTAATAGAAATTGTTTTTACTACTTTATTTTTGACAAACTGGCATTGAACTTCATATAAAAATAAATCCTACTGCATTTTAACAGATTGTCACATTTTGGAGGTATATAATATAGTTCTTTTTTTAATTTAGAATGATTGGATTCTAAAAAAAAACAAACATAAATTGAATTCTACATTAAAAATGGTGCAGGGAATGCCTACGCATATATCCATACGCTATACAATTTAAATTAAATACAATATTAAAACAGTGTCACAAACCTCTTAAATAAAATACTGGCTACACACTTCATATATACTGTGTCGGTAAAACAGTGACCGTTCAGTGAAAAAATATACTCATGAACGCCATAGATGACGTTGTAGGAATAACGGCCAACACAGCTGATATTTGGAGTCGACAGAACTCACTTGTTAGGTTATAATAAAATTATGATTTAAGTTAAACAATGTAATTATTATATTTTTTTTATTGATACTTCACGGTCCTTTTTTCGCCCTTCTTACTTTATTTTATTTATAATTATTATAATGTGTATGTAAATTACTAAAATAAACTTTAAATTTTAGAAGCAACACATGAGTTTGATTAAAATTGTACAATTCCCACTAAAACTGAAGATATTGTCTTATATACTTAATAAAATTAGAGACCGCTTAATACGAATATATTGCTTACATCAAAATCTTTAATAAAAGTCAGAATGACTTTACATCAACATAAGAAGCGAATAGAACTCAAACAATGTTTCATTATAATTCATCTTTCCATTTACGAGTGATTGTTTCCTCATACAAGTACCGACTTCCGTTCGAAACACCAGCCACTGACCAATGGCAATGACGTTGAGTCGACGTTAGATTTCCTTGTAACTACATAATCAGCTTACACACGTCACAGATGAAATATTACTTGTTGCATGTGTATTGTGCCGGAGGTGTATACTTTGTTTACTGTGGTAGTATTATAAACTAGTAACAAGCTTAGATCGAGATCAATCATTCCGCGAAGCAGGGAGTGCACGCAGGAATTAACGATGAACAATGCGTTTTTTCCCTGCATTGTATATTAGGTACCGGCCTCCAACATCCAACATTCATATATTTTCCTTCAGAAGTTGATGTTGTTTGTACTATATTTGTTGAACATTTTTTTATAACTTCACGAAACATTAGGGAATTTTGAAACCAACCAAACTAAGAATTATGTGTGACGTAATTTTTAAAGAACTCTACTAAACTCTACTTAACAGAATAAACTAAAGTGCGTTTTATAAATTGATTCTCTCAGAGTTTAAGGAATATTGTGCAGGTCATGGTGTATCTACTAGGTCAAGGTCACGCGTTGTGGAAGGTAAACGTGATTAAAGAAAATGAAATCAACGTTTAAATAAAAGTAATCTCTGTTTTGTGTTTGTAGTTGTGACCTGCACTCATAAATAGTGTTTGGTGTGATTTTATCAGGTTAGCCGTAAGTAACTTTTAGGGTACGCATGCACGTTCAGTAGTTTATTATATTATTCATTGTTTGCCTTTCGGCTTTACAACCTACATTCATATATTTCTTAAAACATTTCATAGAATTTCAACCTAAAATTAAACTTAACTATTTTAGATCTTTCTCTTTCCAAAAGTATTTCATGCTTCTTCTTCTCTTGACACTCTCCCTTCCTTCCTTTTTGCCTGTACCTCAGTTTCTCACCATTTGCCTTCATTGACCCCTCTCGACAAACCCTCTATTATCTTTGCACTATTCTTTCTTCCTTTCAGACTTCATTTTCCCTTTCTCTATTCAAAATTACAATGCGTTGACTACTTTCCGTGCTGAGCAGTGGATGCATACCCTTAGTGTACAGGACAGTAGCCAAGATCGTTAATAACATATTAAATTTATTGTGTGAAAATTTGAAGTCGATTGAAGTAAAACTGTAGAGATATAGAGTTTTAAGTCTTCACCTCTGGTCTGGTTTCGTCTTTCTTTGAAAGTTTTAAACGCGTGTTTCTCACACTTAGCTTTTTAAGAGTCGATGTCCTCCCTTACTCAAAATCTACTGCACCGATCCTTTTGAAATTGTACACACTCACTCTTTCTTTACATAAATATCGAGGTTTTTTTTTTAATTTTAACGTATTTTAAATCATGAAAAATCGTTATTTTCACTTCTAGGTGCTGTAAAAAATTGACAAAACAATAAAAAAAAAACTGGACAGGGTTACCGACAGAAACATATCAACTAATGAAATCATTTTGGTTCTTTGATTTCAAATAATCCAGTGAGGAGTTATGAGGGAAACCGCAATGAAACTTTCTATTGTGACGTCAGAGGAGATTCGCTGTCAATAACTCATTCTTTGATATTTATTTATGAAAATTTCACAAAGTATTCTTTAAAGGTTATTTTACCATGTAGTAATTATAGAAATAATTATATATTATATGTATCGTCAAAAAACATTATCGAAAATATGCTTCCATCGATCCATTTGACCTTAGCCCCACCCTAATAAACTAAAAAGGACAATATCTTGCGACACATCATGTTAAACAGGAATAGACATGTATTCTACTATGATCCGGATCTCTGCAATACCAAGTAGATCGTACTGTGGCATTTTGATATCCACCATACAGTGGTGTATTAATAAACATTGCAATATAAACTTGCTGCCATAATAATGTGTGCTTAAGCGACTACACCCTACTGAAGAAGTCGTAAAAAACCAGTTACAAATGTCGATCAAAATTCATCGCGATAAAGTTCTTCTTAATATTTCCTAAATTTTGTAAAATGTAATGGAATTATTAAAGAATATAAAATTATTAGGCCGGACAAAATTCTTAATGTTATTTACAATATCTGTGTAATTACACAAAGAAAATCTGATAAGTGATGTGATCTGACCACACGATGACTATCTAAGAAATACAAAACGGACAAAACACTTAGTTCCTTTAAAACACAAACGTAACTCCGTCTAAGTTTATTTGCGTGTTTGTTTGTGTGTGTGTGTGTTTGTCTTCATTAGCAACAACAAATGCATGGGTCATAGATGGTTGGATAACGGTCCGTTAGGTACCCAAGCCTTTACTTGTACTTACCCACTTGTTAAGTGGATTCTTATCGAACTTTAAAATGAAATGTGTTAATTTTTCATATCCGTTGTGAATTTAGAATGTTTTTATTATTGTTTCTTCAGCCCACGTGGTTTCAACAGTTTCGTATTAATAAATTAATGTACATATACATATATTAGAGTAAGATCCCAGAGCGATCTGACATAACTTATTTTCAAAAGCATAGAACTTTCGGTTCTAAGTAGTCTCTACATGTACTTTTAATACCTGCGTATTTGTGGAGTTCGCTCGGTGACACCTGGGCAGGTACCAGGTGAGAAAGGTAACTAAAAATCAGAGTTACTTTACTTAAATTTGTATGACTGATTTTTAAATATATTTTGTAGAATGTTATTCTGAAGTAAAATTAAAAGTGTCAGACGCTTTCCATGGGCCAGAACTTTTGTCAGACGCTTTAAAGCTCTGTAAAACGAGTCACCATGGATGTCTCACTCGCTCTGATGCGCATAGTGCTCTCGCGCTCATACTCATGATTGCATAATTTAATTGTTTAGGGGATGTTTGGTCATTACAATTTATCTGACTGATTAAATATAACTTTGTAATAGTTATCTTAATAACATATTTAAAAATCAGACATTTAAAAATAAGTAAATAAATAAGTAAGTAAATAAGTAAAGTTAATTTATTTTTTACAGAGCTTTCAGAGTTCACAAAAAACAAAACTGCGTGTTAAAACCAAGCAGACTAAAAATCAACAGCAAACATGTTTTCCTTTGATCTTTACCGACTCCAGATGGAAATGTGCTTTGTTTACTAAAACAGTAACAAAAGACAAAAATGTTTTAAAAATTGTCTCTTTGGTGTAAACATTGATGTTTTTGTTCAGTAAAACAAGTTGTTCGTGTTTCTTTGAACTGTCTCTCTGGTGTGAACTATGCCTGTACAGTGCAGGTACGCTGGAACAAAATAACCGCGCACATCGATGGCTCGCAGTAATTAAAATTTGTTTCCTGTACATCGATTACTGTATTCACACATTAAACATAATTAGCCCGTAGGATATCAAAATATAGCTAATATGGTCAAATTATTAACCGAACAGTTCTGTTGATGACAGTTGATTTGTTGTGGCGGGCGATGTACACAATGGGGCTTCGCAGTTTACAGGTCTACAACCCAGTATCTGTAGAGACGTAGGCTAGACGTGATCAATATTCGATTACAAAGTACCAGCCAAGTCTACGCGTTCACGTATACTCTGTATGTCTGTCTGTCTCTACAAACCACGCACGCAGGCATTATTAAACCTATGAAACGAAACGAACTCAGTTGACTCAGCCCAAATACGCGAATGTGTTTATTTAAAATATGTCTGTAAAAAGAATATTCAGTGTTTATACAATTATTATATACACATTTGAATAAATGATTCAACCGACTGTGTAAATACAAAAACAGACTACATATGTAAACAGAAATATATTCATACATTTAAAAAAAAAAGTTTATAAATATTTTCACAGATTATTTTAAAAAATATTTCAAATCAAGAAATCTTTTTTTTGTTATTTTAATGAAAAAATTAAAATATGTTTGGTAGTCGCATTGTGGACTTCATTTTTATCTTTATAAATAAAAATTAAATGCGGTTCGTTGGTAAGCGTATCACTTGAGAATGGCTGTAAATAAAATGTCCTAATAGTCTGAATAACGTTTTTAGGGAAAGAAAAATGAAAGAAAAAAACTTTGCCCGGAAATTTAGATAATTCTGAAAAAAGTGAAAACGCTTTTTCTATCTGATTTTTGTTGTGCGCAAATGTCGTTTAACAGCTGATTGTCAAATTGTGAAACAAGGTAATAGTGACGAAAAATTTATTCAGTTTCTTCAGAAAAATTTATTGAAATTTGGACAGGACAACGTCGGTTGGGTCAATTACTTGTTATTATATACTTTAATTGTTTTTATGTGGACAATTTGCAAGAGATAAGAACAAAAAGAAATCTCTAAAAGTAATTTAAACAAAAACATTCATTAAAATAATAAGAAAACTATTTCTATTTTTGTAATAATTTTAATATTATTGGTGTTATAATATCTATCAATGAGTAAGGGAGAAGCAGTTATTTCTGCGTAGTATGAGACCAAACGAGATAGCTATATAATTTACATTTTTTCTAAATTAAATTGCAGCAGTGCAAATAAATGGCAGGAGGAGTAATATGATAAAATGGACTATTTTCGTGATTACGTTCGCATTTAAAAACCAGGGTGGCCACAAAAAAATGATTTCAAATTTCCCTGATAATTTCCATACTTTTCCCTGATATAGAAATTTTATTCGTATCACTTAAATTTTTAAAGTTTTGATTATATTGTAATTACCAATAATTATATCTGGTATTAAACTAAAAAAAATATATATTTATTTCTGATTTATTTTTTATCTCATTGCCTTAGTTGGCGTTTAATAACTAATTAAATACGATTTATTACTCGTTAATAAAAAGTATCTTAAATTGAGTAAGACAAAAATAAGCTAATGACTAGTATTAACTAGAACAAATTAACTCTATATTTAATAGGTAAAATTATTGTAGATTTTTAAATTGATCATCAATAACTTGAGTTTCAGCTAAAAGCTTAGCTTTTTTTGACGTCAAATTTTTTTTTCACTAGCTTACACGTTTTCTTTTTAAATTTTCTGATTCGTTTCATTTTGAATTTCAAATGAAATATAATATACTATATATGAAATAGTTGCCGCAATCAAATTCCCTGATATTCTTTGAAATTTTCTGATATTTCCAGGTTGCATTAAATCCCCTGATATTTCTCGAATTTTCAGGTTTTCCAGGTCTGTGGCCACCCTGTTTTAACTGTAATTTATTTAACTACTTTGTTGACAACTTATATGCCATCAAGGACTCATATATGCGGGCTACACCACTACCTAATATATTTCTAATTATACAAATTATATACAATAAAAAACAGAAAATATAGGCCAAGTCCGGGAATCAATTCCGAGGACATAGTAGTCTGGCATCAAGTATTAGCGCTCCCGGTGACTATGCTGTCTAAAAAATTGATTTAAAATACTAAAAAACATATATTGAAATATATAAAATTCAAACAGAAAAGCTACAGAAAAGAACGTAGCAATTGACTTCTTTTTAGCCTTCGGAAAGACGTACCACTTAAAGAAAATAATACAAATGGATCACAGAATTCTCTGCATCTGTCATTTCTGCAGGATATTCAAACTAACTTATAGTTCTATACAAGTATATACTTATTTAGATAAAACACAAAGCAATAATAGCACAAGGTAAATTTAACATGTGCAAAAGTTGTATAATCCTTCACGAAAAAGCCTTGAATACTAAATGCAAAAGAAACTGAAATTATGATAAATACAATGTACATAACCAACATAACATAAGGGGGCAAATGCATATACTTAACATTGCGCAATACAATATGCATTAGCGAATAGGGTCAAACCATGTGTTTTTTACTTTTCAAAACACCTGTTCAAACAATCATTTTTAAAGAGATATCGTGATGTTCAGCAATCAACAATAAAATGTATGCGGTTGCATTGTACAGGGCCGCATTAGGTACTAGGGACAAATTTAGTCTCTAGCAGGTCGAATCGCTGAACACTGAAGTGATTAAATCAAGCGAACTAAAACTAAGATTGTAAATTTAAGATGATTTCAATATTTTTCAACGAATATAAGCAAAAATGCTTTATTTTTTATAACACTACCTTTTTTAATTATTAAACTCTGAGACGCTATCAAGGCACTTGTTTTTAAACTATTACAAAAGATTAAGATAATTTTTATAAGATTAACAAACGAATTACTTTGTTTTCCTAATTAATATAATATAATTTTTAAAGTATAAAAACTTCCTACTAAAGCCTCATTCCCACTCACTGTTTTGATATTTAATTTACTGTTTTTATTTAATAATGTAATCTAGATTTCAGGTTTTCGTATAAGCATTCCTTTTTCACATTTGTGTTTTAATTTAAGTTTACAATTAGTTCTTTAAAAGTAAATCCTACTGCATTTTGACAGATTGTCACATTTTGGAGGTTGTAATATAATATAGTTTTTTTTAATTTAGTATTTTTAATTTAGAGACATTGGACCTTGTAAGATTCTAAAAAAAACTGTAAAAATAAATTAAATTAAAAATGGTACTGTGAATGACTACGCGTATTGCCATAAGCTAAACAATTTAAATTAAATACAAACTGTGAATGGGGATGGTACTTAAGCGACATTTGTTTGCTATTTAATAAATACCACCTTTCCAAAAGTTCTTCCAAACTTCTCTTTAGCTAAATCTTTATAGCGTTGTTAATATTTTTATCAATTACTTATACTAGTTCAGCCCTGAGTCCCAATCTGGCGTGGCGTCGTGTGGTGTATTTCTCAGGAGACTTATATTTCAGATACAACAAAAGACAAATAACTGGGTTCAGCCTCAGGTACCAACGAGTAGCGCAAGCACATATGCTGCGTCTACCTATCCTACTTTGTTCTCATTATTTATAAAACAGGTATGAGTAATTACAAACCAGGTAAACAATATTTTAGGTAAACAGATGGGGTTGTAAGCGAATCTAAAGATTTTATTGGGAGTAGTAATAATAAAAGGTTTCAGTCTAGTTATTATGCGGTATGTGATTTATTATTGAAAAATAGGTATGAACATGACATTGACTGACGTCATTCACAATGTCTAGCCTAGTCTAAGATAACACGCAACGTCTAGGATTATCGAGCCAAATTAAAAAGGTAACTGGTATAAGTTAGAGATCACAAGCGTTCGCAGAAAATGGATAGGAAAGTGTAAAACGAGCACATACTATTATGACCACCATAAATATAATACTGATTTCATTTTCTACCATAAATTTCGATATATTATTTCGGGGCTGTGGCCAAAATCTAATCGTTCTGGCGATTACGCCTTAACATTCAGCGGTAAAGTTCATGTTAGTGTTTCATTAATTATAAATCGACCAGTAAGTATAAGGCGATCGACCAGGAGTCTCATACTGTAGGAAATGGTTCAGATTTTTCTGTCATTATCCTCAATGTTGTACATAATTCACATCTAATTTTTAATTGTAGAAAATTCTTATGAAAGTTAAATTTTCTTATACAAAAAAAATGTGATAACCGAATTTATATGCCAGTACTACTGAATTATGGTCTGTTCATTGTACCACTTAATTTTAGAATTATTTTTGCTAATAACTTTTTTATAACAAAAGTTACAACAAAAAGTAGAAAGTATATAGGTTGTAGATAATATTGTTATCTACAAAAATTATTATATTTATAAAAAGCTATTTACAAAATCTTTGCGGGACTTATAAGCTTCAAGGTAAACAAAGCAAACTGATTACGTACTTCTTTTTAAGAAGGCGGACGGATGAAGGTGTCCCATGTCGAAAATTCAAATTTAGATCCAGATTAATAATTACTTAAAACTTTTATATTTTATCTCACAAGAGAAATGTAAAACTGATACTGAGAATTGAATTCATAAAATGAACATCAATTGAGCAAAACAATAGTGCTGTCGATGTTCATGCTAGTAAGTAGCACGAAATTATTTTAAGCTCTAGAAAATATAAACATAGTAGTATGTGTATACAGTACGTGCTATTTGGTAGTTGGGTCTATCTGGCTCTTTTAAGAATTGTTCCTGAGAAGACTTTTAAATGTATTAATGTAAAAATTTGTTCACATATTATGGTAACTTTAACTGTATTTCAACATTTTTGTATTTGTAAAAATAATAATTTTGAAGCTGCTATAGTTGATCTTCTGGAGCTCCTCTCAAAAAAAGGTATCTTGGGGTAACCACTATATCTCTGAACTGGATCATTTAAAATGGAAACTCAAAATTTTGGCCGGTGAAAAAATACCTTCGAATAATAACTAAAATATACTTAAAAAGCTTGTGTTAAAATTTGAAACTGATCGGTTCAGCCGTTTCCGAGAAATCTTGGTCACCTACTTTAAAAACACAGTTTTCAGTAAAACGCATTTAAAATTTCAAAAGCACTTTACATGGAGTATAAATATTTTTTTTCAACTTACATAACTTCAAAAATAATCGCCGGATTGCCTTGAAATTTTTTGTGTGTGTACTTAAATATATGTACATTACGAAAATGGATTTTTTTAATTTTATATATAACCTCTTAAATTGGAAACCGATGAATTGCGGTGTGCTATTAGCATGCCTGGACGCAAATAGCACGCTAAATATGAATAAATGTTTTATAAATACGTGACATCAAAATAAATATGAACTTGTCATCAGTATGTTATTCTTAACCATGCTATTTGTATGAATCAAAGTATGTGTGAATGAATAAAGTGTCTTATCTATAAAAAAAAGATGTATCTATTTTATGTTACCACATTATCATATTTCATTAAAAATAGAGCACAACTCAATTAATATTGTAAACATATCTAACAAATACGTTCATACGTAAATATGATAGAACGCAATATTATTTATTATTATTATTATTATGCATTGGAGTAATCATTAAAATTTAAAAATACATGTACTACATTTGATGTGTTTAAAACATCAAATAAATGAAAGAGGAAGGAAGGAAGGAATAAAAATAAAAACAAACCCTAATGAATAATAAATATATGCACATATTCTTAACATGACATGCATGCATACGAGTGCAAGAATTTCCTTTGAAGAATCGGGAACAAGTCCTACTAGTTAGTGGTAGTCGCAGGGGTCCCGGGACTCCCGGTTCGCGTGGTCAGGTGCGATAATAGGGCAATTGTTGCACTCCCTTTTTGTAAACACATACTTCTATGTATATATTGTACTAAAATGTACAAAGTGTTTTATCTTATTATTAATCAAATGTAAAACGTCATATTAAATATAACAAAGTACTTAAAAATTACACGTGGTGATATGTGGTAGTTATTCTTTTTGAATGATTAATGTATATGGTGTTCAAAAAGGGAAGCACAGTTTTCTTTAGAAAGGGGCGGTGTGGGGGAGCGAATTGTGGATTGCGTCGCGAGCTACTTCATGGAGATACAGTAGTAATGGAGTCGTACGCATTGCGCTTTCTGCGTGCAAGTATATTACCGTAAGGGCGTCCGCACATGAGGTGACTGATTGCAAACCTTAGCCCCGAATCTGTCCGAACCGAATATGAATGGAACTGTGTCGTTAATGAGAAAACGAGTGAGAGAAAACGCACGGCACGAACGAAACTAAACTGGTTTTGAGCGACTGTGTTTCTCGGTCGCAGGGCATGCTTGGTTGCATGGTTTTGATGGTGACATCATGAGCAGAGATGTGCACAAATACTATTCTAAAGTATTTAAATACATACATACATACAAATACGACACAATAAAATACCCTATTATGCTATTGTTAAAAATTCTATAGAGTCGCGAAACACGGCTCGACTAGTTTGCAATCGATTCGTGTGCGGACGGCCTAACCTTAACGATGATTCTATAGTTAGCGATCAGCGTTTGTATCGTCAAGTATAAGTATACCGAAATTGACACAATTGAAGCACAATATCACATCAGAAATGGCGACAGCCTCGCTAGCTATGTGCCGACGCATTGTTACCAATCTTCGTTCGAGATTAAAAGAGTGCAAGCAGCGTGAAGCTCGTCATTAAGACAATATTGTTTTTCAGAATGATTTTCCAGTTCATTGTCTATAAATAATAAATAAACCATCTACAGTTCAAATTACGAGAGTTCGGCGGTAACTCATACTTAAAACAAGTTGTGGGGTGTAAACTACCGATATAACTAAAAAGCACTGACTCACTTATTTTTCTATAATGTATATAGAAACGAATAAGATAAAATTTATTATCGTATTATAGATTTATACCGCTCTTATAACCTCTTTTAAGTATAAGTCGCCTCCGAACTATCGTGATTTTGACTACATTTGATTATCTATATTTTTAATTTCAGTCAGCGATCATATATTAAGTGCTTAAGCCGGTGTGGAAGTATGGAGTGCAACTCTGGGGTTGCACCAAGAAATCGAACATTAAAGAAATACATACATTCCAAAATAAAGTTCTGCTAGGAATAGTTAATGCACCGTGGTATATCCGCAATGACGACATACATAGAGACCTAAATATTAGCACAGTCGGAGAAGAAATCAAAACTATAGCAGCAAAGCACGAGTTAAGACTTCGTAACCTATAAGACTACGCAGAATTAAACCATCGGACCTAGTAATCTAGTCATGTAGAATTGTTCATTGGAGCAATATCTACCACACCGTGTAATTATTGAAATGTAAGCTACTAGATAAGTGTATCTATACTTAGTTGAAGTATTATCGAAAAAAAAAATTCGAAATTCGAAAAAAACGCCCTTCGTTTACTTGAATTTATGGGCTAAAAGAAATATTATTTATATTTTAATAAGTTTTAGTAATTGTGAAATGTAAAAAAAACGTTAAAAGATAAACTTGTTGTATCTGTCTCGTAAATTTCTTGTAACTATTCCTCATTGTTTGAGTAACACTGTTGTTACATCCGAAGCATTTGAAACCAGACCCGCATCTACACATACACCATCCTTGTGGCATCTTCCGGAAACAACCTATTTCATAGCGTCGACATGAACAACAAGGCATTAACTAGCAACCTACCAGCATATTCTTACTGTAAACTTCATAATTGACACGTATGACTATGTTTGACGTCTATGAATAATTGTACTTGTCTGGCGCAGTTCTTTACTATTTTATTAATATGTTAATTTCGTGCGAAAAGCATTACTAACTAGTGACTATGATAAATATTGTACAACGTTTCATTTTAATAAGCATAAGCAAAAACAAAAATACAGTATCTTACTAGCAACATTATAAATGCTTTTCGAAAAGCATTGAAATATTTTCATACTATCTCTACTTATCTAAAAATCACTCTGTACAACTACATTATTGAGTATTGGCTTGATAGGCTATTTATTGATTATTTGTTGCAGTAAACTTATGACTTATTGAATCAACTATAATTATAACTAATTATAACCATGAGGGGATTATACCTAAAACCGATAAGCCGATTATATTTCTGAAAAGATTGCAATTACAAGCCGATTGCAGTTAAGAGCCGATTGTAGTTATGAATTGATATTAGGTGCTAGCCGATTGCAGGTATGAAACTATTTTAAGAATGGATCAAAGATGAACTTCTTTTTTCGCTGAACCATAATAAGCACACTAATACCAGATACGACAGAATAAACTAAAAACTACGTCGGCTTATTCGCAATTAATACATATTTTAAACAATATATTTGACAATCAAAATAAACCCGAGGATTAGTAAAAAACATTCGTGGTATCAATATTAAAACCAAATAGACATGAGCCTATAACTATGAAATGAATATAAGGGTTAGCCGGCTGTAGCTGTTTCGAATTGATTATAACTACAAGCCGATTGCAGTTATGAAACTATTTTAGGTATTAGCCGATTGCTGATGTGGTATTAGACAATCGGTACTATGATATTGGAACATCAATAGAAATTGAATCGGTGATAGTAATGAGAAGATTACAGTAAAGAAAAAAAGTGACTACAGTTGTTAGCCGATTGTAGTTATACTATATCGATTGCTAGTAGAAAACTATTTCAGGTATAAGCCGATTAAACAACCGTTGTTATGATATAGCAATTATAAATCAGTCGAATTTGAATCGGTTATAAAACGTTTATAGTTATGAACAGAATATAGTTATAAAATGTTTACTGTTGTTAGTCAATTGTAGTTTTAAGCCGACTGCAATTGAAGCTGAATGTATTGTATGGAGAAACAGATTGCCATCGGTGATTACAGCTGGAGAAAATAACATAAGTGTAGATTTTTATATATCACTAAAAGATATCACATTACTTTCAGTATTTTTAAAAATCATTCTTTATTGAAGTTTTATGAACAATCTCCATATATTTCAAAAATTTCATTATTCTTATTAAATTTATTACAATATTCATTTATTTTGAAGGTCTGAAAGTAAAAGCAACTTCAGTTGACAATTTCATCATACTTTTAATCATTATTAATAAAAGTTTCCTTTTAAAATTCAAGAAAACAATTAAAAGGATAATTAAAAACATCATTAATATTAAATTACTTTCAGCTGTTCAGCGCAAGAATAGCTTTTTCTTTATTGTATGTAATGAAATCACTTTTTGTTTCATTTTAATTTAATAGAAAATAATATATATATTAAAACTAGGGGTTAGATTGTTGGGAGTTTAATCTATTGTGTTATATTTGGAGAACGTGTGCTTCTGTGTCGGTGTGCGTGGAAAAACGGTTGAGTTGAGTATCACTACTAACACCACCATGCAAAGACCGGTCCCTGACATCGGTTAACTATTCAGGCCGATCGATCGAACGTCTGCCGATAGTAGTATGCTGCTCAAACTAACGCATTATCGATACATCGATAATCTCTAATGGGTTTGTGCACTCATTTTTTAGTGGTCGATTTTTCAATTATTGATTGAAATTGATGTTAATAAATATGTATTGGCGTGTCTTTTTTATTAAATATCTAAATGTTGACAAAGATATAGCAATTAAAAGTTTGAATTGTAGTTTTAGCGCTAGAAATGGTCGGCCATTTGTATGAAGTGAAATGCATTGTATACGTCAGTTATTTGTTGATTAGGTCAGTGCTGTGGTAATGTTTTGTAACTGTTGGTGGTCGAAATAATCAAATCAAGTCAAAGAATAATAAGTTTTTATTTTATTTAACTCTGTTACGGCAGACATGATATTGAAATTTTATTGTTCCTTGAAATAGCTGTAAATAATATTTGATATATAAATACATATAGCAGAGATTTATGAAGGTTGGTAACTTGTAAACTTCTCAGAGTTCTTAAGCAGAGTTGCTTAAAATAGATAGCAACGTAGTGGTTGTGTGGTCACATGCATTTGGTTGTTGTACAACGTTGAATCCCTTTAATGATTAAAGAGACAAAATGACTTTTTTAATTGGGAATATCTCTTTAAATTTTATCGATACAGCAATTTTACCTTCCAGTCTGAGTCGGCTGATTGCATTTACAAGATAGGGAAAGGTTTAGCGTTGTAGCATATTCCATTCATTCATTCATTCATTCATTCGGTTTCAATGTGACAGCTACGTAACGCCCGTATTCGGACGGTTTTGTCGCTTGCAGTGTGCGAGTCATTACATTTACAGGGTTCGGATAGGTAAAGCGTAGTAGTGCGTATACGTCCGATCAAATTCGCTTAAATACGCGTGCAGTGTGCGACAGGCCTAATAAATACAGATGTATGACTATGGATTGTTTCACAACAGTGGTGTTCGTCAATCGATTGTTGACTTTTAAAGCCTTTTAAGAATTGTGTTCGTAAGAACGTATAAGAAATTTATTACATAACATATTTTTCTATAAAATATCGATAGTTTTTCAAAACTTCACATCCCTATAAGTTAGCAAAAACATTAATGGTGATACCGCAAATTCTCGTGTTGGTCAACCCCCTTTCTAACATCTGGACAACTTATTGCCAGTAGCGAAGAGTGAGAGTTCACTATGTCATAAAATATATTTGGCCATATGGGCAAGTACTGGTACCATTCAAAATACAACTACATCAACAGGCTAGATTTGGTAGGAAGCATCAAGGGTTGGCTCGCTTCGTGGTTATAGCATCATACTCATCACCCCGAGGTTCTCTCGTTGGAGCAGTTAAAATACGGTGTTAATATTACTTCACATAAGAGTATACATAAAACGGTAAACATACTAACGAATTGTGGTATAGTTCAATTTAGAAGAGTTCAGTGGTTTATTATGCTTAAAAGAGGTTATAGAGGTTAAATTTCAGCTTAAACTTTAAATGTAATTTTGTACTTGTGAAGTCATGTGACATATCACAGTAATATACATTATTTAACATAAATTATTGTATTTAATATAATTAATGTTATTTCTTTATATTTCACAAGCTGAAACTTACATTTTAGATTAAAACCTTAAATTAATACTAAAACTCAGTGAGGGGGAATGGGCCTTAAGATATAGAGACAATAATTATGAATATACCACATTATTTCTGTTACATACATCGTCTTATTTTCAATGTCGAGTCCTATCACCAAAAGACCTGCGCACTGAGTCGTCGTTTTGTGTACGTAATGGAAATATAAAATGGTGTATAAGGGAAAAAATATTTCCGACAAAATCAAATAAAATCTAGTAAATGTACTGAATTCAGTAGATTAAGATTAAGATGGCTTTATCAATACAATTTATATAGATTCAAAATCTTGATAGACTACAATCTTGGAACTACGGAGGTAGAGAAACTTCCGGAGTTTAACGGCTTCCTGTAGTCTTTAGAGTTGAAGTATCTGCAGCTGCAGCTTGAACGATAAATAAAAGACATAAAAAATGCTTGGACTGCTGCGCTGGTACCATAATATGAAATATTTTGATTTGAAACTACTACATAGGCTGAATATAATATATACTTAAGTACTATTTTTTATTATTTCAAGAGTTTTTATTTAATGGACACTTCAGAAAAGATTGTTTATTTAAACAAATTGCTCTTAATTTATATTGGTCTTGTCATTGTATTACATGCAAACTAGTATAACCCAACTTTGCGCGCATCTAAGAAAATTATACAAAAAAAAAATCATTATTAGGTATAGTACACATACGTGCAACTTAAACATGCGACATCCAACAAATTTGTTGTAAGAAGATGTACAACATGTCCACACTAGTGCGATATGCTACTTAATACGTCGGAAGCTTTCATATTTCGAACGAATTTCTTCAACCTGTTTAAGAAAAAAAAATATTTACAAAAAAAAAACTCAGTTATTTAACAAGGCTAATCGTGATTACACTAGTAAAAAAGGGTTTGACATTTTTATTTCACAAAAATATTATCTAGAATTTTAAAAAATAGCATAAGGGTTTTATTAGTGTCGCATGTTTATGTCGCACTAGTCTGTGCGTTAAAAGTACAACAAAATATTCACTTCTTTTTGTCAGAATTTCAGTACTCAGTACTTCTCAGAATTTAGTACACTCATGTTTAAATAATATCAACTTATGAATGAAAATATATAAATGTTGGATGTCGCACGTTTATGTCGAACCAATCTGTACGAGGCATTACTTTTAAAATTAACGTTCAAATTTTCAAACACTTTGGGAATCAACTAAATCTCTATGCCGAAATAATTAAAAATTATTACCGCTCGAAGAAATATCCCCGAGTGCTCTCCACAACGCACGTAGCTGCTCAATATACATACTACGGAATATGCGATACATCATCTAGCGCGTGAGACAGAAGATACTCAGTGCAAACTATATGAAGAATCTGGCGTTGACCGTGCATCGTACGAGACTAAAGATTACCGGAGCTTTCTTAAATAACAAGAAATGAACCCGCGAATAATAAGAAAATGTCGTTTTATTGCAACTTATAGCAAGTCATAATTCTCTATAAGCTAGCAAAGTGCACTAACAGCCCTCGTAGCCAGCAGCCGCCACTGGTACGGTTTTAGTAATATACAATCCACTCATGATTGACTTAAATCGAGTTGTAAAGATACTCGTACTTTATATCACTTCAATCCTTAAAAAGAACCTCTTAAGATTTTATAATCTTTAAAAAGATAGATATATTTTACAAAAAACGGTAAAGTAGGTAACCGGTAATAGGTATTTTTCTTATGTAAGACACAAGAATTTGTTTGTGGTGTGATTTATCAATAAACAGAGCCTTTTAAGCCAGCTACAGATAATTTATTATTCAATTTAGTATAAATACATTTAACGAGATTTCAATTTCAATATAAACTGGTTTAATTTTAATTTTGAGTGTACGTTTGTTTCCATGTACAAGAGTATGCAACAATAAACTGCAAATAAATGCAACTAAATAGACAAAATATTTTTTAATCAGCTGAGCGGAACTGAACGACGAACGTAAAACATTTGAACTTTCACTATGTCAGAACAATGTACAATTACTACCAATACTACTCCACTAACTCACATGGATATCAACACCCATACTATTCGAATGCAATTTGTAATAGTAGAAATGCATTGGAGAATTGTAGGCAATGCATTGTTGCGCAAACGCGAAAACAAGATTACAATATTATGAAAACAAAAACTAGTATTATGAAACAATTGTTAAATACAAAAATGATTTATATATGGATACTTGAGCTGCATAAATGTTACGTAATTCATGCTGACTAATAAAGTGAGACGAGCGAATGCAAGGAAAAAAATATTATTGTGTTTAATGAGCTTATGAACTCTTTTTCAGGGGAAGTTCTCTTTATTTTCGATTGAAATAAATTTTAATAAATGTATATTGGCATTTTTATTTTTTTTAAATATTCAAATGTTTTGTATATCAAATTTGCAATTCACTTTTGCCGCATGTTTTACCTATGCATAGTACGTCACAGACAAATAAGTCATCGAGATTATTTTTCTTTGTAGCCAACCTTCTAAATATACTTCATGCAATACTCAACTGTTAGTACACAAACACACTCGTATGCGTCTCTATAGTATAAAGGAGACAACAAATCTGCAGGACATGACGTACCGTACATTGTCATTTTCTATAACGTTGAATCCTGTACATAATTAAAGGATTGTTAATATCTCCTAAAATATAGCGAATTATTAAAAAATAATTGGACATTCGAGATTTTGGTAGCCAATTTTATCAATATACAATGAAGTTTTATAGAAATTAAGACAAGGTTTTCAAGACCATTTAGAGTATTTTACTTATCAGGCGCCAGTTTTGCCAAAATCTCATGCTTTATTAGGCCTTCTCAGACTGGAACCAACTATTTGTGACGTCCGATATATTCAGTAGGGTGTGGTCGCATTAGCACACTTTTTCATGAAGGAAAGTTTCTACTTTAATGTTTTCCAATACATTGATATAACGTCACACATTATTACAAACAAATTTGGTAAAAGTTTTGTGTTATTTTTTCTCAAAAAGTACAAAGTACCGAAAGTATAGATTTTCATAAAAAAAAATTTAAGGTTTTGGAATAAATGACCCGAGACTTTCGCAGTATATAGGCATGTAAAGTCACAAAGCGTCAGACCCCTCTTCTGACTATCACAATTTGTGAACTCCCTCCCTCCTTTTACGTATGATGTACACAATGTATGATCCCTAAAATGTACTAAGGCGAAACAACTCGTCCAGGAGCTACTGAAAAAGTCGATAGCGCAAGTATTTGGTTGCATTGAGAGAGAGAGAGAGAGAGATCGACACTGAGGCATCTGCACACGGGTCGACTGATTGCAAACTAGCCGAGCAAGGAAATTTCCAACGAAAACGAAAAACGAGCCGTGTTTCGTGACTCTATAGAATTCTTAACAATAGCATAATAGGAGATTTTTCTGTGTCGTATTGTGAGGTATTTGTATGTATATATGTATTTAAATACTTTTGAAAAGTATTTGTGCACATCTCTGCTCTTTATGTTCACCATCAAAAGCATGCAACGTAATTGCACTACAACAGACGCTCAAAACCAATTTCAAATCACTTTGTTTCATTCGTGCCGTGTACGTTCTCTCACTAACAACACAGTTCCATTCTCATTCGATTCGGGCAGATTGAGGGCTCGCGTTTGCAATAAATCTCCAGTTCATTTCTATCCAGTGGAAACACCTCGTAGTCTAAATGCACTAAACTGTACATTATTTATAATAAATTTCTAGGTCTTAAAAAGGTTATGGGCCCAGATATTGGACAACCCTATATGCACGTATAATAAAAACGGTTGCAGTAATTGCATTATGATATAATCACAGTTACATGATTCTATCGCCTCAACAAAAATACCATCGACATAACAGTTTATGTGATGTATAAACTGAGCATGCATATTCCCTACAACTGCATAAGACCGTACGAGCTACTCTACTCGCATAGCTAGCTAACAAGTTTACATTGGCAGTTGGCACAAACATTGACACGTGGAGATGTGTGATTACGATTATCCTTGCCCTACTTTAAACTGCAACGGCGCTGCTATTATATACATTACAGTAAAACACGAATACATTGATATCCCCACCAAAATACTCTCCCCTCCTCCAACACCTTCCTATACCAATGAAGTACGCACAACCTAATTCAGTTAACTGACGTGAATGTTGTTGCAATGCGCAAGCGCGTAGGCGAACACTTTTCATTTTATTTTAATACTTAAATTAGATTTTAATGTTGTATGTCATTGTTTGAGCTGTGTTTGGAAATGTATAGAGGAATAACGTATTAAGAGATAAAAATATACGATATGATAATATCGAAATAATAACATATTGTGAAGTATTAGTTATATTATAGTATATTTATACTGCAGGAAATATGACCTTAATGTGTAAAAAAAAATATCTTTATAACTTTAATATAATTATAACAATTTGTGGATGAGTCAAAAGCTTTGTTAGCAATGTTATTTATTATGTTCGCTTTCGTATACCATGTTAATAACATGGAATGGATAACCATGTTATAACTAGTAAAAGATATTTTTCTTGTACCATTGAAGATACTAAACCATGGATTTTTCAATTCTAGTTATGTGTAAGAATCAAAAGTACGAGGCATGTTTTTTAAGTAAGTACCGTTTTGCGATTCCGCCTTAGCAGCGCTACGGTCGGCGTTCCGCGCATGCACGCTGGTTACCTACATCTCTTGTCTACGCACTGACGCCATTACAGTCTGATTCTTCATTGTATACGTTGTTTACTGAGTGTTTAAGATGCCTCCGACAATCGTGAGTCCCGCCGATTGTGAAGTACGGGCTGTTATACGATTTCTTAGTGCTAAAGGCGTAAAACCGATCGATATTCATCGTGAGATCTGTGAAGTTTACGGACAAAACATTATGAGTGATGGAATGGTAAGGAAATGGGTGAGAGCATTTAAAGATGGCCGCAGCGTGGTCAGCGTCTTCAAGACGATAACGAAGTCAAAACAGTTGTGATACAGTGGTTAACAAGTCAGGCGGCAGAATTTTATGAGGAGGGTATTCAAAAACTGGTGCCACGTTATGACAAGTGCCTCAATATTCACGGAAATTATGTAGAAAAGTAGATTAAGGTACAGGCTTTCATGTAAAAATAAAATTATTGCGATATCTTTGCACGTCTTTTTTTAATTCCAAAACGGTACTTACGCCTCGTATATACATATAAAAGAATTTATATATACTAAGGTTTATAATAAACTTCAGTTAACTAAGACTTGGAAAAACAGACTTATGCTAAAGACTAGTGCTGCGACCGAGAGCAAAATAAGAATGTTCCAAAGAAAAAGTAGAATTCTGACAGATAAAAAAAAATATCTCGCAATCTAGGGTGCCAAATTTTGGAATTTTATCTTTGATACACATAATATCGCACCAATATAACATGATGTGGTTTAAAAAATTGTATAACAATGTCGAAATTTTCAGTCTCTTTAATTTTCGTATTTCTTTAAATATATCTTAAACAAATAGCTATTTAAGCAACTGATTGCAAACTGGCCGAGCAACGAAGTTTCTAACGAAAACGAAAAACGAGCCGTGTTTCGTGACTCTATAGAATTTTAAAAAATAGCATAATAGTGGATTTTATAGTGTCGTATTCTGAGGTATTTGTATGTATGTACGTATTTAAACACTTTTGAATAGTATTTGTGCACATCTCTGCTCATGATGTCACCATCAATAGCATGCAACGTAATTGACGTGCAACCGAAACACAGTCGCTCAAAACGTGGTCAAAACGAATTTGAAATCAGATTAGTTTCATTCGTGTCGTGCGTGTTCTCTCACTCATATACACGTGCGTTATCTCACTAACAACACAGTTCCAATCTCATTCGGTTCGGGCAGATTCGGGGCTCGCGTTTGCAATCAGTCGACACATGTGCGGACGGTCTTACTCTTAAATAAAATACATAAAGCCAATTGAAAATTAAAAAGAGGGATCGATTATCCATTCCTTCCTTACTTTTCTGCATGACAACTGTGAAAAATTATAAATTTATAAAAAAAAATATTAAAAAAAGCAATCAAATTGAAAATATTGCTTTTTAATTAATTAATTCAAGAAACTATAAACAAGCTATAATATAACAAACTATAACAAACTATAATAGAAAAAAAATAGAATAAAAAAGTTCTGAAAAGAATGAGTGTATAATATTAGAGACGGGTTTTTTAAATCAAAGAATTGATTTGAGCTACACAAGAATGAGGTTTTTAAAGGTTTAAGATAAAACAGCTGTTTATTTGGGCATATGCCAGCTGTATACGTACATCTGTTTGTCTTTCAGTCTTATGTTTAGAATAAATAATTAAACAATTCTATATATAGCACTCGTATATAAAAAATAATATATGTAGTAAGATTATTATGGTACATTTTACTTTTAGTATTCCTACGATGCAAATATTTAGAAACTTCGCATTGCTGTAGTATTTTTTTTTTTGTGCAAAGTCTAACCAAGGCTGAAAAGTTTAAGAGTCGCTGATGGATGATACAAAATCGAATATGCCAATCAATGCCATTCGGTGATTGCCAGTGCATTGGACAACATTAGTAATTAATAACAGGATAAATGCAACATGGAATATAACTTTGAATCCTATTTATTATTTACTTTCAGTTTAAAACGTGGTCTTTTAATTTATGCGTAGCCTGTTCAATAAAATATTGCAGCTCTGCTACATCCATATTAATTAAGAGCATTCCAGTTTTTGTTTTGAAAAATTTCTGTAGATCTACAATATATCTGATGTAAAACTTTGAAATCTAAGAACTGAGTTGCATAATTTTGAAGTATGTTATATTCAAGGTCAGTAATACGTTTTAATAGTGCTATTGCAAGTATGCTATTAACGGAAGAGTAGCTTATATTAGCAACAGGTTAAATAATAGGAATTATGCAAATATATACTCGTAAATATAATAATAAATATTATGGTAAATAAATGAAACATTTACTTATTAACTGCAATTTAAAACCACATGTGAATATGTTTTTGTACTATAGATAGAAAATAGAAAAGGCTAGTAGATTATACTTGTTAAGAGTATTGCACTAACGATTGTAAAGTCAAAGTTTTAAACTTGGTTATACAGCCCAGATTTATTATAAAAATGCAATCCTCAAAATACCTTAAATTTTCGAGCTCTAGATCACCGCCCCCCTTAAATTCTTTTAAGTTTTCCCCTTAATAATTACCTTTCTTTATAATATTTCTATTATATGTTTTATTCTATCGTATGGTCATTTTGTTAATAATAAAGAGATAATTTGTATTATCACCTAGTATGTTTTGTGGCCCACATAACATTTTTGAAATTTATAGTTGACGCTTTCCTGCATTGCTTTAATCATAAACCATGTCATTTTTAGTTATTATGTAATATTTACATATTTTTAACATTTTCCCACGTCTTTTAATATCATTGGCTATTTATATTTCCGGGACACTAATTTTACTGTTATGTAAAATATTGTACGGGTATATAAATGATCTAAATTAAGTTCAAGTTTTAAAACAAGTTGATTGGAGATGTTAATTAACCTATTAACGATTATGGTTAGCGTTGGAAAAGGTTCTGATAGTACCAGAGCAGGGTAAGTAAAGGATGCGCTTCGATAGCATAGCAAATAAAATAAGACAAAAGAAAACAAATTCAACTGGATCGAATGGACTGTTTACGAAAGTTACATTAGATAGAACACACATACATTAATCGGATGGAATGGAATTTAAAAATTCACAAAAAGGATAATCATTAATAGTTTATATTAATTGACACTCGACAAAATGATATTTGTGAGAAATAACATTTTTGTCTTTAAAAACTGTTTTAATAAACAAAACACTTTCCCATCTGGGGTCAGTAAGATCAAAGGAAAACACGATTGTTTTTGTTTTTTAGTCTGCTTGGTTTGAACACGCAGTTTTGTTTTTTGTCAACATTTGCGCTTGTCAGTTGGTATAATTTTTAATCTGTTAAGTGTGAACAGTCTGTTTTAGAAAAACAGAACTGTTTTAAAATAAAACAAAACATGTTTCTGTTTTGTTTTTTCACAACAAAACTGTCTCTCTGGTGTGAACAGTCTGTTTTAGAAAAACAGAACTGTTTTAACATTAAACAAAACATGTTTTTGTTTTGTTTTTTCACAACAAAACTGATTTCAAAACTGTCTCTCTGGTGTGAAACCGGCATAATATGTTACTTCTCAAAAAGAAAGAGTTTCATAATTTCGAAGAACACTTGCAAAGAGTTTATGTTAAAACAAACTTATTATGAATTTGAAACTCGTGATGCGTCAGCGAGTTGGAGTCGATGTCGGAGCAGGAGCAAAGTTCTACGGAAGAAAACAATAACAAAGGTCTGCAAGATGCATTGCCGGGGTCGGTGTTCGGACTCACTACTGGCCACGGACCCACGGACCCACGGTACCCGGTACCGGTGTACCGACGATGATGTCCATGCCCATGCCCATGCCGGTGTGTGACCATTAACTGAACCTGTTTTTCAATGTCAAGTACCACACGAATGAGAACCAGAAGATAGGAAGAATGTATTGGTCATAAAGTTAAGATACTTCTTGCTATGGTGGATATTGTGAGATTATCTGAGTTATATACTTTCTTAAAGTCATGTCTATAACTGACGGAAGAATTAACTAAGAAGTACTCGTATGCAATAGTAAATGATGTCATTTCTATTTAAAAAAAAATAATAATAATAAAATGTTTTAATCTAACTAGGACAATGTTTAAAGTGCAATATTTTGCGTTTATTTAATGAGATCATTGAAAGTGAAATCTTAAGTGAGTCTTAATATATATAAAATTGTACTATAAGTTGTTATTATATTTTATATATTTTATATATATTATATATATTTTAACTAGCTTACTAATAAAATCATTTTTCTACAGAATTTGAATAAACTTAAATATGATGTGACGACACAGTGGGCGAGAGCATTGATGCTTGACGCCGACTGCTGTGTCTTCGGGTTCGATCCCCGGACCAGATATATATTTTCTGGGTTTGGTTATTATGAACTTATATTGATTATGGTCATACATAATCATACAGTTATTAGGCAGTGGTGTAGCCCACATATATGAGGCAACGACACCATAAATACTGCCAACATTGAAGGAGGTCGTCGGTGATAGGACTCAGCATCGGAAATAGGCCGACGTTAAATAAAAAAAAAAAAATAAATAAATAAAAAAATATGATGTGGGCACAGTGGGCACCCGCATATGAGAGAGGGGCCTCCACAAGAGAGGGGCATCCACAATAGAAAGAAAAGCAATAAATTTTTGAAAGACTTGACGAAAAGAAATTATTCATTTTATTCGGAAAATAATTAGGGTCCTCCACTCCTCTCGCCTCAGAGCCTCCACACCTCTAAATCCGGCCCTGACTAAGCGAGATAATTGATGCTTGATGTTGACTGCAGTGTCTTTGAGTTCGATCCTCAAAGTCGTTACATATTTTAGATTTTGTTGTTAAATTGATTATCTACATAAATAATCATAAACTTATTAGGCAACGGAGTAGTACAATAAAAACTATCAACATAGTAGGAGGTTGTTGGAAATAGGTCAAAATTAATTTTGTTTAACTTTGAAGCGAGATATTATTAATTAAACTGCGCATATTAAATATGCAGGAGGCAAAAAAGGCATCGCTTTAACGTTCATTTCGAGAACGGTCTTATTTTTAAATTTTTTAAAGAACTAATATATTGTGAACGAATAAATTAGAAAAGTTAGTTCTTTGTATAAGATCAGGGTGGCCACAAAGAAATGATTTCAAATTTCCCTGATATTCCAGGTTTTCCAGTAAAGTTTTTCGTACTTTTCCCTGATCTCATTTTATCTCATTGCCTTAGTAGTTGTTTAATAAGTAATTAAAAACGATTTATTACTTGTAATAAAAAGTAACTTACATTGGCTAAGGCAAAAATAAGCTAATGACTAGTATAAACTAGAACAAATTAACTCTTAATATTTAATAGATAAAATTATTGAAGATTTTTAAATTGATAATCAATAACTTGCTTTTTTTGACGCCAAATTTTTTTTTCATTAGCTTACACGTTTTTGAATTTTACATGAAATATAATATACTATACGAGTATATGAAATAGTTGCCGCAATCAAATTCCCTGATATTTCCAGGTTGCATTAAATTGCCTGATAATTCTCGGATTTCCAGGTTTTCCAGGCCTATGGCCACCCTGAAGATTGATTATCATAAGTAGAAAAGTTTAGTTTGACCAGTTGTTAAAACGATATCAAGCTGAGTTAAAGTTGATAGCTACTGCACCGCACAGTAATATGTTGTCATGCTTTGTGCGCATTGGCATTACAGTACATACGTAAACTATATTTCAATGACTGCGTTGCCATAGTTCTCAACAATGTGCTTGTATTTAGTCTGCATATGTATACAAAATCTTACATATTATGTAATCACCTGTACAGACTAGTGTACTTCATTCATAATTAAGTACACTCATCTCTAAAACACGCCAACGTATGAACGAAAATATATGAATTTTGGATGTGAAATATTGTAATTGCACTAGTCGGTACCGAGCCTAATGTTTGTACTGAATATCCAACTATACTTTTGCCTACGACTGTCACTAGTACTGAAGTATTACTAAAATATGTAAATACTTAAACAATATTACCCATTTAAGCTTAGAAATATTTTAAAATTAAAATTCCTTAAAGTATTTTTAAGCAGGTATTTTAATTCTAGTAAACCAATTTGTTAAAAAACATCTTATTATTTTTAAATCGTTTTGAACAAAGCCGTGCAATTGTAAAAGTAGAATCCTTTATTCATTGTTGGACAAGACAAACACAACCTCGATTCTATAAGCATGAACAATCCATCATAATATTAAATGCATTTACCTAGATTTGAAGATTTAACAAAAGGTTGTATATACTTTTTCTAATATTCATCTAACAGAATTTATAAGTTACAAAAAATACATGAGGTAAAAAAAATATGTAAAGAACGATATAAAAAGTAAGTTAATTTTGGAGACAAAGCAGCTAGTTTTAAAGTGGTGTAAGCACAGAACGAAAATACCCCAAAATTGTATTTTTAAATAATGAAAATAAGTGTTCGATTGCACTGTAATTTTAATATCGTTTTGTTTGCATAATCATCTTAATTATCAATTGATTGCAAAAAACGATCCCAAAATTCTCAAATTCTTCTTCAAATGTGTAAGATTTAAAAAAGCGAAATAGGATTTAAATACCATTCGCATGGTTCAGCTAACATTTAATTAACAATGATTTAACAGGTTGTGCCACCTTAGTTTTAAACATTTTTATTTAATATTTCAAAATATCAAACAAATACTTAAAATAGCAGTTAGCATTTGCTAATTTTTAATCAATTCACTTGAATTATCTCATCGAGTTCAGAAAGGTCTAAAATCGAACTTCTTATATTGCTTCACATTTAAATAAAATCATTTTTTTTTTTAATAAACAACATATAATAATTTAATTAAAGAATTATTTATAAAAACTATTGCAAATGCTATAAATATTTAATTATTGATTTTACTAAAAAGTTTGAACTAAGAGAAAAATTGTAAAAATGCTTAGGGTAAAAAATATTCTATTACGTCACAGACAGAAAATAGATTTATAGTGCAGTGTCACACTTGCTAGCTTGCCATAAGCTTGCTCTAAGGTCTATTTTTTTACTTTTAATAAAGAAATTGTCTTGCGCTACAAATTCACACGTGCTAGCTAATTAAAACGTTACATTTTTTATCTGACCTGTCATATTCATTTAAAAGAGCATTTAGTAACAATTAGTAAAAAACATGAATATTATCAGATAATACTAATTAGAATTTGCAACTAAAATAGCGGAATGCATATATACATAATGAATAATACACATAAAAAATAATTTCAAGGATTTTAAATACTCGTACAAGTAAATATATGTTAAGATAATATTAATATATAAATAGCTCTTGCAAAGTATGTATTGATTATGAGAATGAGCAAATAGTTATTCTTTTTTATTTATTACACAATCGCACAAAAATGTTATAAATTTAAGAGGATATATACTTTGTTGAATAGAAAAATTGAATTTATTTCCGCAAAATTGAAATATTGGACATATGTGTTTAAAATTAAAACTTGGAGAGCAATTTCAAAATCATTTTACCTTAAGAGATTTAATTCTTTACAAATCTTATTATACTTTAATAATTGATCTTAATTCCGCCACTGTTTTAACGACAAAAGTTATCGTTAAAAAATAAGTTATAGAGAATCCCTACATATGGCAAAACTTTGGTCGTTAACAGGATATTTCAGTTATCAATAAAATTAGAGAATTCAATTATAGGAGCATCGAGAAACTTCAATAGGTAGAGTAGAATACACACATAGATCACATTACTATACAATCCTATGCAAGGTTATTTTGAGACTAATTTCTTTTATGTAGTACTGAATCCACCATACAGGGTCTCTAATTTAAGGATCCCTGAAATAGCTATAAAAACTGCAGTTGTGCAATTGAAAACTTATTTTGGTAATTAGTCTATCATATACAGATTAGAAATTTTGGTACATTTTTAAAGAACTAGGACCTTGCTATATGCATTGTTTGACCATCCCTTTTCAACAAAACCCGGCGAATTTTTACCAAGTTTCATTCTCATATCTAGTGTAAAATGAGTAGTACAAAATATTGAATACTTTCTTTTCCTATTAAGCGATCCCCATTTCGTGGAACTAGTTCCTTGCTGTAACAGGATCCATTCGAATTTGATATCTGATATTTTTAGAAGTAAAATAATACTTTTAAGGGCCAGTATCAAAACCTTATATTTATTTAAACGTATTAATTCACTGGATCCAACATAGTAGTGCTAGAGAAACAATGAGTAATTAAATTTTAATGTAAATAATTAGAATGAACTATGCGCACGTGCAGAATGAGGCAAAACAAAAAATAATCAGCAGATGCGCGTTCAAAGCCTCTAAACAAATACACACTGACGGTGACGGTCTGACGTATATAGTTATTTATACCGTACAACACTATAAAGATGATACAAACATTCGTATATAACTAGTTATCGTCGTATATAACTACACATACAAAGTGCATTCCGAGGTGACTGACTTACCATTAAGAGTGACGTCAGAATACACGACGATACAATATATAAACGAGATCCATTGTTACACCATATATTAATTGACAAAAATACATAGAAAATTCATTAAATACTAAACATATATTTAAAAATTTGGCAGTCTACGTTATTTGAACACTTTAATTTTCATTTAAAATCACTTATTCATAAATAAAAACTAATTTTTTGAACACATTTAATTGATAAAAGTCAAATCACTATTTAAATATAGTAAAAACACTAGAAATATTATATACTCTCTATCACTATTATCACACTAAAAGTGTTTTAAAATGAACACAATTTTTTTTATTTAAAATAAATTAAATAATTTTAATAAAAAATACAAAAAAACAATCCACACAAAACACACGACCCCTTACTGACGTCGACCTAAGCGACGTCGACTTCACTCGACTGTTCGTGAACAACTAAACTAAAGTGAATACAGAAAACGACGTGAGGCGAATTGACACGACAACTTAGAACTTGGAAGTAGAAGTGGAGGGAGTGTGGAAATTAGAATTATGCCTATTGGATGTATATAGTAGTATAGTACACACTATACTACTACTATTGCAGCACAATGCACCCTAGACCCTCAACCTAAGCTAAATTTGAAACGGTGTATAAAATAGTCATAGTAAATATATATACAACAAATGGATATGCATTTCACTAGAAATTATAGTAATATGAAGAAAAATAATAAAACTACATACAGCGCAACAAATTTTCAATTTAGCTAACCACATTTTATCATAAATAGAAAAAAGATAATAGAATGCTATTGATAGACGTAGCAAGTGCAGTCAGAATTTATTTTTTAAATTGAAGAAATGCATCTTTAACAAAAGCCAGACCCAAAATATTGCTATGGACTATAAACCTAAGAAAAAGTATCTTGTGCTTATATAAAATGGAATATCATAAGAGCAAAACAAATGGTCTGAAGACTGGTAATGTCTAAGAAAGCATTTTAGATTGGAACCCGAGAAACCATACTGAGAAGAAAACACAATCCGAAAATCATTCCCGTACTTCAAAAAAGTAATATAACAGTAAAATTTTACGTTATGTTTTATAATTTCTTCTCTTTTAACATTTTCAAATTGTTTAAATTTAACATAGCTAAATTTCTGTCATGCAAAATATACATTGGAGACCAACCATTAATTTTATGCGAAAGAGGGAGGAGGAGGTTCATGAAGTGTGTTAAAACGAGACAAGAGTCTCGTTATTTAATAGCTACACCACGTAAATCTAAAATTCGGCTTAAAAAAAAAAGAAAAAAAAAGTTCAAAATACAAAATAAGACTAAAAAACTATATAATTTTTCAAATATGTGACGTCACAACAGGGGCGTTAAAAAACTGTGAAATTTGTGTGATGAAATTTATGAATGGCCCCTAACAATGATCTGCGAGGTCCTTAAATTAAGATAAGCTTAATTGAAGTAGTTACGTACGCTTGTAATATAATTTACTTATTAAATTTAGAAAAATATAAAAACTAAAGCCTCATTCCCTACTCACTCTTTTGATATTTAATTTACTGTTTTTATTTAATATTTTAATCCAGATTTCAGATTTTCAGAATAGGCGGTCCTTGTCACATTCGTGTTTTAATTTGAGTTTAGTTAATTCAGTTGGTGCACTTGCGTCTTTAGTAATATAAATTTTGACAGTTCAACAAAATTGAAGGTGAAATAATTAAAATTGTTGTTTTTAATAACAATTAGCAATAGCAATTGTTTTTATTTCTTAATTTTCGACAAACTGCGACAAACTGACATTGAACATCTTTTAAATATAAATTCTACCGCATTTTGACAGATTGTCACATTTCAAGGTTATAATATAAAATAGTTTTTCTAAATTAAATAATTTTAATTTAAAACATTTGGCTACATGGTTCTAAAAAAAACTAAGAAAGCTTAAAAAATAAATTAAATTACTATGAATGGACTACGCGTATTGCCATATGCTAAACAATTTAAATTTAATCCAAATATAAAATTAAATTAAAGCAATGAGTGGGAATGATACTTAAATTAAAAAACATGAAAAAGAATATGAAAAATTCATAATGTTACAATTTTGATATATATATATTAGTTGACTAATTAAAAGAAATTACACAAAAAGTCAACTTTTAAAATTTAAAACGAATCCAATTATGATATAATATGTAATATTCACAACGAAACATCAAAATGCCAGTCCATTGTTAAAAGTTACAACACCATGATCGCGATACTATCGCTACAATGTCCCATTAATATCGCCAGGAACGAGGAGTCCCCAAAATGTTCGGAACCATTCGAGTTATTCCGACAAGCAAATGAACCAAGACGAGGGGCAAGTAGGAGAACAGGGATTTCGGTTACACTATACACAGGATGCGCACTAAACGCAAAAAAGATTCGGGCTAGAGCAGGAACATCGGGTCCTCGGGATTTGAAATTCGGAACATGATAGCATCAATGATACATGGATCATTGAAGTTATAGCAAGATACATATTTAAAATATAGATATTTATTTAATAAGTGAAGCTAAATCTGTAATCACAGGGTATTCTAAATGAGAAAATACCTAGTTTTGTGATATGCTATTCCGATAGTTCAACTTTGTCAGGTATATAGTGCATATGATTTTTAGACACTTTCTTACTATGAAATGACGTACTTTCAATGTAAAAAATATTATATTGTAAGCAATTATTTTAATATAAATTTATGCGCATTAAATAATCTCATTTCATATTTTATCAGGTGTGGCATCACCGTACTTTGCCTGTTGCACATGCGTTGCACGACAGAAGATAGCCATTGGCACTGAGAGTAACAGGTTAACAAGTGATAGCGAATATTGTTAAAGTACTACATGTCTTTTAAAATAAATTAGATATTAAACGTAAAAATATGCTTTTAAACATCTTGATTAAGAAAACGATATCAAGAGCCTAATATGTAAAAAAAAAATACCATCAATTTTTGGAATAAATAGTTTTTCAACAAAAGATTACCAAATATTTCGGCTGGAGATTTTTTGTATAAGCTATTGATACCAAAAAATATTCGCACCGTTGTTAAAACAAAATTATAAAAAAAATTATGAGCTCTTCGCTATATGTCATTTGTTAGGAGAATTCAGTAGTAACGCGGTCTCCAATTCAGTAAATTTTCACTGGATACAACTGAATTAGGCGTAAAGGAATCCTTACTAGTAAATAGGATTAATTTTCTAAAAATATAATACCGAGACTAACCTAAATGCGACTCAATTATGCAATTATTTATGAAATAATCAGATATTTCAAGATATTTTCAAATTTGAAATTGGTATATCTTCGTCAATTGTTATTTTATGATATATATAAATATTGCTCCATCAAATATTATATTCAAGAAACAGTAAATATATGATTTCTAAAAGTTTTTAATATATCCCATAAAAAGAGGTCCACAACCTATTACAGTCAAATCTCTTTAACCCGGCACCGATTGGGACATATAACAAAATATTATAATAATATCATAGAGCAGTTAAAGAGTGAATTTAAATCAACAAAATTGTGATACATAATAAAATGATTGAATTAAATTTTGAACTCTTTATATTTTTCTTTAACCCTTAATGAATTTTGACGTCAAAGACGTTTTCAGTTTTATCTAAAGTGATTTATTTTTAGAATTTCCATCTGCACTATATTGGCATTCAATAACCAGGTAAAGACGCCAATCCGGTATGGCCTTACTCAAGAACGTGCCGGATTAAAGAGAGGCGACTGCAGTGTCATTTCCAGAAGTCGCTATTTACCTGTCATAATATTCCATACAGAAGACAAGAAAAAAGAATTTGTTTTTTAAATTAAAGGGTATATTAATTCCAAAAATATTTAAAACTCAATGAAAAAACGTAAAAGTTGTTTTTCTACATATAGACAAGTAAGTTCATAAGTATTAAAGTTTAGAGGCAAAAGTATCCAATATAAATTTGTATTATAGGGGTGGTGTGAGTGCCCCTTTCGAATTGACCCGCAGACGCTCATGCTTAAGCATCAGAAAATCAAATTAGCAAACACTTAAAAAAAAGTAAACTTTTTTCATACAAATAAATTGATTATTAAATATATTTCCATAAGATTGCTTTAAAATTAAAATTACTTACATTTATTTTCTTCTTAATGTAAAAAATTGTTAATAACATTGAGACTCACCTGGAAAATAAAAACAAAGAATTAGATAATTTGCTTAGTAAATGGTATTTTTAACTTTAAATATAAAAAAACACTCGATATTGTTTCATTTTATTATTTTCTCTATGCAGCCATTCATAAATTACGTCACAAAAATTTCATAAATTTTAACTCTCGTTGCCGTCTCCATTGTCATGTCTTATCACACATTATGGACACCATCCCCCCCTTTTGTGATGTCATTTGAAACAATATATCTTTTAGTCTTATTTTCCTTTGTGGAATTCAAATTATAGATGAGAGGTGACGATATTTATGCATCCCCTTTTGATAACCACTCCATCTCCCTTTATGTGTGACGTAATTAAAAGATGACCCATTCAGGTTTTGCAAAGTTCAATAGAGTTATGAACCTTGTCTTAATTTTTTATGCTACGGACTTCATTGGTATAAATTCTGTAAGGCAACTATGTGGACTAAAAAAAAATTTAAATAGTTGTCAACTTTTGGATATTTCAAAAAAATTAAAATAACAATAGGCCACCCCACCCCCCTATTAGCATATAGTTCGATAACAATTTAATAAATTCGACCATCATCGCAGAAACAATTCATCGCAAAGTCACTTTCACTTCTCATTTAGCCCAGAACCAAATATTCAAGATGTTCATTGCAGGAACACTCTCATGTCTAATATTATCATACATGAAAAAAAGTTTTGAAGGCATATCAAAATACAAATCAATAACACTAGTTTGTAAAATGTGTAATTTGTTAGGGTTTTATTACGTAGTGTTAGTGTTTTTAAATGAAATACCGTTCAGGCACGTGCTCAAAGCGTGTCGCCCAGTTGTTTTCGCTGAAAATTGTGTAAAACCCCCTTTAATTTTGCTTTATTATTATTACTTACAAGTTTGCTTTGTAATTAGTATTTAAATATTAAATGAATTTGAGTAGATGTAAAATTATACAACATACTATGAGCCTAGATTAATGAAATAGTCTTCTACTTCGATATGTATAAAATACAGACAGTTTAAATGATTTTTCTGTTCGAAAGGAAAGATATATTAAAGATGAATACAAAAATGTTGGACGATGTTCATATACCAAGGCGAGGAGGCAGAGTAGCGAATAGTCCTTTAAAAGTAGTCCGAATCAAAAAAAAATAGTTGTGAATGGTGATTATTAATTAATTATTTATTCTTTAGTTTAGTGAACTATGCTTTTTACAATTTGTTATGTAAATGTCTATGTCAATTTAAGGATTTATTAGTTATTTAGTAGGTAATATTTCAAGTTAGTATTTTACAAGATTGAACATATTAAGTTTATTGTGTGCAAATTTGAAGTTGATTGGAGTAAAACTGTCGGAGACATAGAGTTTTAAGTCTTCATCTTCTGGTCTGGATTCGTCTTTCTTTGAAACTTTTAAATGCGTTTTTCTCATAACGCTTTTTCAGAGTCGGTATTCTTTTGAAATGTTGCACACTCTTTTTTTACATTAATGCGTTACCTTGCTGTCGAGTTTTTTTTAAATTTTTTTATTTTAACGTATTTTAAAATAATAAAGTTTCTGATTTTTTTCATGAAAATTCGGTATTTTGACTTCTAAGTGCTGTAAAAAAAATAAAAAAAAAAGAACTCGACAGGATTACCTGCAGAAACTTTTCAAGTAACGAGATCATTTTGGTTTTTCGATTTCAGAAATTCCAGTGATGAGTTATGAATGGCATCACAATGTTACTTTTTTGTGACGTCTGCGGAGATTCGTTGTCAATGTCTCATTTATTGATATTTATTTATGAAAATTTCACAAGTATTCCTCAAATGATATTTTATCATGTAGTAATTATATATTAACTTTGGCGTCAAAAAACATTACCGATAATATGCTCCCCTTTAATATGACAGATTAGTCTGCCCATAAATTCGAATTCAAATCCGCCAATCGAATGAAATCGTGAAAGTAATAAAATAACTGACATGTAAACAAACGCGCCGATGCGACAGATCGCTCATCGTCAGTTTTGAAAGACTGCACAAAGCAATGCGAAACATAAATGCATTTTGAATTTGTATTTCGGACTGAACAGAGAATTGATAGGACTGGGAACTGATGGTAATATCTTCTTCTTCAAAAAAAAATCTTAACGACTTCACAATACAATTTTCTATACTGCGATTTCATACAACGCGGAACATAAGAATGGCATTATAAGAGAGAATCTACTGCATTTAACTTTATTATTTTACCCCGTTGAAATGACTGTTTTTTACTCATAATTTGCATATGCAATGAAATGTAAATAATTTGATAAATTCCCTGCATGCAAAGCCACGATGAATTAGTTAAACGAATGAAATAGATTCATTAGAGTCTGTTAATTCTATTGTAGTTTTTATTGTAGTTGGCCCTATGTTCACTGGATTAGGTGTGCACTGCTTAGTAGTGCGTACGTGCATACTTCTATGTCAGCAATGGCATCAGGGACATAGAAATCGACATAATGGTAGTAGACGGTGGTGAAAAACGAACGGAGTCGTCGACGCCCAAAACGTCGTGGACCCTTACCAACAGGAGCACAGGAATATTATAGTGTATAGTAACAGACGCTGCAATCCGAACCCCGGCAGCTTTAGCCCCATGTATCAAAAACAGCAAAATACACAAGTGTATGTAAAAAAATGATTACAAAGGGCGAGGCCGGAGCTTGGAAATGAAGGCATATCACAAGAGAAAAGGATCGTGTAAAGCCGGGTTTATGAAAGATTAAAAAAAATGTTTTTCTTACAATTTATAGCTTCAGGCAGTTGAATAAATATTACATAAAAGTTGCTATTTCATTGTAGGATACTAGAATATTTGTGAAGTTTTTCAGTGTTATTTCCTATATAGTTTTAATTATAAAATATAAAGTACACTAGAGTTTACCCCGTCGCAAAGCGACGTCTTTTTGACGTGTATGATTTGAATCCAATAAAATAATTCGTAATACATTTAATATTTAACTATATTTCTAAATTAAAATATTAAACTCGCTCAATAAACAAATAATTTTTCGTATAAATTGACTAAAAAAATATATTTTATTTATCAAAATAAAAAATATTATCAATTTATACGTTATTTGACCAACATTTTTTCAAAATTTGGGAATTTTTTGTTCGATTCGTAAATAAGTTACCAAGAACGCGCGCCTATATACAAAATTTCAATTTTTTAGCACAATTTTTACTCTCGGCAAATACTGCCCCCGTAATGAATTTTATATGGTGGTGGTGGCTCCAATACGGATTGAGGCATGATTTCGAAAACTGTATCCTTAGAAAAAAAAGTTATATAAGGCTTTTGACGTCTTCGAATTTTCGCTGAATTTCATGAAACAGCATAATTTTGGAAAAAAATAGACACCTTTTGCAATACAGCTCTTAATACATAATTCATAGAAAATTAAAAAATTGCATATGTATTGGATAGATATTTTTCTTTTAAATATATTTGTTTGAGCGTTCGGAAGCGGTTTTTGCCGAGTTTAAAAATTGTGCCCATTTCGTACCCAATTTACAAATCCAATCGAATTTGAATTAACCTAACCTAATTTTGAAAAAAAAAGTTGATCACATAACGAATAAATTTTGAAAATTGAAAGTTTAGTTGAAAAAATGAAGAAAAAAAAAGTTTTGAAATGATTGAAACCTACTAAAAATTATATTGTAGTAAAAAAAAAATTAACCCAAAATAAAAAGGAAATGACGAATTCATTTATTGAATGTAAAAAAAATACATCAAACAAACGACGCTTAACGACGGGGTAAACGCTAGTATTCTTATAGGGTTACAAAGAACCATAGTTTGTTTCAAACTGGGTCAAGGAAAGCAGTCAATTAAGGTAACTGACACATATATTTCAAACGTAAAATATCGACGTTATTACAATAGAGAAAAATATTCATGCAATCCCTGTAAACGATTTATCATTAGTTAAACGGGGATCTTATCGTTGCATGCATTCGCATTGTTAAAGGCCTCACACGCATTCGAATAATATGTTGGGTTGGTAAGTGGCTCGGCCAACATGTTTGCTCGTTTATGAGTACGATAAACATAGTTTATTGACGATCACTAAAAACACGAGCCGAGCGCTGGTACACATACCCATGTATGAGAAAGTTATAAGTGTAGATAGGGAACACAGGCCACCACTTTGGGACGTAAGAAGCAAACAGTACAGCAACAAGCAGATAAAAAGGAAGAGAGAAGACTTATTTTTTTAAATTAATTTTTGCTTTACCAAATTCATTAATATGAACCTATTCATTTTTATCTTTTGTTTGATAAATAAATGTAAAATATATATGAGCATAAGAAATGTTACTTAATGCATAAAATCTAAGCAATTTTATATTTTGTTTATGTAATTTGTATGCATCATCCATACGGTTCTATAAACAAATATAGTACCACCAAGATCTGCATCAATAGCGGTTCCAGGAAGTATCAGCTTCTAGACCCTCAAACTCATTGAAGTTTTTTATACATACATTTACACACACAGTCAATCCGGCGATTATTTGCAAAATTATGTAAGTTGAAAAAAAAATTGTTTACTCTATGTAAAGTGCTTTTGAAACGTTAAACGCGTTTTTCTCAAAACTGTCTATTTAAAGTCGGTGACCAAGATTTCTCGGAAACGGCTGAACCGATCAGTCTCAAATTTTAACACAAACCTCTTAGGTATATTTTTTAGTAAGCAATCGAAGATTTTTAGTCACACCGATAAATACTTTTTTTATAAACAATTTAAGACCAATATTTTGGTCACAAATCGATAATTTTTTTTTTGAGAAGCCGCAGTTTTGTCAACAAAAAAATTATTTTGCTTATTCCTTCGATTGATTATAAGACTATACATTACTTTAACGAAATCCGTTTGGTTTTTTCAATTTAGATGATCCAGTCTAGGGATATCGCGGTCACCGTAAGATGCCTTTTTTGAGAGGAGCTCTTGGAGATCAACTATAGCAGCTTTCAAAATTATTATTTTTACATTAAAAAATTTAAAAGCCTTTTCAGGAAAAATTCTTGAAAAATCATTTTCTTTTGGGCATTCTGTATACAACCCCTTAATAATAATAAACAAGTTATAAATTTTTCACTTGCACCAAAAGCTAGTTTGAGGGTTGGTACATAATATTAGTGACAAAAGATATTTTATAAAACAACTCTTGTTACATTTTTCTTGCACCTTTTTCGAGTCTCGTGATTTCGCGTACGGTTACATCCTTTTTGCTCTGTACTTCAGAATCCTTGACTTTATCGATTTACACGATTGCTCCAGACTCTCATTCAGTTGGGTTCAGACGTCTATTTTAAGATGAAATTTTTGAAGTGTTTATTCATGGTAAATTGGACGATACAAATAAAAAAACAATATGACCTTGTTGACATATTAATTATTTTATTTTTTATTTATTTTGTTGGTGCATCAACTTTTAGAAGTTATTAGCACATATACAATAATTTGTAATATACGAGAATTTGTAATTTATAATTTAAAATAATGAAATTAGGTTTGCTTTATTTATAAATTCAATAAGATTTTTCAATTTTTCTTTGTTTTCATATATCAGTTTATATTCTTGCGGCATATTACATTCCTGTCTTATCTTATCTTATCGACGAGTATCTTGAGCAGTGGAAAATAATATGCTGTACTGTTAATGGGTTATTGCATTGTTCACATTTTGGTTGTGGTTCTTTTTTAAATAAGTAAGTATGTGTATAATTTGTATGGCCTATCATGATTCTACATATTACTACTTCCAGCCTTCTATTTCTTCCATCTGGTAATTCTTGTTTGCAAATTAATGGTTTTACTTCCCTTAATTTGTTATCACTTTCTTCAATCCATTCTTATTGCCATGAACAATTTATTATATTTTTTATTTTGTTCTTTAGATCTGAACATGAAATTGTTGTTTCTTCTGGAATGCGTCCTGAATAAATTGCTTCTTTAGCATAATTATCAACTTGTTCATTTCGTGTGATACCGGTGTGAGAGGGAATCCATAAAAATTGAGTTTCTATTTGCTTGATGTGGAGGTTGTGAATGAGACGGTGAATGGTTTGAATTATTGGGTGGTTGGTATATAGTGTTTCTATGGCCTATTTAATTTTCTATTTAATTATTGTGATACTACACAATATTTATTTTTAAAAATAAAGATTATTTTTAGAATGATTATTGAAAGAAATAATAAAAAATATACTACATTCTGCTTTTGTGTAAAAATATAACACATAAAAAAAATATGTAACAATATTGTGAAATTATCTGTGCACGTTTTCTGTGGAATATCAAAATTTACTAGTTACGCATAGGTATAAGGCATGACATTGTAGTAAATCATCCTGTATAAATTTTAATTCGTAAAAGATAGAAAGTTGAAATTTTGCATGTGTATTAGGCTATTTAATGCAAACATATTTCAAAATTTAGAAATTCAAAAATTCAATAAAAGGAGCGCTGAGAAATTCGAGGTGCACGGTAGGAAACTTTGAAGAAAGCTCAAATTTTGGATTGTATAATAATTGAATATGTTATTAACAACAAAAAAATTAAAATTCAAAAATTTTATTTGGGGGAAACGGGGTACATTGATTACTTATTAGTCTACAGACCATTTACCATTTGTCCTATAACGTCAAGGGATTATTAAAAATGAAACTGTAAATCAAATATTCAAATTTTAAATAGCTCCTATTTCTCAATCAACTTTTGGATACTTAAGAAAATGAAAATTCTATTAGCATATTCAAGAAATTATAAAATTATATTCATTTCAAAAAAGAAAAATTGAGAAATCGATGACGTCAAATTATGTTGGCAGTAGTTATGGTGCCTTTGCCTAATATATATGAGTTTTACCGTTGCGTAATACTTTTTATGGTTATGTGAACACATTATTAATATAATTTTTTATAACAAACAAGCCCAGATAATATTGCGGTAATCAGAGGTTTGATTCCAAAAGCTCCACAGTCTGGCCATAATCGTTTAAATCCTATATTATAATGTTCTAACTGAAAATTTATATGTTGGAAATTGGAAAATTGGAAACGAGGGCGTTTAGAAAATGAGGGAGCCCGGTAGGAAACTTTGAAGAAAACTCAAATTTCGGATTACTTAATAATAAAATATGTTATTAAAAAATGAAAATTCAAAATTCAAAAATTTTATTTGGGGGAACGGGAACGGTTTTTGCTGAGGAGAAAAATTGGGCTAGAAAATTGAAATTTTATATATAGGCTAACTTTGGTACCTAATTTACGAATCGAAAAAAAGGAATCCCAAATTTTGAAAAAAAGTTGGTCAAATAAAGAATAAATTGAAAATATTTTATATTTTGTTGAAAAAAGTATATTTCTTTAGTCAATTTATATGAAAAATTATTTTAATATTAAACGAGTTTTTAAATATTTTAATTTAGAAATAGAATTAAAATTTGAAATGAAATTACCAATATTTTGTTGGATCAAATCATACACACCAAAAAGGTGATAAACGGGGATAAACTCTAGTTTATTTATATCCAACTAACAAAAAATTCATTATTTAACAAAATAGGTCTAAATGATTAACTCATCATCCAACACGAGAATTCACAAATTTTAAATTTCGAATGTTGAGTTTTCGTAGAGTTGTTACTAAGCCAATACTTATTTTTTACTAAGAAAGAAACACATTACCCATCCCCTTATTATAAATTAATTTGAAAAAGATTATTCAGATGGTGGACTGTACCTTTTGCTGCTATTTTTTAATATAAACAGATTCAAAACCTTTTTAATACATTTTATATACGATGTACATACATATATATTTTATACCTGCCACAGAAAACTCTCAATTTTTATTCAACTAAATAACACAAAATGTATCATCCGAGACCCAGAATTGAGATTCCATATCATTCCATAGCATACCGTTAGGACGTAATAGTCCACGAGCTGACAACACATGTGTCTACCTCATTTTATAACGATTACTTTCCAGGAAAGGGATATCTTAATTTAAGGGACCGGTGGTTCACATTGAAACATAAAGAGTGACAAGCTGACCTTTCAATTTAGACATTCAATTATATACAGTCACAAAGTGATTCTAATTTTATTACTGTAATAAAATTTAATTATATAAAGTGAGAGATTACAATAAGAAAAGCGGGACAGATTGACCCCTTTTTCTGAATTTCACGTTAGAGCCTAAATTTCATTTCAACTACTGAATTAGTTTTAACTTTTTGTTTTAACCCAGGGTGGCCACAAAATATGATTTCAAATTTCCCTGATAATATCAGGTTTTCCAGTAAACTTGTTCGTAGTTTTCCCTGATATAGAAATTTTATTTATATCACTTAAATATTTAAAGTTTTGATTATATTATGTTGGCGTTTAAGAGCTAATTAAATACGATTTATTACTCGTTACTCTAAAATTGAGTAACACAAAAATAAGCTAATTTATACTATATAGACTAGAACAAATTAACACTTAATATTTAATAGATAAAATTATTGAAGATTTTTAAATTGATCATCAATAACTTGAATTTCAGCTAAAAGTTCAGCTTTTTTTGACGCCAAATTTTATTTTTATTAGCTACACGTTTTCTTTTTCAATTTTCTGATCCATTTCATTTTGAATTTTAAATGAAATATAATATACTATATATGAAATAGTTGCTTCAATCAAATTCCCTGATATTTATTGAAATTTCTTGAAATTCCCTAATATTTCCAGGTTGCATTAAATTTCCTGATAATTTCCGGATTTCCAGCACGACCTTACATGCAAGTTTCAGCTTAATTAAAAAATAAAAAGAATTATGTTAAATATAACAATTTATAGTAAATTAAAATAATAATTAATATTAAATAAGACGACATAATGGGCGAAAGCATTTATGCTTAACGGGCCACAGTTATATTTTCTGGGTTTGGTTGCAATCAATTTAAATTGGTTAAGTGCTAACGCAATCATATATATATGAAAATATGATTCACCAAGAAAAATACAAGAAAACAGAAAGAATGACAAGAGCAACGAGAAAAAAGAATAAAATAGCTTAGTAAAAGAAATGGATCTGGTTGACAGAATGGAAGTTGTGCACTTGTAGTGCTTAATTAGCAGATGGACGAAATACACATTTAAAAAGGGGCCAGGAATGAAATAGGAGACATCGCGGTGGAGGCGATTCCTGTGTTTGATCGTAATAGCGGTTGTTGTTAAAGTGGAAACAAATGAACCCACAAAGATACAAGAAAAGGAAGCTTGTTAAGGAAGCAACGAAGGAAGAGGAAGGAATACAATGGAAAAAAATGTATAAATAAGGCATTATGAAATGTTTGTAAATGTATCAATTGATTTAATTGGTAATAACTATCAAGAATTGATTCACTCAAAATAAATATAAAAAAGTGGACAGGTGATACTTGACACAAACTTGTCAAACACACTCTCTCACTCGCACTTATTGCCGCTCATAGTGCTTCTCGCTCTAGCTCATGTAATATTTGAGATATTTTCAACTTACTCTATACGCAGTACCTCCTGTACCAAGGAAGTTCAGGCAAACATACGATTCCCTATTTATCTATTCTAAAGGTATCACACTGCAAAATTTCATCTAAAATCAAATATTTAGTTAAAATGGGTCACTGGCATTGGACAACATGTTTCAGGCTAATTTCAATCGTAATCTACCGTATTTTTAATAAACAGAAGTTGTTGTACATATGTTGTCATCTCTCCGACTATATTATATTTGTATAGTATTATTATGTGTATATACATTGTTCCAGTTACAGTGTGGCCCTGGGTCTGCGATCTGGGGTCTAGGGTCTGGGGACTGTCGGGTCCACCGTCTATCAGTGGTTACAGCTGTCGCCGTCGCAACACCCACACATACACCTTCACAAATAAAAATTTACACCTACAAATGGATTTACCTATTTTCTATTTTACTTACTATGAAATTGTAAAAGTAAATTTAATATGACAAAATTCATTTTTAAATACATTTATTTATTTTTAATACATGGTAAATTCGTTAAAAATTGTTTACAACATTAAAACCAGTGGATTAATTTTTATGTAAATTATGAAATTGGTATTTTACAAAAAGCGTGTGTGGTTAAATTATTTTGTATGAAACTAAGCTGGGGATTTAGTCTTTGTACGCAATATGCAGTTAATTTTACTTTTTTATAATTAATTGCATAAAGAATTTAAAAAAAAATTATTTATTCTATTTAGTGTAAATTTGTCAGTTGGGCAATTTGATGTATTTTCGATGGATATATTACAATTGATACAATAAATCAATAACGGTTGATAAAATAGATTTATGTTTCTTACATTATCCTTATAATTTCCGTAACCTTATTAGCTATAAGATTATGCTTTCGATATTTTCCATTTTAAATGCTAATTTTAATTTAATATTCTAAGGCCGTCCGCACATGAGGCGACTGATTGCAAACCTTAGCCCCGAATCTGCCCGAACCGAATCAGAATGGAACTGAGTTGTTAGTGAGAGAACGAACGTTTTTAAGCACGTTTTCAGCGACTGTGTTTCTTGGTCGCAGTGGAATTACATTGCATGCTTTTGATGACATTATGACCAGAGATGTGCACAAATACTATTCAAAAGTATTTAAATACATACCTTGGGTACTTTCTGATCACGTAAAATTGACTACACAATATCTGAGCCTCCTCAGCTCCTCAGAAGCATGATAAAAGAAAGAGACGGGGAGATTCAACAACAGGAGAGGATGAGAAAGTTGAACAAGAAAGAAACAATACAAGATACAGAATGTTATGCACTAAGGGATTGCCACAGTACCTAGAAAACCAAGGAGGAACGGATGTCAAAATGTTTGCCAAAAAGATTCAGGTTGGGGAATAAAGAGAAAGGCAGTAGATATTGGGAAAGAGTAGAAGAGATATTACTGCATATGCGTGAAGGAAGAGAAGATGGATGAAGAAGGAAGAAAATATGAACACATTAGGTATAGGTGTCACGATAAAGTGAATTAAATTAAATGTGGGGGAATTATTGCAAGGAAGGAGAAAGATAAGACAAAAGAAACAAAATCTTTGTGAGGAGAGGAAGTCGTGAGTAACGATTGCAAGAGAAGGAAAAAGGTAGATAAGTGGTGGAAGTAAGGAGAAGGCAGTGGAGGAAGATAACAAGTGAAACAAACTATGAAAACGTTAGGCATTTGTAACGGAAATGTAAAATGTAAATATCGTTTCAAGGCCTTAAAGGCAGAAACCATAAAGTACATTACAATACTCTGTAACTAAGACAGTGTTCAGATGATATAACATTGTTATACCATCAAAAGGTTCAAATTAAGGTCAAAATTCGACCATAATTCCGTCCAGCACACTTAAATCAAGTCATCAATCAGAATGTTTTCAACGAATTTTGCAAACGGAATGTCTCATGGCGCATAAATCATAGTGTTTGTGTAGGCTGGCTAGGGCGTATCTGCGATCTGTCGGCGGTATCCAAGTTCTCGAACGGCAAATGTCGCTTAGTTCCTTTCAATAGCTTAGTGGGCGCACAATTTGATTATGCAGGACCTTTTAGCTATGAAGTAATTAATAGCAATTTTTTATTTATATCAAAAGACACAGCAAAACTTCAGAACTTTTTTAGATTACATTTATTTTAAACTACACTATTGAATTACATATAAATTGATTAAATACTTTAGTTAATAAGAATACTAGTTACGACACTAGGTAAATGTAACTCGCGGTTGTAAAAGTTATAAATAATAATATGTGTTATTATTATTTTAAGCGTGCTGTAGGTTTGAGTGTTGAAGCGATAAGAACGAATTAGGACCAAATGCGTAGTGTCGAACCCTAGTAGAAGTGAATCGAAAAACAAAGGATGTTTACATAAGAAATAGTATCGTTTGCCCACAGAGAGCAGTGTATATAAAAACAACTAGGCATAAAATATAAATGAATTAAGACAAAGAAATCTTAAAACTAACATTAATTAAAAATAAAAGCAAGATATTGATATACAAATATGAATATTGCATGCATTTATTAACACATAGGTTTAACCTTACACTTTAATACTTTATTACCTTTGTTTATTTCCGATTAAAAATGCAAGTAGAAACAAACGAATACTAAGCCATGTTTCTCGTATATTTTACTCAATAAAATCACTCGCCTACACTGGAAACCTTAATTACGCTTACAAACCGCTTTTACCCTTACGTAACACATACTAGCCACGCCTACACACCCGTCTGTGCGCACTACACTTCTCTGATTCGTGCTGATTTTGAGTTGGTCGTCAATGATCTAATACTATATACTTAAATACTGGACAGAATTGAATTTCGGTGGTCGGCAAAGGGTTTTCACAATGCCTGCTTAATTGGCTGCTGGTGTCCTGACCTCAATCAAAGGACGCTTGTTTATGTAGCCTTTATCAACTACGTCACAAAAATTTCATGATTTTTTAATCCCTGCGTCACCATTGTCATTGTCCGTCATTTTTTGGTCTTACTTTAAATTGCGAATTTTAGGATATATGTGACGTCACAAAACTTATGATTCGTAACACACCTTCATCATACATATATTGATTGTGCATCTGCCTTTAATATTTCAACTATTCATTTTAACAAAACGTACGTGACCCGCTTAGAAATTCTTTCTTTTAAAATAATAACCCATTTTTAGTCATCTTATTACTATTACAATTCACATACCACAATATAAGTAAAAGCAGGAGGAACCAAAGAATAAACATTCCCTTTTTACAATCAAATAGAGAAAAAACACGATTGTTTTTCATAAATATATAATGAAACTAATTATATGTAATTGAAAAAATTCTTCAAAAATATACTCTTGTCTTTCAATGCATAATTAATGAAGCATATTAATGCCGCTCGCAACCACGTTGGTTTTGTTTTTTTAAGTTACTATTTTTCAATGTTTAATATGCACTTAAACATATTGTAAGTTATGCCAATGGAATTATGAAATGATTTTTAAATTCGGATTTTTTCGGATTCGGTTAATATATCTATTGATTTTTATACTTTTTTCAAATATACAAAATATAACGATTTAAGAGTTAGGCTTCATTCCCACTCACTGTTTTTATATTTTTAGTTTACGTTTTTACTTAATATTTTGATCAAGATTTCAGGTTTTCAGTATTTCGTATTCTAATTTGAGTTTAATTAATTTAGTTAATGCGCATGTATCGTTAGTAATATAAATTTTGACAGTTCGATGGTTTGACAAAATTAAGTGTAACACAATTAAAATTGCTGTTTTTAATAACAATTAGTAATAGAAAGTGTTAATACTTCTTTATTTTTGACAAACTGGCATTGAACTTCTTATAAAAATAAATTCTACTGCATTTTGAGAGATTGTCACATTTTGGAGGTTATAATATAATATAGTTTTTTTAATTTGAATACATTGGACCCTGTAAGGTTCTAAAAAAAATCAAGAAAATGTAAATTTCTAAATTAAAAATGATACTGGAAATGACTATACAGTGAAGCAACGTAAGTTTTCTTTGACACAGTGAATAGATTTTTTTAGCTATCCCGAACAGCAACTGGAACTAAGTACTTTATACCTCCTTTATACCTTTATAACTCCTTAAGATTTTGTGTTTTTACTTTCCGGTTAATTGTGACTATATTTTCACGTCCCACGAATATAGTTTAAGATCCGAGTGCGTCCATGTGTTTTATAATCAAAATGCCAGTAAACATTTCGGAGTCACTTCGCCATCATATTGAAGTTGCGTATGCCTCTTTTGTCATGAAAGAGTTCATTTACAATTCAGTTTCTCACAGTCGCTCTTATGAAATGTCTATTTTATCAGCTGTAAATGGCGAAACCACTCCATCTGTCAGAATACAAATGAAGATAAAGTTTATGCGAACTATAATTGAAGTGAAATAGTGATAGAAACGTCACAAAAAGGAACACTTCACCAAATTGTTTACTGGGTGCGCTTTTTATAAATAATTATTAATAGATAAAAACGATTCTGCCGGGTAGTCAATCAAAACATGGCACATTACTAACCGCAAAATTTGTACTTTACTTTAAAATGAAAATATCACCACTTTTCATGGAAATATTGAGATTTTCTATTGGTTTAAAATGACCGCTCTTGTTGAAACATCCATAAAATGACTGCTCTTGTTAAGAGCATCCTATATTTACAACTTACTGAGCGCATCGCTAAATGGTCGTACATTATACGCAAATATCTCGGAAAATCAGTAATCAACTAAGAATTGGAATTACAGAACAAAGCAGTACATGGGTGTAAATGAATTCACTTTAGAACACACAAGTTAGCGACCAGTGCCCACAAAGGCAAAAGGGCACAGCGCATAAACAATAGTACTGGTATTTTCCAGTAAAATTACGCAAAAAAATCATAAAAGCTCACAATATCAATGTGGACCCGTGCGTCCTTAATGCTGTTCGCTATGTTTAGGGGTGGCAGCACTGCATCGACTACCATTGAAGACCTAAAACACTGACAACAGCGTTTAGATTTCTGAGCAATGGGAAAATAATAAGTATCATCATATGGCAGTATTATAAATATGCATAAACTTTAAATAATAAAATATTTATCAAGTATTTACTTATGTATTAACTTTTAATTATAGTGATTACATCCGCCTAATAAAGTATATGGTTGTGAATAATTTAATTTATTTGTAAACATGAAAATCTTTTTAAAATAACTGTAATTTAAATAAGATTTGGGGTTGTCAATTATAACTGATGCATTTTGAGTATATTGTATTATTAAATTATAAATAATGAAAATATTATAATTAATATTATTTTCTTTAGTGTTTTTAATATAATATTTGTAAGCTGAGCGAAACGGAACACTTGCACTTCCTTGAATTTTGTGGTGTACCCTGGATAAAATGGCGTGTATGCCAAATTTACACTAATATGTGCCTTAGGTAATTACAAAATTTCAGCCGTAACTTATTCTTATTTTCTTCAAAAATTGCAATTTTTATAACCTATTTATAAAAAAATAATTTCATTACATAATGAGGTTTTTCAGATTTTTAGGCACCTTACAGTTGCCGAACAGATATGAAACAGAGTATATATACATGGTTTCACTGAATTGTGATTTTTGATGAAAATAAGAATAAGTTACGGCTGAAATTTTGTAATTACCTAAGAGACATATTAGTTAACCTATTTATCAAAAAATAATTTAATTAAATAATGAGGTTTTAGATGTTCGTTTGCGTTTTATTTTCCTATATTAAAACAGCAATATAAAACACTAATTGGTGAATTTATATATTATATAATAATATTTAAGTTACTTAATACTTCAACAGTCTATTATCACTTAAATATTTGCTTAAATGTTCCGATTAGACATGCAATTTAAAGTTCGATTTAACACCGAATTAATTTTGATTTGCACCACTAGTCCGAATCGACTGCTATCGAATTGGCTGCGTACTTCACCGACGTTCTTCTTTCATTTTTGTATAAAATAAAAGTTAATATGACGTTTTTATTTTTTTATGTATCCAAAAAAATTTCCCGCATCGTCTTAAGCCGATACCAAACGATGCGGTAAACGTTTGATTCAAATGCTTGCAAAAACATGTAAGTCAAATATTGAAAGATTGACATGGCAAGTTTCCTACAACACGGTGGAACGAATGTTTGATCGCACTGACACTGTTTAACAAAAACTATTGTAAATAGAGAAACCTTTTCAAGTATAAAACTTCTCAGCAGTGCATGACATGTGAATCAAGTGTGTGGTGGGGGTAGAAAAATCCCTTTAACACGGGTCAAAAGACTGACAACAGCCTGAACTTCTTCCAACATGAACGTTGGACACACTTAGTTCCAGCATGGAGTACACGATCCGTCCAACGGTTAGACGCATGATGGGATACAAGAGATGGCAATGCATTGAAATTTTCTAAAACGTTGGATCCATTTATTTAATAATTAAAGAAACAAAATGAGTATTTTTATTGTCAATATCTCCTAAAATATAGCAAATTATTAATAAATAAATGGACATTTGAGGTTCTGGTATCCAACTTTTTCAATAAAAGTACATAATACAGTTTTATAGAAATTAAGTCGATGCATTTACCGATGATTTTTCATCTCTTCTATACAACAGAGACGCATACAAGTGAGTGCGTGATACATCATTTACTACTAACAACTGGGTCGTGTATCCCATCAAGTTTTATATTACGGTTGTTATGAAAAAGGAAAAATAAACTTATGACTTATTTCTCTTGTGATGTCACATGCAGAACTTTAAAAATAGAATTTTTATTAGCTATATTTCCGTTAATTTTTCAATATTTAAAAAAATAGAAACGCCAATACAGTTATAATAATCTATATTGTCAGGAATAATAAGGATTTACTAATTACAAATCATAAGCCAAATATAATATTGGTACAATAGTATTTATTAAGAAATATAAAAACTGTATACAATGCTAAATGTAACTCAATCAACGATTAGGTAACGAATGTCGTCTAGTAGTCCTTTGCATCAGATGTAAAAGGGGCGTACATTCTTTCCAATGTTATCCACGAGTCAGATTACATCATAGTCCAAGATCCCAGAGCGATCTGACATAACTTATTTTCAAAAGCATAGAACTTTCGGTTCTAAGTAGTCTCTACATGTACTTTTAATACCTGCGTATTTGTGGAGTTCGCTCGGTGACACCTGGGCAGGTACCAGGTGAGAAAGGTAACTAAAAATCAGAGTTACTTTACAATTTGTATGACTGATTTTTAAATATATTTTGTAGAATGTTATTTCTGAAGTAAAATTAAAAGTGTCAGACGCTTTCCATGGGCCAGAACTTTATAACTGACAAAAACATGTTAGTGGTCTCATAAACACAACTACACTGTATACTATATACTGTATATAATACGGTGTGCGCAATAGTATATACGAATACGTATAGACTGAAACAGATTGTGAGTTTAGGAAGGGGAACCGAGTCACCATGGATGTCAAGTTAATTTATTTTTTACAGAGCTTTAAAGCGTCTGACAAAAGTTCTGGCCCATGGAAAGCGTCTGACACTTTTAATTTTACTTCAGAAATAACATTCTACAAAATATATTTAAAAATGAGTCATACAAATTTAAGTAAAGTAACTCTGATTTTTAGTTACCTTTCTCACCTGGTACCTGCCCAGGTGTCACCGAGCGAACTCCACAAATACGCAGGTATTAAAAGTACATGTAGAGACTACTTAGAACCGAAAGTTCTATGCTTTTGAAAATAAGTTATGTCAGATCGCTCTGGGATCTTGGACTATCACTTTCTTCGAGTAGTTTCCAATACAGAGCTCGATACGCATTTCAGAGTTGTTTATGTTAAGATAAGACTGAAGCCAGAATAACACCAGGGTAGTATTTTACAATGGCCTAGTGTCCTATGTCTTAATTTTTATAAAAGTGTACTATATATTTATAAAGTGGGTTACTAGTACCACAAATGTTCAATTATTTTTTAATAACTCCTTATATGTTAGGAGATATTAACAATTAAAAAAGTCATTTTGTCTCTTTAATTATTAAAAGGGATTCAATGTTGTACACATTCTAAGTGCATGTGACATCACAATTCTTGTGTAAGGTTATCAACCTTACAGCTCATAAATCTCTGCTATATGTATTTATATATCAAAATATCAAATATTATTTACAGCTATTTCAAGGAACAATCAAATTTCAATATTATGTCTGCCTTAGCAGGGTTAAATAAAATAAAAACTTATTATTCTTTGACTTGACTTGACTATTTGACTACCAACAGCTATAGAACATTACCACAGCACTGACCTACTCAACAAATAACTGACGTTAAAATGCATTTCACGTCATACAAATATAGCCAATCAGTTCTAGCGCTGAAACTACAATTCAAATTTGTAATTGCTATATCTCCGTCAATATTTAGATATTTAATACAATAGACACGCCAATACAGATTTATTAACATCAATTTCAATCAACAATTGAAAAATCGACCACTAAAAAATGAGGACACAAGCCCATTAAAAATACGATTCCTAAAAAGTAAACTGCAATGCAACAGAATGACGTATACTTGTGTTTTTAATTTCTGCGCCCCCTTAAATTGTCAAGAACACATATGACCACAATCCATATCCATTGTCATTGTGGCAATACACTTACGTTTAACATGATGCCCCATTAAAGCTGCCGCGCTGTTCAAACAAACTACAGATACTTGTGATTCACAGATTCTAACCATTCACTTAGATTCCTTATGTCTGCTACAAGTATGTTGTCAATATTTAACAACCAAATATTAAAATTGAATTTCTTAAATGTGTTTGTAATTTGTATTATTTACTATACGCTTATTGTGTGATGTTCTCAGAAATAATGATGTTTTCATTCACGTACGACGTTGGACGTTCTGTCAAATGTTTATGTATATGGAATTTCATAGTTTACTACAGCCGTTGCCTTTCCCGCCGTTCCCCGCTTCTGGCGTTTCCGGCTATAAAGCACGTGGCAAATACTCTGGCAAGTGCTTCGCTGGGTTTGGGCGTCCCTTGCTGTGTTGAATGAATGAGTGCGTTCCATTTCTGTTTTTATTATATGTATTTAGCAGTACATATTTTATGCCATCTTGCGCCAATGTGATACAAACTTTACCCTGATTTTCGTTGAAAATTATGTATAGATTTTGAATTTTAAATTAAAAATTTATAGTAAAATTGATCTATTTGAGTGTTTGTGATCTAAAGAGTAGTTTTATAACAATCAAAATATAAAACTGGATGGAAGGCGACGACCCAACGGTTACTAGTAAATGAGGTATCACACACACACACACACTCGTATGCATCTTTGTTGTGTAAAAGAGATAGCAAAAGATGTGACATCATTTGCAGATACATTTGTTTATAACAGTGCATCCCTTTAATAATTAAATGGTAAAAAAAAAATGATTATTTAAAAAGAAATTATTTCCTGTAATATTTCGTCTTATTAAAAAAATAATTGAAAAGTTGAGGTCTTGATTGCCAAACTTATTACTATATAGTACAGGTTTATAGAAATTACGTGTTTTGTGTTTTATGTTCGTGGTCTATGAAGTTGTTGGTTTGTTTAGGAAGCGTTTACAGGCTCGCATCAAACACATTATATTTGTCATATCAAACGTGGAGACAAGAAAAGCGGGAGGAAAGCCAACACTGAGATGGACAATGGGCTTGTGTCCTATGTCTTAATTTCTATAAAAGTGTTCTATATATTGATAAAGTGGGTTACTAGAACCTCAAATGTCCAATTATTTTTTAATAACTCCTTATATGTTAAGATATATTAACAATTAAAAAAGTCATTTTGTCTCTTTAATTATTAAAGGGATTCAATGTGGTACATATTCCAAGTGCATGTGACATCACAATCCTTGTGTAAGGTTACCAACCTTACAGCTCATAAGTCTCTGCTATATGTATTTATATATCAAAATATCAAATATTATTTACAGCTATTTCAAGGAACAATAAAATTTAAATATTATGTCTGCCTTAGCAGGGTTAAATAAAATAAAAACTTATTATTCTTTGACTTAACTTGATTATTTGACTACCAACAGCTACAGAACATTACCACAGCACTGACCTACTCAACAAATAACTGACGTTAAAATGCATTTCACGTCATACAAATATGGCCGGCCATTTCTAGCGCTAAAACTACAATTCAAACTTTTAATTGCTATATCTCCGTCAATATTTAGATATTTAATAAAATAGACACACCAATACACATTTATTAACATCAATTTCAATTAACAATTGAAAAATCGACCACTAAAAAATGAGGACACAAGCCCATTCAAACCATGGCATCGACATGCATACGAGGTTGTTCTTCCAACCAACTTCGTCGGCAATGCCAACGATAGCATATTTGTATGATTTATCATCCGGGCAATACTAAAATCAACTTCTGTTCTTTACACATTTGATACAATAATCCAACGCATCTGGTGCGAGCCGTGCGGATCTCTGAACGCTTACCTTTAGGACCTGTCACACACTGCAGTCCTATGTCTTATTTTCTACAAAAGTGTACTATATATTGATAAAGTGGGTTACTAGAACCTCAAATGTCCAATTATTTTTTAATAACTCCTTATATGTTAAGAGATATTAACAATTAAAAAAGTCATTTTGTTTCTTTAATTATTAAAGGGATTCAACATTGTACACATTCCAAATGCATGTGACATCACAATCCTTGTGTATGATTACCAACCTTACAGCTCATAAATCTCTGCTATATGTATTTATATATCAAAATATCAAATATTATTTACAGCTATTTCAAGAAATAATCAAATTTCAATATTATGTCTGCCTTAGCAGAGTTAAATAAAATAAAAACTTATTATTCTTTGATTTGGCTTGATTATTTGACTACCAACAGCTACAGAACATTACCACAGTACTGACCTACTCAAAAAATAATTGACGGTAAAATGCATTTCACGTCATACAAATATGGCCGACCATTTCTAGCGCTAAAACTACAATTCAAACTTTTAACTGCTATATCTAAGTCAATATTTAGATATTTAATGAAATAGACACGCCAATACACATTTATTAACATCAATTTCAATCGACAATTGAAAAATCGACCACTAAAAAATGAGGCGGCTATAACTCTCAGAGAACGCCGAATTCTGTGTTCTTTGCATGTGTTGTGTCACAATACATACATACCACGTACCAATACAACAGTTCGCCAAATCAAACTTGAGTACTGTAGGGTGTATTGGAGTTGTTTTGTAGACGGTATATGGCATTTACAAGGTTTACAAGATTGTTTGATTAAAATTAGCTTAAATAGGGTTGCAGTTTGAGACCTACGTAACGCCCGTATTCGGACGGCTTTGACGCTTGCAGTGTGCGAGGATTCATTACATTTACAGGGTTCGGATAGGTAAAGCATAGTAGCGTTTACGTCCGCTTAAAATTCGCTTAAATAACCTGCAGTGAGCCACGGCATAAAGCGTAACTCAATCAATCTAAAAACTACAATCAGCCTGTGATTCAAAAAAGATTAGGAAATTTTCTCTAAGCAATATTTTCGCCTCAAAATCACCGCCTTATAGACAACACAATGTATTACTTTATAAATAAGCTAAAATAAGTCTACAATAGTAAAACAAACCACAGCTAGTAATCTGTGCTATTTAATGATTCAACATAAAATTACCCCATGCTAGCATAACATTGCGGGAGCAGATTTCTAATATTACATTTGCACATAGTACTATTAATATTTTATTAGTAGTGCTTGAAAAAAAAAAACAATATTTTGCTAAAGCTGCAAAAGTTATTTCAAATTTTTAAAACTTTGTTAGCAATATTAAATTTATATTTATATGACAAGTAATAAAATAAAGTAATATTTACTTACTTTCTTAAATATTTTTAAAATTTATTACGGTGAATAATGCCTGTACATGTAATAAAATGATTTTTCGGTGAAGTTAGTAGCAATAAAATAATAAATGCAACTACACATAAATGAAAAGGAACCGTCCACTTATAAATAAGTTAAATTATTTAAAAGTCAAACCGAATTGCCGTTAGGTAACTATAAGTAGAATATCACCCCAATAAACCTCCATATATTATTTACCACTACTACCAAATGGAAATAATTTCTATTTATTAATTTCCACATTGTATGAAGTTAGTAAAACATTTAAATTAAAAATGTTGTATTCATTGAATGTATTTGTTTTTGTGAATAAAGTTTGAGTTCTATGCAGTAAATAATTAATAGTAGTAGTTTCTTAAATTTAAGAATTGTGGAAATACAGTTATTTTACTTTGTAACTATACTAATCCGAATTACACATAACCCTTATCCTAAACATTTATCATTAACCAAATAAATCCAATAATTATGTTTAGAGGGTTAAAAGTAAAGATACCTTATATAGAAAGTCGACCCTGTACCACCCTCGACCAAAATAAAATATCATATCTTAAAAATACTTTCCCTTTTATAAAATTACCTTTATTTGTACTTAGATAAAAAAAAAACACCATTGTACAATATTTTTAAAATTTCTCACATCTATTAAGCTATACAAGACTAGAAAAATATTTATCAGAAAAAAAGAACTAATAAATTTTATATACCAGAAAAAAAATTAATGGGTATGAGTATTATTATGCTACGTTACCCCGTGATCAAAGCGAACCTGAAAGGCAAAGAGCAGCGTTTCCAAAACTATAAGCCAGTGCGTTCTACAGAAAAAAAAAACATTAAGAAATAACTGCTAAAAATCATTTAAAAACAAAAATGAAAAATAAACTTAGTCAAAGGTAGAATATTATGGTTTGTCCACACTGGTGCTTCTTTCATTTTAAAATACTAGCTATATCACTCCATATTTTTCCAACAATACTGAAATTTTACTTATTACACACTGATACAATTCATAATATACAATTAATACTTGTATTTGTTAGAGTATTGTAAATTTAAAGTACAACAGAAACAAGTGCATCGGTTTAGAACTACTATGAATAGAATATATAAACATTATAAAAAGTAACTGGAAAGAATGTAAGAAATTTAATGTAAAAATTTTGTAACACTTCCAGGTTGTTTTGAAAAGAATTAAACAAACATTAAACCGTAGTTAGAAAACGAAGGTTTAATATGGGTCAGACTGATGCCTAAGACATGATTATTACATGATTACATGATAATTGTTTAGAATAAAGTATAATTCAAGATTCTTTAGAATAAATAATTATAAAATAAAGTTTAGCATATAGCAATACGTGTAGTCATTCACAGTACCATTTTTAATTTAATTTATTTTTTCAGGTTTTCTTAGTTTTTTTAGAACCTTACAAGGTCCAATGTTTTAAATAAAAAATATTAAATTAAGAAAAATTATATTATATTATAATCTCCAAAATGTGACAATCTGTCAAAAAGCAGTAGGATTTTCTTTTAAAAGAAGTTTAATGTCAGTTTTTGAAAAACATAAAAGTGAAAACAATTTCTATTACTAATTGTTATTAAAAATAGCAATTTTTATTATTTCACATACAATTTTGTCGAACTGTCGAAATTTATATTACTAATAATGCATACGCACCAATTAAATTAACTAAATTTAAATTAAAACACAAATGTGAAAAGGAATGCATAAACGAAAACCTGAAATCTAGATTACAATATTAAATAAAAACAGTTAATTAAATATCAAAACAGTGAGTGGGAATGAGGCTTAAGATTTATGTGTAAGCTAAGTTATCGATAAACTCAAGTGAAATGGATTTCAAATATAATATCACACCATTCAATAAGGTCGTACCATAGCTTATATAATATGATATAATACTAACTGTGATGTATTCTAGAAGCTTAACTATTCTTGAATCACTCTCCCTTGTAAGTTTGTCTGTTATAAGGTAAAAACTGTTATTGTAGCTAATTAGTAAAATATATTTTTTAAATTTTACATTTATTTGAAAAATTATAAAAACATTAGAAAGTTGCTCTTGGTAAAGAAGATTAAAATGTAACTAACTTTTAGCACACAGTTTAAGAAGCATTGCTTTCAAAGCGAGTAGAAGCCAAACCAGCTGTCGATTGTAAGTAAACTGTCCATACAATCAAAGTGGTTGTGTGTGCGTGTACTAGAAAAAGGGTTGACACCCTTATAGATGATCTACATGGGTCTTCTTGATTATAGGGTGAAAGCAGAGGATAAAACGAGGGGTATACACGTTGGCGTTACAACCCCCGGAACCGGAATCATTTAAAATAAGTAAAAGTATTACCAAACTTATTTATAACCGAATATTTAAATAATTTATAAAAGGAACATTAATTCAAAAAATATGTATATTTATTTTATTAGTTTATTTTTATACAGGACCCTTTTTATTAATGAAGAGTAAAAATATCTATAATTATTTCATCAATTTTTAAGTACATTATAATTACTTAAAAGTACATAAAAGTTTAAATTTTGAATAATTATAGTGATCAAGCTATAGCTGGAAAAAGAATAACTAATTATTTTTTAAATCTTTAGGTAAATTGAGTTGTGGTCAATTACTTATCAAAATCCGGTCACAAAAGTTAAGAGATAGCAACAAAATGAGATTGATTTAGGAAAATACAAAAAAATAGGAAACTTCTTATCAAAGCAATAGACAGCTCGAAAAAGCCATCTTCAAACAGGACATACGAGATTGACGCATTTAATCAGTAAAACAACAGCTCCACCGTGCAGCAACTGTCAGACGCTAATAACAGCCCATCAACTACTAGTAACCTGCCCACAATATCAAACGCAAAGAACAAAGCACAGCATCAGTGGTGAACTGAAGGACATGTTTTCAGACAATACAGAAAAAATTAAAAAAGTGTTCGAATTCCTTACTGATATAAACCAAATTTAATTAAAATAAAATAACTTCAGGCGAATATGACCTTGTCGTTGAAATCGCTTCAAATACTAAAATAAAAAAAATATAAAAAAGTTGCGAGACATGAAGTTAGTTGAATTGGAAGTTGGTTTGAGACATGAAGAAGAAATAACGCTAAGAAGTTTCACTTCCAGGGCGTCTGCAGTGTTATACGTGCTGGACAAATGAACGCAATGGACTAAAGGAACTTTCAACTTGGGACAAGATAAAATTATGGATATTTAGGACAAATGTAGAGTTCAACTTATCAGAGCACTCATAAGTGATCCAGGTGATTCATCGCATTGAATTTAAAATGAAATGTAGGAGAGAAGGGAAGCAGGAAGAAAGGGTATGCAGCGATATCTTCTATAAATGAGTTTACAGCTGGCACCATCAGCGTTAACACAAGGATTGCTTTTTGAATCAACTCATACTGAAACGCAACTAGAGGTTGGCAGAACGCATTTATACGAGTTAACATAACGATATCGCTTGCTTACGACTTCCCTTATCACCTACATTTCATTCAATAAATCCAAAGAGTTGACTGACTACTCTTGATAAAAATAAAATAGTTTGGAGTCATCCTTAACCAACGTGGTCCCATTTTGGCCTCTCTAGAATAACAACCCCCCCCCCCCCCATCGTGTGGCAAAAGAACACAGTTAAATTTACAGGTGAAAAATAGAACAGCAAAAAATCATTCCTTCTAAAAATTAAAAAATGTCATATAAAAAAAAGTTTTAAAAGGCTTCACTCTACCTCCCCCTTTATCAGTATTCGGTATTATTTTGATAGAGATGAGATTGAGTTAGATGTATAAATAATGTTCTTTTTAAAATATGTCCTCATCAAGTAGAAAAATCAATTAAGAAAGTACAAGAGATAATTATACAGCCGATTACGTGAAAAATTGGAGATTCTATTTTCCCTTCGCTCCCTTTTATTTAGTCAGACCTTATTTTCCTGTTAAATATCATTTATCATGAAGCAAAAGTTTGGATATTGATTTCGATAAACCTCCAAACATGATCACGTGATGTTTGCTTCAAACATACTGTTTTACTTTATATTCAAATCTATGTACGAACATGCTTGCAATCTCACATCATATCAGAACATACTCGTATGCCAGTATGTCTTACCTGACATGCTATCATACATTTTGTTAGATAAGTTCCTTAAGCAGTTATACATAGTTAATATTTTAAATCCTGCGATTATTTTCGAAGTTATGTAAGTTGAAAAATTTTTTTTTTTACTCTATGTACTTATAGTGCGCTTGAAACTTTAAACGCGTTTTTCTGAAAACTTTTAAAAACAGTGACCAAGATTTCTTAGAAATTACTGAAATGATTAGTCTCAAATTTTGACACAATCTTTTTAAGTATATTTTTCTCGAAGATTTTTCTCATCGATAAATATTTTTTTTTATAAACAATTTAAGGCAAAAATTTAGGTCAAAAATCGATTTCCTTTTTCGAGAAGCCGCCATTTTATCAAAAAAAATATTTTGTTTATTCCTTCGATTAAACTAGATTAAACATTACTTTATCAAAATCCGTTTGGTGTTTTTATTTTAAATGATTCAGTCCAGAGTGGTCACCGCAAGATGCCTTTTTTTTGAGTGGAGCTCCGGGAGATCAGCTATAGCAACTTTAAATTTATTATTTTTACAAATACAAAAATGTTAAAATACAGTTAAAAGTTACTATAATATGTGTACAAATTTTTACATTAATACATGTAAAAGTCTTCTCAGGAAAAATTCGTAAAAAATCGCTTTTTTGAGTCTAATAACTATATATAACCCATTAAGTAATTTAAAGACACATTTCTGTATAGTTGTACCTAAACTAAATTATTTTATTTACTTGCTAGCAGTACCTAAGTTCTATAACATCATACTTATCTGCGACCACGAAAACCACTATCAACAGTGACGTCACATCATTACATAATAGTGTTAGTTTTTCAAATGTCGTGTGCCTTTTAAAATGAAATAGTTATCGTTGCCTCTGCTTTTTCAAAGTGTTTATATGGTTATATAAACAGTCGTGTCTACCTTTAAAGGGCTTGTGAACTTATTTTTTAAATGTTTGATCGAAATAAAAGTTAATATATACATACTAATTTTTTTTTTTTTTTTTTTTTAAATATCAAAAAGTTGACGGAATTATACCTACTTCAAATTTAAATTTCAATTTTGCCGCTTATTTAACTCTCTGTGTGAAATAAGTAATCGAGATTGTTTTTCTTTTTCACAACCATCGTAATATAAAACTTGATGAGGTACACGACTCAACTGTTAGTAGTATATGACATATTACATACACTAAACATTACACTGTTTCAGTATTTTCTCAATATAATATACAGTTGCATTGAACATCTTAATTTGTGCCATTATATCATTCAGGGTCTAGGTTTCCAACACAAAAGCTGTCCTACATTTGAAAAGAATACAAACAGCAATGTTCAGTCAACCAAACAGTGCAGAACAAATACATAAATAGTACTAGAACGGTAAAAATAAAAATACTATTTTTAAACTGTTTACAGGATACAATACGAAGCAATTACGGAAATTACAAATGTAGAAGCGTACACATTGCAAAATAAAATAAATAAAAAGATGACTATTTCCTTTAAACCAACACAGCAACAACAACAACAACCCAGCACAGAGACTCATATATGTACAAACAGTACAAAGTTCTAAAGACAGAGATAGAGATAGCCAGAGGATGAGTGAAATAGAGTAATTGACCTATCCCAATACGCACGACGCACTTCCACACGAACCCATGGCAATTGCAATCTCACGATGTATGGAGAAGGGTAAATGGGGAAAGGGGAATGTGTGCAATAACCGGGTACTTGCACTGTTACAACTAAGATAATATGATTATGTAACCATTAAACATTAAACATTGCAATCATATGATACATACATACGAGAATATGCGTAATATGTAATATTTGTCAAACTATGTGAGGTATTATAAAATATTTTCTAAAAGCCGAATTATTAAATTTATTATTAATATATATGCTAATGTGTCGTACACATTGGTGCGACACTAATAAAACCCTTAATTGAGCTATTTTTTAAAATTCTAGGTAGTATTTTTATGAAATAAAAATGTTTCAATTCATCGACGGTATTTCTAAAAGGATTTTGAATGCTACCTCGAGCAAAAGGGTAGAGTGCCTACTCAGTCTCCTGTATAATCTCAGTGTAAGTTGACGTATTTAGTTGTATTAAGTAAATAAATAAAAATAATATAACATGATATTTAAATGAAATTTGTATAGATTTAAAAAATTTGTTACAAATTTCGTGTAATATAAGGGGAGAGGAGATTTATAAGATTCTTAACGTCACATCTTTATATAAAATAAAAACAAGACTTTTTTTCCAATGTGTGACGTCACTGCAACGATGAGGCGCTGTGTGACAATATGTGACAATGGGGACGAGCAGGGTTAAAATATAAATTAATTTGTGTGACGTAATTTATGGATGACCACTTGGTTTCTGCAATAGATTTAATTTTAATATTTGTGAATATAATTTACATACATTTAAATAATATTTTTATATTATAAAAAACAAATTGTAAATTCTAATTCTAATTGACGAACAAATTAGGGACAAAAGGAGTGAATAAAGGACTGAGGAAAACTGTAAGAAAGCGTTTGATAAACATGTTATCAGAAGCGGCTATACCTTAAGTACATTCTGGCGTTTCACTATCAAATATTTATAACTTGAAAAAGTAAAAAGAATCACAAAATAACATATAATACCCCAATTATATACTGACTTTATCTTTAGGAAGTTCCAAGGAATCAACTTAATCTCTATACCGAATTAATTAAAACTTATTTTCGCTCGAACAAATTTCACCGTGCGCTCTCCACAGCGCACGTAGCTGCTCAATATAACTATTATGGAATATGCGATAAATCGCCTAGCGCGTGAGACAGAAGTTACTTAGTGCAAACTATATGAAGAATTTGGTTTTCATCGAGATACATTGTTTGCTCAAATAAAATGACATGAGCCGGCTGGCCGCACTTGCGACGCGTCAGTTATTGTGAGATTATTTTTGTTTACATAATTAGGGATAGTATTTAATTTTTTATACTTTTGTCGTTTGTGAATCGTTACTGTGACTGTGAATAAGCGTAAAAATGATTATTAACTTTAAGGAGGTACAGGACGTACCGTTAATGCAAAAAGTTTATCTCTCGGTAATACGAAATGCAAAATACGAAGTACATGAGGGACGAACAAATATTGGGACTGTATATTTGAAAATTAATTTTTCAATTCCCTATTAAACTGCTTTTTGCTTGTTAAAATGATTTTTTTATGCATATAATAGTTAAATAAATGAAAAATTACCTATAATTAATATCAAATTTATATTAATTCAATTTAAATTCAAATTAAATATTTTGAAAAAGGAATAATAAATTTGGCTACGCTGTAAATTTACGTGTGTTGACGCATGCGTGATTTGGCTCTTTGACAAATAAATTGTTATATTTTATAAAAAATTTATTCCGATTTTGAATTTGCCGGTCAAATTGGCATTTACAACGATGCCAGCTTATAACCTACACTTACTGTTTCTTACTGGTTTTATTTAAATATTTTCGTAAATAGGTATCCTTTTGATAATTTTCTTATTGCAATAATTACAGAAAAGATTCTTTTATATACACCTAGTTTTTGAAAGCCGTGTCACCATTTTTTCATAGTTAAAAGTTATATTATGTGATGAAATTGAGCTAAAAATTATGATTTGTATGGAAAATGACTATTTCTATGACTATGACTATGACTAATCATGTATAAAAAGAAAACTACGAACCCTAGATCTCTAAAATTTTGAGACAGCATGTATTTTTACTATTTCTATTGACCCTCCAAATTTCACAACGTTTTCATCATTTACGTTAACCTATACCTCCTTAATATTGATTATATTAGAAAAAATAATAAACCTTAAAAAAAAAACAAAAATAGTAAAATGAACTACTAATTCTCTCATTCTATTTAAAAAGCATGGATACATACAAATAACATAGCTAAGAAAAATACACACATAAAATCAAAAAAATAAACCAACCACGTACTGTAGGTAGAACCTTCTCGAGAATAGCACTATTTCGTGCTACCTACAAGCGTATGTTTATAGACATTTTTACGCTAAAGCTTTCCATTTCTTATTTTAGATCCCTCCTTCACCAGTTTGACGAACCCTGATATAAATTACGAAATCTCTCACCATACAAATAATAAAAATAAATCTACTTTTCGTCTTCATTCATTAGCGACAAAAATATATCTCTAAAAACATGGGAGACGAAAATAATTCCTATATAAAAAAAATATAGAACACAATAAAAAAAACCTACAACATTTCTGTTATTCGAATTTCTTTGATTTGGATTATAGTTTTTAAGAAAAATTCTACGAAATGGCAAACACTGGAATGCTCTTAATTAATATGGACGAAGAGCCGGTATATTTTATTGAACAGTGGACGCATAAATTAAAAGACCGCGTTTTATAATCGAAAACGAATTTAATAATAAAAAGGATTCAAAGTTATATTCCATGTTGCGTTTACTGCGTTATGAATTACTAATGCTGTCCAATGCATCGGTATTCAATCGTCGAACGTCACTGATTGGCAGATTCAGATATTGAATTCAGTATCCAACCAGCAGGTTGATAGTGACAATGAAATGACATGCACCATATCGATATTACTTAGGGCTTTATTCTGTAAAGTATTTCCACCGGTGAAAAATTTTCATCGCTGTTTTGGTATTCTGTAAGAAATTTCCATCGATTTTATTTTTGTTGCTGGAAAAAAATCGACCAAATTATAAGGTCGCCTTCAGCGGTTTCATCGCTGTATTTTAGAGAACTGTGAAACAATTTGAACAATAATTTGCTGTAGTTGGAGGATTCTAGGAAAAAATAGAAAATAAGTTAGTATTTATATGTATACATATATATATATATATTTTTATTGACTGCCCGAACCGAATGTCATTACAACTGTGTTGTTAGTAAAATAACGAATGTGTTTACGAGTGAGATAAAACACACGGCACGAACGTAACTAAACTGGTTTTGAGCATATATTCAGCGACTATATTTCTCGGTCGCAGGGGATTGTTGGTTTCATCAACAGTGATGTTTACGAATACTATTGAAAAATATTTAAATAATACATGCATACAATCAAATATAACACAAAAGAATCCCCTGTTTTGTTATTGTTAAAAATTCTATAGAGTCACGATACACGGCTCTACATGGCTCGTGCTCGTTTTCATTGAAAACTTCGTTTCGCGTTTAGTTTGCAATCAGCCGACTCGTGTGACTCGCATACAAGTTCGATCTCTCACTCGCATACGAGTTCGATCTCTCACAGTTGTAACAACAATGGGCTTGTCCTCATTTTTTAGTGGTCGATTTTTCAATTGTTGATTGAAATTGATGTTAATAAATGTGTATTGGTGTGTCTATTTTATGAAATATCTAAATATTGACGGAGATATAGCAATTAAAAGTTTGAATTGTAGTTTTAGCGCTAGAAATGGTCGGCCATATTTGTATGACGTGAAATGCATTTTAACGTCAGTTATTTGTTGAGTAGGTCAGTGCTGTGGTAATGTTCTGTAGCTGTTGGTAGTCAAATAATCAAGTTAAATCAAAGAATAATAAGTTTTTATTTTATTTAACCCTGCTAAGGCAGACATAATATTGAAATTTTATTATTCCTTGAAATGGCTGTAAATAATATTTGATATTTTGATATATAAATGCATATAGCAGAGATTTATGAGCTGTTCGGTTGATAACCTTACACAAGGATTGTGATGTCACATGCACTTGAAATGTGTACAACGTTGAATCCCTTTAATAATTAAAGAGACAAAATGACTTTTTTAATTGTTAATATCTCTTAACATGTAAGGAGTTATTAAAAAATAATTGAACATTCGAGGTTCTAGTAACCCACTTTATCAATATATAGTACACTTTTATAGAAATTAAGACATAGGACACAAGCCCATTGTAATCACATTCGCTTCGGGTAGATTCAGGGCTAAGGTTTGCAACCAGTCGCGTCATGTGCGGAGGGCCTAAATCTCCACGCAGTGGTTAGAGTTCTAGAAGTATGTAGCACTTGTTTCCTGTCCCTCTTAGATGACAGATTCTGTAGTCGACAGTCTCTGACTTCCGAATCGAATACGCCACCGATGTCGTGAATCTGAATCAATGGACCCTCTATAGAAGAAGGTGATGCCGCGTTCTATCCTGGTTTGAAATCCATAGAGATGTACTGGGGGTATTGAAACGGACAAATATCTCTTACGTGATGTGATTTATTTTGGTTTGGCACATGCAAAGTATATCAGGCTCTGTACTTCTAGGACACAGTATAACATTGGTGATTATAAGGCCAAGGAACGCTTGGATAAACCAGGTTTTAACCATATAACCATGATACGAGTATATGCCAATGCGATAGCACTATAACTATTAGTTTGGTTGCGACTCGATGTTACATAGAAGAAAAATATATAAACATGACGGTCGGCTCGCATAGTCGCATCGCCATCACCATCGCACATCGCACATCGCACAAGCCTATTGTGACGTTGGTGGTTATTGACCTCTGAAGCTCTGGAGCCCTACGACTCCAGTCAGCATACGTCCCCCTTCCTCTCACATGATCTGCGTCTATCTTACGTCTCACACCCCCACTTGCCGCTTGCGCAGACAACCATACAGGTCCACGACCTGGCTGGAACCCGCACTATAACCTCCCCCCTTCTCCATACCCATTCCTCCTCTCACACCCCGTACTTCCAAAAACCAAACACGCGCATTGTTTACATCTGTTTTAATTTCAGATGAATATTTTTCAGTTTTTTAAGTAAACTTTTAATTATACTTTAATTGTGGTTTATGCAGTACCTATTATTATTATGTTATACATAGAAGTATATTATTTTAATAAAATATTTAAACAGTTTTAATATGTGTTAAATATCTTCATCTACATACGTTTTGATTGAAAATGAAAGTGGACGGTATTAATATCAACAACAGATATTGCCTTTTCGCTTTTTTGGTTTTTATTACGGAAAAACGTTTCTGTTTTCGTATACCGTCATGGAAAACTGTTTATTATTTTTTTTTATATTAATGTGAATAGCTTCCTAGGTCCACAATATTTTTTTCTCCATATTTTAGTTGAACATGGTAATAACGCCTCACGTAATGTGGAAGAATTATTTACATAGCCATTAATTACGTTCACACAAAGATAGATTCAATATTGTTAACTTCAGTATTTCGATAAGTCCATTATTTATTGCCTTGACTTATATTCGTCATAGCCACCATCAAACATTTTTTATACATCTTTTATAATTTATAATTCAATTTTACAAATTTCTAAATATTTCAATAATTCACTAATTAATTTTGAATCACTTAACAAAAATTTAGTATTAACAGTTCACTATTCAATTTTGATCTTTCTAAACTATAATTTATGCATTTAAATATAATATGATCCAAAGTTCCTTCTTCACCAATTGACATCTATCGTCGGATTTAATATTAATTTTGTACAAGTGAGCTGGAGTTTTACAATGATTACTTTTAATTCTGATTATAGTTGATATAATTTTGCGGGACTCATTTCTAAACCATCTCTTCTTACTTAAATTTGGAAGTAACATATAATAATCTCTTTCTTTTAAATGACTTTTGTTAATGAAATCTCTGTTTCTCAAATTGAAGTATAATTTTTTAATTATATTAAAAATTTCATATGAAGGTAATTTTACTTTTATCTCAATTTCCCAATTTATTGCTTCCTTTGCCAATTTGTCCGCAATTCCGTTTCCTCTTATTCCACAATCTCCTGACATCCACATAAATTTTAGGGTATTATTCTTATTTATTATATTGAAATACATCTCTTTAATTTTGCATGTCAAAATGTCTATTTGATTTGTAATCATTAGAATTTAAATTTTTTAAAACACTTAAAGAAACTCTTCTTACTTAAACTTGGATTATTTATTTTATTTTCATTCATATATATTTTAGTCCATTATTTATTTTGGCATTTTGTCTCATAATGTTTATAGAGTTATAGCTATATCAAATTTGAATTTCAGTTTTTTCGCTGTTTTACAAGAAATAAGTAATCAAGATAATTTTTCCTTGTTGGCAACCATCGTTACATAGCACTCGTACTTCATGGGACACAAAACCCAGCTGTTAGTAGTAAACGACGTATCACACACATAATCGCATGCGTCTCTGTTGTATAAAATAGACAACATATTTGCTACATGTGACGTAACATGTATTGGAATTTTACATAACGTTAAATCCATTTAATATTTAAAGTAAAAAAACTAATATTTTAATTGTTAATACCTCCTAAAATATAGCGAGTTATAAAAAAAAAATTGGACAAATGAGGTCCTGGAAGCCAACTTTATCAATGCTCAGTTTTATAGAAATCTAGATATGGTTCCTCTCAGGAGCCTGAAAAATATCGATTAATACTGGCACATATTTCTCGAAAGAAAACTGCTGGTGTTCTCACCCTCTGCGTATTATTTCAGATCTGGATAGATTATAGAAATTTATAGTGGATATAACGGAATTAGATTTTGCAGAAAGGTCACCACCAAGATTTAACAAACTTATAGTTATTAATATAAGATACCTTTAATATAAGTAGACCTTACAAAATTCGTGATATCTAGATGATTAAAGGTCAAATTCATATGACCGAAATTAGAATGTCCTTAAAATTAAATTGGAAACTCAAAATCAACATCGTGCGGCATAAGCAGCCAAATTTTGAGAGCGTGGCCATGAAAAGAGATGTATAAGGACTCAATTTTTACAGAGCATGTGCCCATCATTAAGCCTCATTTCCACTCACTGTTTTGATATTTAATTTACTGTTTTTATTTAATATTTTAATTTAGATTTCAGGTTTTCATAATAGGCATTCCTTGTCACATTCGTGTTTTAATTTGAGTTTAGTTAATTTAGTTGGTGCGTATGGAATAATTTAGTTGATTGTGGAATAATTAAAACTGCTGTTTTTAATAACAATTACTAATAGAAATTGTTTTTACTTCTTTATTTTTGACAAACTGACATTGAACTTCTTTTAAATATAAATCCTATTGCATTGTGACAGATTGTCACATTTTGGTGGTTATAATATAATATAGTCTTTTTAATTTATTATTCTTAATTTAGCGACATTGAAACTTGTTAGGTTCTAAAAAACTAAGAAAACTTAAAAAATAAATTAAATTAAAAATGGTACTGTGAATGACTACGTGTATTGCCATATGCTAAACAATTTAAATTAAATACAAAGAAAAATTAAAACAGTGAGTGAGAATGAGACTGAATCTGCCAGCAGAGGTCGCTTATAACTATAATTATTTCAGTTTCTTAAAGAAAATGAACTGCAATGCTCTAAGCCAAGATCCGCACTGGTTACAAGATTCTAAATATGTAGATGTACTAAGATAAGCGTACATATGTCCGCACTGCTCGCAATTGCATAAATTGTGGAAGAGAAGAGTTCAGGTGTATGCGGCGACAGATACGGTTCTGAGTATTATTTGTATGATGACAAGAGCAACACTTGTAATGCCAGCCCATCTCAGTTGTTGTCTCAGTAGATCAGAAGCTATCACTGCAGACGTCTTTCCTCTTGATTCACTTCTCTTCCAAGTATTATTCAATAAAGCCTATCAAGTTAACTAACTATTCTGATAACCATGAGTACAGCAACCGACCCTAACTCTTGTCGTTGAACTAAATATAAAAACACATATAAAATAATTTTAAATATAATCTAATAACAAATCCCCATTTTGAAATTGATCCACATTTTCAAATGTAACAAATGATGTTAAATTATATGGTAAAAAAATGATTATATTTTTTAATAATATCCTAAGTTAATAATAGAGTATACATACAGGGGGGGAGGAGTAGCAGAGGGAGGTAAACGAAAATCAGCCAACCACTTTTTAAGCTTCGTCCACGGTTTAATAAACTCTATTGTTGCTTGCATGATGCCCATTTCGCCACAAAGTGGTCTGGCATATTGTATTATATTAATATGATGGATTTAAAATCTTTTAACACAAAGAAGAACATAATTTGGTGCACAATAATACTTTAACCACCCTCACAAAATAAGCAACCAAAATAATTATTGGACGTGTATCATTACTATTGATTCTTATTGTTGCAATGTAATAGATAGGTCGGTATAATGGCAGGCAGTCTTTTTGAAATATTGTATATGTTTCGTAATATAGGGTTCTGCAAATATTGTGCTGGCGTATTCAGTACCACAAAGGTAGATCTGGCAACGGCCCGCTAGAATATGATGATCTCCGCGAAGTTTTGAATGCTTGGTTCAACTTCTCGTGCGTTAGGATCGCGTCGATCTATCTCACTTTTTGTACGCGACGAAAATGAACAGGTTAGCGATTTCTATCCATTAATTTAACATACAGATACGGCGGCAACTACGGTGAATTTGCTACTACCACCAAGATCTGCACCGATGGCCCTTCTGCGCACACCACCGCGGCCCTCCTACTCATGAGGCTTTATAATAATTGTAACAAAGTTATAAATACTTCACTTGCCCCAACGGCTGAGTATATTATTGTTGTATTGTATTGTTATTGTATTGTTGTTTATAGAATTGTCATTCATACAACAATATACAGATATTTTGCAGTGTACCCAGTTGCCGGTAATATTACTCCAAAATATTGTATTTCTTATTCCATAGATGTACTTATTTTAACGAACAATAAGCAAGTCAATAAAAATGAATACAGATATTATAGCATTACTTAAGTTTTTGTGTGTAAATTTTTCTTGTGTGTTTCTGTCATTTTGCACAGTTAGTTTAGGAGTGTAACAAGGTTGATACACGTACAATAATGAAGGTATATGTACCATAATTTTGACGTTTGTACAATACAGATGTGAGAAAAAGGAATAAGCGAAAACAATATTGGGCAGTTATTAAAGGCAGGCAGTGAAGGGAAGAGGTTGATGGCGGAGATAGAGAAAAGGAACGAGGAAAGAAAAGGAATGGCAGAGTAGAAACAGGAGGGGGAGTAGCAGGAGAAACGAAGCAGTAGCAGTTTTGTTTTTATTTTTAACAGGATATTTTTTTTTTTCATTTGGAAGGAGTGAAAATTTTTAATAAGGATCAAAATTGAATTAAGCACAATGATATGTAAATAATGATATGGTAAAAACATTAAAAATAAAATAATTAAGAAATGTACGCCAAACCATTTTAGATAGTATTACACCATTTGCAAAAAGAAGACAAAATTGTATAATAAAAACAACACAATTGTAATCTTGAAGCACTTATTCATCGATAATTATATAGAAGCTACTAAAATTATTCTTGTCCTTTGTGATAATATAGGTTAATATTTTTTTTGGTGATATTATTCTTCAGAAATATATGAAGTAAGAAATCTGTTTTTCTGATGGCCCCTTCGCCTTAACTCTTACTGCAACAGGTCTCAACTTTAGGGATTCAAAATCATACATATCTCCAATCTCACGTAAAAAATCATTGTATTTTAAATTAAACCTACATACATATCGACAGAAAGTGTAACTAACTAAATAAATGTTTGAACACTAAATGCAGTCTTTATTCTTTATACATTTCTATTGAATATCTTCAAATGTATTCAAACTAAAAATGCACCTGGTCGCTAAAGATTACTACAGGATGATTCTCGTCCATTAATATATTATATTTCTATGACCTTAGCGATGTTTCAATGCCCTGACAGTCAACAATAGACAGGTATACTACGCTACACTACAATACACAATTCAACAGCACCGTCCTCCGTCTCTTATTGTCTAGGACAGGTTTTAATTCCAAGAAGAAGTTCCTTGTCGAGTGGTACAACGCCGGACGAACTGGGTCTGGCCCCTAAGGTCCCGAACCATAAATTGTAGGAAGATTACAACTATTACCTTGTATATGTAATATAAGCTTAATCACTTCTTAAAATCTATTGTACCATATCTAGTAAGCTTTGTCAGACTAAACGATTCTCAAAAGACAATGATTTTAATGGGTTTGTTACGTTTTAATTAATTATGATATTCTTTCTATATATGTACAAGGAAGGTCTTCTTTTAACGCGAGCATGGGATGTATTTTATGTAATGACACAATTTTGTTTTGTCGCTCAATAAGTTCTTACGATAACACTGCTATTGATAAATCCATATGATTACCGTTCAAGCAAAACCGTGCTTTGACTGTTTTGAAAATTAGAAAAGTAGGGTTACTAAAACTATTGTAACTAGTAAATTTATGGTCATAATTTCCTGAAATTTTGACACATATTAATACAAGGTGACCACAAAAAAATGACTTCAAATTTCCTGATAATTCCAGTAAAGTTTTTTGTACTTTTCCCTGATATAGAAATTTTATTCGTATCACTTAAATATTTAAAGTATGATTATATTGTAATTACCAATAATTAAGTATAGCATTAAACAAAAACAAAAAAATTAAATATATTTCTGATTTATTTTTTATCTCATTGCTTTAGTTGGCGTTTAATAACTAATTAAATACGATTTATTACTCGTTAATAAAAAGTAACTTAAATTGAGTAAGACAAAAATAACCTAAGGACTATTATAAACCAGAACAAATTAACTCTTAATATTTAGCAGATCAAATTATTGAAGATTTTTAAATTGATCATCAATAACTTGAATTTCAGCTAAAAGTTTAGCTTTTTTTGACGGCAATTTTTTTTTCATTAGCTTACACGAATATAATATATATGTGGAAACGAGAGTACAATGCCACCTCTGATGTGGAAAACGAGAACTATCCAACTTCTTATGTGGAAAACAATAACCAATCCGCTAATCTGATGTGGAATCAAGGTACTCTTATTTAATTTAGGGCAAATGTCAATTCAATTAATATTCAACTATGTAATATCTTAGTTAGTTTGTCAGGATGATAAAGAATCACATAATTGGTTTAATACATTTATTGAATAAAATAATAACGATGATAATAATAATGCTAATACAATAAGGTTACAATATAAACGTTGATGTTTACTTTACAAATACAGAACAATGAATGCACAAACAACCTTAAGTTCTAGTTAATATATACTCAGTCCTATACATTAGTTTTTAGCTTGACTTTAAAAAGGTTTGTTATTTTAATTCTAAGAATACGCCTGGTTAATTTCAATAAACACACACCCTCAAATATTCAGTCAGTGGTTTTAAGTTCTAAGTGCTTTCACTTGGTTTCTATTTAAAACATACCGTCATTAATCACATTCTTTATGACTTCCTAGACCGGGTATTATAGTTATGCCTACTTTGCATGCTCGATGTATTTTTACGTTTCACACGGCCGTCCGACTGCTCTTTGGCCCCTAAAGACGATACGTCATTGCGGTCATCTGGTTGCTGTTCGGCACCTGACACTACAGTTTCAGAATCGCTGTCGTCTGAGAACACACCCCATGGCTTCATGTGGTCTGCACTTGAGTGTGTATTAAAAGAACCTTCCCCTTCACCGATACGTCTTACCCTATACCGTTCATTTGGGTCAACTCCTGTAATTTGATACGGTCCTAAATATTTATTATGCAATTTCAATCCAGTACCAAACTGAGTTCTTTTTACAGCTACAATGTCTCCGACTTTGTTTGTCCTAGCTGGTTTCCTATTTCTATTGAAATTCCTGGGATTCTCTTCCTGTGTTTTTAATATTTGTTTCTGGGCGTTAACACGTAACTCGTGGAAGTCGTCCTCACGCATTTCTCGATTACCTTCTTCTAACAGCTGAGAGATATGCGTCTCATCTTCTGTTTTCATTGTCACACCTGTTAACAACTTGAACGGTGTAGTATTTATGCTACGCTGATAAGTTTTGTTTAATTCTTGCTCTTCGACCTTGCCGTCGTTCAACCAGGTTTCTACATGTTTCTCAACTTCTTCTTGTTCGCAGTAAGCCATACGTCGCGAATTTTGAAAAACAGGAACCTCATCGGTCATGTATATTTCTGCTGCTTCAGTAACCCTTGTTACTTTTGGTTCATAGGTTTCAACAAGTTCCTCAACTTTAGCCCTGGCACCTGGACTAATGTTATTACCCATGACGATTTCGTCGTCGGCTACACATAATTTTTTATACTGTTCACTTTCCACGTACTTTTTTCGCATGGTAATACCGTCTACACTTATTGTGGTTTCTACTTGATCTAGCAGAGGTTTACCGATTACAACACTATGTCTAGTTGTACTTGATGGAACTATTAAAAAGTTAGTACAGTACTGTTCATTGTCTACTTTCACTTGAGCACTAAATTCACCTAAAACTTTGATTTGAAATCCTCCGATTCCAGTCAATACAATATTATTTTCGCGCACAACCGCTTTATTACTTAATTTAATATAATCGTCAGCTCTAATCAAATTCTGATCACTTCCGGTATCAATCAGACATTTAAAACTGATACTGTCTATGCTCATGTCTTTTGTCATATTACAGGTTTTATTTGTGTCCACTAACAAAGCATCACTTGTTTTATTCGCGGTACAATTTCTCGAAATATGTCCCTCTTCATGACATTTGAAACACTTTATTTTACTTTCACTTTTTATCTTTTCACTTGATTCATTTCTTTTACTATTAAGGTATTCGTTGCTTTTTCGGCACACGTTTTCTTTATGTCCGAGTTCATTACAATTAAAACATTTTATCGCGTTTAAGTCTTTTGGTCTGTCTTTACGTACACTAAAATGATTCCTTTCTTGCACTTGCAATAGCGTCGAATCATACCGTTTTACTTTTAACAACAAATCGGGCACTGTTTTAAAGTCGCACATTGATAACACACTTATCAAGTCTTTGTTGTTTAGTCCGGCTATTATGTATTTTATCACGGCCTTTTCACTGATATTATCACTCTTACTGGCGATCGCTTTCACCGAGTATACATAATCTTCTATTGCTTCGTTTTTTCCTCGTTGTCTCTTCATTAGTTCCATGTGTACGTCAGATTCATCGTACTCCACTGGAAAATTCCTGATTAATTCGTATTTGAACGTCGTCCAATCCTTGACTACGTTCAAACTAGCATCAAACCAGTTTTTCGCGGCACACTGCAGCTTGTTGACACCTTGATGAAGCTTCACTTTATCACTCCAGCCATAAATGTCTGCTATATCCTCCAATTTTCGCACCCAAGCTGTAGCCGTCAATACCGTGCTTGCTGGGTTAAACACAGGTATACATTCCAGGTTCTGTGTCGGCATAAACCCATGATGATTCATTCTCTGTTCCTGTATTGTACTATTCCCGATACTCAACTGCAATAGTTCTGTTCTAAGCCTCGTCAGCTCTGCTTGTACTCCCAACCAACTATCTTCATTAGATGTTGAGTTACCTGAGCGTCCAGCTAACAAACTATCTTCCACAGTAGTATCGTTCATGTTTACGTTATATGACATTTTCAATTTTCTCCTCGTAAAACAGTTTACACACTTTTCTGATACAATTCACTTGCTAGTCCTATTATAAAGTCCGTCTTATAAATTCTCGACTATTCCGCTAATGAACTATCACTTGAAAGCACTGTTTGTAGAAAACTATCTTGTATTATTCTTCTCCGTATTATTCACTTGTGGATAACTCGTAGATAACTAATCCGCACTTAGTTCAATTCGCTATGAGTTACTAATCCGCACTTCTTTGTATTATTCACTTCGCGCACTTAGTTCAATTCGCTATGAGCTGCTAATCCGCACTTCTGATGTGGAAAACGAGAGCTCAATCCCACTTCTGATGTGGAAACGAGAGTACAATGCCACCTCTGATGTGGAAAACGAGAACTATCCAACTTCTTATGTGGAAAACAATAACCAATCCGCTAATCTGATGTGGAATCAAGGTACTCTTATTTAATTTAGGGCAAATGTCAATTCAATTAATATTCAACTATGTAATATCTTAGTTAGTTTGTCAGGATGATAAAGAATCACATAATTGGTTTAATACATTTATTGAATAAAATAATAACGATGATAATAATAATGCTAATACAATAAGGTTACAATATAAACGTTGATGTTTACTTTACAAATACAGAACAATGAATGCACAAACAACCTTAAGTTCTAGTTAATATATACTCAGTCCTATACATTAGTTTTTAGCTTGACTTTAAAAAGGTTTGTTATTTTAATTCTAAGAATACGCCTGGTTAATTTCAATAAACACACACCCTCAAATATTCAGTCAGTGGTTTTAAGTTCTAAGTGCTTTCACTTGGTTTCTATTTAAAACATACCGTCATTAATCACATTCTTTATGACTTCCTAGACCGGGTATTATAGTTATGCCTACTTTGCATGCTCGATGTATTTTTACGTTTCACATATATATATATAATTGAAATATAATATATATATGAAATAGTTACCTCAATCAAATTCCCTGATACCTTTTAAATTTTCTGAAATTTCCTGAAATTCCCGGATTTCCAGGTCTATGGCCACTCTGCTAATTCATTAAATCCTAATTTTAACAATTTCTATTTGAAAAAAATTAATTGGGTATCTTATGCCGGTTTCACACCAGAGAGACAGTTTTGAAAACAGTTCTGTTGTCAAAAAACAAAACAAAAAAATGTTTTGCTTTATATTAAAAGTTCTGTTGTTCTGGTGTGAAACCGGCATTAGAAAAGTCTTTGTAAATTACTTTGACAAAACAGCTTTATCGATATGCTTTTATAAAATGAAAGACTTAAGAAAATACCTAATTATTACCAGGTCAAATTTATAACAATACATATATTTCCTCCTTCATTAAAAAATATTATATTTGCTTCAGAGATCAAATTCTTTAAAAAATCAAGTAGTTAATTTGTTGAAAATTTAAATTACACTATTCAAAACCTTAAAGTTCTAATTCTTTACTTTGAATAGCATAGTCTATTATATTCGTAAACCAGTTGTTAGTTAGTTGGGCCCCACACAACTCGATAAGTTCAGATGCCTCTAGCTTCAACACCTCCCGAGTAGCGAATATTCAAGGCCGTCAAATTATACGGCTCCGAAAATTTCACGGGCAACGACGCTTTGTTAGAAACATGTCTGCAGGGCATCTAGTCGAAGTGGCCCTAAATGCCTAAACGCTATCCGGCTGTCTGAGTATTTCAGACTTTGGGTCGAGACTACACAGAAAAATGCACTATGTCTTTAATATTTTTCATAACTAAATTAATTTTATTTGTCTTGATAAAATGATAGAAATCCTTTATTTTCAGTTTAGTTTCAAAGTATATGAAATGGTGGTCTCCTCTGTCCCAAATCAGTTGTCACATTTCTATATTTTTGGTGCAATTTGGTAAAAAAAAAACAGAATAAAAAATGTATTTAAAGGTAAATAAAATAAAAAACTGGTTCCATTAAATGACATTTTCAAAAGTATACCCAGCTGTTGTTTGTTTTGTATGCATGCAGTTGAAATAGTTGGTGACAATACTACACATCAGGTTGGTTGGTGATAATTTGAAAGTTAAAGTCCGAAATTGAATATCAATATGTGTTTTGCTATTCAATAACTTTTCCTACGCCGTTGTAACTACCCCGCTAAACACAGTTATGCACTCGGTATATTTATTATGAACAATATATTATTAAGTAATACATTACTCAATAAGTTCGTAGGATACTTAACACTTAACAAAAATTTAGTATTAACAGGAAAAGTTTTAATCACATCTAATATATCACTATTCAATTTTGATCTTTCTAAACTATAATTTATGCATTCAAATATAATATGATCCAAAATTCCTTCTTCACCACATTGACATCTATCGTCAGATTTAATATTAATTTTGTACAGGTGAGCTGAGTTTTACAATGATTACTTTTGATTCTGATTATAGTTGATATAATTTTGCGGGACTCATTTCTAAACCATCTCTTCTTACTTAAATTTGGATGTAACATATAATAATCTCTTCCTTTTAACTGACTTTTGTTAATGAAATCTGTGTTTCTCAAATTGAAGTTTAATTTTTTGATTATATTAAAAATTTCATATGAAGGTAATTTCACTTTCATCTCAATTTCCAAATTTATTGATTCCTTTGCCAATTTATCCGCAATTTCGTTTCCTCTTATTCCACAATGTCCTGGTATCCACATAAATTTTATGGTATTTTTCCTATTTATTATATTGAAATACATCTCCTTAATTTTGCATGTCAAAATATTATTATTTGATTTGTTATCATTCGAATTTAAATTTTTTTAAACACTTAAAGAATCCGTTATTATTATAATTTTATTATTGTTGATATTTTCATTAATTTTTAATGCTTTTAATAATGCCAATTTTTCTCCAGTGTAAGAGCAAACTTTGTTATTTAATTTAAATTTATAATATCTTAAATTTATTTGTTCATATATATATTTTTGTAAAATTTGTATTAAATTGATGCATTAGATTTAAAAAAATTTCATTATTTATCGCATTATTAAAAGATTTTGACAATAATTTTGTGTTAATATATATATATCCATAGGTTTAATTAATGATTCAAAAGGAATAGAGTATATAGGAGATTTGGAATTTCTTTGTATATTGTCCTCCTACTATGTTGAGAATCTTTGTTCCTTGTTCTGGTCCCGATTCTTTTGACCATCTTATAAACTACACTGCTGCCTAATAAAGGTATCATGTGTTCTACCTTTTAATGCAAAAACTCATTTTAATGAGCTACTTGTAAAGGATCCTATTTCGTGGTTTACAATTAGCCTCTAAAATGTATTCTGTACTTCAACTGTTCAGATATAATAATTAATATCATACTTTTAAATTCTTACATTTAAAAACTGATCAAATGTTCTTTTTCTTATGATAATCAAATAAGTGATGGTCTCGGCTAGAAATTGAATTTCAAATAGAAACTTAATAAACATAAATGATTACTGCAACAACCCTGTACCTCAAAGACTTTGCTTATTATTTGAAACCTACAATAGAAATTTTTTAAATTTGACATTTAAAAGTCTTTGATTGTAACTATTCCGTTATAATTTCAAATGGCATTCACAATTTGAAAGGGTGATCGTAAGAGTATTAAAAAGTATAGGATTACGATTTTTTGCATCCCCGATACTAAAATAAAAATAATAATACAGATTTCATTTTGAAAGGGGTCAGAAGAAAAATGTAACATTATATTCATGGATAATGTGTATATGTATAGAGTATACAATGAACCGTATGAAACATAAACAAAAGGCTAAAATAGATTTGGCAACACTGTACCAGTAGCCATGCGGCTAGAGCATCCTCTCACGTCCACACTTCTGTACAGTCATATTAAAAAAATATTAAACTGGTACGAGATCGATAACCCGCAAAGCTGCCAGTAACCCTATGTGGAAAATAAATAAACAGTCACCGCCATCTCTTATCATAATATAAAACATAAATGTCGGTAATACAGACTTCTACACATTTAAGGTTCATTGACCGATATGACACAGAAATATTATAATTTCAAGGCAATCTTGATTAATTTTTCCTAATTTCTTTGGACACTTAGTTATAAATCTTGCAAATTGCAAGTTTTGGTAAGTACAAGCAAGAAGACAAGCATTACATAAATTAAAACACAGATGTACAAATAAATCTGGTATGAGAACTAAACGAAGGTCAATCAATCATAATATAATAAATGAAAATGCTAATAAAATATAGCAAATCTGTCGGCAAAGCTGGTTTCAACTGAATTGAAACTATATTAAAAAATTACTGTTATTGGCATCTGGAGGTCAAAACGCTATCAAAAAACCATCACCGTTGCACGCCCTTTATTACTTCCTATTTTTTATTTGAACATAACATGTATATCATTCGAAATTATCAATTAAAAAATATAGGCATTTGAAAAATTATCATAAGTTAACGGACTCCAATTAGACAGTAAAAAAGGTGCCATCATTAGGGAAAAATACATATTTATCCCGTTTTTATATATTTTATTATTTATTATAATATTTATATTATATATACGATTTATTTTAAATGTTTACTGCATGTTTAAAAATTCACGATCAAGAAAGGAAAATATTCCTAAATAATAATCAAAATCACCTAGGTTAATTAATATTGGCAATCTAAGATAATACTAATAATATAATAAAATATAAACATAATATTAAAAGATTTATGAACACCATAGTTCGGTAGTGTTCGGGATTTTGTTTTTACTTTTTGTTTTAATTAAAATTTCTTTTAATTGCATATTTTGTTTTTTACTTGCATATTTCAATTTTAATTAACTTGTATATTTTCCAAAACTAAGTGCATATTATAAAATTACATTTATTTAAGGATATATATTGCATATGAATCCTGGTATTAGTAACAACAAAAAGAGAGTTAAATATCCCTAAACTTATAAGGTACATAATTATGCTTAAGTTTTGATTTTACCAGGACAAGATTTTAAACGAGATTGCCACCGAAGATATTCATGAAAATCCTACATTTAAACGAATATCTACTGTTACAAGACCAGTAAAAGAGATTTCTTAAAAAGAAAAATTCATTTGCTTGTAATTTTTATCAATAATATTATGGCAAAATTTCACTCACCATTGGAAGGCATTGTAGTGGAAGTAGACAAGACCCAGTCCATATAAAAACTGTGGATCTTTCCAATAATCTGATTTTAAATTGAAGAACTTTTGATACGCGGACATAGCTATAAAAAAATTCTTATGGTTATTTCTTAAGCTCGTAATTAAAAATTAACCTCAAAACTGAATATAACACATAATATAGTATACCTTTCGCGAAATCCTCAAGTAATAAGTGGAAGTGACCCAGTTTACAATAAGTTTTGGGGTCAATATTTATTTCCTTATTTTGTGCATCACAATTATTTGTTGCATTCAATGCAATTTGAGCCTCATTGCTATCACCATCTAGAGGAGATGGTGTATGTGGCACTACAGATTCATCAGAACTCTCATCTGCATATTTTTCTTTCTTAAACTGTTGCTGTTCTTTTTGATTCTGAGCTTGTACCAGCATTCGTTCCAAATACTTAACAGCCTAAAAGAGAAATTATAACATATATCTTATTCTTTCGCTTTTGACAAAAAAAAATACACAGATTTATATTACTGTAAAAGTAGGTTACCTTAAGTACGAGAGCCTTTTTCTTAGCATGTTCTGGAGCACTTAACTTAAGGAATCCAAATTGTCGACTAGAAAACAAATAGAATATATTGCATTTAATATAAATGTCATTTTATTATGCCATATTCAATTATAACTATGTTATTATACCTGTCAAGTTCAGAAAGAACCTGTAATTCCTGAGGAGACAGATTTATTTCATCGGTTTCCTGAGCCATATTTTACTAATATGTATATCACTATTTATACACTTAAAGTTAAACTAAAAAGATTCAAATGAAGAAAAATAAAACTTATAATATCTAAATCATTCTAATAATATAAAAGTTTTTTTTATAAATATACTGAATACAAACTCGTGATATTCACACGACACAGACACCCCGCCATACTGGTTACTGTTATCTCTGGTTTTTATTTGACATAACACTAATGCCACAACGCCACTACTGGCCACTACAGTAGAGTATTATCTCTGCAGTAGAGGTGATCACAACCAAAGCCTAGTCCAAAACCAAGATCATTACTGAAGATATATTGCTAATGCACGAATATCACCGTTGCCTCTTCTTAACAAATGTTCACTATATTTGAATTTAAGCTATCACATATTTGACAACGTGTTGATTTCATTCTAGGTTAGTATTTAAAATAACGAAATATTATGAATTTTTAAAATAATAAATTAATATACTCATCCTGCGAGGCAATGAAAATCCGTTCCAGTTTAGGAATCTTTCACACGCACTTCCCACAATTTGAGAGTTGGACATAAACCATTTATGCAACAAAATTTAAATCATTGCATTATCATTTCAAGTTTATGTGATATCAGCGCGACATATCTTTTGGTCTGTAAAATAAATGTAGTGACTCCCCTTATACTGAATTACGTTCCACACGCAGTTGAATATTTTTCAACTCTTTAGAATAGATGCAACTTCATTAAGAACGACCACCGTCTTTTTTGTGATTACGATTTCATGGACAGCAGATTATTGAGAGCGGAAAACGATACAAATATTAGATTTGCATTATTATTATAATAGCAATATAATAAAGTATACTTTCGGTGTAGTGGTGATTGATAAACATTAAAGTATACATATTTTTTTAAAAACTCCCTATTTTATGAGATATTAACAATTAAAATAGTCATTCTCTCTAGTTATTAAATCCAATATTATAAAAAATCCGAATGCATGGTACGTCACGTCCGCTGATTTGCCATCTCTTTTATGTAACATATAATAGAGAAACAAATGTGTGTATGTGTTATGTTTTTACTACTAAAATATGGGTTCTGTAATAACTGGGTTGTATCCCATGAAATATTATCTCGAATACTTAATTCTTCTGCGACGTCTTATGCAAAGCTAAGACATGTATGCAATTCATAAAATGCAATTTGTAATTCACATAAGACACACCTCATGAACATCTTATGAAAATACAACTATCGGCGAGTATGCCCTAGCAGTTGAAAACACCGTAAAACTATAGAGACAAAAATTACTGTAATTCAAATTTGATTTAAGTATAACTCCGTTAATTTTCGGATATTTAAAACAATTCTTAACTATATTTTAATAGTTCCAAGCCCATTATTATTTGTTTACAAAAGGCTCCGCGAGTCAATTTTGCACAGGACTCTTCGTTTATTCGGGGCTTTTTTGCTTAAGAGATTTGGTTTGGATATTTAAAAAAAAAACAGACCATTAATAGGTATATGATTGAGTAATTAAATTGGATCATTAAATATATATAAAATGTTTTATTATTTATATGATATTACAGGAAAGCAACCATGAGAGATGTATTTTTTTCGAGCCGCTCTTAACAGTCGCATTTACTATTCCTGTGCCTTGTTCACACAATACAGAACAATACAGAATGACAGCAAAGTGACAGAAGTTGATTTGAACAGTTTTATTTATCTTAAATTAGTATTGCATATCATCTATTAGCAATTTATTTGTTATTCAATTATTTCATATTTTATGAGAACAAACGTTAAATATTAATACACATTTATCACATCATTCATCGTTCGGGTAATTTCGGAATTATATATTTCATTTTCATTTCAATTTAGTCTAGGAAAACTATAAGTCATATTTATATTTGGAAACATATTAAGTTGTGAGTATTCCAAGATCTAATTTTGTTTGTTGTGTATGTAGGTCAATGGTGTTAACAATTACGAAGACTGCAAATATTGCAAATATCCAGTGATTTAATCAATTTGTAAAAGATGAAGTTTAATGACAAAGAAATTGCCCTTTTGTGTGCAGAAAAGTGTGATTTAGAAGGTCGTCTAAACTACAGCAGACCCTTTACGAATATTTATGGACAATCAGGTAAAAATCATCAATTAATGTGTTCAATATTGGTCATAAATATACCATTGCTTACTATAAAGTTTATATGGTGAATTTGTTTCGCTCTAATAATTTTTATTAAGTTTAGGAGAATGTTTTCTAAAGATATTAAATATATTGTGTACAAATATCACCTAATTATAACCAGTATATTTAATTTCAGTGGCGAAAGAACGATTATTCAAATTGAAAGGAAATTTATTATTTTACTTCCGTATAAGCGATTCTGGAAAAATTGACTCGAAGCAACCGTATGGTGTCATTGTACTAGAAAATTTTAGAATTCAAATTGAAAATGAATCAGTAATGCCATTCGCTTTATCATTAGTATTTGAGTAAGTTATTGTTATGAACAAATGTATTCTAAATAATGATATGCATGATAATATTTTGATGTATTAGTGTGTATAATATTTTAATAATGTTGTTATCGCAGTGAAGATATGGACCGCCGGCATATTTTATCTGGAAGGTCGGATGAACATGTTGCACAATGGGTATCAGCATTAGAAGCAGCTTCATACGAATATTGGAGGACTCAACTTTTAATACTTCAGAAGAAAATTAGTAACCATACTGGAAAGGTTCGTTGTACTATAATTTCTGATAAAGTAAATTTCCGTACATGATTTTCGTGCTTATTTTATACGTTCATTTATGTAAAGTATCAAGGAAAATTAAATGCAATATTTTATTTTAAAATATTTTTTATGATGTATGAAAATACAATATTGACTAATTGGAAAGTAATCTGAATCTATAAATATTCATTGGTTGAGTGTGTAGTCCTTAAATATATAAAACATATATTTTAAATGCAGATAACACGGTTGAAAAAATACTATAATGAGAATATATTGACTTTATTGGTCATACTATTAATCATTACTGTAATGTGAGTAGTTTTCAGTCATATAATTATTTATCACAAATGTGTTAAATCAATTATTCGTCATTCTCACAATCAATTAATTGAAGACATCTGTTTTACGTCACCAGCAAATTAATAATGTACTGTTTAACAATAACGCATTTTCAAAATTCTTCTGTAATTGTCAGTAAAACTTACCTTCGTATTTTTTTGATAGACATAAGGTTGTGATTTCTTGTTAGAGTACACCTAAATCTCGATTTACAAGATAGATACGTTTCAATGAAATCAACGTAAAATAATGGTAAAATTGAGGATGTGCACCACAACTATTAAAAAACCGTATAAGAATAAAAAAAGAACTACATTTTGTTTTAAAAACGATGCAAAGATAATTATGAAATCCCTTTATACATAAATTCTTCAAAATATGTCTCATAATAAAATACTTAAATTATTTTAAATTTAAATAAATTTCATTCATATTTTTATTAAAAGAAAAATTTAGTCCATAAGTACATATATAAGAAACAAATACTATAAATTCTAATAAGAAATTAAAAGTTTATTTTAATGACTTATTAATAACATCATCTAGTGTTGACTTTCTTTTTGTTAGAGATCGATTTCACAATAACATTCGCTTTATATACGAAATGTTGGAAAATTCTCCATAATTAAAATGAATAACAACTCCAGACAACAAATGAAACCTAATCCTGAAACAAACATAATTTAAACCCTCATTACTTGGCGTGATCAATTGTAATTAACATTCATAAACTTTGGTATTTTTACTTCTTTATTACATTTGCAAGACATAAACTAAAAGCATTTGACATAACTGTTTAATTATTTATGAATTTGTAAACTCTGTAGTATAATAAATAATCGATTTTATTTATCTTTGTTCATCACGGTATAATATAACAAGTTTATGTGTTGTCTCGCACCAGGTAGTAAGTAGTAACTGAAGTTTGATTAGCACTTTTATCCATATCTTTTGCATTCTGTTGTATAAAAGACATAACAATTTAAAGAAGAGGATAGGAATCGGATATGTCGTCAAGAGATTACATATTTTTTACAAGTTTTCTCCCTTCAATGATTAAAAGTACAAAATGTCTACCTTAATTGACAATAAATATTAAATACTTAAAAGTTGACGAAAATATTGCTGTTTAGAATATGAATTTCGGTTTTACCGTTTCGTTTTTACGCATATTTATGACGTAATCGAGTTAGTATTCAAGTCTGTAGAGTAATCAATAATTTATTCGATATCGATTCGATTTTATTTATTCGTGTTTAGCACCTTTATAATATCAAAACTTTATGTATTGATTGAGACAATTATACTGCCTGCCGTTTGAGCATGCAATTTTATGCAGCTGTTTTACTTTCTGTTTTATAACAAAACATAGAAGAGAAGAAGATGTATATCATAGAATTAATGATTTCTTATAAGTTCTGATCACTTGGTGATTAAAGAGACGAAAATTGTTGTTTCAATTGTAAATATCTCGTATAATATTGCGACTTATTAAAAAATAATTATCTACATAATATAACATAAATATCTATAATTTTATAGCAATTAAGACAAGGTTCACAACCTCATTCAAGCTAGTGGAAAATAATTAAGCTAGTAAATAAAATGTTTAAGAGTAATTCAGTGCACTTGATATTTTAAAATATGAACATTGTATTTACTTTACTATTTTTAATAACTTAAAACCCTTTAATAAATTTATAATTTTTACTTTTATTTTATTTAGGATCCTCTGATAATGATTCCCAGAAATGAAGGTTCTAGAAGAACTCTTCAATGGAGTCCCAAGCATACTTCTAGTACAGTGAGTGGATTTCAGTGCCATCTTCCTAATACTATGGTGTCCGGTGGTAAATTCGATTTTCCTTCTATGAGTGGATTTCAATGTCACCTTCCCGCATCGCACCATGTCTTGCCAAGTGGTCAAATGGATTGCGTACCAAATAAAACCATATCAGTTAGCAGAACTGCAAGTTGCAGTAAAACAGAAAACATAACTATGTTACCAAATAATACTAACCGAAGTGTTGTTTCGCATAATTATACGTCTGTTAGGAAAAGTTATGAAGAAACTGTGAAAACTGTCTCTGAAAGTACCTGGGCTGAATTTGAAAGCTTAAGTGTTCAGAGTAAGACTGAAAAGAAAGAAGACAATTGGGATCCGTATAATATTTTAACTAGACAAGGCTTAGTCTTTTTTGATAACACGCCAAATACAAGCACCAATGCTATATCGAAATCCAAGTCAGCAGTAAATGTTGTGTCCACTTCATCGAGAAACAACCCATTCGATATGGACGATTTTAATCCTAGTGTTAGTGACATAAATAGTTTAAAACCATTACCTAATCCTCCAAGAAGGCAAAAATCACCAAAAGTATTTAGATCTCATACTGCTAATTTAAGTGAATTGACCCAAAGATCTAGTTCTAGTAATAATTTAGAAACAAATTCAATGCCAACTCCACCGTCAAGAAAGCGATCTCCAAGAAATATATTTAGAGAAACCAAAACAAATTCTACTAATTTTTATATTGATGATGATTCAGATGATGTTACAGTTAATCCTATTTATCAGTCTACGTTAGAAATGTCCGAGGAACTGATTCACCCTGCAAACATATTGAAGTCAGATAAAGAATCATTTAATTTAATCGAATTTTAAGATAATTTTATTAACATAATATTAGACCTTCGAAGGTCTGGCTAGTACGTATGTACTATGATTTAGTAAATAAATATTATGACAATAATTAAAGATGAAAGTATACTAAAGATATTGTTCTTTATTTGAAGATCGGTCTGGCAAATTTAGAGACATGTGGATAAAATAGCATTGTTAATTTTTTCAATGAACAATCAAATATTTTGTGGATAGAAATAGTCACTGTTTGGAATATATAAACATATATTTTTGTAAAGTACATTGTATCACATGAGCTACATAAATAAACCCATCAGGTTTCTTGCCTTTTGTTTCTATCAATGATAAAAATATCTGACTAGGATTAGGTTTAAGCACTGTCTTAAATAAGATTACTAAATAAAGTTAGCTACTGATTAATATTTGTGATATATATGAGTTCAACAACCGGTTCTTTACTGGTAAAAATAAATGCCGAGAAGTATCAGAAAAAATTATAAAGAACACTAACTTAATAATGAATGATATTGCTGTGCAATCAATATTACGCATGCTTCATAAAAACATCATATACGAGAATGTATATGACAGTAAAATCAATTCTATTATGAATACTAAAACTATTACATTTTAATCTGTATATTTATTATGAAATCTGAAAATTCTTCAATATAAATCAGGTTTGGTGCTTCCAAAAAGAAGTAATGGGCAAATGCCATTCATTTTACAAATTCTTGCCATTATAATCAGTTCTTCTTTTGTAGTTTTTCATTTAATATGTCACTACCGTAGCAAGATATTAAATCTAGTCTTTAAAGATATCTTAATAATATCTATCAGTATTAATATTTTTCTGATTGTGCATATTATTAGTTTAATGTCAGTTATTTAACCGTTATCGAATATCCACCACCAAGATAAATTTTGAGAATTTTTATGCAGTTGCCTTAAGTTATAGGTGTTGATAAAATTATCTATCAGGACTTCAGAAGCTGTTATTTTAAATTAGTCATAGTATTGTAGAAGATATACAATTTTAAAGAGAAACCCCGCAGTATCTAATGACGTCTATTTTTATAAAATTTTAACAAATAATAAGTTAAATTACAGTGCATTTTTTATGCTTGTTTCAAAATTATAATATTAATAACACTGCCTTCAGACAGCGAATATTACAATAGTTATCTTACTGTTTTCTATTTTTAAAATAAATTGATTAATAATATTAGCATCTTTTAATATAATTTTAAAGCTTAAAGCATTAGATGATAATAGTGCTTTGATGATCATCATGATGATCAAGAAAATATTTTTTATAAATGAAAATGTACTGGTAAATATGTGCGAAATCATAGATGGTTTAGTGGCATGTCATTAAAGAATTATCGAGCTCGCAAAATGTATACATTTTTATCATAAATCATATATTTTTCTAAATATAGATAGGTCCTTATTTTCATAAAACTTTGCTGACTTTAACCCCATTCCCAGCTACTGAGTTTTGGTTTCAATTATGTTACTGAAATAAGTTTCCGCTTGTGAAATCATGTGTCGTGTATCAGTAAGTTACTTTATTTAATAATACAAGGTGTCCAGAAAGGGTACCGAGTATTTGATAGCTGAATAAAGTAAAAAATTAGATAATCAAATAGATGGTTTATTTATTATTTATAGAATGAAGACCTTCACGTTGCTTGCAGTCCTCTAATCTGAACAAAGCTGGGTAACAACGCATCGACACATTGCTTGCGGAACTGCCGCCATTTCTGATGTGATATTGTGCTTCAATATTGTACTCTACCATCTTTATTTAATATAATCATTGGCAATGTAGCTTTATACTGCCAGTCTAAGATCAAATTTTAGGTAGCATTTATGTTTCAAAACGCATTTACTTTTCAATTATATTTTGCGTTTGTTTTTTTTCTTCTTATATTCTATTTATAATAAATAATAGAAATAATTTATTTTATTAGTTTTATATAAACAAAATTTATAAAGACAGTAACGTCTTGTGGTATTTTAAATTTATTAAACAAAGCTCAGAATTCAATAAAATATGTTTTAAGTATTTATGCTTATGCAAGATGTTTGAAAAGCTTTTTTATGTGTTATTAAATATGCGTTTTAGAAAACGCAGGCGTTTTAAAGTAATGGTTTAAAATTCGTCTATATGCGCTTTTATAAGAGGTCTCAAAATATTAAATTGAATTTATTTCCTAATATTCAGTTTTGTTTTTTATTTAAATATTTAAATAAACAGTTAAAGACACTAGATAATGAATGTGGTAATCACACAACATATGCATGCTGCATCTTTGAATTCAGTAACAGTATTATAGCCCGGATAAAATAAACATTTGAATTAGCCATATTTCGCATAGAACTGAAAGTTGGTACAGACCTTGGGTAATCTGTTACAAATAAAATACTAAAGGTCCTCAACGATCGCACATCTGCAAAAAAAAGTTATTCAAGGTCAAAGGTAAACAAAAATGGTTTTTCTAATTTTTCCGGTAAACGGTAGGTTTTATCATAGGCCCGAAAAAGAGAAAGGAGTATTTTAAAAGGAATGGAATAGCGATCGAGGAGGCAGAGAGAAGAAGAGAAGGAGGCGCAAGTGTGGAAGAGGAGCTAAAGAGAAGGGATAAGGAGATACAGCAAGAGGAAAGAATGGAAAAAATTGAAAAAAGAAATTACAATACAAGATATAAAAGGATTTGGGAAAGTAATATACCTCAGTACCTAGAATAGAAAAAGACATAAAAAACATGAGAAGGACAGCAAGGTTTAAATTGGGAAATGAGGAAAAAGGAAACTGATACTGGGAAAGTAGAGAGGAAAGAATGTGTAGAGTGTGCGGAACGGAGGACGAAACACTGGAGCACATTCAGTTTGATTGTAAGGAAAAAGTAGGGAGTGAGATGAATATTGGGCAGCTCTTAAAAGGAGGCAAGGAAGTGAACAGATGGATGGCAGAAATAACTAGACAGTAACAGATTATTTATTGCAGCAAGAGAATTAGGCGAAAACGACGAAAAGTTCAAGTCAATGTACAGAATGTCAAAAACTTCATTTCTAGACCTAGTCAGAGCCATTGGAGCCATTGATACGCAGACAAAACACAAATATGAGGGAAAGTGTGAGTGCAGAAGAGAGAATTATGATAACATTAAGGTAATAACAAATGCATAATTCAATAATCAATGTTTAATCATGACATATTAATTTCATTAAATAATAAAATAAAAATAATTAAATGTATTTAATGTCTGTTGTATTCTCCACTTCATCTGTTGTTCTTTCCTCCGTGCCTTCTTCTGTGATATTTACGACGTCCACTATATTATTGTAGTATAATGTACCTGGTGATGATGAGGAAATAGGTTTCACAGAGCTGCCTGAAGATATAGGTGAATACTGTGACATTGGATTGGGTTCGTTTCTGTGCTGAGTGGAATTAGAAGCACTAGAATATTGATATGCCATATGGTTTGATTCAGGAGACACAGCCAATTCTAATGGCGACAACGGTGTGCTTGCTTTAATTTCGTCAATTATTTGCAATACTCTTATTTTAAATTGCCTTATTTGAGTTTCTGACATCGTGTCAAATTCACCCAATAAGCTGAGGAAAAAATGTTGCATTGGGTTTTGAGGTTGTATGTAGGTGGCTTCTTTACGGGTATTCTTTTTCTTGTTTAAGTAGTCTATTAGGGCTTTATCAATTTCAGACATAGGTCGTCGCTTAGTACGTCCAGTACGCTGACTTATAGGGTAGGCTTCAGCAAAACTATCAGATGTGTGATCTTCAGCATTGGCAACCTCAACACTATCATTTTGCACTCTTTTTTCTACATCTTCGTCTTGCAATAGCTGCGGCTCTGGACTAGGTGGTATATTTCCTGGGTCAGTCGTATTTTGCACAGGTTTTATGTAAGGCAATATAAAACCTAAATATTCGGCCAGGTAGTATGGTTTTTTCGGTTTTGATCCAGTAGGAGGAGCTTTTTTACTTCTAATATACGATGATCGTATATTCCTCCATTTTTCTTTGCAATCAGCAACTAAAACAATTTGGATTATTATTGTATAAAATTAGATTTTGTATAGAGTTAGAAAGTTTTTCGCATTTGTATCCATGCACGCAAAATTCCATTTGTATTGAATATTTTCAATAAGTGAAGTACTTTCATAATCCAGATATTTGGCGTCTGGTTGCAGCTTTGTTTCATTAGGACTGTATTTTGCCAGAGCAAATACTACTGTATCAAGTATTATGGCAGACACGACAAAAGCTATGTGGACTGCTTTACAACCTGATTACACGGCGTTACCTCGAACTGAGAAATGGAAAACAATAGCTATGAGATTCTATGAACTTTGGAATATGCCAAATTGTCTAGGTGCTATTGCTGGTAAGCACATACGTATTCAAAAATTTCCAAATTCTGGCTCCTCTAATTACAATTACAAACAATATCATTCGATTGTTTTAATGACAATTTGCGACGCTGATGGATTGTTTACGAGAATCGAAACTGGATTTGTTGAACGAAATAATGACGGAGGAATATTTTCTGCTTCAAGAATTGGTTCTTGGCTAGAAAGAGATGGAGTAAATATTCCTCGCTCTGCACCATTACCTCAAGATGGAAATCAACAACTAGTACCGTATTTTTTTGTGAGAGATAATGCGTTTCCACTGAAGCGAAATTTACTTAGGCCATTTCCTAGTGTGTCTACTGATAACAAAAAACGAATATTAAATTACAGGCTAAGCAGAGCCAGGAAAACTATTGAATGTACTTTTGGAATGATGACACAAAAATTGTTAAAAGTGTTATTAACAGTGGCGGAGCATGCCTCAGAGGGGCCCTGTATCAAAATTTGTTGGGGGCTCACATGATGGGTAAAGATTTTTCACAAAAGAAACAAAAACGCTCGCATTGAATTAAAATAATTATATATTGATTATACGTTATTAATTACAATTAATACTCCTAGGAACTAAGTTAGCCAAAGAATTCAAATCAAATATTCACTTTTCTTGCCTTTTGTTCGGCGAACTTAATTAATAAATCATTCATAGCTGAAGATGATTTTGTTTTTCTAAATTTTCTGCCTCTATAGACAATGGTGACAAGTCTGATAGCCTTTCCTGTCCCAAAGAAGTCCTTAGAATATTTGTTATCAGTTTTAATTTCGAAAAACTTCTTTCAGCTGTTGAAGTTGTAACCGAAAGGGTCAAAAATAGAAAACATGCTGTTATTACCTCCGGAAAACTGTATGCAAGACTATTGAATTTTATAAGCAATAATTCCATGAATTTCTTAATGGAATGAATGTTTTGAATTTCAGATTTTAAGCATGTTTTCAAAACAAATAATTATTAGGATTAGGATTAGGAAAGATCAACTGACATGTCTATACTGTATTTAGCAGACAGTTTTCCGACATACTTTTTTATTATTTCGTTTGAAAAAGATAAGAGTTTCTCCGGTTGTAATACTTCGACATATTACTTAGGTCACAGAGGCTCTGAAATCTTTGCTTAGTTTGTGAAATTAATATATCTAAACAGCAATAGTACACATTAACTATGAAGTACGATTCTGGATTTGAAATTCTCTCATCTTTTGATAACTCATCAAAAAAACGCTTCGTTATCTTCTTTCTTTTATTTTTAAAAATAGTTGTTACTGCCTACCCTTTTGCTAGACCTCTGAACTCGTTCAGTCAACTATGGAATGAATTTTAATTTCTTATTTGGCTCAATCTATTCAAAAGATTTCTTAGTAAAATGCTAGCATTCTGTAAGTCATTAATTTCATGCTGTAGAGCTTTAGAAACAGGATTAATGATTTCAAATAGTGAAGAAAAAAAAGCGAATTTTTGTTTACACACATTTGGGGCCCCTGTAGCCCGGGGGCCTCGTATCATTGATACGGCGGTAGCTACGTCACTGGTTATTAACCCCGATTCGATGTACAAACCAGGAAACAGTAGTAAACATAATTAAATGTGTATATGTGTATTGCATACTTTTGTTCGTATAAAAGATGGAATCCCTTTTAGTTAGCAAGTACCGAAAATATTCAAAACAACAGATTACAACAAAGGTACAATTTGAAATACAAAGGCAAATACTTAGCAAAGTACTTTTTAATACTACAATATAATTACTGTCTTTAATGTATATATTAATTATGATAAAATAATAAATATTTACTCACCCGTACTATTAGTTTTATTAGCAATATTAGTCCATGCCTTTTCAATTAAAAGTTTATTTGAATACTCCGGCAAATTATAGTTATATATTATAGGATTTATCTCTATTTCTTTCAATAGTTTTAACTCAGCCATCTTGTACAAAAACAAATATCAAATGACAAATGTCAAAACAAATCAGTTTGCATGCTGCAAATGTCGAGACTTTGCTGGTGGGGATGTTGCATGCCCGCATACCGCATACATGTCACGCCGCATTGCTACTGCACCGACCCCTGTGCGAGCTCAGTGCAAAATGTATTAGTCCAAGATCCCAGTGCCGCCAGACATCACTCATTTTCTGATAAACAAAATGTGTAAGATTGAGTAGTGTTAGTATGTACAATGATCGTATGCCTACCTGTTAGCTTGATCAGGTAATTAAGGTTTACTCACTCACTCTAATGCTCTCGCGCTCTTACTCATAGCGGAATTAAAATTGGTTCAAGCGGATGTTTGGCCCCTTGGATTACCTGATACCTGGGAAATGGCCGCCTGGTCAAGTTAGCAGATAGGCATACGATCAGTATACATACCAGTAACGTAGCATGCCTTAGAGGGGCCCTGTATCAAAATTTGTTGGAGGGCGTAAAGATTTTTTACAAAAGGAATAAAAGCGCTCTCATTGAACGTTATACCTTACAATGAATACTCTTAGGAACTAAGCTAAGTACGGCCTGAGGCCTGTCTCAGTATGGCACCGTATTTAAGCGAATTTCTGCCGGACGTATACGGGCTACTAAGCTTTACCTATCCGAACCCTGTAAATGTAATGAGACCTCTCTGGACCTCTCAGACTGCAAGCTACATAGCCGTCCGAATACGGGCGGCACTACCTCGCACATTACAACCGTATAAAGGCGAATTTTATCCAAGCGTTACCACTACTACAACGATATCCTATCCGAACCTTTGTAAATGCAAACAGCCGCCTTAGACTGGAGGGGATACCTAAGATCGCTTGTTGTTACGCTGCAAATGAGATCTATCGGCGACATCGCTTGTGACGAGTATGTTCTGCATGCTTCAGTTTATGTTTGTATTTCAGTGAATCATGGACACCGATGCCGATGCCGATACGATAGAACTAAATTTAAATTCACGACAACCAGAACTCAGATATATAATAAATGCTAAAGTTCCTTTAATACCAGTAGTGTATCGATAAAAATTAAAGTTAAAGTTTGCTCTCATAATAAATGTGCTAAAGAACTCCAATACACCCCCTACAGTGCATAAGTTAGTTATCTGACGACTGACTACAGATATCTGTGACACACATAGGCGGTTTGCTTTGTAGCTCATCCAACTCGCCGATTTACGTCCGAATACGACGTCGCTTAAATACGGTCCCATACTGAGACAGGCCTGAGAGTTTAACTGAGATTGTGGATAACATTTTACGAATGTTTGCTTACACTCGTGCGGAGCCCCTGTAGCACAAGGGGCCCGTATCATTGATACGTCGGTAGCTACGCCACTGGTACATATTAACACTACTCAATCTTACACATTTTGCTCATCAGAAAATAAGTGATATCTAGCGGCCTGGGATCTTGCTCTATATTGTGCAGCAACGATCGACATATTGCACGCATACCGAGCGTGGTTTTTGCTTGATGCTTACGAACCTGTGTGCTAGCGGGCTGAAGGTTACTAATAGCAAGTGAATGCCTTTTGTTAATTATTTATTAAAATAATTCGGATTGTAATAAAGTTATTTATAGTTCTTGACTTTAATATCTATTAGTTTTTAAAAACAATCATAAAATAAATATAACTTGAGAATAAATTATTTAAAGTATGTATCAAAATAAAATAGCAAAAACGGGTCCTTGTTTAGTAGAATTTGAATTTGTGTACACAAACACACTGCGTTATTTAATATTATAATATTAAAAGAAAATGTATATATATTAATTTAATGTTTTTTGTATTTTTAAGAGTATTGTAAACACACCAAAACAGACTTAAAAAATTGTAGAGGTAAAAAATGCAAAACTTTAGCCCTTCTTGCAGATTAAGAAATTCAAGAATGAAGATTTTTCTGTTTATACTTTTCAATAGATATTTAAAGTAACTGACATCTACATCGGTCTGCAGTTTACAAATGCAGTTTTGAAAAAAGTTCACACAAGATTAGTGCAAGAATTATTCAAGCGGAAATGTTTAATAACGTAAAGATTAAGATTCTTGTGATTACCTTAGCTTATGGTTAAAGTTTGAGAGAGCTGGTAATGGGCTTGTGTCCTCATTTTTTAGTGGTCGATTTTTCAATTGTTGATTGAAATTGATGTTAATAAATGTGTATTGGCGTGTCAATTTTATTAAATATCTAAATTTTGATGGAGGTATAGCAATTAAAAGTTTGAATTGTAGTTTTAGCGCTAGAAATGGTCGGCCATATTTGTATGACGTGAAATACATTTTAACGTCAGTTATTTGTTGACTAGGTGGTAGGCTGTGGTAATCTTCTATAGCTGTTGGTAGTCAAATAATCAAGTCAAATCAAAGAATAATAAGTTTTTATTTTATTAAACCCTGCTAAGGCAGACATAATATTGAAATTTTATTGTTCCTTGAAATAGCTGTAAATAATATTGATATTTTGATATATAAATACACATTGCAGAGATTATGAGCTGTAAGGTTGGTAACTTTACACAAGGATTGTGATGTCACATGCACTTGGAATGTTTACAACGTTGAATCCCTTTAATAATTAAAGAGACAAAATGATTTCTTTAATTGTTAATATCTCTTAACATATAAGAAGTTATTAAAAAATAATTGGACATTAGAGGTTCTAGTAACCCACTTTATCAATATATAGTACAGTTTTATAGAAATAAATATATAGGACACAAGCGCATGTATGACGTGCTAATTACAATGTTGAACAGTACAATACGTAACGTAACAGTACATAATGGGCTTGTGTACTCATTTTTTAGGGAGTCATTTTTTCAATGGGCTTGTGTCCTCATTTTTTAGTGGTCGATTTTTCAATTGTTGATTGAAATTGATGTTAATAAATGTGTATTGGCGTGTCTATTTTATTAAATATCTAAATATTGACGGAGATATAGCAATTAAAAGTTTGAATTGTAGTTTTAGCGCTAGAAATGGTTGGCCATATTTGTATGACATGGAATGCATTTTAACGTCAGTTATTTGTTGAGTAGGTCAGTGTTGTGGTAATGTTTTGTAGCTGTTGGTACTCAAACAATCCAGTCAAGTCAAAGAATAATAAGTTTTTACTTTATTTAACCCTGTTAAGGCAGACATAATATTGAAATTTTATTGTTCCTTGAAATAACTGTAAATAATATTTGATATTTTGATATATAAATACATAGAGCAGAGATTTATGATCTGTAAGGTTGGTAACCTTACACAAGGTTTGTGATGTCACATGCATTTGGAGTTTGTACAACGTTGAATCCCTTTAATAATTAAAGAGACAAAATGACTTTTTTAATTGTTAATATCTCCTAACATATAAGGAGTTATTAAAAGATAATTGAACATTTGAGGTTCTAGTAACTCACTTCATCAATATATAGTACAGTTTTATAGAAATTAAGACATAGGATATAAGCCCTTTGCCAAGTTTAATAATATTCAACTTGTTTTGACACCGGAATAGGTGAATTTTTTTAAGAAAAACTGATATTGACGGAAGAAAGAATAACTAATGTTGAGCAAGAAGAGAGCAATCTGGTTAAATATGCGATGTAACTTTATAAAGAATATTCCGTTGCAAAAGCAGGAATCATGAAAAACTACTTTTGCTCAGCTTCAAATTCAAATACTCAATCCTACCACTATAAACAATAATAACTAAAAGATTCATGCACTTATTCAAGGAACAACAATGCTGATTTTTTTACTGCCATCTTATATAAATATTTGGAATTAATTGGTTTGTTTCTGAGATTTTGTTTCTTAACAAGGTTTCTAACCTTTTCACGTTTACCCATTAGCAGTATGGTAGTAACTCTAAGGGCCTTATTCTGTAACTTTTCAAAAAATCGACTTTATTTTCTCACCGGTGGAAGTACTTTACATAATAAGGTCCTAAGAAACGTCACACGGGGCCTTAAAACATATAACTGCTAAGAATAAATTAAAGAAAACCGTAACTTTTTAAATATTTTATAGTAGATAATTTTATTAATAATGTATTCATATGAAGGATCCTTGTGGCTATGTTTGGCTGTATGTACAAGCTGTACATAATGGAAGAGCCTTGCTCTTTGAATGATTAGATTAAGAGCTTAGTTCATCTATGATATATAGGTTAATAATAAATACTCGTATGTATGTAACTTTGTAAAATATATTGAGGGACTATTTTAAATATAATATTATTTATTTATTTTATATTAGTTTTATTTTATGCTAATATAGATTTCTAATTTGCTTATTATTATATATGTTATCGTTATAGTTCAAGATCTCAGAGCCCCCAGACATAAGTCCTTTTAGCCAAGCTGAAATTTTGAGAATAAATAGTGTAATATGTAGTTAAGAATGTATGCGTACTTGCGTTTTACGGGTAGAGCTGCAAAAGCTACATCAAAATCTCACTCACTCGCCAGAAAGTATGATGGCTGGTTTTTATAAATGTTTTACATAATATTGTTCAAAATTAACATTACCTAGTAAACTATCAACTGCCAAATAAACCTAACCTATTATTTAATCTAATATATAGGGTGCGTTCCACTAAACGTTCACAACAATCACGCTCACGACTGCAGTTTCTTCCGTTCCATTTGCTTGCGAGCGTTGCAAGGGTTGCAAGCATACACTCAAGTGGAATGGATTATGGAGCGTTTTCAAACAAAATTCATTTTTCATAAAATAAATATATTCTAAATGATGATGTTCATTACATTGTTTATATATTAAGTTAAGTTATGGTATGAGGAAAAGTGTATAAATGGCAGTTAAATATGAATTAAAATTAATTTTATTAAGTTTACCCAACTCTTCAGATGGGTCGTTGTGAGCTTGGTGTGAGCGAAATTAATGACGTCATTAGTGACATTTTCGAATAGGTATTTTGGACGTGGTGAACGCTTAGTGGACTGTGGAACCAATAGTATGGCGCAATATGGCGTCGTTTGACAGATAGCAGTATACGACGGTAATTCCATCTTCCGTTAGCAACGCCACTTGTCTTCCAAAACGGATACTTATTCATTGACCCTCGTATGCCATATGAAGAATAACATTTGTATTACATAATAACAACTTATATTCTATAGAGAATATGTGTTATTTAATGTTTAAAAACGTAACAATTTCTTTTCGAGAGTTTAAATTCACTAAATTTAGCTTCTATTCTAAAAGAGATAATTTATGAATCAGTAGAATTTCTAAACTATATTATTAAGATTTGCAACTTCGAAAGAGATCTTTACTCTGATTTAATACCCAGAAAACATTTGGATATACATATTATACTCATGGTAAATACATTAATGTTTATTGTATATCCTATGTATATGCTATTTTGATGTAAAACCTACACTGTATCATATTTAATCATAATGTGCATACTTAAATATTGGTACATAAACATAGTATGTACTATCATGTTTATTCATGTCATGTATATGCAATATATACAGGGTGTCCCAATATTCAACGATAAGCGGGCACCAGAAAATGTCGTGCCTGTATAGATAAGTTAAAAACTGTATAGATAATTGCATAAACTGTATACTAGCAAGTAGAAAAGTAGGTAAAGTAGAAGGATACTTAAACTCTATACCTAAGGTAGGTTTACCTTTAGATACATGGCATATAGATCATTTAGGACCTTTACAAACAACAAGCAAAAAGTATAAACATATTCTCGTTATAGTAGATGCTTTTACAAAATTTGTTTGGTTGTTTCCTACTAAGTCAACAGGCACTGATGAAGTATTACAGAAATTGAAAGTAATAGCAGAAGTATTCGGAAACCCAAGAAGGATAATTTCTGAAAGGGGTACAGCTTTTACTTCAACAGATTTCAAAGATTATTGTACTGTAGAAAACATTGAACATGTGTTAATAACTACGAGAGTACCAAGGGGTAATGGCCAAGTGGAACGAATAAATGGAATTATTGTACCTGTGTTAGCGAAGTTAGCTCTAACGGATCCTAGTAAGTGGTATTTACATGTAAGTAAACTACAGTTAATGCTAAACAGTACTTATCAAAGAGGTATTAAAATGACACCATTTGAATTGATGATTGGGGTTAAAATGAAAACCAAACAAGACATGAAAATAATAGAATTGATTACAGAAGAAATACAAAAGGAGTTTGTAGAGAAACGTGAGAAGTTGAGAGAAGAGGCTAAAGGAAATATTCTAAAAATTCAGCAGGAAAACAGGACTAGCTACAATAGAAAATGTAAAGCACCAAGAAAGTATACACTGAACAGTTTGGTGGCCATACAACGAACACAATTTGCAACGGGAGCTAAAGTTAAAGCTAAATTTTTGGGACCATACAAAATAACGAGAATTAAAGGAAATGATCGTTATGACGTGGAGAAAGCAGAAGAGTGTGAAGGACCAATAAGGACTTCTACATCAGCAGACATGATGAAACCATGGGCAGGATGATTATAGCAACTGAGGACAGTTACTAGTCAGGAGAGGCCGAGATGTGGGTTATTTTTTAAGATTAATTTTAAGTTTAAATATAATTAGTTTTAAGAAATAGAAATAGTAAAGAAAACTGTAGAATAGGTTAAAAACTTTGCTCAGATTATGATAAATTCAAATGTTATAAAGCAGGACTTGTAGACCCTTTTAAGCAGTTCGCTTACAGTGTCCAGAGAACGCCTGAGAGAACGGAGCATAAGAACCGTTCGCTAGCTATGAACGTGATGACACATGTTTTGGGCGAGGCTCAGAGTATTAAGAGTATTCAGAGTATTCATAGTATTAAGAGTATTATGAGTATTGAGAGTATTAAGAATAAGAAAAGCAAATGACGATAGAATTATATATAGTTTATATATGGTCGTTGTTGTGTGAATTAAATCCAGTTAACTTTATTACTATGTGTAATATTTGTTATTGTGGTCAGCGTTAATATTAGAGTTATGCAGCAAATGTAATGTTAATTACTAGGGTGTATTTTTCATTATAAAATCATTGTGTTGTTAGCTAGGAACAATTGAAATTGCGTATTACGTGTTAACACGCAAAACACTGTGAAGAGACACTATAATCTAAGTATTGTTTTTTAACCAAGTGTATTTTTGTTGTGAACTTAATTACGATTAATTCACTTTATTTAGATGTAATTGTATAATTTTGTCAAGTGATTAAACAAACTATTAATATCCAAATTATGTGTTTACTCGTTTAAAAGAATCTATATTGTTGTTTTGTACTACAACCTGAGACTGATGTTGATTCTAACTTACATATGTAGAAATTACCTACATATATATATATATTTAAAATTTTTGGTAAAAATAATTACAATGGATTGTTGGTAAAAAAAGTCTTGAATTTTTCACGCACATCGTAAGCTTTTCCAGCAGCACGTTTTTCATCCGTAGTACTTGATCGATTCGTGTCTGAGGTTTGTTGAGTTCCGCTAGATGTGGAATCAAAATTTATGGGAAGACCTTCATTATCCATTATAATATTATGCAGTAAGCATATGCGTTTGATTATGTTATCTGCTCGGTATCCAATAACATAATAATATAATATACCCTTATCTTATTATCCAGGCACACCAGATTTAAGACGTAAACAACAACTGAATGCTGTATCAAAAATATAGATAAATAAATTAGTATAAACATGTATTGTTACACACATAGGCGGTTTGCTTTGTAGCTCATCCAATCCGTCGATTTACTTTCGAATTCGCCGTCGCTTAAATACGGTCCCATACTGAGACAGGCCTTACGTTCTAATGAAGATATTTATTTGAAATTTGTTTTACACACTCTTCAAACAGTAATAAATGAATGATAAAAAAACTCAAACTTTCCAAAAAATGCTTAAAGAACAGGCTGTCATACGGGAGAGTCCACTTAATACAAGCAGTCCATTCATCTTTACAAAAAACACAAGAATTTAAAAGAAATAGAAATTTAAATAAAATAACTGAGCTGTATTCATAATGTATTGACAAAGGATAATTTGTAAACAATACGTTGCATTGTACAGCTAGTTACCAGTAATCAAGCGAGGCTCATAGTTGACTGCAGATATTCCAATAACGCGCATTGAACGTGGATTAAAATGTAAGTAAGATTTAAATTATGACAGTAACTAAATATATTTTATGTAATCTTAAAATCGATTCTTTTTTAATCTTCTTAATAAATAAGATATAAAGTAAATATGATACAAGATGTCAATAAGAGAGTGTATTGTATACATAATGAATGGAGTGTACTATACGGGTGTCCCAAAACCCAACGATAAGCGGGCACCAGAGGATGGTCCTGCTCATGACTACACAAGAAAAATAGAAAGAAAAAAAATGTATCTCATTTTGTTTTGAAATTACAAAAAAAATAGAAATCTTTCGAAAATTTAAACACCTTGAGATATTTTTAACTACCATGACCACAATTTTTCAAATATTTCTGATTTTTTTTTTGAATCGGCAACCTAAATAGCACTGCTATCCACCACAACCATTACAAATTCCACAATGCTAGTAGTTTTTACACAAAAATCAATCCAAATTAGTTTTTTCCGTAAATTTTTTAAAGATTTTTACTTTCAGTCCACTTTAACTCATCGTGGTGTAAAAAAGAAGTATATAGGAAAAGAAAAAAAAATCAGAAATATTTGAAAAATTGTGGTCATAGTTAAAAACATCTTAAGGTGTTTCAATTTACGAAAGATTTTTCTTTTTTTTTGAAATTTCAAAACAAAATGAGATAAATTTTCTTTTTCTTTTTTTCTTGTGTAGTCATGAGCAGGACCACCCTCTGGCGCCCGCTTATCGTTGAATTTTGGGACACCCTGTATATTGATAAAGTTGGTTACTTTACTTAGTCATTTTGTCTCTTTAATTATTAAGGGAATCCAACGTTGTAGAAAATTCCAATACATGGTGCGCACATGTAGCAAAGAAATGCCCTCTTGATTACTTATTACTACTTATTTCTTGTAAAACAAGATTCAAAACTAAAATTAAAATTTGGTATAGCAATAACTTCTTAAACATACATGTATTATCATTTATTTCAATAAAAATTAAAAAGAACGACCTATAAAAAATGAGTTAACAAGTCCATTGTATATATATACATATATATATATATTTAAAAAAATATGTACATCTTTTTAAAGATTTTGTTGCACTGTAAGATCAGAACCATGAACAAAAATATGGAGAGAGCAGGTGTGCCATTACAAAATTCGGAAGTGTCCGGAAGTGACGCTAACCATCAATATTGGGGGCAAGGATCATTCGCAGTCTCTCAACAATCAACAGCTCCAAGCGAGGGTAGTGCAAGTGAAGTAGCACCACATGTACGAAACAATGCGCAACAAGCAAACAAGCGAAAGCAAAAGGCACCAAAATCCTATAGTCGACATTTGCAGATACCAGAACACTCTTCTACTGAACAAGCACCAACATTGCCTGGGAGTAATATTCCATTACAAATGATGCAGCCACAACAACCAATTGTATCTGTTCCTCAATATGGGAGTCGTCAGCTACCGAATTTCGTACCACCATCACCAAATTTGGTTTCTCCATATGCACATCTTCAACTACCAAATGTAGCACAGCAGCATGAAATCAGTCAAGGTAATGTGAGCATGGCACCACATCCATCTGTGGCACCAATCGATCTATCTAATAGTAGTTCCAGTGTAGTGCCTCCATTACTGGCAAATCCTTTCCCGTTCACTGTGCCTCCACCAAATTTAATTTATGGGTCTAACCCGATGTATCAAGTGACTCAAAATATTTTGTACAATCCCTATAATTATGTTTTGGCAATGGATCCGAATGCACATTATATGGGTCCCAGAGGTTTCCCTTCAATGTTGAATAATATCCCTGCGCATAGTAACAATGCATATCCAAATTCCTCTCCTCCTCAAGACAATCAAGGTCATACAACATTACCGCCTGGAAATCAATAAAAAGGAAACTGGATAATTCGTTTATAATATGTTTATATTTTTATACTTTGACGTTATTTTTACATAATATGATATATGTTTACATGTGTAACTACCATTGTAACTTGATGTCTAACATGTATTACTATTATTATTTGAAATAGAAAAATATTACAATATCAATGAGCTTGTGTCCTATGTCTTAATTTCTACAAAAGTGTACTATATATTGATAAAGTGGGTTACTAGAACCTCAAATGTTCAATTATTTTTTAATAACTGCTTATATGTTAAGAGATATTAACAATTAAAAAAGTCATTTTGTCTCTTTAATTATTAAAGGATTTAACGTTGTACACATTCCAAGTGCATGTGACATCACAATCCTTGTGTAAGGTTACCAACCTTACAGCTCATAAATCTCTGCTATATGAATATATATATATATATACATACAGCTATTTCAAGGAACATTCAAATTACAATATTATGTCTGCCTTAGCAGGGTTAAATAAAATAAAAACTTATTATTCTTTGATTTGACTTGATTATTCGACTACCAACAGCTACAGAAGATTACCACAGCACTGACCTACTCAACAAATAACTGACGTTAAAATGCATTTCACGTCATAAAAATATAACCGACCATTTTTAGCGCTGAAACTACAATTCAAACTTTTAATTGCTATATCTCCATTAACATTTAGATATTTAATAAAATAAACACGCCAATACACATTTATTAACATCAATTTCAATCAACAATTGAAAATTCGACTCCTAAAAAATGGGTACGCACGTCCCAATGGTTTGAAGGAAAACTTGATGTGTAATACTATGTAAACTTGAGTGTATATACAGGGTGTCCCAATATTCAACAATAAGCGGGCACCAGAGGGTTGTCCTGCTCATGAATACACGAGGAAAAAAAATAAAAATTATCTCATTTTGTTTAGAAATTACAAAAAAAAATAAAATAATTTCGAAAATTGAAACACATTAAGATGTTTTTAACTACCATGACCACATTTTTTCAAATATTTCGGATATTTTTGTATCGACAACCTAAATAGCACTGCTATCCACCACAACCATTAAAAATCCCAGAATTCTATTAGTTTTTACACAAAAATCAATCGAATTTATTTTTTTTTCTAAAATTTTTGAAAGATTTTTACTTTCAGTCCACTTTAACTCATCGTGGTGTAAAAAAAAGTATGAACACTACTATGGCAAGCTTTTTTAAAAATTGGCGCAACTCTTAGGATTCCAAAATTGTATAATACTTCAGGAAAACTAGCAATAAAAAAAAATTATGCATACTATTTCTAAACAAGAACCAAATTTCATAAATTGTTGTTGTTGATAATTATCACTTTTACAATACCTAAAATAGATTTTTTTTTAGTTGAATGAATTAAAACAAATGGTACAAACAATTTTTCATTCATTTTATAAATTTATTGCATTATTTACATTACAATAAATGTTTAAATTGTTTCCCACCATCATTAATACAGGCACAACATCGCCTTAAAAAAGATTTTTTTTTCTGACGTTATTACCACAATTACCCATATATAATAATATATATAATATCCACAACGGGTCGCATTTTGCCGTGTGATGCTACAAAAGCTTGGGGAAGATCCCCCATTCTTAGCTAAAATTCTATAGTCTGATAAAACAACCTGCAAGAAAGATGGTTTTTTAAATCTTCATAACCTACATAGCTGGAGCAATGAAAGTCCGCACCTAATGAGACTAGACAAATCCCAATATCAATTCAAGATTAACCTATGGACGGGCATATTAAATGGAAAAGTGCCAGGGCCCTTTGAGGTACAAGAAAATTTAGATGGCAATAGTTATTTGAACTTTTTACAAAATGACTTATCAGAATTATTAGAAGACGTGCCCATAAGTAATTTACAAAACATTCGGTTTCAAAATGATGGTTGACCAGCTCATTATGGTCGTCCTGTGCGAGAACACTTAAACCAAGAGTATCCAGGGCGTTGGATTGGGCGACTTGGTTAATTTTATGGCCACCCTATTCACCCGATCTAAATCCGCTGGACTTCTTCTATTGAATTTGTGTTAAAGAAAGAGTTTATTCAAAACCCATTGCAACATTGGACGAGGTTCGACAAAAAATTACTCAGGCTGCACATCATATGATAGGTAAACGATATGCTCGACGAATAAAAAGATCTTTTTTAAGGCGATGTCGTGCCTGTATTTAAGCTGGTGGCAAACATTTTGAACATTTACTATAATGTAAATAAACTATTAAATTTATAAAATAAATGAAAAATTGTTTGTACCATTTGTTTTAATTCATTCAACAATAAAAAACCTCTTTTGGGTATTGTAAAAGTGATAACTATCAACAACAACAATTTATGAAATTTGGTTCTTGTTTAGAAATAGTATGCATAATTTTCTTTTTTTGCTAGTTTTCCTGGAGTATTATATAATTTTGGAATTCTGAAGACTTGCGCCAATTTTAAAAAAAACTTGCCATAGTAGTGTTCATACTTTTTTTTTACACCACGATGAGTTAAAGTGGACAGAAAGTAAAAATCTTTAAAAATTTTAGGGAAAAGAATAATTTCGATTGATTTTTGTGCAAAAACCACTAGCATTCTCGGATTTTTAATGGTTGTGATGGATAGCAGTGCTATTTAAGTTGCCGATACAAAAAAAAAATCAGAAATATTTGAAAAATTGTGGTCATGGTAGTTACAAACATCTTAAGGTGTTTCAATTTTCGAAAAAATTTTTTCTTTTTTTTCTAATTCATAAACAAAATGAGATAATTTTTTTTGTTTTTTTCTTGTGTAGTCATGAGCAGGACCATCCTCTGGTGCCCGCTTATCGTTGAATATTGGGACACCCTGTATATAAAGCAACATCCCAGTAAACAATTTATAGAAGTGTCCTGTTTTGTGACGTTTCTATCACTATTGTACTTCAATTATAGATCGCATCAACTTGACCTTGTATTTGTATTCCGACAGGTGGAGTGGTTTTGCCATTTGTAATCGATAAAATAGACATTTTGTATGAACGACTGCGAGAAAATGAACTGTAAATGAACTCTTTTATGACAAAAGACTCGACTGAAGTAATCGCTCATTTGAAATGTCCCTCTTATAAGCTATAAATGGCGAAACTACTTTTCTTATCCAAGCAAATAAAAATTGAGGCGGACCCAAATTAATCGAGAAAGTGACGAAATCTTAACATAGCGAGCATTTCACATAATTGTTTATTGAACTTTTTGTTATGAGAAAAAAATGTGCTTAATAAACAAACAGATAGTATACCAATTTTATCTTCGTATCTTGCTTTTAGAATGTAAGTTCACATCTCGTGGAAGCCGTTTTACTAATTTTCTTATCAGCTTGACCTTGTCTGCTAGTTTCCTTAATTCCAAACATGAAAATCTTTGTGTACTTTTTTAAAATACAATTTACAGACATTATTAAGATAAAAGTGAATGATAAAGTTTTGTTTATATTTAACATTGATAACAGCAATTCAGTTTCAAGATACGATGTAATCAGTTTAGCGTACGGTAATTAATAAAAATATTGACATCAAGCACGTGGAGCACTTGTCAGCAAAACAAATGCTTATCGATAAAGAGCCTACATAAATTACGTCACACAAATTTTATGCTTTCTGGATCGTTCCACCGTGTTTGTCCCTCTTTCTGTGACATTACACATTTTGAAAATTTAAATTCAGAATTTTATTAAAACACATTTATAAAATTATAATCCTAAATAATAGGCAAAGTTTAGACATTGAATTTAATAATCAGCTCTATCTTGCTAACTGAGTTAAAAAGTATAAACAATTTTTGAGAATAAAACTGAGCAAGTATGGATGAAGGTGCAGATTTAAAACTAATGTATATTCGAATTAAACATCCGCACAATACGACACAGTGCAGCACTAAGTCGCACACATTACCACATTAACCTAGTATGGTAATTTCAAATTTTGGAATTTCACACAAAAACAATTTGGTATTTCCAAACAAAAAATTACCTACCGTCTACCAGCTTTTTTGTTAAGGTTGCTTAGTTTGAGTTAACAGGTAGTATTCAACAAACAAATAATGGGCTTGTGTCCTCATTTTTTAGTGGTCGATTAATTGAAATTGATGTTTATAAATGTATATTGTTATGTCTACTTTATTAAATATCTAAATATTCACGGAGATATAGCAATTAAAAGTTTGAATTGTAGTTTTAGCGCTAAAATGGTCGGCCATATTTTTATGACGTGAAATGCATTTTAACGTCAGTTATTTGTTGAGTAGGTCAGTGCTGTGGTAATTTTTTTGTAGCTGTTGGTAGTCAAATAATCAAGTCCAATCAAAGATTAATAAGTTTTTATTTTATTTATCCCTGCTAAGGCTGACATTATATTGGAATTTTATTGTTCCTTGAATAGCTGTAAATAATATTTGATATTTTGATATATAAATACATATAGCAGAGATTTATGAGCTGTAAGGTTGGTAACCTTACACAAGGATTGTGTTGTCACATACCCATAATTAAAGAGACAAAATGACTTTTTTAATTGTTAATATCTCTTAACATAAAAGGAGTTATTAAAAAATAATTGAACATTTGAGGTTCTAGTAACCCACTTTATCAATATATAGTAAACTTTTATAGAAATTAAGACATAGGACACAATCCCTTAACTTTAGTATAACATATATTTATTTCATACATACATTTAATATTCATTTCGTTGTGACACTTTTTAGTAGTTTTAATATTTTATATTACATGTGACATCACAAAGCTTATGAGAATTCTAACTTTACATAGATATGTCTTAGTCAAGTTTTGAATATTTAATAAAATAAAACAGCAAATATAGGTTTTTAATCAATATTCCAATAAAGAATTAAAAATTCGACCCCTAAAAATCAGTACAGTAAATCAGACAATATTGAATGATAGAATAAATAACGTGTTTAAATTATTATTAATTTACATAAGTAATTTACACACAGTCAATTCTTTACATGTATCTTATAATAACTAAACGTTTTCTACGCATCTACATCCGGTAGCCTATTTGGCTTTGCTTTTCTACTGTTTAGTTTTTCTTGTATTTCGTCTAGTGAGAATCCTTTTGTCTCCGGTAACTTAAAATAAATAAAAACTAGCACTCCTGCAGAGAGTACAGAAAATGACCAAAACGTCACGTAAGAACCTAAAGCGTCCGTCACAACTTGATACAACTTAATGATAGTAAACGCTAAAACAGACGTGTACATAATTGCAATAGTCGAAGCAATTGTTTTAACATTTGTCGCAAACAATTCCCCCAGGACAACAAATGTAACAGTTGCGAGTCCTACGTTGTATACAATTATATAAATTATAAATACAGTAAGCGGCGCCCAAGTAAACTTGCTAATATCATATTCAAGGTAATCTTTAAAGAAGAAATAAATCCCCATCACCAAGTTGGTAATCGTCACTCCGAGTGAAGAGACCAGCAATAATGTTCTACGACCAACTTTGTCAACAATTGCTGCAGAGATAAACGTCGCTAAAACTTGCACAGTTCCAACAATGATCGTGGATTGACTGGCATCTAGAGCACTATCAGCAGCATCAAACATTTGCTGGGTGTAAGAGATATAAGCAGGATTCCCTGATACGTTCAGTCCAGTGTAGCAAGCCAGGATAATCCACAAACCACTTCTATTGACTTCAGAGGAGAACACTTCTTTGACAGAAACTTGGTTATCTTCATTACGTTTAACAACCTTAAACATTTCACCTAATTCATCCTCCAATTCTTTCTCGGTTTGACCAGCTCTTAATGATTTAAGAGATTTCATTGCTTCTTCTTTTTTGTGTTTGGTAAGGTAATAAATGGGTGACTCAGGAACCCAAAACATACTAATTACCAAAAATATTGGAAATGCCATCATTATATAAGGGACCGTATGGAAATCGACGAAAGGGCCCACGCAGTATGATATGAGAGCGCCAAGCTGAAAACATAATTTGAAATCAAATGTTGAGAATATTTTGAAAACTATTTTCTTCTTATCTATATCTCATTCAAAAATCCATTGCGTTGAATACTTTCCATGATGAAAAATCGACACTTCATCAATGTATAGTACAATTTTATAAAGTTGAAGTAATGGTTACTATCGAATTGAAATAAGAAGAATCTCACCTTGTACATTGTGGTGAACAGTGTTCCCAAAACTCCTCTGATCTTCACAGATGCAATTTCTCCAATATAAAGAGGTATAACTGCCATGGTAACTCCATTTCCAATTCCAGCCACAAATCGTGCAACGTACAACATCACTGCTGATTCTGCAATTATGATTAAAATCCAGGAAATCAAATATGGAACACTAGTCAGAAGAATTATTAGTTTGCGACCCATTCTGAAAGAAGAACCATTTCATTTGTTAGTATACAAGATAGTATTTAGGTTAATGGAATTGGATTAATGAATTTGAAACTTCCTGTGTCTGAAAGTTCCTGTTTAGTGTACGTAAATAAAAAATTAAACTGACGCGTTGTGACATCACATGCAATGTAATAAATACAGGGTGTCCCAATATTCAACGATAAGCCTATTTTGGGTATTCTAAAAGTGATAACTATCAACAACAACAATTTATGAAATTTGGTTCTTGTTTAGAAATAGTATGCTTAAATTTTTGTTGTTGCTAGTTCTCCTGGAATATTATACCATTTTGGAATCCTGAAGAGTTGCGCCGATTTTTAAAAAAACTTGCCATAGTGTTCATACCTTTTTTTTTTACACCACGATGAGTTAAAGTGGACAGAAAGTAAAAATCTTTAAAAATTTTAGGGAAAAAAATAATTTTGATTGATTTTTGTGTAAAAACTACTAGCATTCTGAGATTTTAAATGGTTGTGGTGGATAGCAGTGCTATTTAGGTTGCCGATACAAAGAAAAATCACAATATTTGAAAAATTGTGGTCATGGTAGTTAAAAACATCTTAAGATTTTTTTTTTTTCTAATTCCTAAACAAAATGAGATAAATTTTTTTTTCTTTCTTTCTTGTGTACTCATCAGGACCAATCTCTGATGCCGGCTAATCGTTGAATATTGGGACACCATGTATAGAAGCCCTGTAGAATACTGTGTGGGTTTAAAAAAATGTGTGAGATCACAAGCCTGCAAAATGAGACAAGGAAGGAGGCAGATAGCAGGAACTTTGTGTGACTCTCAATTAATTAGTGAATTAATAATGCTTTGGTTATCAAAAGACATTACCTGTTCACCAGGAATACAGATGTAAACGGTCCAGCAACGCTTCCAAGAAGAAATAACGACGCTATCCAGGAACTCTCATCATCTGTTATTGTGATGGACAATTCACCTGACAAGAGTTGCGGAAGAGATGGTGACGACCATCCAATGTGGTTTCCAGCAATTAACGTTCCAACTGTTACTATTTTTGGAAAAAAAATTAAATAAATAAGATGAAATATTAAAAAAAAAGTTTTTGTAAAAAATGTATTTACATTAATCATTGTTCTCACGAGGCGAATTGTATGAATCACTACTTTACCTAACAAAAGTTGAGTATTAGTATGACAATGCCAGTGAGATGTCAGTTAATATTCACAGCTTGATATTGTGAATTTTGTAAATAAAGAAAAATAAAATCTATTACTTAATAATCTACTGTTGTTTCGTGACACCAAAAGACGGATGATAATTAAGCGGTTAAACTGAAATCCAAAATGTGAAATAACCAAGGGTGTTTTCCAATTACAGAACACAATACGATTTAGTGTCATAGTATATGAAATATAGTAACCTATATTTCAATAAAAAATGTAAAAACGAATTTTGTCAAAAGCCTATTTCTTATTTACTGACGACATATACCTACTCACCTATAAAGCAAACAACATATTCCCTCAAATGCGGTAAATTCGCGCACGACATTTTCACTGGCTGCACTAAACATAATGGACATGTGCTGTCTTCAAAACAGCTGCTTAACCAGTTCTTAATCAGTTTAATTGGTGTTTTATTATGTGCTACCTAAAAGTAGCACCGTGTATTTGTACGGTTTATTTATGATATTGTTTTGTATTTTAGATTAGATCGCTAGAGATTAAACGGCTATTGTCTATATTTTTATGCGAAAACGTATGTTGCCACACTATTTAACAGATTAAGTGATTATCTAAAACACACGTGCTGATAAATAGAATTACAAGTACTCGCACACTTGTCAAGGTAAGCGTGCACAGGCCCGTTTCGCACAGCATCGTAACAAACATGGAAAAGAAAAGAAACGGGAGAGAAGAACACTACAAATTAATAATCCCTGAAGTTGAAATTAAGAATGTCGGTCTATTTCCGATGATGAGTCCTATCACTGAAGACATCCTACTATGTTGGCAGTTTTTGTGGAACCGTGGCCACATACAGGATGTTTCAATTAGAGTGCCAGATTTAGTATCATTTCATATAAAACAAACACCCCGTCTATCCATGTAAGTTGTATCTAGGTGTTTTGTATAAGATGATACTACATCTCTGGCACTCTTATTGAAAGACTAGGGCTTCACACGAACACGAGACTTTTCCTGTCTCGTAAAAACAAGACGAGATTTCTGAAAACTATGGAGACGGTATCGAGACCATATACTGCGAGACCCGAGAGTCTCGTTGACGCAATTAAAAAATTAAATTTTATAAAAATAATCTAACAGCAACATAAAGGTTCAACCTTTTTTTATTACAAAAAAGGTTAGGTCGTAAATTTACGAAATATAAAATCTGGTAAACAAATATCTGTTAAATATTTTATTTCATAATTTTGTCTTTTACAACATTTTGTAGCGGAACGGAAACGAATGTTTTAAGTGAAAATAAATTATTTACAATACGATTGTTTGAAGACATTTTTTCACAAAAATGCCATTGAGCGTAGGTGTTAGTAGTGTCAACCTAATAAAAAGGCCGAGATTAGATGAAAGTGATGATGCATTAAGTGAAATTGAACCAGTTGATCAACTGTGTATAAAGAAGAATTCTTCAAAGTTTAAATTTTCCTTTAAATTTGATACAATTAATGGTGAGAAAAAAGCTTAGTGTGTGAAAAATTTAGAATAAAAAAAATAATTAGCCGAAATAATATAATTATTACTTTGTTTAGGACTATCTTAGAGTAAGTTCTCACAATAACGAGATGTGACGAGACGAGATGAGACAAACGATTACGAGATGGGAACAAGACTAAAACGATACCTATTTTTTTCTAAACTAACGAGAACGAGGCGAGATTTTTGAAATGAAAGACCCCATATATGTGAACCGTACCGCTAGGTAATAAGTTTATGATTATGTACGAGTATTTACATTATCAATTTTTTTTATTTTGTAATAATATATCACGTTACAATCTGTTACAATAAGTATAAACAATAAGTACCTATGTTAAAAATGAAAATTAACCTAGATAAGAAATAGTCGTCCAGTGACGGCTATATCTATGAATGGCAATTAAAAACGTTGTGGTAGCTTTAACACACTATGTCTTTTTAGTTTTTTAAAGTCACACGTATGTTTATCTAGTAAATTCACAGCTAAATAGTTGGGATGATTGTTTAGTCGCTGCTGGTATCTTTGGCTGAATTTGTTAATTTCTTCTTTCATAGTTTTAATGCCGAAGTCATGGTTGATGCGTTGTTTATAAACCACGGAATATCCATAATGGTCCTTACTGTTCTTGACTGAAATGTTTCTTCCCCAGAGTTCAATGCCGTAAGTTCAGACAGGTTTCAATTCAACGCAATGACCTCGAAACCTTGGAATTGTAACTCTGATCTTGGGATCCATTGTCTTAAAAATGACAAAAGTAGCGTTACTAAACAATTAAAATCATATGAATTTATCAATATTGGCGCCACGGAGTACGGCGAAAAGGAGTGACATAATCGCGTGACAATAATACTCCCGTATACAGTTCCAATGTGAGTTTCAACGAGGTTACTTCGAAGAGGAAGTCTTCTGAAGTTGTTATTTCAGTGGACCCGTAGTTGTGTGGGTACGCCTTCCCTTCCTTATCGCTTCCTTTATGAATGCAAATGATATATTCCTTATCACAACTTAAAATAATCAAACAAATTAATTGCTACTTTAAATAGATAAATTTAATAAGATATGATAGCCATGTCAAAACCTCATAAACCATAATACGTATAAAAAACTATAGCAAGGAATTAGAAGAAGCTTATGAACAATATAACGATGTAAGATACGTACTAATAAACGGGAAGATAATACTGTTGTGTTTTGTTGATACACTTGTACCGCACATCAGTTGACAGCTAGCAGCTCGCGATACCCATTGTCAGAGCTACGTTCCACTAACTTTATGAAGATGGGTTATCTCAAGGAGTACATTTCAAGCCTAATTAGTGAGTAAACTATTTTATTATCGGCAACATTTACAATAAGCTGTGAACCATGAAACAGTACTACTAGTATATTAATAAAATTGAACTACCAGTACTTTATATGTTAAATTATATATATTATTTTTTTTAACTTTATTAATTTAATGTGTGGTGTTAGACTTTACATTCTTTTTTTTACTTTTGTTCCTATATATTATTGCTTCCTACTGCTCATTATTCATTCTCCCTTTACTATTTCTTCTTGGCTCTCTTCCTTTACGCTATCTCCATCTCCGTTTACTCTGCTCTATATTCGCCATCTACCTCTTGTCTTCCTTATCTCCTCTCCACAAATCCCACATTTTCTGAACTGACGTTTACCTGTTTCAACTCTGCTCTTCCTTCTCTTTCCTCGCTTCTTCTCTCTATCTTCGCCATCCACTTATTCCCTTCACTGCCTCCTTTTAATAAATGCACAAACTCTTTTCTCACATGAATACTTAATATACTCCAGTGTTTCTGTCCACACTTGTGCCTTCTTCTCTCTACCTCCCCTGTCGTCATTCCGTTCCTTTCAAAGTACTCCTTTCTCCTTTTCGTTCTTCCTCCACCCTCCTTTCTTCTCTCCTCCCTTATTTTCTTTCCCGCTTAATGTTTGGTTATATTTTTGACGTTACTAGATCTTAATAAAGTCTGCAGAATACAATTTTTTTTTAAAGATTTGTAGTCTATTTTTTTGATTGAAATTAAAAATCGAATGAAAATGAAAATTGAAATTTATAGATATTCTTTCCTTTAAATACAGTTAATCTATCATTATTAAATGGAGGAGTGCATCTAGGATGGGCGTCGCCATCTCTTCCAAAACTTTTCTCACCAGATAGTCCGATACCAATCACTCCAGATGATAGTTCCTGGATTGCTTCTTTGTTACTATTAGGAGGAATGGCAGGACCCTTTCTCTCAATGTTACTGTTAAATAAGTAAGCAAGACATTTTATTTTCTTTTATATTGAAGTTAATCCTATTCTAATCCATTTTAAACTTAAAACTAATTACACCTCTCTCTTATTTCCGCCATTTATCTTCTTACTTCTTTCTCCAAGTAACAATTCTGTTCTCTTTCACATCGTATTTTCATTTCCATAACTTTCTCTATTATTATTCTCAGTAACCGTGTTCCTTTTTACCTCCTCCATTATCAACTTCATTACCTAGGATATAATTAGTGAGAATGATATTAATTTAATTTTTTCTAGAATTGGGCGTAAATATACTGTACTTTTAACAATAGTACCGTACGTCACTGCTTTGATCCTGATCTTACTAGCAGAGTCACCAACGACTCTGTTTATCGCCCGATTTATTGCAGGAATTGGATTTGCTGTGTCGACAATTGGTGCCCCGATATACATTGGTGAAATCGCTTCTGACAAGATTAGAGGAAGAATGGGGGTTCTTGTAATTGCTTTTACAAAGGTACGAGTAATTCAATAATTCCAAAGTTGGTATTTCTTTAATAAAGTGAATCTGATTCCTAATGCCTTTGCATTTTATAGATCGGTGTTCTCTTCGTTTACTGCGTCGGACCTTACGTGGATTTTCGGACGCTGCAGTACATCCTGATGGTGCCGTCTATTTTGATGCTTTTGATACTCTGGATTCCAGAAACACCGATATATTATCTAACGAAAGACAAAGAAGAAGCCGCTTTGAAATCTTTAAAAAAACTTCGTATTAATAAAACTGAAACGGAATTAGAATTGGAAATGGAAACTATGTACAAAGTGGTGAAACGAAGTCAAGAAAACAAAGTATCCTTCAAGGAAATATTTAAATCAAGAGGAAACGTGAAAGCTCTAGTAATGATGCTCATTTGCCAGACTGGGGTTCATGTTTCTGGAAATGCTGCGTACTTGTCATACGCACAGCAAATCTTTGCGGCTGCTGATGGTGTTTTAGGAGATAGTGAGTCTGCTATCATTTCAGGAGTAGTTCAACTAGTTGGAGCAGTTATCTCAATATCAGTGATAGATAGGCTAGGAAGAAGACCTTTACTATTAACATCAACAGGTGGTGTCGTAATTTGCAACGGAATCATGGGAGTTTACTTCTTCTACAAAGATTACCTGCACGCTGATATAAGCAACTTTGCTTGGGTTCCAATTACAGTATTTGTTATATTTATGTCTATGTATAACATTGGACTGTCATCAGTGTCATTTACTCTTTTAGGGGAATTTTTTGCTATAAATATTAAATCAGTTGCTTCCACCATTACAATTGCTTATTCAAATGCCTTAGGTTTTGCAATTATCAAACTATTTCAAGTTGTCAGTGATGAATTTGGGACTTATGTTAGTTTTTGGAGTCTTTCCGTGCTTTCATCTATTATTTTTATATTTATCTTCCTGTTGCTGCCGGAAACAAAAGGAGTATCATTAGACGAAATACAAAAACGTTTAAATAAGAAAATTTAAAGCAAAATGAAGGAATTGTTAATGTGTGTTGATTGAATAAAAGTAGTGCCGATCCAAGATAAATTTGCTTTGTTTCAAAAGTTTGCCGTACTACTGTGAAATTAATTTACTGTAAGCGCCCCTTTGTTATATTTTGATGCCACTTATCTTTGATCGGTCCTGTGTACCGTGGATAATGGGCTTGTGTACTCATTTTTTCGAGGTCGATTTTTCAATTGTTGATTGAAATTGATGTTAATAAATGTGTATTGGCGTGTCTATTTTATTAAATATCTAAATGTTGACGAAGATATAGCAATTAAAAATTTGAATTGTAGTTTTTGAGCTAGAGATGTCGGCCATAGTATGACGTTGATTAGGTCAATGCTGTGGTAATGTTTTGTAGTCGAAATAATCAAATCAAGTCAAAGAATAATAAGTTTTTACTTTATTTAACCCTGCTAAGGCAGACATAATATTGAAATTTGATTGTCCCTTGAAATAGCTGTAAATAATATTTGATATTTTGATATATAAATACATATAGCAGAGATTTATGAGCTGTAAGTTTGGTAACCTGTAAACTGTTTTACTCTCTGTTGTATAAAAGAGCAAACAAATAGCAATATAGTGGACGTGAGGTCACATATCTTGGAATGTTCTGCAACGTTGAATCTCTTTAATAATTACTGAGACAAAATGACTTTTTTAATTGTTAATATCTTCTAACATTCTTGAAAAATAATTGAACATTTGAGGTTCTAGTAACCCACTTTATCAATATGTAGTACACTTTTAAAGAAATTAAGACATAGAACACAAGCATATTAAAGAATAGTAGAATGACATACTCGAATGTGTACTCGAATCAGCCTTGAATACAAGCACCAAATGAGATAAAGTCATATATAAAAAAGGATTTGAGAATGATAGATTTTTATTTCATTGCAATTCTTCTTATCTTTGTTGATAAGATCTCCAGCATAAATCATATGAAGTAAGTCTTAAAAAGTAGTGTCTATAAGTATTTAGCTTAATACAAGGTTAAAATGAAATCGTATGTGCAATACGAGATGCCAGTGTCGAAACTTTCTGCTGGCATTATGCTCGATCGTGGTTTTAGTTATAATTAAAATCTTAACTTGATAAAACCTAAATTGAACATAACTTTTATTTCGTTATCGTGTTAACTAGAGATGCAACGAATATTTGGCCGAATACCGAATATGTATAATTATGAAAAGAAACGCATATTACATAATAATGTATCTATTTCAATAAGAAATTATTTTTGACAAACTTCCGATTTTGACTCTCCAAATGTAACGACCAAAACGGCGGCTACCTTCAAGCTATCATTGTCAAGACTTTTTCAAGACAAAACTTTAAATTTACCTCTTTAAAAATAAAAGGGAATAAAAATGATACCTCCAATACTTTTTGTTTTATGATTTCTTAAAATAAGGTAGGTCCTCGTATAAGTCTGCGATACCTATTTAGACAGGCACAGTACTTTACGTAACTAAGTATTCCTTCAACAATTTATTCTGTCATGAAAAATCATTTTTCACCCTGAAATAGATGAAAAGCCAAGCTTAATGCACTTGCATTATTATCCATAGAAACACAAACTGCTTCAAGAAATTGGCTATGATGATATCATTGATGGTTTCGCACCGAGTAAAGTAACAAAAATATATATTATCTGATTAATCGATTGTATAAAAATATTTTTTAATCATAAGTTTTTTTATTAGCAATGTAATATTATGATTCATGTATCAAAGAATAATAATTTTTGTTATAATTAAAATCTATTTTTATTATGATATAAAATGCATTAATATGAGTAACTTTTCTCGCCGGGAAACCGGCGCCTGTCGTACATTAAATTAGAGCGCATGCGCATTAACGACTTGTCGCCGGTTTTTACCAGAGACCTGAATTTTTCACTGTTAAATAAAATGTGTACAAGAATGTAACTCGGTGCGACTCTAAGGGACGTCTGTAATCTTCTAACGATTTTTCAAAGGCCTGTATTTTCTAAATTAAGCTATGTAAGTTTACACAAAACTACCAGAAGACCAGAACTGTCAAAATAGATCCCATACCTTGAAACTGGCATAAGTTGCCTAATTTGTAAATTATAGTGTTCTAAAAAATCGTCATAAGTTAACAGACGTCAGGTAAACAGTTACAAAATTGCCCCTAAGTCGCATTAAGCTTTGTAATTTGAAAAATACTTCAGCAGAAGCTATTTTGTATGGAAGACGCTACCTTAAAAAAAAATGTTTTTTTATGAAATCGTTTCTAACTTTTAAACAATAATTTTATCGAAAAATTGTTATTATTTTTAAATATTGCGCAATTAATTATATATAATCAAAATTTGCTAAAAGGTTTCTTAGATATCCGATCTATGTGATTGTGGCGGGAACCACTCTTTGGTAGCTTTGGTAGCAAATATTAGGTAGTTCCACATCTAAAAATGACCAAATTATTAAACTCTTACGTTGCGCCAAATGTCGCATTCTTATCGGAAGGATCAGTATCAGGGGTTTATCACTTAGAGTAAAATTCCTCGACATGTAATAAACCGCTTTTGGCGACCTTTCGGAATATTATATCTTCTATGAACTAAAATTCTCGGTGACTCAACATAAGAAGGTAATGAAGGGGGAAGGAAGTACACTTAAAAAAAACCGCTATTAGCGACACAACTGGATTTTATGAACTAAAGTTCTCAGCAACTCAACATAAGAAGAGAATGAAGGGGCAAGCGTGTACACTTCATAAAACCGCAACGTTAGATAGAGTTGAGTTGAGTTGAGTCGCCGAGAAGTTTAGTTCATAGAAGACATAATATTCCAAGAGGTCGCCAAAAACGTTTTGTTTTAAGTGTACTACTTTCCCCCTTCGTTCCCCTCTTATATTGAGTGGCCGAGAATTTTAATTCATAGAAAATATAATATTTCAAGAGGTCGCCAAAAGCGGTTTATTCCATCTCGAGGAATTTTACTCTAACTGATAGGCTCCTGATCAGTATACTCGTTTAATTTTCATTGTCTCTGTTATAAATTAAAACATTTTCTAGGTAAAGGAGTAATAGGTTTCATAGATATAAAAGTAAAATGATACATATACATATTTAACATAAACCACACAGAATCTTGTTACCAAGGAGTCTCTAAACGAGAATCTCTAAAGATACGTGAAATCTACTAGACTTACAAGTGAATGTCTAAACACTACGCACAAACCCGGAAAATACGTTCTAGTGCATGTATATGAAGATTCACTTTCTTATGAGGAACTCTTTATGTTTTCGTGCAACACAATGGAAGTGACAGGTTTCAGTTTAGGTGGTTTCGATGTCTTATTTAAATGTTTCTGTATTTCGTCTAAAGAAACTCCTTTCGTCTCCGGCAGTAGGAAGAAGATAAGCATAAAAACTAAAGACGAAAGAATTGAAAGACTCCAAAAACTGACGTAACTCCCAAAAGCGTCTCCAATAACTTGATACAATTTAGTAATTGCAAATGCTAAGGCATGGGAATAGATAGTTGCTATACTGACAGCTACTGATTTAATATTTATAGCAAAAAATTCCCCTAAGAGAGCAGATGATACTGAAGATAGTCCAATGTTATACATAGACATAAATATAACGAACACTGTAATGGGAACCCAAGAAAAGTTGCTTATGTCAGCGTGAAGGTAATCCTTGTAAAAAAAGTAAGTTCCCATGATTGCATTGCAAATAAGAACTCCAGCTACAGATGACAAAAGTAGAGGTCTTCTACCAGCTTTGTCAACAACTGCTGATGCAACAATTGTACCAACTAATTGAACTACTCCTGAAATTATAGCAGATTCACTATCTCCTAAGATCCCGTTTGCAGCTGCAAAGATTTGTTCTGCGTATGATAGGTATGCAGTATTTCCAGAAACATGTATTCCAGTTTGGCAAATAAGCATCAGAATTAAGGCTTTCAAATTCCCCTTTGTTCTAAACATTTCCTTGAAGGACACTTTATTTTCTTGACTTTGTTTCACCATTTTGTGGATATTTTCCATTTCTGATTTCAATTCTGTTTCAGTTTTGTTACTACGAAGATACTTTAATGATTTCAAAGCGGCTTCTTCTTTGCCTTTTGTTAGATAATATGTCGGTGTCTCCGGGATCCAGTAGAATGTCATCAACATCAAGATGGAGGGTATCATCAAGATGTAGGGCAGCGTTCGGAAATCAACATACGGTCCAATGCAGTAGACTAAGAGAACTCCAAACTACAAAATGTAAAACTAAGATATTATGAGTGCTTTTTTTATAACAGTAATAACATTTTATAGTTAACACAATACCTTTGTCATACTTATTACAAGCACTCCCATTCTTCCTCTTATCTTATCTGAAGCTATTTCACCAATATATATTGAAGCGCCGATTCCCGAAATTGAATAACCCATTCCTGCAATAAATCTTGCAATGTACAGGGTCGTAGATGATTCTGCTACTAAGATCAGAATGCAAGTAATGAAGTATGGTACCACTGTCAGAAGTACGGTAAGCTTACGGCCAATTCTATAAGAAGTTAGAAAGATTTTCTTATTAGCACAATACCATATTTGTGAAGTCAAATACAAACCAATTTAACACCAATCGACTTATTTACTTTTAGATATATATTTGTTGTAGATATTATAGTAATATATTAAAGATCAGGTTAGGACAATTCCCTAAATTTTTTGGAATTGTGACTTAAAGGAAATTGAAAAAAATACAGGGAAACTTTTTCATCTTCTGCAAACATGCATGATTTTTAAGAAATCTGTTTCAAAGATGCCAATATCATATCGCGTGACCTGGGAATAGTTAACTAGACCCCCCCCTCCTCCCCCCCCATGGACCGAATGTAAAGTGTTTATCTCTCTGTAACACGTCCGGTGAAAGTTACGGCACATGTGAAAGGTCTAGCAATACTGATTGTTGGATTTTAACAATATTCTGAAATATATATTAAAAGCAATCATCATACTTTCACGCAGGTCAGTGACCTTTTTTTATACCTTTTCCCTACAAACAATTTGTCGTGTCTTAGTAATCTAGTATCAGATAGCGGTTAGACAGTAGTTAGACAGTGTTCGGGAGGGCATATTAACTCTTACCACTACATAGACCATGTATATGTATTATAATCCTCACAAACAAATAATAAAAGGAGTGTGATTTATTTATACGATTTCAAGAATATTCGTTTCGTGTTAGCCGAACATTTACGAAGATTCAGTATATTCAACATGGCTGCAATTAATTTTTTATGTGAAGATCTCTGTCCGCATGTAAAGGCATATGCATATAAGTCGTTATTGCTCGTGTTCTACTCGTGTACGGTCGTTTGTTGGTGTGGTTATGTTGAAATCTTAGTAGAAGTGGTAGTACCACGACTTCTACCTCGGCAAACCTCGTTTGGAAAGTATTAGGAAGTGCATCGGAGGGGGTACGGAGCGTTCCGGCCGGTTCAGACATGCTGTCCAAAGCTTCATGTAATGCTACACTAATGTCTAATAGGATTCCAATCACCATTCAGAGTGATACGATTTGCATCTAATTGGATTCCGATCAAAATTGTTTGTAGGGCTGTGCCTGCTACCTATAAAAGGACTTCGATTTTAAGCTAGCAAGTAAGTATACGTTCTTAACTACATATTGCACTATTTATTTTTAAAATTTCAGCTTCATCTACTAAAACGACGTAGGTCTGTGATCTTCCTCTGTAAGCAACGTTACCAAAACACTGCTGGTTACACGAGACCGTTACCAAGATAACATTGCAAGATTATCTATTGGTCAGATTACGACATTTTAGAATTACAATTACTAATTTAGTAATTTTGAAACGTCACATCTTTTAGTAACATCATTGATATTATTTCTTTAAGACCCGTCTAACCAACAACCACAATAACACCGTCTTTTTGATTGCTGGCAAAACTTCAAAATAGTGATGGATAAGTAGATGCTATCATTACTGTCAGGGTTTCATGTATAAGGAAAAATACTTGCATAAACAGCTGCGTATTAGTTGAGAGGGTACACTAGATAATACTGAACTTTCTATTTAATGAGTAGAATTTTTTTAAATATTTAGACACTTAAAATTCCTTTTCGCCTTCCTTGTTTTAAGGACGATACAAAATGACCGCTAAAAATGCTTTAATTATTTCTACGGCAAATTAATTATGCAACATTTTTTGATAAGATAATTTATTTAAAGATAGAAGCGGTTTTGTTGCAATTATTTTATTCTTAGTCATTTAACTACTATTCCTTAAAATTAATTACAATAATTTTATTTTTATTTGATTTCTATAGATTACTAGCTGTCCCGGCCACGCGTTGCTGTGATTAACGTTTTTTGTCATATTACATTACATAGCGCCATCTATTGAATATTTACTCAATCTAGTCAACAGAATATTTACTCAATCTAGTCAACAGATGTCGCCATCATCGTCGCCCGATGTCATCGTTTGGAGCTAACAGATAATTAATAGACAAATAATTTGCAATAAGATAATATTGCAATCATAAATTGAGATGTAAGCTATCCTATCTTTCAAGTTGGATCAAACTGCACACGCTGTACAAATTTGAATAAAATCGGTTAAGCAGTTTAGGAGTCCATCGCGGAGGAACAACGTGACACGTAATTTATATATATTAAGATTACAATCTGTCCTGTTTAGAGGACATTCAGTGATAGGTATGTAAAAATAAAGTGTCTTGCGCGAGATGTGCCCATCGACTCATTCCTCAATTTCAATAGATCCTAGATTCTGATTAGTTGGTTAATATGTCCTGAGGTACTTTCTTTTGATATTAGACAGCTGGCCAAATTGTTTGGATGTTCAAGTACTCTCTCTTTGTATGTATACAATACAATAACCATAATTAACTACAATAAACCAGCCATAAATAAGTTATGGTAAATGCTTATCTTTCATAGAACCAATAAATGTCATAATGGGACCCCTTAAAATAACACAGTTCGTAAAATTATCTACTCAACATACTTTCACTGTATCAAATTTAACGCTTCTATATAAAACTGATGTATTCGAATTAAACTCTGATTTGTTTCCCTAGTATATCACACTCAACCACATTTACTATAGCAATTTATCATCCAAACTTTAAGTGCTCCATTTTATTGTAATCTTTATTCATTTAATGAAAAGTGGCTCACCTATCCAGCAGCAATACGTTAAGCAAAGGCCCTAAAATCCCTCCCAGTAAATATAAAGATGCAATCCAGGAACTCTCGTCTGGTGTAATTGGTATTGGACTATCTTCTGCAAAGAGTTTTGGAAGAGATGGCGATGACCATCCTAGATGAGCTCCACCGGTTATTAATGTTAAGGTAACTGTATTGAAGGAAACAACATTAAGTACACAAATCGAGTTTAGTTGATCAATTTAGTTTGATTAACAAAAGTTGAATAGAATTTCGTGTTCGTTAATTTTAGATTTATCTAATATGTTATGTGTTGAAATCTAGTTACTTACTAATAAGACTTGAACTATATTCCCTGAGGTGGGACATCTTGAAGGAGCTGTTACACTTTGTTCTAGCGATGTGTCTTGCATACTGCTAAATAAAACCGCAACCAGTCACTACACTAAAACGTTATGGCACGTTCGGAAGGTAATTTGTTAATAAAATTCTAGTGCACGTTTCAGTAAACCGGTACACGTACCTTGTTCTGCCGGCTCGTCACTGCGAATGGGAAAGTACTGATCAGAGGCGCCGGGAGGAGTATGCAAAGGGGGTCCCCATACCATAAAAGAAAATACACAGAAAAATATTAAGAATTTTTTTTTTTTTGGTAATTATTTAGTGTACCCCCTTTTGTTTGATATATACACAAGTTATCTTGGGATTACGACATACATATGTTTTATGTTACATTCATTTAATATTCACTCATAAATTACATTCAATAATTAACTAAAATAATAAATACCAAGAGTAATTATTATGTTAAGTAAATAACTGGAACGAATATCTCATATTATGACAAAAATCATATATCTTACACTTAAAAACAATTTGTCAGGACCATGGTTTGTGACCCATGTACTTCACTTGACTTAAAAATTAGTAATATATAGTCCAAATCACAGATAGGATGGTGACTTATACTTTTTTTTATTATACCTATTATATTGTTATAACTAATTGATATAAACTATCTAATAACATTTTTTTCTAGTTAATTAACTTTTACTTGAAATAGGTTATAAGAGCGGTATAAATCTATGATACGATAATGAATTTTATCTTATTTTATGAATAAGTGAGTCAGTGCTTTTTAGTTATATCGGCAGTTTATACCCCACAACTTGTTTTAAATATAAGTCGCCGTCGATCTCTCGTAATTTGAACTATAGTAAAATAGCATATACTAGAAAGTTCTTAGAGATTTTTGAAGGCAGTCTGTAAAAGTACAAATTTCAATCGAGATCGTTTTACTTTTACTTGCTCATGAATCTCTGGAATAACACCACAATAGCTGTACGTATTATTTTGATTCAGTAATAGTCAATTTTGATCACATACTATTGACATTTCCACAAACTAGATTTAAGTCAAACAAAAGTGTTAATTCACAAAACCATAAAGATTTAAAAAACAAACGAAATAAGTAAAATTAAGATTAACAAAATAATTTGAAATTTGAATTTGATTTGAATAATTTGAACGTTTTACATAAATAATTAATAATCCAAACTAACAAGAAACAAGTGTAACTTGGTATTAGAATATGATAAATAAAATACAGTTTTTTAAATATACTCGTATGTTTCATTCTAATACTAATGTAAACATTCTATAATCTATAAACAACGACCACGATATATGAACTAGTGAAATTAATAAGCAAATTAAACTATCAAATATAAATTTGTTAATTATTTTCGGCTCCCTGAAAATATACATCAACTTACATATATACAAATCACTTCGTAATATTCATTATGCTACCTTTTATTAATAAATAGACAATATGTATAATTAAAGTTGATCACTAAATGTGAAATACTGCGACATTTTTAATTTTTTAAAGTATTTATTTTGATAATATTAGTACTTAAATCATTTTCATATTTACAATCATTTCATAATACATAATTTACACAATTTATAATTTTCCTATTTCTCAGTATTTCCCATTCTACAACTCATTCCCATGCTTTGCCAACTTTTTCATCATTACTTCCTTAACAGCTCCATCATTCATATTCCAACATCCTTTTCCTTGTATCTCGTATGGGTTTATTCCTGTTCACTCCACAGCGATGTCTCCCATTGCATTTTTTGTCCGTTCAGAATTGTATATTCCGTCCATCTGCTAATTAAGTCCTCTCAGTGCACAACTTCCATTTTTCAATCAAATATCTCTTTTCTGAAGCTATTTTATTCTTCTTTTCTGTTGCTCTTGTCGTTCTTTCTGTTTTCTTTTTCGTATTTTTCTTTGTGATCATATTTTTTTTATTTATGATTATGTTAGCAGATAGCCAGTTAAATTCAGTTGCAACCAAACCTAGAATATCGGGCATCGAACCCGGAGACACTGTAGTCATTTTGGAGTCACTTTGCCATCATATTGAAGATGCGTATGATATTTTTGTTATGAAAAAGTTCATTTACAGTTTCATGTCTATTTTATAGGCAACAAATGGCGAAACCATTCCACCTGTCGGAATACGAACTATAATTGAAGTGCAATAGTGATAGAAACGTCGCAAAACAGGATACTTCACCAAATTGTTTACTGAGTAGTGTCAAGGATCAATGCTCCCGCCCACTGTGTCGTCATTTTCACTTTTATATAGCACATTGCCATTTTGTTTCTAACCTCAAATTAGAAGTCTCAACTTTAATAAATAATATCATCTGTTTCTAAATAGAAAGTATTGAAACGAATATGATCCAGTGATTTCTACATATTTTACTTATAAAACAAGCGCCATGTAATCTTAATATATATATCATAATATATATAAATTACGTGTCACGTTGTTCGTCCGCGATGGGCTCCTAAACTACTTAACCGATTTTAATCAAATTTGTACACCGTGTGCAGTTTGATCCAACTTGAAAGATAGGATAGCTTACATCTCAATTTATGATTGCAATATTATCTTATTGCAAATTATTTGTCTATTAATTATCTGTTAGCTCCAAACGATGACATCTGGCGACGATGATGGCGACATCTGTTGACTAGATTGAGTAAATATTCAATAGATGGCGCTATGTAATGTAATATGACAAAAACGTTAGACACAGCAACGCGTGGCCGGGACAGCTAGTATTTTTATAAGTTTCAAAACAAATGTATGGGGGCAGTGCACAGAATAATTACCATTTTCTTTTATTAAAGTCACTGTTTGAATAAAAACTTCAGGTGTCAAGGTTCTTATTCAAATTTGTTAATAAACCTTGTCAATAAATTTAGTGCCCCCTACTTCTTTTCTTTGAACGCTTAGCAAACTAACGTGATGCAGAGTACTTCCCTGAAAGTAATCTTGCCGGCGCCTATGGTGATTATGCTGATTATGTTCACAAGGTTGGGAATGTTCCATTCTTACAAAAGTTTATTTCAAAATCATTTTGTAATAAAATAGACAAAAACTATAATAACTGAAAAATAACAATAAACACGGTGAACGAGGACAACAAACGAGTGCATTCACTTACTGCGCTATCACATAACATAGCATAGTGTGTTATCACAGACTATGCTTGTCAATAACTTCTTGTTATTTGTGGCAAGAAATTTGTTATTTGATTATGCGCTTTAGTTGCTGATGTTAGCTTAGCCACTCAGTTAGCTTACATACGTATACAGGTATCATAACTTGAACTCAGGGCGACAAAGAGACGTAGATAATAATTCTATATATATTCCAAAACAATTCATAAAGTCAGATGAAGGAAATATCTAAGTTTAATCTCAAAAACTTGAAACGTGTCAATTCAATCGCGTCCGTATCAAACATTGATGTTCGATGCGAATGTGAGCGCCACTTTGGAAAAGTTGGAGTTAATAAAGTAAGAAATCCGCGACATTTATTGGCGTAGCGTGCCTTAGACAAGCTCTGTATCAAAAATTGTTGGGTGGGGGGGGGTTAATGATGGTTACAAATGGAATGAAAATGCTCGCATTGAATTAAAATAATTATATATTGATTATACGTTATTACTTACTATTAATACTCCTTAGATACTAAGCTAGCTAAACAATTCAAATCAAATATACACTTTTCTTGTCTTTTGTTCGGCGAACTTAGTTATTAAACCATTCATACCTGAAGACGATTTTAGTTTATCTACATTTTCTGCCTTTAAAGACGATAGTGACAAGACTATTTGTCACGATAATTTTTTATCAGTTTAAATTTCGAAAAACTTCTTTGAGCTGTTGCAGTTATAACCGGAAGGGTTAAGAATATAAAGCATGCTGTTATTACATCCGGAAAACTGCATGCAAGCAATGTTTTCAAAGCAATTAATTGTACATAAAGATCAACAGACATGTCTTTACTGTATGTAGCAGACAGTTTTCCGGCATATTTTTATTATTTCGTTTGAAAAAGATAAGAGTTTCTCCGGTTGTAATACTTAGAACATATTACTTAGGTTACAGAGGCTCTGAAATTTTTGTTTAGTTTGAGAAATTTATATATCTAAATAGCAGTACACATTGACTTTGAAGTACGATTCCGGATCTGAAATTCTCTCATCTCCTGATAACTCATAAAAAAAACGCTTCGTTATTTTCTTTCTTTTATTTTTAAAAACAGTTGTTACTCTTCACTCATTTGATAGATCTCTGGACTCGTTCAGCAAATGAATTCTGATATCTTATTTCGCTCAGTCTATTCAAAAGATTACTTAGGATTAATGATTTCAAATAGTGAAGAACAAAAAGGCGAATTTTTGCATTCATTGATAGGGCTGATACGGATACAGTAGCTACGCCACTGACACCACACGAACTGTAAACATAGTAGGAGGTCGTCGGTAATAAGACTTAGAATCTGATAAATTAAATAAAAAAATTATTGTGGTATATTTTATAATATATTATTATCAAGTTTTCGCATTAATTTCTTATCAAGATCTTAACAGTCTGACAAAAACATTGTATAGAGATAAAATTGGAACTAGAGATAAAACTTGGAATTGTTAAATTCAGTCATTCTTAAACTTATGACGATGTTACTGCAGCAGTTGAAGTGAGGTTAAATTTTTTCTCTTATAAACCTTTCATAAGCAGAGGCCGTAAAAATAACCGTTTATGAATAACCTAATGTTACTCTGTATGATACTAAATTAACGGTTTTAAATGTGTTATGCAGTTTGATAACGATATAAATATTTCTTATTGAAAGGTAATGTTTTTTTAAAATTATGTTATATTCCATATTTATTTTTAAATATTTTTAGTTGGTTCAATTGATACTGTATTTTTGGTTTCGGAATTAGTTGTTTTCCTACTTAACCGTTGTTGTATTTCATCTAGAGATACTCCTTTCGTCTCTGGCAGTATTAGAAAAATGAAAACGAAAGTGACCGATGAAAGTATGGATAAACTCCAAAAACAAACATAAGCTCCAAATGTATCAGTAATGACCTGAAATAGTTTGATAATTGCAAATCCCAAAGCATTCGAATAAACAATTATTATATTGGAGGCAACTGCTTTAATATTTATAGCAAAAAGTTCTCCCAAGAGAGCAGGAGGTACTGTTGACAGTCCAATGTTATACACAGACATAAATATTATAAGTATTGTAAGGGGAACCCATGTGAAGTTGCTCACATCAGCGTGAAGGAAATCCTTGCAGTAAAAGTAGGTTCCCATTAATAAATTGCAAAGTACGACACCACTTATAGATATCAAAAGCAGAGGCCTTCTTCCCACTTTATCTACAACAGCTGTTGAGACAAATGTTCCGACTAATTGAACTACTCCTGAAATGATAGCAGACTCACTATCTCCTAAAACACCATCTGCAGCTGCAAAGATTTGTTGTGCGTATGACAAGAAGGCACCACTTCCAGAAACATGCATTCCGGTTTGACAACCAAACAGAATTATTAGGGCTTTCAAGTTTCCTCTTATTGTAAATATTTCCTTGAAGGACACTTTGTTTTCTTGACTCCGTTTTACCACTTTGTACATAGTTTCCATTTCAGATTTTAATTCCATTTCGGTTTTGTTACTACGAAGATATTTTAAAGATTTTAAAGCAGCTTTTTCCATATCTTTAGTCAGATAATATATCGGTGTTTCTGGGATCCAATAGAATGTCAGTATCGTCAAAATAGACGGTACCATCATGATGTAGGGTAGCGTTCGAAAATCCACGTAAGGTCCAATGCAGTAGACGAAGAGAACACCAAGCTATAAAATAGACATTATAAGTGAGAAGATTTCTTTGTGAGGTGCAATAACTGCGTTTAACTAATGCGATACCTTCGTCATAGTGATTACAAATATGCCAACTCTTCCTCTTATCTTATCGGACGCTATTTCCCCAATGTATAACGAAGCACAAACTGTCGAAACGGAAAATCCTATCCCTGCGATAAACCGTGCGATGAACAATGTCGTTGGCGATTCCGCTACCAAGATCAGGATCGAAGTAATGGTGTATGGTAAGATTGACGACAGCACGGTATATTTACGTCCAATTCTGCAAAGCAATGGATCACCGTTCGTTACACAGATTTATTCCAACAGCTATTTTTAAGTTGTCAATAACATCTTACCCTTTAATAGTTGGTTAATTCATAACTTGACAGCTCATGGAAAACATTTCGTTAATGTATTTAGGAATGTGTTTAGCACTTTTTCTTATTTAACTCATTGAAATCAATTTTAATTGAATTCATCTAACAAAATCCGTCAAAGCAATTGTTGTAAAATCGGTATGGTAATATGTTGTATGACTTTTATTTTTATCATAATTATATTATTATGTCTGAATCATATGGGTTGCGTTGGATAAACATTCATGTATAAATGTTAAAGCCAAACAAATGGTAGTCGTCAGTATGTCTACCGAAGTAATCTGAGCACAGCCTCGTATTAGAAGTCGAGTACAGACTTTTGACTAGATTACATCGTACTAATGCAAGATGTCGTACCCAGTAAACAATTTGGTGAAGTGCCCTATTTGGTGAAGTTCGAGTCACTAGTACAATTCTATTCTAACGCTTTACAAGTTCTCTACCTGTCACAGATTTTGTGTTAGTTTTTCATAATAATATTCTTTCTTTTTCCAACATCATTCATTAAGTATTTCTGTTTCTTTCCCACATGGATATATTTTTTTAAAATTCACTTTCATCTCATTTATTCCAAAGTGAGAGAGAAACGAGATGCGTTAGACAAGTAAAATATATTTTTCACCGTTACACTTGTATACTTGTATAATATTTCGTTCAGTACAGATGTTTAAAGTATATGCTATCCTTTTTCAACAAATATTTCTTTAATAGTAATAGACAGACGCTATCTCCCTCAATCCTCGAATAGAATGTATATAAACGAAGATAGTACCTAACGATGGTAAGACAGAGGTTTTAAACCTAACGCAGACCTGCCGATCGTGGATTTTTGAATCACCAAAATAATGTAAAAAACTAATATAACGAGTATTGTTGAAGATGAATAATATTCATTAAAAAAATCACGATCCGTACTAAAGATTACATCTATTTATTTCTTCATTTAAATATTTATATTTTGCAGACTTTAAAAAGTAGAATTCCATTAAGTTTTATAGCCCTGCCATCCCTGCTAGTGTAAAGTTTATGACTTATACGATGCTAAGACAGAGGTTTTAAACCTAACGCAGACCTGCCGATCGTGGATTTTTGAACCACCAAAACAATGTAAAAAACTAATATAACGAGTATTGTTGAAGATGAATAATATTCATTAAAAAAATCACGATCCGTACTAAAGATTACATCTATTTATTTCTTCATTTTAATATTTATATTTTGCAGACTCTAAAAAGTAGAATTCAATTAAGTTTTATACCCCTACTAGTTTCAAGTTTATAACTCCGGTCATAAATCATAAACCGACTCCGCTTTTAATTCAGCAGTGAACCGTCGTTGCAATGTCTGTAGCTCATAAAAAGGGCATTTCCTATGAACGACTGAATAGAAAATGAACACGTTCCAGACAAAAAATTCATGATATGTAATAGAAATTAAGTAGAATTTACTCCAAAATGTTTACTGGGTAGTGATAAGTGTTATATTTAAGCCACTTTGAGGAAAAGAAATTTCAGTTTATCATCGGCACAGTTCT